>OZ026581.1:5689700-6352200 GCA_964020215.1 Aurelia sp. 3 sensu Dawson et al. (2005) | reverse complement strand
GATCCTTTTCTATAATCTTTATCCAAGTTGAACATGGTCTGCCTCTCTTTCTTTGCACCGGTTTCAGTGATTCATATAATGCTAGTCTCACTGGTGTTTTCTTATTAAGTCTCATCACGTGACCAAGCCAATCTAACCTTCTCTTTCTAATGATGACGCTCCATTCTGTTGCTTCTGTTTTCTCGTATAATCTTTCGTTCGAAATCACTTTAGGCCAGCAGATGTTAATTACTCTCCTTAACATCCTTCTTTGAAACGAATCTACCTGTTTTTCAAGTGTATCTGTGAGGGTCCATAGTTCAGAGTTGTATAGGAAAACACTGGCAGAGTATGCATTAAACGTTCTGACTTTAAGTGGTATGCTTATTCTTTTTGACTTATAAATGTCCTGGAAAGATTTCATGCCATCGATTGTTAATATTTTTCGTCGATTTATATCTGCTTGGGTATCTAGCATTGATCCTAGGAGCTTGCATTTTCTCCAGTCTGGCTGAGTATTTTCAGGCTCATAATTTACAAGCCAATCTAGCTCAGACCAGAGTACTTTATCATTTTTATGCTTTAAGAGATCCTCCATCGTAGGTGGAGGTGGTGGTGGTCTAGGTATCTCATACTTCTCTGTTTTCTCGGCATTCACCTTCAAATTGTATTTTTCCAGTTGTGCTGACATTTTTTGCTCTAGTTCGTTGACTTGCATTTGGTTTGTACCTGCGATTGTCAGATCATCTGCATACGTAGGGTTTATGAGGAAGCCTTTCATTTTCGTTTTAATCGGTTTCTCTAGACATTTTGCTAAATAGAAAATGAAAAGTATGGCACTTAAGCAGTCTCCTTGCATTATCCCTGTATTTGTTTCAAAACTTTCACCCTTTCACAATGGCTACAGACATTTTAATGATCAAGTGATGTCTACAGCGCATGCGTTCATAGTCCCCGAGCTGATTGGCTGTCAAGTTGACCCTAAAACAAAGCGATGAAACAATAGGGGGAGTGCCATGTATCCCCAACAAAAATCAGAACAAAACAATTGCTCATGAGCCATATCAACCACACCAGGCCACTGAAGACTTCACGGCTCAGTTCCCTTCAGGCCAACTATCAGTGGCATAAACTGAGTGAAGGTGCTGCATAAGACGGTGACTGCGACTTCATAGCAGTTGGTTACTACCATTGCCAGCACCAATGGAAGGTAGAGGCGACGCTCGTAGATCAAATGGAAGTATCCAAAGCGTCAGTGCAATCGTAGAGGGGAGAGAAATTGTTCTTTCACCAAAGAAATTCGCCATTTACAAAATCACAGTGGTACAAGAGGAGAAGACACGGTACGTCTTCAGAAGATATTCTGATTTTAAGCTACTAAATGACCAATTGCAGAAAGCGAATGTGCTACCCCAAGGGTTCTTTTCGAGGACAATGGTGCCTCGTACGCGGTTCCATTTGAAGAATAGATTTTCAGTGACTTTCCTCGACGCAAGGCAATATGAGCTTCAGAGATATTTGACTGAGCTGCTGAAGAGGCCAGGGATTACGGAAGTTGCACGTATAAAACAGTTCCTTAGCTTGCCGGATGAAACGCAACCAGAACCTGTGCAAATTCAAAATAACAGGCCATTGCCTGCAGAGAATGATGAGAAACGAGCCATGACAGGTAACGAATGGCAGTGCATTAGGCAAGAAGTGCAAGATTGCAAAAGAAAAGTCGGCGACATGCAGAAGTGTCTGCTGGAAATGCAGGACTACATGAGTAGCATTTTGAAGAAGAATGCATGGAGCACATATCCTATCGAGGTGGTCAACAATCCCAATCAATGATATCTCGCCATTTAGACTAAGATGAGTGAGACGGGTAACTCATGTAGGGAGGCCCTCTCCGTGGCCCAGTAGTGAAGTAAAAATGCCCGATTTTGGCCCACTACCGGGTGTCTCAAAAAAGTACTCCCTTTTGACTGGAAATAGGAACAAATGATGAAATATCATTACTCTCCGAGTAGAAAGGTAAATTTATCAATCTTCAACTTAGATTCACATACTTCGAATTTAAAAATCGTCCACCAAATACCAGAGATACACGGTCCCAAAGTCAAAACTTACAGTGCATGCGAAACCAGAGGTTTTGAAAACGGTCCTAACCATTATTTGTATCATGCATATTTTCCATGGCACCAGCAAACTTTAACTTTCAGTTTTACGCTTTTGAAAAGAATTACGCTTTTGAAACGAATAAAAGATTCGTGGGCATTGCCCTGATGAAACAAATATACTAAAAAATACGGTAAGAATGATAAAGTCGTGCCACATTTCCAAAATGAGCGTGCATATGTGCTCCTTTTCCTCTTCTTTGACACTTGGGATGGAATGCAATGCACGGATTGATGTCTCAAAAGAATAGTTATTTGTAGAACAATTCCTTTCAAACGAAAGAGCTGAGGTCAAAGCTGAAATTCTTTATATGCATGTGATATCAAGTTATGGCTAGGCCATTTTGCGGGACCTCTAGTTTCAAGTGCACTCCAAAATTCGACTTTGTGAGCTCATATCTCTGGTGTTCGGAGGACAATTCTAAAATGCAAGGTATGTGCATTTAAGTTGAAAATCAACAAATATGCCTATGAACTCAAAAGGTCCCTGTATGCTTTCGTTTCCTTTCTTTGTTTAGTCAAAAGGGGGTACTTTTTGAGACACCCGGTAGTTTGAGTCCCTTTTCGTTCACTGTACTTCATCGTTTTACTCCTTCGAAAACATTCATCAATGAAATGTAAAATGGACAGTTCCAAATTGTCTACAGGATTATCCCCAGAACAGCACATGGTCAAGTTTTTATGCTGTATTTGAAATATCTCTTCTTGACCCCTGGAATGAGGCCCTACTAGTTGTATCACAGGACGCGAGCATCATTGTATTGATAAAATAACAGAAGACTTGAAAATGCCTCGTTTTTTTCGTTGCATTTCCTTTCCAAACTGCACTTCAGTTCAAACTGTACTGTCAAGGTCCTGTCAATGCCCAATACCTTGTTCCTTCATCATGTTTCCTGTCCAGACTGTACTCCATCCAAACTGTCCTGCCTACTAGGCCGGTCCTGGACCAGTTTCTTATAAGAGGTATTATTTTGAAAATTAAATCAAGGTATGGTGTTTATGTTTCTTATACGTGGGGCACTACTGTAGGCTTAAGTTAATGTTTGAGACCTTGTTCTAGCCAATCAGACAAGCTGTCGCAGATTTCCGGCAAAAGAAAGGCGAAAAATGACTCCTTTACATACAATTCTATATCATTTCTATAATCTGTACACCAGGTAACCTAAAACCACAGGGAAACCAGCGTTCTCTTTTTTGCTTATTTTTGTCATTTTGACGCACCGTACCTTCCTTGGCACTGCGGTGGTGCAATTCACACGTGTACAATTCCACCACCACAGTGCCACAGAATCACTAATCAGTGCACAGAAGCAAAACAGCGTCCAAAAGATAAACAGAGAAGAGAATACTGGTTTCCCTGTGCTCAAGCCGGCTACCTTTTCTCCAGTTGCCATAGCCGGTGTACTATGCGTAACACGGTCCGCTGCTATGCAAAAGTGCCCTGTCTGAAACGCTTATGCACTTCTACTTTAAACGCAATGCGCTGCCGTGTCACATCTGCGCTTCAGAGTGAAACGTTATGCGCTTCGGGGGCAAACGCTATGCACTTCTGGGTTACGTGATATGATGACTATTCAATAGATTTCATCGAGGATGTTGGACGAAAGACCTGGACGAAATTCCTATCGATGTAAATAAACTCCAACTTGAAATGACATAAGTGATCTGTATTTAGTTCCAATTGGTTCCAAGAAAGAGGGAAGTCCCTTTCGATCTATCAAAACAGAACCATTGTTTGCAAATCATGACAACTGTATTGCAGAAGATAGAACGGCTCAAGGCGCAAGGCTGCCACTCGTAGGGGAATTCCCCTACGGTAGGGGAATTCAGCAAAATGTAGGTGGTAGGGGAAACCTACGGGGAAAATAGGTAATGCGTAGGGGAGCGTGGGTATTTCACAAAATTTTCACAAAAATTATCAAAACAGCACCTTTAAAGAACAACGTAGTGCTAAAATTGGATCAGGAGAGGTGTCCTGAGCCAAAGTAAAGGGCTTACCCTCAAAAATTTTTCCTGGGGCTTCGCTCCAAACCCCTCACGTTGATGCCCTTCCAGATACTTTACCTTTGGCTACGCCACTGCAAAGGATATTTGAGGGCAAGAGCACTACTCATTTTGCCCCTGGGTCAAGAATATTTGAAATTGCGTCGTAGAATAGGTCAAACCTTCATAAATCATTGAAATTTTGAACAAAGACGGTAGTCACGTAGATGAAAATGTAGTGAAATCCGATATTTGTAGGGGAATGTAGGGGAAAAGGCTTCCAAAATGTAGGGGAAAGTAGGGGGTTTGAGCATGCGCTGTAGGGAGAAACAGCATATGAAGAGTGGCAGCCCTGTCAAGGCGACAGACAAACTGGTGGGCCTAGTTTCCGAGCCATAAGCTGTGCATGCATAAGAGCTGTATAACACCGTGATTGCCATTTCATTGAAGTTGTTTAAGGCCATTACCATCAGCATCAATGGGAGATAGAAGAGACACTCACAGACAAAATGGAAGAATCCAAAATGACAGGCGACGACCAAAAGTCACGGCTACGATTGAAGGAAGAGAAATTGTTCGCTCACCAAAAAAATTCGCCATTTATAAAATCAAAGTGGCACAAGGGGATGATACATGGTACATTTTCAGAAGATATTCTGATTTTGTGCTTCTGAAAGAAAAATTGCAGAACGCGGATGTATTACCCCCAGGGTTCTTTTCAAGGGTAGAGCTGCCTGGTAAGCGGTTCATCAGGGATAACTTGTCAGTGGCATTCCTCGACGCAAGGCAAGAAGAGCTTCAAAGATATTTGGCTCAACTGATGAACAGGGAAGGAATTACAGAAGCTGCATGCATAAAGCAATTTTTCAGATTAGATGTAATGCAACCAGAACCTGTGCGAGTTCAAAATAATAGGCCATGCCCTACAGAGAATGATGAGAACCCAGCCATGGCGCAAAATGAGTTGGGTAACGAATGGCGTCGCATGAGACAAGAACTGCAGGATTGCCAGAGACAAGTCCTTGAAATGCAGCGCGAGAGCCAGAAACATTTGCTGGAAATGGAGGACTACATGAAAAGTATTTTGAAGAAGAATGCTTGGAGCACATATCCTGTCGAAGTGAGAAATAATCAAGGACATCTGGCCATTTAGGTGAACTAAGAAAAGTGAGGCGGGTAACTCATGTAAGGGCATGACTTATATGGGCCGGGGATTCAGAAGTGGGACCCTCTGGGATCCAAAAAGGCACCAAAAACCAGGACATCATTTAACATTACAACCAGTGGGCTATTGGAGTAGTAGCCCCTCTCCCTTGCCATGTAGTGAATTAAAAGTTGCCCGCTTTAAATGTATATCAATGACATGAGAAATGGGTGTTTTAAAATTTCCTTAGAATCACCCCCTGAACAACACATTATCAAGTTTGATGCTGTATTTTAAAGTATCTTTTCTTGGCCCCTGGCATTGGGCCCTAGCCGTTGGTATGGGCGATTAGAAAAATTTCCTTAAAGGTGCCAAACACAATAGTAATGACCAATCCCTTAACAGTATCTTCGCAGAACTCAGTCACCTCATAAGAGACTAGTTTTATTCATCAATTGCATTCAAAACAGTTGTCCATAAACATAGCAAAGATTCACAAAACTAGGACCCATAACCAGGGCAAATCCTAATAAAAAATGAATCATATCACAGTGAAACATTGAGAATCGACATGAAACATGGAAAAGTATATGTATGCCATTGTCCTTGTAGGAGCTGCCGTCCTTCCCACTTATTTCTTCTAAAATTTAGATATACTTAGCCATCCAATTTGGTATGCTGTAGTGATGAACAATAAATAAAAATGAAATCATACGGTAACTTTGCTTAAATCAAAATAGTCTGAAAGATGAACCAACACAAAGTCAGGCCCCGTCAGCATGTATCCGGATATAGTGAGTATCTTGTATTTGTAATTTTTTTAATTGATGATATATATGAAAAAAAGAAGAAAGATCGTACTATCAGACAGTATACCGGGAGAGCGAGAAAAAAACTCCCACTTTTGAGAATTCATATCACGAAGAGTACTTCACAGATTTAAATGATTCAAATTCAGTTAAAAGTCGAAAGATTGAAGTGTTTTTGTGATTATTCTCGCTGTCTTACCAGAACTAAAAGTATCGGTAAATTTAACTTTATAAAAATTTCATGGTTGCAAAATGACATCAAAATGGACTGAAACATTGATCAAATTGTAAGGACTCTCCTTACACAGAACAATACGCAATGGGCATTTCACCTCTCTCGAGAGTTATATGACATCAATTTTCAAACAAATACTAAAGATTTTCAGTCCCAGAGCACTAAATGAGCAGTGAATACCCTATTTGATCAATGTTTTAGGCCATTTTTCAGTCATTTTGCAACCATGAAATTTTTGTTAAGTTGAATTTTCCTATATTTCTAGTGCTAAGACAACGAGAAAAATCACAAAAATACTTCAATCTTTCAGCTTTTAACATGAGTGGCAGGACACTAGTTATTTGGATTATGTAATATAAAATTCTTTTCTTACCTTGAAATGCCATAAAATTCTCTTCCTTGCCTTTAGCGGCCTTCCTCAGCCATACTTCTTGCCTGGAACTGAAGAGCTCTATCACATGTGCTTTCAAAATGTTTGGGCCTAAATTAAACTTTGTCATCTCCTGCACATTGCTGTGCCTACATTTTGAAAGCACATGTGATAGAGCTCTTCAGTTCCAGGCAAGGAAGGCCGCTATAGGCAAGGAAATGGCATTTCAAGGTAAGAGAAGAATTTTATACTACATAATCCAAATAACCAGTGCCCTGCCACTCATGCTTTTAACTGGAATTTGGGTCATTAAAATCTGTGAAATACTGCTGGTGCCGAGGGGCAAATCACTTCTCAAAATAGCGTACGTGATTTTTGTGATTTTAGAATCACATGATTTTTTCCTGTGATTTTTTTGTGATTTTAGTGATTTTCAGTGAGTTTTTCTTGTAATTTTTCAGTAATTTTTCGATGATTTGTGATTTTTGATGCTTTTGTATGTGATTTTTCTGTGATTTTGTGATTTTTGCATGTGATTTTTTCGTGATTTTAAGGAAGGTGTACGAAAAAAAAATCAGTGATTTGCCCCTCGGCTGGTGCTATGAATTTTCAAAAGTGGGAACTTTTTCTTCTGACTCATCCGGTATAGTACATCTATTCAAATGTTGTTAATTTTCTAAGATTTCAAATTTTTCTTTTGGTTGCGTTATTTCTGAAACAACCTGTAGTATATACAATAATCCAGTGACTGTACAAAATTATGATCCAATCCTATCCATATATGAAATGAATCAGATGTAAACAGGCTATACTCGATTAATTCTATGTTTGGTTTCTAACATTATTCGATGCAAAAATTATTGATCCTACATCTTCTATGTGTATAATCATTTCGATTAGCTATAGCAATTTCGATCACTATTCTTTGGATATAATTTATGGTAGAAATTGTAACTAGGTTTTATTAGATTTTTGCATTCAAAATGCTTTAGTTATACCTGAGAATAAACAAGGTGTGTAAACGTTGCCTGCAATTTGTTATCACTTCTGTATTACTCTGCATGATGGGTTTATGCATTTGGCGGGCTATGGAATAAAAGGTTTTTTGGCCGATATTCAAAACTAAAATGTTAATCTATCAGTCAAAGGCTAGTTAGATCAGAAAATTTTGTTCGGTAAAATCACACATCTCTAAGACCTAACAATTAAAAAAACACCTTTAAGGGGCTTGTATGGGAATCGAAAATTCCATGTTCCATTCTGGTCCATGATTATATGACACTGGAGTTTCAACTCAATGCTGCTGTCAATTTCAGAGATAGAACTTGAATTTCAAGTAAAGCATGGACCAGAAAGTAACGTTCAATTCTTGTTCCGAAACATGCCTCTTACCACCATTTTCCTAATTTCTGGGTCTAAATAATGAGTGATTTTACCAAACATAACTTTCTCATCTAAGTTAGCCTTTGATTGAATATCAACATGTATTGTTTTCGTTTTTTTAGTGCCTTTAAGTAAATGTTACACAATACTTTGACGGAATGAGCATCAAATCTGCGATTTTTTAGCAACTAATATCAATTTTGCAGAAAGGTCCGCATTCCGCGAAAATGCAATAAATATCCGCAATCCGCAGAAATGACGTCTAAGTTCCGCATTTCCGCACCGAAAATAGGCCGATATCCGCTATCCGCAAAACCCCAGTGACCCCCCCCCCCTATATAGTCCGTATTACCTAGAGTATTGGGTGGATTGGAACGGAAAGCAGTAAATTCTGTGTGATAAGTGAAAGACCAAAGTATTTTTTGTGATTGTTTTCATACTTTTATGAGTGCTGAGAAAATAGTAAAAGGGTTTGCGCAACGTTGAAAGCTTGCATTTGCAGAGAGCTGAAAATCTAAAAACGTGTGATTGAAATCAAAAAGTTTTCAACAAAGTCAACAAAGGATAGCCTAACAATTTCGCTAAGAAACAATGCCGTGTCGGAGTGATTTCATTGTTCTATATATAGAGGAGCCTATTTAGCATTGCCAAGTTGCTTTAAATTCGACTTCACGAATATTCCTTGTTTGCAAAATGCCTGAAAAGGGTCTTAAACACGTGATCATATCCTTAAGTATTTTTTTAAAATTCATTTCCAATAGCTCTTGGGAGACACTACTTGACACCGTTCCTGGAGCTGTTAAAGTGTAAATGTTTCTGACATTTCTCTAATCGAAGTAACAGTTTAATTGATCAGGAAATTTGCAAGAACATAAATCTAAATTGTTGACCTGATTTAACAGTTTCCTCAAATTCCGCATTGACAGTAGTAGCGTAACTTAACTGTCATCTGTCTTAATCTACCGCAGACATTTCGCCCGTTTAAGTGAATCACTCTGCGAATACAAATCCAATTTGAACATGCGAGGTCGCAAAATCTAAGTTAATATCTCGTCTACGCCATAAACTGAAAACGAAATATTTTTAAACCAAGGCTCCTTCGCAGGAATGGGTTCAAACGCCTATACTTTTTTTGGGACAACAGATCATTGATTTCAAATCTTTAAGTTTCCTTCTATTGCTCAGACATAGTACTAAAGCTTCTTAAAATTGTTGGGAACTAAGTATCAGTTTCTTAGAAGCCAGTTTCTCAACGAAGATAGAAGACAAGAAACCATTCCTCAACGTTAGTAGACCTTAAACACTTCAAATTTAACCTACATTTTTCTGGCAACTCGAGCAGGGAAGGGTTACTTCGAACACATCCAGAAAACAGGTTCCATTATTTATGCGTGCCTTGGGTGCCTTGCTCTTTCACATCCAAATCTAGGGTTATTCTTGCAAAATGTTATTTATTGATATGCAAAATAAGAATCGCTCTTGTCTGTTCAAGACCAAACAAGCTCAAACTTGAATCACTGTGACAGAGGTGTAATGTTACAAGAAGGCCTAAGCTAAAATCATTTCAAATTCATGTGTTCGTTGGAAAGCACAACTTTTTGATTTATTGTAAGACTAGAAGATAGACGACAAACAATTGTTCAAATAATCGTTTAATTTCATTATGATTTGAAACGTACTGGATCTTTGGCTTTATCCTCACTGAAACCATGAGCGATAGGACACCTACTGTGTAGCAGTTTGAAATTAGCAACCTTTCACTGTTTCGTAATTTTGAAATTTTCGGTAGTGAGCCACCTTAAGGTGGAAAGTTACGACCTAACTTTCTGCCTTACGGCACATGACTTTTCATGCTTTTAGCACTATGGGAGAATACAGATTTCATCACAGACGGTTTCATCCTCCCGAGAGGATGTGAAATTTACTTTGATTGATGAAATGGAATCTCTATGGTTTAAGATTTCTTGAGAACGTCAGAAGTCAAAGTTTAATCCTCATCTGATTCTTCCTTCGTAGGAAACCACTTATTTTTCTGTCATGCGCTTATACATATGCTTATATTGCGATATTTTAGGTCACATCGTCCCTTTCGATATCTTGGTGCTAAACTTTGGAACACATTGCCCGTTGAACTCCGTAATGCTCCATCAAAAGCATCATTCAAAACAAAACTGAAAATTTATTTATTGAATAAGGTTGACCGATGAATTTAAGTTTTATATAAATTTAACTAAAGTTACTTGGTAATATCCATAGGAAAGGGGGGGGGGGCTCTCTCCTCGATTAGTTTACCTATTGAGAGAGCTCCTCCTTTAAGTAATTCCCTGCATACAATTTATCTAGTTCCTTTTGTATATTGTATTAATTTTCTGTAACATTATTATATATGTAGTGTAGCTATTTTTCTGTATTGTTAGAACAACCGTAAATTGTATGTAGAGAATTTAAATGATATATGAAACTGAAAAACTGAAACTTTCCATGTTATCGAGGCCTGTTTTTCGATACTGGTACCCAGGGTATCGATACTCTATCGCTATCATGCTTTTTTATTTTATCCAGGGACGTCTTATGGGAAACATTTCCATTTCAGTGAAGAATCGTTTGTGATCGAGGCCTAATGGCCTAATTTTGAAAATGCAAACCATGTTTCAACATGAGCCATAGGACACCCAGAGTGTAGCTGTTTCAAATTTGTATCAGAAACGAGCCACCTTAACTTAATGCTTTCTTGTGTTTTGCACTTATTGTTACTTGGTATACAACCACCTTTCACTGTTGCATAATTTTGAAATTTTCGGTAGTGAGCCACCTTAAGTGTGCTTTCCAGCGAAAAACGCCCCCCCCCCCCCGGCTAAAATAGGGTTAAAGAGCTTTTTCAGAGAAAATCCAACAAGATTTCAGATTCAGATTCAAGATTTGAAGTTTCATTTCAAAGAAAGGTGTTGATCATACCCGTTGCTTCATGCTTCCTCCTTGAAAGAATAAGAGCTTGGTCATGTATCTTCTCCTATTCCAAGGATATGAATTGCGTTCAGCCTAAGTTCATTGCATAGATCCCCTAAAATGCAATGAATATGATAAGTAGTGTAGTGGATGATCGTTGGACTAGTACCGCGTTGGCTTAAAATATTTCATACGATAAGTGTAAATCGAAGATGCCAGCGACGACCTGAATCCTATCAAAGGTTGAATGAATATCGGGTGAGTCAAAAATAAGCCCATTTTCAACACTTCGGGGCACAAAACTGGAACAGATCCGATCGAAAATTCTTGTACTTCTACAAGCATTTTCAAAACAGATTCAAGCAAAATCATTCACAACTTTACAACGCCGTGAAGAAGGTAAATTTTAATTGACGTTCATTGAAAATGATGGCTACCTCGAGGTCCTCGTTCCCAGCGTGTTCCTACGTCATACGCTGATCACGACGCCGAATGAACAGAGCAACGAACTCACTCTGGGGACGAGATTGAAATGATGGATGAATAACGGTAGCATATCTCGACAAAGTTTGAATCTTTTCTGACTAATAAAGTGGAAGACCTTAACAAGGGTGCTAAAAATATAAAAGAGTAAACAAAAGAGTGAAAATAGTACAACACTTACATGAGGAAATATTCCAATAACGAAACTTATCGTATGCATGCGTCCTGATTTGATTTGATTTTTAGGCACGGTGGCCACATCAGTCAAAAGACTGATTTACAGTGGGCCGTGCAAATAAATACAAAACTAACAAAAGCATACATAACTAAAAAACCCTATTTACAAAATTATCTTATAAACAAATTATCAAAGCGATGCTAACTATAACACGAAAGAGAGAATCTGCATTCGGTGTTGGCATTGTTGATACGTTTTTTTGATACGTCCATGAAGCTAATGCATGAATGAATGAATGAATGAATGAATGAATGAATGAATGAATAAATGAATGAATGAATGAATGAATGAATGAATGAATGAATGAATGAATGAATGAATGAATAAATGCATGAATGAATGAATGAATAAATGAATGAATGAATGAATGAATGAATGAATGAATGAATGAATGAATGAATGAATGAATAAATGCATGAATGAATGAATGAATGAATGAATGAATGAATGAATAAATGAATGAATGAATGAATGAATGAATGAATGGAATAAGTAAATAAGTAAATAAGAATACATCCAAAAAGAAGCTGTTGTTAATTCTGAAGAAGAATTGGCTGCGCTTTCTCAGTCCATATCCCTAATTGGTTCAATGCTATATGATGGCAAAATAAAACAGAATACGTAGATAGATATAACTCGAATTGGAAGTTACAAACGCTTCTGACCACTTTCTTGGAGGAATCGGTCCTGCTTTCTCGGTTCCTCTTCAAAAGAATAGGTTGGTTCAATACGATGATAGCCAGACAAAACATGATAAATAAATAGATATGTCGATGATCAATGACAAACTCAAAATGAAAGCAACAACTGTTTCGTCAAAGCTTTCATGGATGAATCGGTACCACTTCCTTGGTCCCTTTTACAAAGCACGGATCGGTTTGAACTATGATAGCATCACGACATTAGCCTGCGAGTGGAGGCTGCGCAAAGGCCAGATTTAACAGATTAAGTAGATACCCACTTCACTTTTCAATAATAAAGTCATAATGAGAGCAGCAACTGAACGAGATTCCACCGCGATTTGGTTGCTTTTCTAAAGGCTTTCTAGGGGAAATAGGCCGCTTTTTGGGGTCACTTTCCCTAATCATGAAATTTTTAATTATGAAATAAACCGTACGAGCAGATGCTTACCTCTGTGATCAATAATATTTATTGATCTCACAGTGACCAAAACGACTAATAGAAATTCTACCTCTGTTTGGCTGCTCTTTTCTGAAAGCTTTCCAGAACGAATTGTCAGGCATTCTGCGTCGCCAAATTTTCTATTACGATGATAACGAGGTGAAGCATACGCAGATAAGTTCCTCTGGGATCAACAACAAAGTCACAATGACAGCAACAATCGAATGAAATTCTTCTCCTATTTGGCCTGTATTTCTGAGCGACTTGAAAAAAAGATAAATTAGCGACGCGTTTTTAGCCCTTTCTCTGATCACTACTAATATATTACGATGCGAACAAGATAAAAAAAAAACGTAGCTAATTTCCTCTATTATCAACAACGAATTCGCAAAGAAAGCAATAACCGAATGAAATTCACGGCTCTTTTCCAAACGCTGTCTTGGACAAATCGGTCCCGTTTCTCTTCTCCGTTAAATCACCAAATTGTCCACTGCGACTGATAACATGATAAAGCAGGATAAGGAGATACGTACCTCTTTGACCACAAACTCGCAACCCCTTACAACGAAGGCCGAAAGGAACGATTTAATGAAACTCTACCTCTATTAGGGCGTCGTTTCTAAACGCTTCTCCGGCTGCTTTCTCGGTTGAATTTCTTAACTGGGTAGTTGTCTCTCTCTTACCAATACTGCGGTGCACTATCATAACAAAGTAGAACAAGGTGAGCAGATAGGTACCTCTGTGCTCAACAGCAAACTCGCAAACAACTGAATAAACTCTCTCTCTATTAAGGTATTGTTTCGAAATGCTTTTCCGGCCGCTTTCTCGGTCTGCTTTTCTAACTGGGTAGTGGTCTCTTACCAATGTTTAGATGCACTATCGTAAAAGTAAAAGAAGATATGCAGATAGGTACCTCTGTGGCCAATAACAAAACTCGCAATGAAAGCAGGGCAGCAACAGAATGAAACTCCCCTTCTCTATCAACGCATTGTTTCTAAATGTTTTCTGGCCGCTTCCTCAGCCACTCTCCCTAAATGCGCAGTGGTATCCAAAGAAAATTAAGGCGTACGATCATAACAAAGAACAACGGAATAAGCAGATACGCACCTCTGTGAACAATAACAAACTCGCAAAGAAAGCAACGACTGAATGAAACTCTCCTTCTATTTGCCCGCTCTTTTCTATGCACTTTTTCGCAAGTAGAAAAATCATTCCGCATCACCACCGTTGTATTTGAGTTTGCGCTAAGCGGCATCTTTGCTGCTTGCTTCATTGTTTTTATGCCTTTTCACAAACTCAAGAAGAGCAAATAACAAAATTGGATCTCGATTGTTCTTCAATTCGGTCCGTTTCTCATTTACTATTAATAATCTAACATTATAAACCAATGCAAACTTTAAACCACGTGTCATATCTCACCGCGCTGACGTATTCATTAGTTTTGAGATTACTTCATATGTTCTACAATAAACGCCAGGATATACTTATTAGTCGAGTTGTTGCTGTGCGGGTAACCACTACCTTAATCGCTTCAACTGACTATCGTAAGCTAAGTAGCAATGAGGCACATATAGCGATTAACGTGTTGAGGATATCTCTCACTCATGACAAGTTGCATTTGCTTTATTATTCTGTGCGAGGAGTCAGTTATGCTTTGATCGATGTTTTAGGCCATTTTTCAGTCATTTTGCAACCATGAAATTTTTGTAAAGTTGAATATACCTATATTTGTAGTGCTCGTGAGACAAAGAGAAAAATCACAAAAATACTTCAACTTTTTGGCTTCAAATCTGAATTGGATTGGAATCATTCAAATCTGTGAAATACTCTTGCTGTTATGAATTTTCAAAAGTGGGAACTTTTTTCTGGCTCATCCGGTATATCGTTGATGAGAAGTGTTCCTCAAAATTTTGTCTTGCTTTCTTTTTCAGTTGTTCTTGCCCTGAATAAAAATAGCCCAGTAGCATATCCATGAGAAATTGTCAATTGCATTATAAACATCTAAGTAAGAAAAAAATAAATAAACATATCATTCGCTGCTAAACAACGCTTTGTTGACTCAGTTCATATCAAAACATACCTTAATCTATTTGTGTGTATTTACTAAACAAAGTCGTTCCCTATTTGAAATTCTCATCGCGTATCATCAGTTTACTCAATTACTATTCTCTTCCACTGCTTTCAAACAAACAATTTATAAACACTGTTACTGCTGTTTTCATTCACAATTATAGGATGATAAGGATTCTAAATAGAGTATGTACAAATACCATAACAAACATGATCTCGACAAAACTTCTGTGGACGTCAAAAGTTAGCAGATTATTGCAAATTCGTAGACTGATTACAATGAGTCCCAGTAATCACTATTCAATACGAGACTACTACACCAAACCGAGACCGCTCATGCTGGGGCTCATAATATCACGGCAATTTGTTTGGACTTTTGGACTGACTTTGTTTCACTTCTGAACGCATTTTGGAACGAGGCTGCCATACACTGTTATGTACAAGTATAAAAGTATAGAACAAAGTACAACGACATAAGAATTTGTGCAAATTCGATCGACTGATGTCCTCCAACGAGAGTCGAAGCTCAAAACAGAGTTTCAAGGAACTTAGCCTGACAGAACAAAGTCTTACGAATAAGAATACCATGAAAGCAGTTGGCGTCAATGTCAAACCTTGTGCGTAGGTACTATTTTTTTGTTTTCGCTAAGCATTAACTGATTTACTGTGAAGTTTTCAAATCAATGTGTTTCATTTGAAAAATACGAGTGTTCCTGCTAGTGTGCTTTGCCGCTGCGTAGGTACAGTAATGCGCAGGAGATGACAATGTCACTTAGGCCCAAACATTTTGAAAGCACATGTGATGGAGCTCTTCAGTTCAAGGTCAGGAAGTATGGCGAAGAAAGGCTGCTAATGGCAAGGAAGAGAATTTTATGGCATTTCAAGGTAGGCAAAGAAACTAATGCGATCTAATTCAACGTTATGGTGTCCTGACACTCATTGTAAAATATGAGGTAAAAGAACTGAAAAACTATCATATATTTCCTTGTAATTTGATTTTGTGAATAAGCACCCCCTCTCTAATAAGACCCCCTCTGGAGTGTCCGAAATTAAATAAGCCCCCCCCTGGGGTTTAATAGAGCCTTTACAGTCATCCCCGGGGGGTGCAATGTTAATGTAGATGTGACACCACCCTCGTCCATGATATCACTGAGAAAGGGGTATATTTGAAGCAAAATCCTAGGACCTAGAATCTCAAAATAGGGGGTATTTTTCTTCAGAACATAACCTAAAAACGTTTAAATGCTGATGAACTCGAGACCCTAGAATACAGTGGATTTTACATGGTCTAGTAGTCTAGAAAAGTGAATGGTAATGCAGTGCAACAATCCCAAACTTTTCTCTCCGAACCAGTATTCGAACTGTGAAAATCTATTCAAAGTCCAGTGATACTCTTTAAAAGGGTGTTATCTTTGAAAACTCTCCGTGATAAGGGGTAGACTACATTACATAAGTCCCTCTAACTTACGCTCGTTGTTGTTGTTGTGATCGCTTCAGTTGAGGGACTTATGTCCTTACGCTTCAAAACAGGGACTAATTAGGCCAAGTCCGCCGCGTTCACGGCGCAACCAATCAGATTGCTACTTTCTTAATATGGTCAACTCACGTGCTTATTTGTAGCGTTTGATTGGTTATTAGTTCAAAGTTCGACTTCCCGAAGCGAAGTGGCGCTCGAAATGACCTTCGAAGGGATGTTCGAATATTCTTTCGACGTTCGTAGGATAGAAGATGTTCTAAGTTTCTTCTGATTTTTCGTAAGATTTTAGTCCCTGTTTAGAATCCGATTGGTCGTGAGTCCTTTGTATGAGTGAAATTAAAACATCAGATTATAAATGTTGAACGAATACAAGGAATCACGTCGTCAGTCTAGATAAGGGGTACATTCGCAAAACCACAAAATCAGAGAAAAGGGTATTCTATGAAATAGTATGGACGAGGGTGGTGTACCTTTTGCTATTGAATTGCACCCACCGGGCAGTCATCCAGAAAGAAAGGAAACATATATACAATTTCGAATGCAATTTTAGTTGATGGGCGTAGCCTATTAGGCCTTCAATTGTGGCTATCAGTCTTTACTACTTATGCCATGATAGAGTAGCCCACATGCTGCAATAATCACAGACCGCACTGCAGTGTATCTTCTGTTGGAAACAAAATCTTCGTTTTAAACCACCTTTTTCAAACTGAAACGAAGAAATCCACATAACTGGTGAACGCAACTGTGTGAATAACGCAATCAAATTATGGAAGCGGTCAAACATTTTGCTCGCTTGCTACATTAATAATTCAGTGATGAATTTATAAGAAATAAGGAAGAACAGAAAAATGAGAAAACTGAATGAGTACAAGCAAGCCATTGCAAGATCTGTTATGTCGAATGAACGAAGGAAACCTGTATTTTACTTGCAAATGCATCTGGAGAGAGAGGGCCTGGGAATCAGTTAGTTACAATCATCGGAAAGCAAGTGAACACAGGGATACAAAGTATGGCCAGTAAAGCTCGTTATTTTTAATGGACGAAGGGCAGGTTTATCCTATTTACAAATAGACGGGGAGAAACAGGGCATGGAAGCTCGCATTGAAGCCAGTTGAGTAACATAACAAGGTAGCAATTAGGTGAGCACAGGAATACGAAGTAAAATCTCCTAATATTTCTATTCAACCAAGGATAGCTAGATTTTACGTACAAATAGACGTAGAGAGAAAGGGCAAGGAAGTCAGTTATACAACGTTGCAAGACAACGGTTAAAGGAGCACAGGGATACGAAGTGAACAAACGGAAGTCAGATTTTACTTATAGACGGAGAAAGAGCATGGAAGCCAGTTATACAACGTGAAAGAAAGTGAATAATTGAATACAGGGATACGAAGTGTACGTAACAAACACACTGTAAGTCGTCCTTTACTTAATGAACAAAAACAAGCTAGATTTTACTTACGAACAGACCAGGAGAAAATGGGCATGGAGGCCAGTTTTACGTTATAAGAAGCGATGAAGTGAACACAGGGATACGAAGTGTACGTAACAAACACCATTGTAAGTCCTGCGTAGCTTCTGAACAAAAACAAGCTAGATATTACTTACAAACAGACCAGGAGAGAAATGGCATGGAAGTCATTTATAAAACGTTATAAGAAGCGATAAAGTGAACACAGGGATACGAAGTGTACGTAACAAACACACTGTAAGTCTTCCTTTACTTAATGAACAAAAGCAAGGTAGATTTTACTGGCAAACGAATTAGGCTAGAAAGGAGCTGGAAATCAGTGAGATAACATCGTAAGGCAGCGAATAAGTGGACACGGGGATACGAAGTGTTCGTATGTAAGTCCTGCCTCACTTGTTGAACAAAAGGAAGCGTGATTTTACTTGCAAAAAAATCCGGAGAGAAAGGGCCTGGAAATCAGTGAGATAATATCATAAGACAATCAGTGAGATAACATCATTTTGTTGGCTTGAATTAGCTTTTTTTAATTATACATAGTTATGTAAGTTGCCAACGTAAAACAAATTGATAAAAAAAAGACAGCGATTAAGTGGACACAGGGATACGAAGTGTACGTAACAAACACACTGTAAGTCTTCCTTTACTTAATGAACAAGAGCAAGGTAGATTTTACTGGCAAACGAATTAGGCTAGAAAGGAGCTGGAAATCAGTGAGATAACATCGTAAGGCAGCGAATAAGTGGGCACGGGGATACGAAGTGTTCGTATGTAAGTCCTGCCTCACTTGTTGAACAAAAGGAAGCGTGATTTTACTTGCAAAAAAATCCGGAGAGAAAGGGCCTGGAAATCAGTGAGATAATATCATAAGACAATCAGTGAGATAACATCATTTTGTTGGCTTGAATTGGCTTTTTTTTAATTATATATAGCTATGTAAGTTGCCAACGTAAAACAAATTGATAAAAAAAAAGACAGCGATTAAGTGGACACAGGGATACGAAGTCTTCGTATGTAGGTCCTGCCTCACTTATTGAACAAAAGGAAGCGTGATTTTGCTTGCAAAAAAATCCGGAGAGAAAGGGCCTGGAAATCAGTGAGATAACATCATAAGACAGCGAATAAGTGGACACGGGGATACGAAGTGTTCGTATGTAGGTCCTGCCTCACTTATTGAACAAAAGGAAGCGTGATTTTGCTTGCAAAAAAATCCGGAGAGAAAGGGCCTGGAAATCAGTGAGATAACATCACAAGACAGCGATTAAGTGGGCACAGGGATACGAAGTGAGCGTTGATGGGCTTTGATTACAAGCATTAAAGAACTTAAAGACCTGCTTAAGTTGGCTGGAATCAAATTTCTTTCAATAGAAAAAGGATTTGTTGTTATTGAACAAAAGGAACGAAGGTAAAAGGCAAGATATTGCTTTGAAAAGAAGTGGGTAAAAAGAAAGCGTAAAGCGGAGAACGTAAATGTACGGAGGTTAAAGCGGAAAAGAAGAAGGTGAAACCTCAATCACAGATAATCGCCAAAGAAGTCAAACTGCGAAAAGAGAATTGTTTTGCATTGTAAAATAAAGGGAAATATCGGAACTGACACGGAAGAAATACGGAGAAGAATCTCAACGAGGAAATTGATGTTACAGTTTGATTTGTAGGAAGTGCTAGACTTTGAAACTAAAGATTTCACGAGGTTACAATCACGGATAATCGCTACGGAAGCAAAATTGCGAACGGAGAGAGCGAGAGAGTTGTTTTGCTTCGTGAAGTAAAAGGCAAATAGCCGGACAAACACAGACAATATAAAAAAAGACACGCACAAATATCGGCATAGATACTGCAAATAATTCCAAGTAGGATATCGATGTCACAGTTCAACTAGAAGTTGTATGGAGTTCTTGGCTACGAAACTAAGGATTTAGCAAAGCACCTGCAAGTGACATAGCAAAATCAGTAAACAAAATTAGTTTGTTGGATATAGTTGCGATCAAGAAAAGGCCATATCTCACAAAGAGATCAACGTGATGGACTTTGAATTGTCGAAAGAAGAATGGAAAAACGAACTTCGAAGTAAATCACCGATGTATGCGATGTTTGATGAAAATCAAAATGTATATGAAGAAGTTAGAAAAGTTCATAAACATGATAATGATACAGACAATGATAGTGGATTGCCTTCGATCGATGGAGACACACCTCGGGAGAAGAACCTGAAACATTATTTGATGCTTGAAGATGAATTGGTATTATCGCGACAAGATAGCGGATTAAGCTCAGAAAATTCAGAAATTGCGCCGCCATCTTTGTCGAGATTCGGGAAGGAAAGGCAGCTGGGAAATGAGGCCTTAACGACAAATAACAGACGGTCGCTAGGGCTTGAATCAAGACAGCAGGTGGATGTGAATGGCTTACTGAATACAGGACCTGCAAGTAATTTAAGTGTTATTAGGCGAGCAGGTCAAACAAATTTGCATAATGAGGACTTGAAGGACGCCACACTGCGAAGGAAAGACATCACGAAGTCACACAAAAACCCCAAGAGAGACAGAAGTAATTCAGATCCAAAGGGTTCAGACAATAAACGGGACAGAAGTAATTCTGGTGCAAAGGATACTGAAAATGGGAAAAGTGGTTGGACTAAAACAAATTTTAGTCAAAAATTAGGAAACGTTTTTGGTAGAAAGAAACTTGATGATTCACACAAACATTCTAACAATAACACTACAGGTGCTAGCAATTCAGAGGGAGGAATTGCGGGCAAAAATTTGGAAATTGCGAAAGATTACCAAGGAGATAAACTTAAAAGGCAAAACATCACGGAATCAAAAAATAAACCGGACACGTACGACAGATCGGACAGGGCACGGAACAAAACACACCCTAGAGAATCGACATCTGATGATGGGGGCAGGGCTTATCTGAACGGAACAAGGCAAATACCCCCAGATGCCCCACAAAAATCACAGAATCTTGTACTGCGGGATGAAATGTGGACTGCTTACAGGGATCTCACAATGAAATTAACAGACACTGTTGATCAGTTGTTGTACAAAGATTTGATGTGTGCACATTTGACAGCTGAGATATTGAATTTTTCAAACGATAACTTCACAGTGGAGGAAGATTTGTTGGATTTAGAAGCTAAATATCTGGAAGATGAGATATTTAATACAACGAGCCTTCTTCAAACTTTAGAAGTAATTTCAGTTCATCAAGAAATTGAATCGCAAATCACGGTGAATGAAATGAAAAAGACTGATTCTGAGCTCAGAGAGCATCGGATAAAGCTGCAGAACTTGGAAAGGCAGTTTAGGAATTCGAAATTCAGATACGCACCGAAGCAACTGAAGAGGTATTGCAGTGTGGAATCACTGATGAGTGATATTTGTGAAACTGAGTATGCAAAGAAACTACATTTTGAAGAGGTTTGGAACGAGTCAGATGAATATGACGAGGAGGTTAGCCTCGTATGAGATAGTACTGTAGTACTACCGTACATTATATGGTTGCCTGGTTGCATCCACAACAAAGAGAACAAAGGCCACGATGTGAATAAACGCTTACATTACAAAGAAAATACTACAACATAAACATATTCACATAGTGTTGCTATCTTTGTCATCCTTTCCTGCGAAGGAGGAATTCCTGCTAATAAAAGGTGTTCGATTGACACGAAGACACGCTGGTTTGCTCCTCAAACAAACGCATGCAAATATGTTTAGTCGATAACGAAAGATGACCCCTTCTTTGGCGAAGACCATAACGACTCAGATTAAGTGTCCTGTTACCGATAATCTCATACAATAAGGTCTAGACTTAAAACATAGCTTTTTACTTTTGTAAATATGTATAGCGGATAAACATCAGAACTTTCCATATGTATATTGCATTATGTGAACTGAAATACTGTGTAAAGAGATAGAATAATTGGGACAATTCTTGAATTCAGATAGATTTTATTTCATAAATAACAGTGAAAACCGACGTTATTGTGTTAATATTCTAAACGGTATGATTGACTTTACATGACGAAAATGCCACTTTCGACCTTCTCCTGCAAGGTATAAATCACAGGGATATACTGTAAGGTTGTTTTTCTTTGAAACAGAGACAGAGCACTACCAGAAAATGACACTTATGGCAGATTCAATCTCTCAAAAAGGAGACCCACCGTTCGAGATTCACTTTCAATTTTTCTCATAGTTACAACTTACAATCCTGGTCAAAATAAGCTGGGACACAGGCAAATTTCCGTGTTTTCGTGATGTTTCCTAAAATATCGAGGCAAAAACATACGTTTAGGACCTTTTGATCCCCTCCCCCCCCCCGTAATTCAATGTTGAGATGGTAGTATGGCGTTTGATTCAAGCAACATTGAAACGGGGGAGCGGGGGGCACGTAATCAAAGGCTGAAGTAGTGCAATTTTGTGACTTGTCCCAAGTATTTTGACCAAGATTGTAAATATAGATTGATTGTGTTGTGGCACCGTGTTGTAACTTTGCAGCCAGAACAGTCAGGCGGACGGGGTTCAAATCCCACCAGCACCCTGGAGCGTCATGACAAGGGATTTCGGATTCATTTAGCGCTTAGCTATTTCTGCGATCCCAGCGCTTGGCACTGAAAACCGCAACTCCACCTTCACTTCACCATCATATGGAAATCCTAATTTTCACCTTAAACCATGATTCATCGTGGCGCCAAAGTCGATTTAAGGATCTGAAAGTCCTTACTGGCCTAAATTTCCCGTTTAGCAATGGGTCTTTAAGTTGAGAACTCCAACGGTCAAAAGCCCTTAAAGATAAGTTGGACAAATTTTCAAAATATTGCATCTACCAGATTTTGATTTCATCAAATACAATTTAAATTCTGCGAAAAGGCTAAAGCAAAGCAAAGCTTGTCGCTTTCCTGGCTCACATGAGGTCGCTGCAGAAAATGATGACAAAACAACCAGACCATAACGACCTTTTAGTAGCAACGACGACCATAGCAACCAACAAGACCATTGCTTAAAGGCGCATGGTCACGTATCCGTAAACAAACCTGTTATCTCTATGATCTATATTATTACCCACACGTGGCCATTGTGTTCCGCTCAGATTTTGGTGGATGGGATGAATCCACAATAAAGTTACTTGTAAAAATCCACCAATATCTCTGCAATCCTACAACGTATGGGTGTTTGGTTTATTTCTCTAGAAAATTCAAGAGTCCATCTTCAAAATAACACCTATATTTTGAGAAAAGTAGTGGAAAATCTCTGTGATATGGACTACCAAAAATCCTGAAAAATCATCGTTTCGAAAAAAGTTTGTTTACATTACGTGACCCTGCCCCTACAAAATAAACCATGATTTGCTAACTCGTGTATTTGATATGAAATGTTTTAGAAGGGGAGCTTGATAGCTATTTTGAACAAGATTTGACAAAAAGAGAACTATAAACACAAGATCTGTTTCATTCATATTCCTTTAACCACTCAATGCGTCAATGCTTATATTTACAATTCATCATCAGGAACTCAAAATGAAATTTACAGGAGAGATACAGTAGTGCCAAGATAGAAAATATGTACACAAATGGCAATTGTATCTAATTAATAAAGAGATCAAAACTAGGAGCATGGGAGTCAAATTTTTAAAACCAAATGTCCAGAGGCCTATCAATACTACGGTTGTCTTTCACAATACACTTTTTCTTATAAGAATATTGTTTACAAGGACATTCAAGCTCACAATCCTGGACAAAAATTATGAGACAGCAGAGAGATTTGACACTTTCACGGGCTCAAAGGGCCCAGTCCCCCGAATCAATGCTGTTTGAGGGTGGAACATGTCGATTGTCACCAACATGCATTCGCGAATCATTGTTGAAAAACATTGATGCGGGGGGGGGGGGGGGGCAAAATTCAAATCCTTCTCATTTTTGAAAATGCATTTCTATTGCTAAAAAAGATATCAGTCTCCTAACCTTTTTGTTCGGAATTGCAGAATCAGCCAATTTTCAAGAATGTTAGAAAAACGTTGCTCAGCCTCAACGTCACGCTACTTTTTCTTTCATAAAAAGAATTGTCATGAGCGTTTTAAAAAAGGTAGAAAATACTGTAATTTCTTGCTTTATGAAAGAAATACTCCAAAATTCTAAAGAAAACAATGGTTCATTATGGTCTACAAACCACACATATTTTCAACCATCACAAAACCAGCTGATATATATGTATAAAAGGGGTGTAATTAAAAAAAAAACAATAAATTGATCACAAATTTCCATCATAAAATTTTCACTGATGTGAATTTCCTAGTACTAATCTAATAATTAATTCAGCAACAAGTTTCATATATCTGACACCCATGCTTGGATAAACAACTTTAGTAAACAAAGCTGCACACCTGAAGACTCAGCTTCAGGGAGTCTGAACGTTTGTCAATAAATAAAGATCCTATGTTTCGTCCTCTCAAACAAACAAACTTTTCACCAGTCTTGCAAGGACGAAGGTGTTCCATTCTAGTTTGGTCAAGTTTTATAAAACCCTGGCTATGTTTCAATGCAAAAATTTGCAATGCAGTCACTTTTGAAAATGAATTCTAGTGCAAGTGTTCATTTCAAATACCAGGTGAGTTGAAAAAAGTTTAAGCATTTGGCGGGCTTTGGAATGAAGAGTATGTGGCCCACATTCAAAACTAAAATGTTAATCGTTCAATCAAAGGCTTAGGTGGAGAAAATTTTGTATGGTAAAATTGCTCATCATTTAGACCCAGAAATGAGGAAAATGCAGGAAGGAGGCTTGTCTAGAAACGGAAATTCCACACTCCATTTTGGTCCATCATTTACTGATGCTTGCATTGAATTTAAACTGCAATGCTACATAAAGCCGGATCTCCATTTGGCGGAAAAATTTCGAGCTGCGAAAAGTAGAACGTTCCTACTATTCGCAGCTCAACATTTTTCTGTGGCGACAATTCGATCAGCCAAGTAGATCGCAAGAAATTTTTCCACCTCAACATTTTTCCGCCTAGTGGAGATCCGCCTTAAATCAAGGACCAGAATGGAATGTGGAATTCTTGACTCCCAGACAAACCCCTTACAACATTTTACTAAGCAAAATTCTCTCATCTACTGTAAGTTAGCGTTTGACAGATTAACAATTTAGTTTTGAATATCAGCCACATACTTTTCGTTTCATAGCCCGACAAATTTGAAAAGTTTTTTTGACTCACTGGATACATAAATCACACCAAATTACCTTCTGATGAAGGCAAAATCAACTGCCAAAACAAGCCCTCTTTATCTTTAATTCATGTAATTATCAAAGGAAGCTTGTGCTTGAATTAGAAAATATATATTTTTTAGAAGTTACAAACAACTTCTAATTGTGGGGTAAAACTTTGCAGACACGACAGCAAACAAAGTGACTTATATATAACTTTAAAGAACAGACAGGGAAGTTACTTAACTTTCACAGTTCATTCAATACCTATGCAGGCATTGCCTAATTCCTTTAAATGTACAGAGGCACTATTCATTTCAGAATAGGCAGTCAAAATCTCATAAAATAAATATATACAAACACATGGCAAGTGTGACTCAAGCATGTCTTTGATGCAAATGTCACTCTTGAAAGCATGCCTTATTTTTCAAATTCTTTTTATGCAGTAGCAGTCTGTGATCCACCATTAAAGCCGGCTGTTTGACCTCCAGGTGGGCAGTTACCCCCATCTGTCTTCATGTCAATCTCACCTTTGTAAATAGGTTGTGAATGTACTGCAGTGACATCTGTAAAAATCAGAAATGCAACGGTTACATATGGCATCATAACAAGATCCCACACCAATAAAATCCTTTGATCCACAGAACAAGTGACAAAAGCAGGAACTTGCTGTAAATTATGTGCAAAGTAAAGCAAAATTCTAATCTATTCATTATACAATAACAGTTCAAAATTTGTACTCAAGATATTCGGGATTATTAACATGATCAAATTTAGGAAAAAAATTGTTGTAATTTGATGGTCAATGGACTTGATAGTAACTGGACAAACCCTAAAAGTGGGGATCTATATTTATGTAGAAGACAGCAAATAATATGAGGGCAGAAATAAGATCTACTTCACAGGCAGTCAAAATTTGTTGCCCAACATTTCAAAAAGTTTCAAAGATAAATTTGTTTGTGGGCAATTTGCCTGTTAGACAGAGACAGGAGAGTTCCAGTCCCTGGTGGATTTAAGCACAAAATTCTGCTTAAAAAGGATACTTGTGCATACTGCTTAAGAAAGGATAAATTTCAGTTCACACACCTGAAAATGAATCTTGCTTGATGACATCATCATCATACGAAAGAACATGCATTTGCAATTCATCCCTCAGTGCTTCATGATTGATAAATGATGTTGGTTCTATGATTTCTTGCCAAAATTGACTTTCAGTTTTCATTGACAGATCACTACAGCGAAAAAAATGAAAGGGTGAAGATAGAAACTTAAAATCAATTTTGGTTACAATAAACTTTACCTTGGGTTAATGTTGAAGCTTGGCTAGAGCAAACATGCTTTATTACTTTGCTATAGGCTTGCCAACACAACTTTTCCCATTTGGCCATGTTACAGAAGATTGCTTGAAGTGGCAATTGGCCTTGCAATGTTTTGAAAAAATTCACATATATCTATATAGAATATATATACATTTTCTGCTTGTCACTTGCAAAAAAATGTGAAAAGATTTCTTGACCAAATCAATGACTAAATTTGTTATACTTTAAGTAAACTCATTCTGATGAGAATAAAGGCCTTTGAGCAAAAAATCAGCCGCTTCCTTGTGCCCACATCATTCATAGTATATATGATATAAAACCTTTAGTAAAAAGACATTATTATCAAGTTTTTGAAACGATTTATTGTCTCTACTGAAAAGTTGTGAACAAAATCTTTGTCTTACGAGTAAAAGTTAAATTTTGCCAAACTTTTCATGTTTTTGAAAATTATTTGAAGATTATCAAAAGCCCCTATAACCCCCAACCTATGCATCTGCTGGTATGGTGCATATTTAAAAAACACTTGCAATGAGTTTTTATAACTCACCCTCCAGTTGTGTGTTCCTTAGAAACTAACACCAGGTTACCATCATGAGTTTCTCCAAAACCAGTCTTTTCATCATAACAGTATGCATTTACAACACCTGCAAAAATTTATAATAAAAGTTCTTATAAGTCTTGGTTTGCACTTGCCACAAGTCTCTCTGTCTCTCTGTCTCTCTGTCTCTCTCTCTCTCTCTCTCTCTCTCTCTCTCTCTCTCTCTCTCTCTCTCTGCCTCTCTATCCTTAACAGAAAGAAATATATAATGTTCACCATGCTACAACATGTGTCATAATCATTTGATTGACTTTCTATCTCAAATGATTTGACGGTTTACAGAATTTATTCCATGTTGGTTAAAAGACTCTCATTTTCAATTTCTTAATCGAAGCCCCCTTTCCACCTCTCTTCCCACTGGTAATCTGCTTTGCCTTCATCTTTCATGTGTTGTATTAGAAAGAGACAAGAGAGAGACTTTCAGCAAGTCCAATGTTAGTTTGGCCTTCATTACATTTTAAAATCATAAATCATTAAATTTTGTACAGCACTGGTCTTGTGCTCATCAGCACATAAAGGATTCCTCAGAATTCTTTACATTCTGATACATCGAAATAGAAAATTGTGTAGCATTTTGGGGAATGGGAATACCTTTTCCCCCCTTTTCACAACCCCTAACTCTTGCAGTCAGTTCAGTTTTGTTGGCATTGCATCACAAAATGACTGCCCCACTCATGGGACCAAAACAAAGTCTGACAAACATGCAATCATTCCATGGAATAAGAGACAACTTAAGAACACTTTGATGACACTGCCTCTGACATTTTCATTTTTGTGTGATAACAATAGGTTATTTAAAGCAGAGCAAATTGCAGGATTGCCAGACTTCCATACACCCACAGATATCACAGCTTCCTGATTCTTTTGAAATATTAGGCAGCTGACACTGCAATTTTTGTAATTTCATGTTGATAGATCTAATCCGCTAAGGTTTGTTTTACCCATTTCAAGTCATGTGACCATACTCTTGCAAAGTTTCAGTATTATTCTGCTTTTTGCAGTCATGACACAACTTTGTATGGTACGAAAATCAAAAGGATTTTTATCAAGAGATTGATCACATGACTTGAAATGGGTGTAATGTAAACAAACCTTTGCTGACTTTGTCTATTATTCATGTAAAACCGCTGAAAGCAGTTTTCAAGATTGCAGACAAACAAAAGGGATAGGGTCAGCAGGGGTAACATGGGTATTGGGTGAAAAATCTGGATAAATCCTACCAAATCTTTATTCAGTGTTATTCCTCTAGTTAGATCTGTTCTAACTATCCCCCCTTGATGTTAGTGAATGCTGATTTATGAGTGTATGGTCTGTTGCTTTCGAGCAATCAACACTATCCATATTACCCAGCCAGCCAACCCATTTGACACCAGTACCTTCATATCGGCTCAACAACATTGTTAGAGGCAGAAGGCTGATGGATGGGAACATTTTCTAGATCAAATAAACATTGGGACATCCAGCACTGCAGTGTAGGGAACTGGAAATGGAGGGTCCAGAGCTGCTGGCATGCTTTGTCTAATTTTTTGGCAAGTTCTTTTGCACTGCACTAGAATGATAGAGGTGTACCCAAGTGGTTGACAGCTTGCTGTCATGATTCAACAAAGAGCTCAACCCTGATAAACAAGCCCTCATTTCTTTCTTAGATATCTTCAAGTTAGCTTGACTTAACATGTTTTGAACGTATTTTCTGTACTCTCTACATATTTTCAAATTTCATCAAGATCAAAGTCGAATCACATTTGATCATGAAGATCACCATCACATTTGTGGCCGACGTCTTCGATGGCCTAACTTGAAAGCAGCTCCCGGAAAGAGCGATAGTGGATAAACCTTCAATTTCGTTTTCAATACACAATTTGGGCAGGCATCAAAACACATCAACTGCAATGTGAAACAAGTTAATTTCAAAGTTTATACCTTCAAAGTTTTCTTTCCTTTTGACGAGACGCTGGCAAGCTGCATTCGATGTCTGGAGACAGGATCGAAGGGGAAGGCGGGCTGAAATTCTGATCAGCGACATCTTTCTTGTTGATGTTTACTGAAAACTTCTCTGGTATTTTGGACAGCTTCTTGCTTTCCTCGAGTTCCAAAGCTCCCTTCTGAGATGAACAACAGCTCAAGTTTCTTGATTTGGTCTCAAATAAAGTGACAAGCTGAAAATGAAATCAGAAACAAACTTGTACCACCGGAATTTAATATCCGTTTTCATTTGACGCAACATGAAACCAATGCAATACACGGCCGAAAATGTACCATCGAAGGTCTAGCCCAAACAATGGGGAGCTATCAACATAAATTATGTAAAGCATACGAACAATAGAGCACAAGTGCATAAATTACACGGAGCGTTCTGATTGGCTGGCACGGTCGGCCAGCCGTCCGTGACTCTTTGTTTCAGCACAATAGCGTCAAAGAAGGTCTGACTAGAACAAAAGATGAGACCCTCGAAATGTGATTGGTTAGATTTTGAGGGCTGCTGGTCGTAAACAATCAACGGAAGTCGCAATGCAGACGATTTTGGCCAGGGAGCGCCGAAGGCGCGGGAGGGGAAACGGCCATTCAATTGATTTCCGATGTGTGATGCAGAATTCGAAAACGAGGCTCCGATTAATGGCGACTTCCGACGAGAGTTGTGAAGAGAGAAGCACTAAATTTTCGCAGCTACTGCTGGTTTTGTAGAGGGGAACAGCATGATAGTTTGTTGTTCCTGGGTTCAGAGAATGATAGCTTTGAATAAAGAGGTCGTTTGAGTTATTTGCACCTACAGAACAGAAGAATGAAGATTCCTGTGTGGCAAGAAGTTTTGTTTACGAACAAACTGCAGATTTGGCATAAGTTTATGTATTACAGAACTTTGTCAGAGACACAGAGTCTTACAAAGAAATCTACTGGTTTCATTACAAAGCAATTCATCTCAACAAGAATGAATACAACACTTCTGATGAGAAAAAATTTTCAGTGAAACAAAGGAGAGAGCAAGTCACACAAACATTAATTTATGCCTGGCTCTTTGAAAAGAGGACCTGCTTGAGAGCACTGTTGTCCAGTGGTGTTATCCACAACTGACATAGCCTTCACATTACAGCTCCTTGCACTACTTTGAACATAATGACAGTTGACAAGGGTTGTAGACTTGATTATGTCTTATGTACAGTAACTCCAATGCCATGTTCACATTGATATAAACTAATCAAATATCATGCCTTCTTGATATAGGGAAAACTTCCAGTTGAACAATTGTTTGCTTATGAAACAAACTGAGTGAAATTCCATTAGATATTACAGTTTCTCTGTCATAGAAAGACTTGATATTTCTTTCAATTTTTACTGGAAAACTAATACCATCTTTGTAGGCAAAAGTGGTATGATCATGCTCCTGTATCTAACTTTTTACATGAAATTTTGAGTAGTTCAATGTGCCAAAATTTGGAATGCTAATTGGAGGATAATTTCAAAACTTGCCACTGAAAGTTTCTGATTTAGTTTTTACTATTTGGGGCAAAAGTTGTGGCATAGTCTTTGTGACTGTGGAGATGTGTTTCTTGACATTTAAATGTGTTCTTCTTTGTTCATCTATCTAAATTTTCATTGTTATAATTAGGTCTATGATGAATAAAGTGAAGACAGAAAGTATGTTCTATTCATCTTCTTACAAACATTATAGGAGTCAAATTCATTTGATGAGCTGCTGTGAGACCACTTTTCTATTAATATTTTGTGCTGGTAAAATTTGGAAACTTCAAAAATTGACAGAGGGTTGCAAAATGACTTTTTGAGCACACAATTTTGACCATCAGTTCCAAGGGCTGTTTGCAAGGTACTTTCTGTTTGGTTTCTACTTTTGTTTTCCTGCTTTTTTGAAAGAAAGGTTAGCGTTGCTGCATTGCCAAGTACCACAAACACCACACCCACACTGCTTCTCATAGTGAGTGGTAAATTGGTAATAAAAATTCACATACAGAATAGCTTTTTGAAGATGAAGATATATGAGCAGATAACAAGAATTCATTCATCAAAGTCCCCTCTAACAGATGGTTGCGGTAAAGATGGCACCTATGAATTTTAAACCAAGATCCTGCAAGGTCTTGAAGAAATCAGCTGATTAAATCAATAAAAATTCAACGTGATACAAAGCATCATGGTAAAAGATTCCTGTCTGCCATTTTGATTGCAATCATCTATTGGTGCATGGTATGGAATTGATACACTTAAAAGACTTGATGCAGTAAAACAGTTTTTGAACTGATAATCATTTTTATATTAAAACAGCTTAGATAAAATAAACACCAGTATGAGTAGCCTTCTCCAAAAATGGAGAAACCATTTGGAAGCAATTAGAAGTCAATTCAAGGTTAAGAAACTCTTTTTGATTTTAGGTTGAGATGCAAAGTTTATTAAACAAAAAGTGCATCACTACCTAAAGTTAAATTAAAAACTAATAAGAAACAAATTGTGGTATTGAATGATAAACAAGTCATATGAAACTTCTTGGTCTAAGATCATGCAATAAGGCATCTGCATGACATTTTATTAGCTTTGACTTTTGGTGTCTCATAGCTCCCAAGTGTGCCTAGTTTCATAAGATCAACAGTTTCAAAACTCTAAAATCTTTGATCTTCCATTCAATCTTCCATCTTGCACAAGGAATTACTTCATGGTAAATGTTCAAAGGATGTCCATGTGGACTTTATCTGTGCTGACAGCTCTTTTAAAACATAGCTATAATTGTTCACAATGAGATTGGTCACTTTGCTGTCATCACATCAACACACCATCTGCAAGAAATATCCAATCCTCAACAGCAAGTGGATCCTTCCCCTGCAACAAAATGAAGAGAATTATTTTAAACTATCATTTACAACATTGATTACATGACCACAGGGAAGTGAGAACTTGATCTACCTTTGTACATACTGTAATTAAAATACAAAAATACACATTTTACAGCGATTGCCAGATATGTGAGTTCTGGGTGGGTGCAATAGTATCAAGATTCTTTAAACTGAAAGTGCATGAAAAACATAAAGGGCTGTTAAACAACTCACATGCCCCCATCATGTGGTACCCCTTTTGGGTTAGTGATAGAAAGGTTGAAAACATACAATTATTGTAAAATTGTTATATTGCTATGTAAGACAGCCTTCTCTGTCCACATCCTTGTTTCAAATTGCTACATTGGAATCACAGTGCAAAAAGTAGGAGTGACTTCTTCAGAGAATTGAAGGCAACCATCACAGCTTTAGTGTAGCAAAATGAAATAAAATTTTTACAATCATCAGATAGATTAGGGCTTTGCTAAGTGACAGTAAACAAGAAATTCAGTGGGTAATAATGAACTTCGTAGAAAACAGAAAGGCACCTTATTGGTGTGATTAGTGGTTTGGCCTAAACATTTTAATAGCAAACCACAAGACCACAAGTTGAGCCCTTCCAAAGAAATCACCTTGAAACCAAAAAGTAAAATGAAGTGCAAAGATCAGCTTTGTAAAACAGACAATAGCTTCACTGAATGGAATCAAACCGAACATTAAACAGGTAATAGTAAACTTTGCAGAAAATGGAAAATCCAATGGGTAACCAGGAACCTAGCAGAAAATTGAAAGCCGCCATCGCATTGTTGTGATGAGCGAGTTGCCTAATATTTCAATAGGAAAACGTAAGGCCAGAAGGTGAACTACCGCAAACAAATCTGCTTGAAACAGAAAAGTGTAACAAAAAAATGGGCAAGGTTTACTTTTATTAAACAGAAAACAGTCTCGCTGAATAAAATCAAGCCAGAAATTCAACGGGTAATAGTGAATTTTGCAGAAAATAGAAGGCCAACACAGTCAACTGCGATTTTGCTTTGTACTGTAATAGCAAATCTAATAGGCCTGAATGTGCAAAATACTCGAAGCAAGTTCAAAGCTCTGAAACTCCGATATGTAACAAAATGTAACGAAATCCTTTTGGAGACAGCTTACTGTATGATTTTACCATAAGAATTTATCTAAATTAGCGTTTGGGTTCATTTTGGTAAGAAGAAATTGAGATGCCGCCGAGGTGTAGCTGTGATAAACAATTCCGACGTTTTTGGCCTGGCCAAACAAAACATCGTCAAATGAATATTTTGGATGGTCGTATAACCTTGCAAAGGCCCTCAAAACGTAAATTGACCTTCGAGTAATAGATCAAAATAAGCATGAATTACTCACATAGGTCATGATTGCCAATAAAATGAGTTTTCCGAATACAACTCTGCTGCTTCTTCTTGCCTTTTCCCGCGAGTTTCAAGTCAAATTCTGCCGCTGCCTCGTTTGCATGTGCATCACACATTGGTCTATGCGCTCCTCCACTGGCCGTTTCCCCTCCCGCGCCTTCGGCGCTCCCTGATTTTGGCAGCCCTTCTTCTTTTCAATTTGAAAGGCCATCCTAAAAAATTTTGAATTCACTGCACCACAACTCTTATTGCTCTCATCATAGTCCGACTCATCAAATGATGGGTTACATTTTTGGAAAATTAGGGAAAGCCTTGAGTACAACTGGCTTGCTCAAAGTAAAATCGAGGCAAAATTTCTACGAAAGCACAAGAGTTTTAATCGAGTTTCAAACACCAGGCCGGCGCCAGCCTGTCAGTTACGCCTATCGCTGTCCTGGACTGTCCTGCCCTCCTGGAGAATGGAACTCACATTTTCCATTCTTGCCTTCGTTGCCAGGGTCCTGGGTGCTTGTTTTGTCAGCTGCCAGCAAGTTATTTCACAAAGACGTGATCAGAAAGCTGCTTTACAGCAGACACGTTTTTGGAAAACAAAAGCTTATCAGCAGTGAAGATCCAGAAAGAAACCTCAGTTCCAAAGCGGTTCAACTATTATTAGTATTTTTTAACGTACTGTGAAGATGATAGACTTACCTTGAAATATCAACTCTGATCTTCAAAATTCAAGCAAATTCAGCCTCTCTCCATGGAAGTTTTTCTGAAAAGTCTTCCAAGTATCTAGTCAAACGACTGCCTCCGATCAAACCTAGACTTTGATCATCACGTGCTCTTCACGTTCACACCGTGAAAAGCGCAAACTGATCAGCTGATAAAATCATGGGCGCAAGCATTTTCTGAACGTGAATTAACAGTGGCGACTAGCCTGCGTGCAAGTGGCAACGTGATGGCATCGCATCATGACGAATCGTGAGGGATCGTTTGTGTTTTGTTATGAATAATTTTTCACCAATGGTACGGAGAAATGTAGAAAAAGCCACAGCGATCATAAATTCTGAATGAAAATTTCCCTGCTTACTGAATTATAATATACAATGTGATAATATGTAGAAACTAGTTTCTACGAATGAAAAATATTTTACTTCGACTCATTCTGTTTCCCTCGACATACACTAGAACAAGGGTGTTAGGACACGGATGTTTTGATTGATTATTTATTCACCTTGTTTTGATCCCTGTGTCTTGTTTTGTTGTCTTGTTTTCTGTTCTGTTTCGTCTTTAACTGAGCGTACCTAGGCCTAACTGCTCTCAAGTTGTTCGAATACAGCTCCCTTGTATTTCTGTGTCTTAGTGCGCCTTCGCACAAGATAGGTTTTAAAACCGAAAAACCTATCTTGTGCGAAGGGGCACTAAGACACAGAAATACAAGGGAGATGTATTGAGAGCAGTTAGGCCTAGGTACGCTCAGTTAAAGACGAAACGGAACAGAAAACAAGACAACAAAACAAGACACAGGGATCAAAACAAGGTAAATTAATAATCAATTAAAACATCCGTGTCCTAACACCCTTGACTAGAATACAATATAGCGAAGCTGGTAGTGTTGGCACCTCTTGAAAACTGCCTACATGTATTTCGGAAAATGAAAATCTGACGTATCGAAATTGATTCAAAACAATAACAACGGAATTATCCCCAAAATCTGGGCAACTCGTTTCAACAGCAACCAAGTCTCCAAATTTTCAACATGAATATTACCAGTAAAACGATGCTTCCAACTTTCAATACGGCTTCAGCTGGCTCGTACAAACTTTGATTTCACGGTCAACACCCTCATAACTTTAAGATCTTCGAATCGCCGTTATGAACTGCAGGCAGATATGAATGTAAAAATTTGGTGCCTTGCTAAACTTTGTACGCAGGACAAATTTCAGCCGCAAAAATTCAGAACCCTGGAAGACTAAACATAGACGATTCCGCAAAAGATGGCGGACCTCATTTCACGCAATGCATGATAGGAATATGCCCCCTAGCAACCCATAGCTACCAAAATTTACGACTGCTGCATAAAATCTTGACCACAGCTAAGATAAACGTAGGACGTCGCATCGCAACTTTATCATGAAATCCACGCGTATTCTTTAGGACACCTGAAGTCTGCGAAGTCTTCTGAAAACGGTAGACTTTGCAGATAAAAACTTCTCCTACCAAAGGATGCAAGTTCTAAAAACAGAAGAGTCAAGAGTCGGCAGACTTGGCGGAGAAAAATCTCAAAAGAATGAGAACTCTGAAAGAAAGTTCAAGAGTTCGAATGTTGTGTTCGGTCGAGTGAACTGAAGCCATTGCAATAATTTTGTTATGCAAATCTCAAGAGAAAAGAATTTAGACTTATGCCTTTTCGTCCCTTGTTTCCCTGCGTTCTTTGACTTGCTGATATCACTTGGTCAATGGGGACTCATAATATTACGGTTATATAATGGGCCCCCTTTTTCAAAATGGCCTAAAAAGGTGGGAGTTCTCGTACACTCAACAAAATCGCTTCAAAATCTGGTTTAAAGAGCTCGAACGTTGAAAAGAGAAGTTTTAGTACAAAGAATGATGTTGTCTTGACCTACAAAACGCAAAATGCCTACCTTTCAGACAGTAATCTTCCTCTGTAGAAGCAAAATAGATCCATCGAAGCTGCGAGAACTCCAGGCTTCTTCAACCGTTCTTTAAGAGCAACAACAACAACATCCTGAATAGCGGCCCCTGATTGGTTAAAAACTGAATTCTAACGATTTGATTGGTGAATACGGAACCATCCTACGCGGGCCTAAAGTGGGCCCACTATTTCAGAGTAATGTTATTAGTCCCTCTTGACCAAGGAACGCAGGGAAACAAGGGACGAAAAGGCATCAGTCTAAAAAGAATTTACAATATTTCATTCCTTTTTCGAATGTTTTTAGAACGTTCTGTTCAGGGTCTCTTCAAGACCTCTCCAATTAGTTATGTAAACAAGGTCAAAATCTTCTTGAAATCTTGACGAAACAATGAAAACAGCTGGCCACTACATCTTGACATTGTTGGAAAACAAACTGTAAATTATTGCTAGCGAAGGCTTATGAATGAGAATGTAAATTTCGCGATGAAGTTGCGATGGCCTAAATCTATCGTAGCTGCGGTCAAGATTTTATGCTGCAGTTGTACGTTTTGGTAACTATGCGTTACTAGGGGGCATATTCCTATCATGTATTGCGTGAAATGAGTTCCGCCATCTTTTGCGGAATCGTCTATTCCCCTTCCCTTTTCTTTACAGAATGAAACATAATTACAGAACAAAACCACAATCAGAATGAACTATATAGCTATATAGTCATAAAGTGTACAGGCATCCACTAACTACAGCAGATGTTTGCTTAAAGTCCGCCTAGATCCTGGCCAAGGTGCTAAAGTATTACCAAATGAAACAACAACAAGAGTAAAATACAGGAAGCGTACAGGTGTGCATAGGTTGTACAAATTTTTGCGAGGAGTCCAGATTCTTGCAATAGTGCTTATGCTGTGCACGAAAAGTTCATATAAACCAAAGCACTATAGTACATTTTCATATAGTAGTTATGAAGTGGCCAAAAATTATATATCTTACTAAGGCTGCGTTCACACGATGCCGGCACATTTTGAAGACGGTGAAAAATTTGGTGGCTGCAAAATTTGAGCTAGCGTTCACACGATACCGGAACAACTTGCCAGATGCCAGAAGCCAGATGGTCCAGATGGTCCAAAATACCATTACATTGATGCCAGAGAAGCTTACCTACATCCTATGAGTCGATCAGTCTCATGCCAAAAATGTCTAAAACTGTTCTGTTTTCATCATTTTCAAGTGTTAACACGATGCCGTTTCCAAAATGTGTCGGTTAGAGTGCCGTTTTCAAAATCTGCCGGCAAAAAATGTGCCGTTTTCGAGTGAACGAGAGGCCTATCTGTCCAATTTTTTACCGTTTTCAAAATGTGCTGGCATCGTGTGAACGCAGTCTAAGAAACGAACTGATGCAAACAGGCCTATATACAAACAAGACTTCAAAAACTGGATACGTAAACTCTGCTGTTCCATGATGGCCGGATCCATCCTGACGTTCTTCATTTAGTTCAAACGGCATTTGTCAATTCTTGTTTCAACAACGCGGCGTCATGTAATAAACATTTGCTTGAAATCCGTGTGGCGATTGACCGACTTTGCTAAAAAATTCATGCGGCATGGATCAACTTAATTGAACCCCCGCAGGATTTGGCAGACAATAGTTTCATATCCGTGAGACGATTGATTAACTGTGCTCAAAAACTCTTGCACCATCGACTTTCTTCCATCTAAACATGTGAAACTGGCTAGCGTTAAAATCTGTGCGACCCATGGCAAACTTTTGCTCAAAACTCGTGTCGCTAATGTACAATTTCCTGTGTGGCACTCGGCAACCTTTGCTTCAAAATACGAGCAGCATTTTGCGAGATCATTTTCCATTCAATGACAGATTGTCATGCATACGGACAAATCATAATGTAGGAAGGTTAGTTAGATTTTTGTTGAAAGCATGTACGTTACCACCCTGTGTTAATCCACTTTGTATATGTGCAACGTGAACTTCAACTTTGTCTGTAAATGCACTGTGGAAATAAGAAAGATACTTTATTTTCATACCAGGAACCATACATCATTATAATGGTAAAAATATCTTTTGCGTTCTAATGCAACCGCATTTTCACCAGATTTTGGACGGCAAATCGAAAATTCTGATCCTTTGTTTTTTACTGATCTTAGAAATGACTACCGTGTCGAAAATTTCAAGCAAAATCAAACATACCAAACAAAAGCCTCAGCAAAACGAAATATGTAAATTCGATAAATAATTACTTGGATCCTTTTTCCAACATATTCTTCAAGTCACTGATACATTTTTCTGCTCATCCAGTATCAAAATAATGGGAAATGCTCTATATGAATTATTCCATTAGATCTGAATGTAAATTAGCAAAGGTGCGAATAAAAACTATTTTTCATATATGCAAATATAAAAATTTACGATGTATTCTACATTTAACTATACCTTTCTAATACAACTATACAACACTACAGGTACGATATCATGGGCAGCGAAAGACAATGACTACCCCATGGCCAATATACAAAGACACGCAACGTTCAACCAACTACGACTACACTACAAACGATTAAAAACTAATGGACTATAGATTCTGTTCCACATCAGGTGTCAGGTCAGGACTGCGATAACTTGAATGGTGTCACAAATGCAACTCGTTTGTTAAAAACTTCAGGGGGGCAGGACTCCTTATCTTTCAATATGAGGGGGTCCATGCCACTATTTTATTGCTGGAACCCAAATATTGAGTCTGATGTTTAGGAGACTCCAAATGTTGCTATCTAGTTTTGGGGCTCCTGTGCAGAACATTTATCGAAAAGGCCTCTGTAATGAATCGCATCAAATAATGGACTCCAAATATGGCACAGACCCCTGGGAATAAAACATACTGGCATATTGAAAGTAAATGAACCCCCCCCCCCCCTGGGAATAAAACATACTTGCGATTCTTGGAATCTAACTTTGATTTGATCTTCTCCGTTGCTTGATTGATTGTTGCCAGTTCAAATGGTTTCAAGTTGTTTTCAGCAAAGAACTGTTGAATGTAACAAGATGGGAAAATATCAAACGAAAAGAATACACCATTTTGCTATTCCACAAAAGAGTCTGAACCGAACATTATGTTTATACATTTTGTAGAATTTTTGAATGTGAACAGCAATGATAGACGTAAAGTTGCATTTATAAAGTATTGCATCTCGCTGCCCGTAGGAATCATACGAGACCCACCCAACATTTCAAACATTTTATACCAGCACTGATAAATGGCCGAAGATCACGAGACCAGAATCTATGATTGCATTCAATATCTCAAGCATTTGTTATGAGCTTATGCTTTTTACAAATGGCATTTATTCACAGTCTGAATAATACCGGGTGAGCCAGAAAAAAGTTCCCACTTTTGAAACTTCATAACACCAAGGCTACTTCACGGATTTGAATAATTCAAATTCTAGTTAAAAGCCGAAAGATCAAAGTAATTTTGTCATTTTTTTCGCTGTCCTACCAGCACTACGAATATAGGTAAATTCACTTTACAAAAATTTCATGGTTGATTGATTACTGAAAAATGGCCAAAAACTTCGATCAATTTATAAATGACCTCTCGCACAGAATAATGAAGGAAATGCAACTTCTCATGGGTGAGAGATATCATCTACGCATTAATTTCCTTGGCATTGAAAATCTTTCATATTTGTTTGAAAATCGATGCCTTATAACTCTTGAGGGAGGTGAAACGCCCATGGCCTATTTTTCGATTTGAATAGAATCCTTACGATTTGGTCAATGTTTTAGGCCCTTTTCCGTCATTTTGCAAGCATGAAATTTTTATAAAGTTGAATTTACCAATACTTCTAGTGCTGGTAGGACAGCGAGACAAATCACGAAAATACTTAGATTTTTCGACTTTTTAAAGGGAATAGACATAGGTATATCTCATAATCACTATAAATAGGCCAGAGAAACGCCCACAAATCCATTGTTTCTTTAGCTACACAATGAAACCGGGTGCGTCTAAGCTGTCGAATACAATAGATTATATTTTTGACCTGGCCCGGGCCAGCTTTTAACCGTGTCGATTCCCTTTAACTACAATTTGAATGATTCAAATCCGTGTAGTAGTCTTGGTGTTATGAATTTTCAAAAGTGGGAACTTTTTTCTGGTTCGCCCGGTAGATATAATCTTCTAAGTTGGAGTGAGCATTTACTTAAAAAGCATACTGAGTAATCTATCAATAAACATTGCATCATACCTGAATTTGTAAGAGTATTGATGTTAGATCAGTGACTAAGTCTTTGAGATGTGTGCTTCTTACACTGAAATAAAATAATAACTTGTGTCAATAAATCTGAACAAAGCTAAAATATCTTTTGTAACGATAATGAAAGGCTCTGTAAATATTTGCGCTGAGTACAACTGTTTAATGAAAGATTTAACAGCTCGATGTTGGCTTGACATGGAAACTATAACTGGGTTAAGCTGGCAAGCTATCCATGGAGAGATATCGTTTCCCATGGATAGCATCAAAATATATGGTCCTGAATGAACGGCACTGAATGCTTTAGAGCTGGCGGGCAGACTCTACTTTTTCTTTTTAGAAAGGTTTTTCTTCCAGCAGAGTCTGCGCATCAGTGGCCAAATCCTTGTTCTCCGTTTATGACAAACGCAAAACCTTTCCTGATTGGCTGAAGCATATCCCCTTTGATTGAGTAGCATTTGCGTCTTTGTTCGAATCTTCTGATATCTAATTGGCGTGTGTATGAACAAGCCTGCCAAAGAAAAATCTAGTGCTTTTGGTGAATTGGTTCCTCAAATCCTGGGAGCGGCACATGACCAATAGACCTTTTAGCTATTCTAAAAGAGCTCAACTGAGCCTGGATCGAGCGTTATTTTTATATATCTTTATACGCGAGGTTCGATCTAGTGGCGTTAGAGCTTCTATCGCTATTGTGCACATTCGAAAATTCTACAAATTGTAGCAAAATGTCATTCGATTCTGAATCTTTTCAGAACAGCTAAAACGTCTATAGCAAGGATTTCATCGCTGATGCACCGACTCTACTGGAGGAGAAACGTTCTTGAAAGAGATCAGTACAGTCATTACACAGGCTAGGTTTCGATAAAATCGCTGCCATCGTTTCGATCACTAAATTTCGATCCCAAGGATTGCAGGAGAAAGTGTTTTCACAGAGTCGCTAAGGTTGCTTCGTTAGGATCATTCATGGACTTTTCTGTGCCATTCCTTGAATCACTGGAGCCATTCATGACGACCCAAACAATCGTAAAGATTAGATGCAGATCAGACAAAGAGTGACGTACACAAATTCTGCATATGCAATTCAATTTGTTCGCACTTCATTACGCTCGATAACATATGGAAGCAAGGATAACGACTCCTGATACACTACTTACTTTCTTTCGCTTGTGTCGACCATCATTTGGGCATCTCTATCACATCTCGCCTGCATGTCAGATTTCTGGTCATTAGTCAGTGGTATGCTACTTGGAGAAAGCTGTCAAGGAAAGTTGGATTTTTATAGTAGTACCTTGCAAACTGGCAAGCATTGGGGCAATGTTAGATCGATCATCTAAATCTTGAATCCTCTGCAGTCGGGAGAAAAGTTATCATTTAGCACAGCAAGAAAATTAAATGTACGTTAAAGGGTATGTTCGTACATGGGCGAGAGGAAACAAAATGTTTTTGTGTTTATTCTTTAATGAAGCGTATAAGCAAATCATACCTCTGTCTCTATCGTTGCTTCTGTGTGCCTATCCCTTACACTTATTACGTTGAGTCCTAGTAATCACTACCACCGGTGGTAGTGATTACTAGGACTCAACGTAATAAGTCTACCTATCCCTATTTAGTATCAGTTCGATCCAAATCATTGCAAAACATGGCCTAAGTTTGTTGGCGCCGATATTTCACAAGAATACAAACGAAGACTGCCTCGCTTGTACAGAAAACAAACTTAGGCCATGTTCTGCCATGATTTTAACTGAAGTGAGACTGCAAGATGGAAAAGCCCGCAGAAGCAACGATAAAGACACAGGTATGATTTGTTTATACATCTTAATAATTTTTGTTAGTAGGCCTTAATTAGCTTTAAATTAGCTATTTTATATTAGCCTACTTTAAATAAAGAATTAATAATAATTAATAATAAAAATCTGTAGAAAATCGTCTTACCTCTTGACAGTACTGTTGAATACCTTGGAGACAGACATTAAGATCCTAGAAATCAAACAGCACAATTCTTGAGAGAAGCATGTTTCGACTTAAATTTGCACCTTTTCTAGGGTTTTACGATATTCAGTTGATAAAGATGAATGAAGATAAAGTGATCAACAAGAGTCCAAGGAAACTAATGTAAATCCATGCAACACGTTCCCTTTTTAACGAAAGAGATTTCCTTTCAAAGGCTACGATGTGCAGTTGAGCAAATTCATATATCAAAAGTGTTTTATTAAAAGTTTTAACATGTTTTCAGGGCAACTAATGTGCTAATATCAGGCTTTGTAGACTTAGCATATCCCGAAATACACCTTATATGATATTGCTATCATCCATACCGTTACGAAAACGAAGCAACAGAAGAGTACCTCGGATACAACAAAAAAATGTGAGTCAATTTTGGTACGGAAAAGAAATGCATCACTTGTTTCAGTTAAGAGCTTCCAATAGCCAGCAATCATGAAAATGCACTACTTTTACTAACATGAACTATTTACTCAGCCTTGTTTCAACGATTGTTCAATTTTTGTTAATCAAGACAAAAGGGACGAGAGTTATCAGAAAGGTGGTACATTTTTAGCACCAATTCAGTAGACTTCTTCGATAAACAATAGACCTTTTAGCTATTCAGGAAAAGAGCCTGAAACGAGCGTTATTTTTATACATTTTTATACGCGAGGTTCGATCGAGTGGCGTTAGAGCTTCTATCACTATTGTGCACATTCGAAAATTCTACAAAACGTAGCAAAGTATCGTTCGATTGAGATTCTTTTTCAGAATGGCTAAAAGGTCTATTGCCCTTTCCAGCTATGGGCAGCCAGGGAGATTATACGCAGTCATAGTTAACTTATTTTTATTTGTAACAATAGGTCATTCCAATAATCAACAAAGATAGAAAATCAATAAATTGAGATGTGATATACCTTGTTAATTCGCTCCAGTTCTAAAACAATGCCAGCATATCTTCGCTGAAAATCACGGCTGAATATTTCTCCATATGATTCCTAATAGGTACAATAATGTTATCAAATCTTTGAATCACAGAGTACCATTCATCATATTCAAAGAATATCGTTTTCAATATGAAAGTTTACAATGACGACTTACCTAATACATTAGCAAGACGCGGACGTCTTTAAAAACACAGCTACTTTTTTATGTTTTAGGAGCATTCTAATTTTCCAGCCTTTTCCCTCCCAGAAAGCTGCTCACAGACAGACAAATTCCCTAAGAACTGTTTGCAATCTTGCATTTCCATAACTTTTGAATGTGCTCATATCGCATTTTGCTTCCCTGCTCGATGCCTTTTTTTGCAGTGCGGCCTTCAAAAGCATATTTTTCAGGTTGTCAATTTCAGAATAGAACATATAATAAGTCTCTCGGGGATCGCAAAAGTCTTGAAGTAGATTTAAGTTTGTAATTTATATGCTTGAACAAAAGAATTATGGTGGTGTCTTCTTGACTCGTGTCTTCTTGCTAAAATAGCCTATTAACTACGAACTACTATACCGCACAAAAAGAGGAGCAAAATATCATGACTACCCCCTGACATAAAACATAGAACATAGAAAACCTAAAATACAACTGTTCATGACCATAGAGGATGACTTTTAGCAACTCTTCATTTGAAAGATTTATTAAACAACGCCACCAGGCAAGAATATTGCGTTTACACTGATGAGAAGATCATGTCTATCTGCATCACAAGTTGTTAAAATATCTCAAGTACTATGGTCGTCACTGGATTAATTCAAATCTGTCAACCTCTACCTACACGGGAACATAAACCAAACGCATTCACCGAAATATATTTTCAATGTAGGAATCCCGTTAATCAATTATTAGTCTTTAAACAAGACCAAACTCAGCGTCCTCTCCTGTCATCGTCAAAACGCAGCTAAAAGAAAACGCTTTCCTTTTACTTGATCCTAAATTTGAGAGATTTCAAGTGTACAGTAGTGTCCCGCCTATAAGAAACAATGTTTTCAATTTGAGGTCTGATTTGTTTCTTATAAAATGAGATATAAAGTTCAAATCAGGGTAAATTTTCTTAAGTTTCTTATTAGAAAAATCATGTACTATCAATGAACTACTGAGACACAAGCTCTATTGTCATATAAACTACGCTATTTTGATTTGTATTGTCAATTTTCACTACCAAGAGAAGGTATAATTATTCCAGGAAAGTACCTTTTGCTTCATTTGCATGTAAAATTCTTTTTTTCAGTTGAATATGTTCAGTCTGATTCAACTGCAAAGCTGAATTTGTTATGTTTTTCAAATTTCTAATATATGCATAGTTTTTCAATAAGAAACAAGCCTTTTTTCAGACATGCACCAGTTTCATATAAGAGGGGGCATTTATTTCAAAAATTAAGGTCTGGTGTTTCTTAAATTCGTGTTTCTTGTATGCGGGACACTACTGTAGTGATATTCATACTTGATAACAGGAAATTGATTCTATTCTTAGCTGGTCAATTTGAAAAGCAGATGTTATGTTGAACCTTTTTACCAGCATGATGTCTTGGGGAATAGGTGGTGAAACCTTAACGGCTAGCCACATCACGGCACGTTTGCCATTGCCTATGCGATCATAATTTGCGACGTTGTGGCAAGGAGGTAGCAATGAATAAGGAGAATGTAAAGAAAATCACCTTGGATTTGTGATTTGATTTTAAAAAGAAATAGCTGTAAATGTTGCTTACCATCCTTTCTGCCGTCGCATTCATTTCCTTTAAGTTTCTGATGCACTTTTTCTTTACAGTTAGAATCTTTGATAGTCGAGTCTGTAGATAAGAACAATTGAAATAAACCTTGGTGAAACAATACGGCAGCAATTAGAAATGAAGGATCAATATAGTCGGGAGAAAGTGAGCGGTGTTCTACTCCCTAAAGATTCCGTACACCTTTGGTGGCAAAAATCCTGAATTTGTTCTCAAGAAAAATCGTTAAAATTTCCTGAAGATCTCATTGTTTAAGAAAGCCTCGCATGCTATTTGGAAGTTTGATACGCCCCTTGGAATGAATAATGTAAACTTACAATAGCAAAAACAGATCGGAAAGATAAAGGCGATTCTACAATTCTTACAGATATCATTTTCCTTCTACAAAAATAGTTAAAAACCTCCTGTTACAGAGTGAATAGTCTTAACAAAGTGTTGCACTTTTTGTGAATTCAAATTCAAAATTTGAGAAAGAAATACTGGTTAAAGAAATGAAAAGAAAAAATTACTGTAAATAAATTATTGTAAACGTTGAAAATTACCTAATTGTACTCATTTCATTATAGAAAGGGCAAAAATCAAAGATCAGTGGTCTGGAGACTGGTTAACTGTAGAACAACTAATAAACTTTGACAGATCGGTTATGACCTATAAGATGATGAATAAGATCTGCCCTGAAAGCCTTTGGGATACATACAAAACAAGAAATATGTACTCAAGTTATAGAACAAGAAACTGCATGGACATTCAACTTCCGAGATACAATCTTGAGTACTCAAAGAAAAGCTTTCACTATTCGGGTCTAAAAGCTTGGAACGAAATCCCCAATACCATCAGGGAACTCTCTACCTTACAACAATTCAAAAAAACACCTCAAGATACATTTGAGGAGCTGAATTAAACTCAAACACGACTCCCTGGAAGATCAGCCCCATCCATTGAATTTTTATATATCTATTTTTTATGCTTATGTATCTTAAGGTTTTGCTGAAGGGATTCCTCGTGTATAAATAATGTATATAATAATAATATAATAATTATAATTTTTGAGAGAAAAATAAGATAATCAAAATATTTTAAGAGATAAATTCGGTGCTGGTATGATTGACGATGCAATGAAAGGTTGCGCACTGCTATGAATAGCATACAATACTTCTTAAGGCCCGCTTAGAATGGTTCCGTATTCAACAATCAAACTGCTAGAATTTAGACTTCAACCAATCAGGAGGCGCTATCAAGACAGTTGCTGTTGTTGCATACAAAAAACGGTTGATGTGGCCGAGAGTTCTCGCAACAGCGATGGATCAATTTTGCGTTTACTGAGGAAGGTTACTGCCTGAAACTTTGAATACTGTACTTTGCGATTTTGTATGCCAGGAAAACATCATTCTTTGTACTAAAAGCTTCCATTACAATGTTCAAGCTGTTTAAACCAGACTTTAAAGCAATTTTGTTGATTGTACAAGGATTCCTGCTAGTTCAGGTCAATTCTGAAAAAGTGGGCCCACTTTTTAAGAGTAATATTACGAGTCCCAATTGACCATGTGATATCAGCAGATCAAAGAATGCAGAGAAACAAGGGACGAAAAGGCACAAGTCTAATAATTATCTCAGGTGCACAGTGACGTTGTTAACATCTAATCCAAATGAGGCTGCTCTATTGTCTGGGATGCGTCCTGACGTTACAATATTGCATCTAGATCATGGCTAGCCTCTTTGTTGTGCAATACTGGTAGAAAAATTGCAATGGAATTTGGCCAGATAGGCCTAACACCTTCGAAATTTATCGAGGGATAACTTCTGCCAAAAGTGTGAACACATACAAAGACAGTTACATCTTGCTTAACAGAAAAAGGTGAGCTTGTTTTATAACCGTACTTGGACCAACTCCGGATTTGTTCTTCAAAAAGATGCGATGTACGTTATCGAGAATTATATTTTACTTACCGCAAGAACCAAGAATTTGATAGGAAATCCACCATAGTGTCCTCCTTCAAAGAAACATAACAAAAAAAAATTGTGGAAGCGTTACTGGCACTGAACGTATGTTTTTAAATTCAAGTCAAATTTCACAATCCTGGCTGACTTCTCTCTCTCTAAGGGCCTGTTTATATGAGGAAAAACACCTCACCTGCCAGACCCGGGGCTGAGAAGTGAGATTCCACCTTCCCATAGAATCCTTTGTGTTTTCATTTCGCGTTTACATGACGAACGCAACACCACCGGTATAGTGAAATCCCACCTCACCAGAGGTGGGATCTCACCTGGGTGAGGTGAAATTTTTCCATATAAACGAAACACCACCGGTATGGTGAGGTAAATTGAAATTATTCGTTGATTCTTATTGGTCAGTTCGATCTGATTTCACGGAAGAGAGACTTTACTCCACATCGCCTCTCAGCCCCGGGGCTGACAGGTGAGGTGAAATATCTCATATAAACGGTGGCTGAAATTTACCTCGCTTCTCAGCCCCGGGTCTGGCAGGTGAGGTGTTTTTCCCCATATAAACAGGGCCTAACAGGGCAGATCCACTCAAAAGATAAGGAATGCGCAATGACAAAACAGCTTATCTTTAAGCTATCTCTTCAAACAATCATTCAGCATGATATCGAGTACTTCTTTGTAAACTCTGGAAAACAAAAATCGAAGAAAAATTTACACACCTGTTTCGACATTCTTCAGAGCATCTTCTAGCCTCATCCTAAGAAGAGGACAAAACTAAAGATAACGCAAAGTACTGAATATCGGGAAAACGGCCTAAAAGGAGCAATTTGCTATGAAAAGTAGAAGGAAAAAGAACAACAACAAGAAAATTAATGGCTCTTGATATGTCGACACTTTTCTTATCAAAGGAAATGGGCATTTAGATGACTCACTGTTGATTTCAATATCACTTTTTACAAAAGACCGCTCGAATGCCAACGGGACAAATCCGATAAGCCAGCATAACTTCATACAGAATGAAGTCACTGTGAGGCTGCAAAGGATCGTGGAGGCACGGCGATTTCAGAAATGATCTACCGACGAAAAACATGATAGAAGCAAAAAAGCAATTGCGCTCAATAAATTATTGCTGAGAGGGGAGGGGGGGCAAATACAATGTAGGAAAAAGTAAGATTGTTCTCATACCTTGCCGGAGAAGCAGGAATGGGTGGATCATGTCCCTATGTAGAAAGTAAATAAGCAACTTTTATTTAGCAACTTTCGTGTGAATCTCCTTGGTGAACTCTCAGAATTTCTGAACCTAGATCTTCCTAACCTTGATGATAACTACTTTTGTTCACTGCTATTGTATGCCAGCGCTGAATCTTCGTATATCATCAACAGAATGATTCTTGAAGCTACTATTAAGTACATCAAATCATCCAAGCGTTTTGATCATGTAGATTACGAAACTTAGTATCCTCTGGAAACAAAGAATTTGTGCTTGATATGTCAGTAAATGTATCTGTTTTTGATTTATGTCCCTGTGTGTATGTGTATTGTGTTAAATTGATTCCATATATTTAAAATTGTAAGTGACATCCATAGTGTGAACTCGCTGACAAAATGTCTTTTCCCGTTATGGATGGCAAGTAGTTGATAAATCTTGTTTCTTGTTTCATTTTAATTGTTTTCATTGAAAAAAAGTAAATAAGTATATCAAGTACTAGTATATTCTAAAAAAAGTCTAAAAACTTTGCAAAGTATCAAAGATTGCTTGTTGCTACCAAATTTGAGTATCAGAAGTTTCCAAGCAGTCTCTCACAAAATTATGACAGCATTTGAGCTTGAGTCATTCCTGGAATACACTTTTTGAAAGCTGAAAATCTGTTTACTAAGGGAGTAAATAAACGGAGCAGCCTGATATAACTTGTCAATAAAAACATCGAATGTGACAAAAGTAAATCTTCTTTGTCAAATATGGAAAAAATAATGAATCTAAAAGCAGCTTAGTTCAGGGGAATGGGGAGATCTTGACATACCAAATTGCTGTTCTTGATAGATGAAAACAACACAAACACAAACAGTACCTGGCCTGCTGTTGTTCCATTCTTGGAATTCATCAACAAGGTACTCTATCATTCATTTACTTTATATCAAGTTTTCCAACACGATAGTTTAAGGGGAATCGCTGAGTTAAAAACTGGCCCAGGTCAGGTCAAAATATAATCTATTGTTCTTGACAACATTGACGCATCCGATTTCACTGTGTAGCTAAAGAAACAAAGGATTTGTGGGGGTTTCTCGAGCCTATTTATAGCGGCTGTGAGATATAACTATGTCTATTCCCTTTAGAATTCTATCATATTTCGATCACAGAAACAGTACCTAGGAAAATGCTGGCAAGTGTATATATGACAAAAAACTGCCAAGGAAGCCCCATAGATAAAGTGGTCAATATAGTGAAATAATGATCCACAACCTAACGGACCCTTTGTAAAAATGTATTAAACTTATTCAGTTACAGCTGAGGAACCATTAAGTAACCAAAAAGAACAAGAACGTGCCAATTCGGGTAAATGTTTTTGTTTTCTCAGAGATATACATCATAGCGATATATCATTCTTATGGTACCAAATCTGTCCAACATGAAATAAGCTGACGTCAAATTTTGCTATAGGATCGCAGGGACCTTGTGTCTCGTATGCGCTTTCTGTGCGCTTTCTTTATTTCAGGACTGATCAGCAGAGATAAAACGGCAATTAACGAGCATCACTGACTTACATTCTTACTTTTTTATCAACTTGAAGCCCCCTCTTAGATTAAAAAAGATGTGCTTTGTAATAAAAAAGGAAAAGAAGATTTTGTGAAAGAAACATACCCGATACTGGTCTTGCTGAGTCGAGGACAAATGTCTGGTGAAATAAAATACAATAAAATTAATGCCTGCTCTGTATTCTTCCATTAAAATAGTAATTTCACCTAAGGCTGGCTCACAATAAATCGTCTGCACATAATAATCGGTTTGCTTTGTACAGGAAAACATCACTGGATCAATCGAATATACACAAGATAAAGTAAAATGATATCAAATTCCTAACAAAACTATCTAAAGATCTAGATAGAGGGATCGTTTACGTTTACCAGAGGGATCCAATTTGGGACAGATCCTGTCAGAGCCTTGTGTAAACAACTGGATCGATCCCAAACTGGCACTAATAGGAAATGATGCTAATCCCTTGTTTGCCTTCTTTTGTTTGGCTTCAGCAATTCCTTTGATTTCAGCACTTCTTGCATTAAAAAAACAAGAGAAAACAAAGGGCATACTTCTCCTTGTATTACGTAAGTAGAAATCATAGCAGACCCATGTGGGTCTGATCCCATGTAAACGCAAAATATTTTGGCATCGATCTTGCGTAAACAACTACAAAATTTCAGACATGATCGACCACGTTTTCTCTCGAGTAAACAGGATTAGAGTATTACCTCGTTGGAGATATTATGGTCAGTTGAATTCTTGGTCGATCTTTTGTGATTAGCGACGAAATTGGAATTGTTTCATGTCCATCATTGCTCTGCAAAGGAAATAAAAATCGTAATCTCCTTTCATATTTTTCTCCAATTATCAAAAGAAACAGAACAGAGTAATATATTCTAGCAATAATAAAGCATGCAAGCAAACTCTGAAAATAACGGGCATTTCCGAAGGATTTCTTGCAGTTTTTAACGGGTACTCATAATGAAAGAGTATTTTGAAAGTCTTTATCATTAATTACTTGGCTTTCTTCAATTATTTTTGTGAGGTTTGCAAAGAAACCAAGGCTTTTCATGCAGAATAATTTCAGGATGGTCTTCAAAAGCATAGCTATTCTTTGTAAATAATATTACATTTTAAAAATCACTGTTCATGAAACCGGCCTCATTGAAAGATCAGTCAAAATAGTGAAGGTGAAGGTGAAGGTGCGTTTTTCAGCGCCATGCGCTGGGATCGCAAAAATAGAGCAGATCTAATCGAGTCCGCGACCCCTTGTCATGACGCTAAAGTGATGTAGCCCTACCGGGACTCGAACCCAATCCGCCTGACTGACTAAATGGATTTAAAGGTGCGACCGAGAATTCCTGTTCTGGCTGCAATGTCTGAGGATTACACCACGGCGCCACAACACCTTCAAATTAGTGCTTGGAGCAGGAACAACTTCCCAGATGTTTGGCAAATATAAGAGGCAGCCAACGTAACTGTACTTGACATCCTCTATTTAATACTTGACAGGGAAATTCAGTGGAATTTTGGAGAAATATTCAAATTCTACCAACAAAGACTTACCGCCACATCTATATCAGGTACAGTGCATGTTCCTAAACCTGAAACGTCAGAAAAATTGAATTATCTAAACGAAATCCTCCAGTGCAATTATCTTATAGCTTCATTTGATTACCGAATAACGCTCTCTCTTGGAGAAATACTTCCTTCTTACTGAATGGATTTAAAGGCGCGACCGAGATTTACAGTTCCATCTGCCTTCAATATTACACCAGCTTCAGAGGTACTGCTCTATGATAAGGATCATTAAACAAATGAAACTGATAATTTACGTCTCTTTTAGTTTGAAAGACCTTTGATCATATCCTTTAGAACATTCCTTTATGGCTGTTACGCGAAACTGAGCTTGCCCGTAACACGAGATCAGCTTGTGATGGTAACCTATTGGAGAGCAACCTGACAAAATTGAAAACAGCAGGAGATCGTTCATTCAGTCATCCAGCAACAACCTGGTGGAACAAACTTCCGTCTTCAATTCGATCATTGCAGTCTTTGTGCAATTTCAAGCAGTCATTGAAAACATATCTATTTAAATTGCATTACTGCTAGACTACGGTAGATATCAAATCTGGTGACTTTTAAATGTAAATATTTAAGGAACAACTAAGTCTCAACTATTTCATTTTGAACAAATTGCTTTGTTTAATAGGTTTTGACTTTATTGAATTAGGTCCATCATTCTAAGTAAATCTCTATATATTTTTCAAATAGACGGAAACTATTTTGAGCTATCCTTCATTATTACCTTCTCGGTCGAAAGTTATTCTGTATGTATTATCCTGTGTGTCAACGGCATCGACTTGCCCCGAGAACAATCCATCTTGTGGCTGACGAATACGAGCTGAAATAAAACGAAAATAGTTACCATTGGTAGGCAAGGATCGAACGACCATTACGAGTCATTTTCACTGGTCCTTTTCAGCACCTTTTGTTAGATAGATGTTTTCATATACATTTACTGGTCAAAGCCTTTTGTAGAACTTGTATCAACTTGCATATCAGATGAACATGTAAGTTTAATTTAGCTGAGAATATACATGAAATTAAAATTGAAATAGGAGTAGATTACTCCATAAAATAGGACAAGGTTGAGAACGGGCAAAATGGGTCGGTAAACAATTCATGGATTTCAATCTAATTTTGCTTTAGTTCTCGAAAATCATTTTCTTTCACGAACGAAGTCAATACGCATTGAAAAAAGGTCTAATTTCAGCCAACAAAACTTTGGCTCATTTTTTGAAACCAAAGATTAAAGGACTCATTTTACTATACTCTTCTCTACAGATGATAGACGAGGTAAAACTTTGAAGGTAAGAAGAAGAAAATTTGATCGACACTTTCGAGCCATTTTTAAAAGTTTCTGGAAACCACCTTCTCCTGGAAATAACTTGTATCTTTCTAATGAACTTCAATGAAGTTTTCAAGCCTAATAGAGTGTAACTATGGAAGAAGATAGTGTAGATGGTTTAACTTAAGTCATTTGCAAAATTATCGAGGAGACTAAAACAGCTTTTCTCCTGAATATGTCCCTCCTCTAACAGCTATAACGTTGAAAATTGAAAAGAGCCACCTCCCAGTGGGAACGGCGTATTTCCTCTGAATGGAAATTACATTTGGTGCTAGGTAGAATACGATTCTCGATAATTCCTCCTAAATTCTGTGAACCCATGGTGCAGCTTCTAAATACGTTGTAGGCAAGGAAACGTAAAATTTGTATACCCGTCACTTTTGTGCCGATGACAATAGGAAGAGCAATTTCTTCAGGCAAGTCTTTGAAAGTGTTGAAATCTGATGCATCAGCACTCTTTAAAAAAGAGAAGTAGATTAAACTTTAAAAAGTAAAACATTTTCATGAAAAAAATGACAGAAATGGCTATAAATCACTAACGATTTGTCATCATGTTACATAAACTTTTCAATAGCATTACGAAGTGTCTTTTCCGTCAGTGAGATAGGGTCGAAAGATTTAATTTGTGCCTACTATGCACGCCACATGCAGGTAGGGAACCCTTGATTAAGGGGTCTGTTTCATCCAGCATACCTTGCATATGTCGTATCTTGGTGTGCCTTTGCTGTCGCCATTTTCATGGGCCATGAAAATGGTGACAACAAAGGCCAACCAAGAGACGACACGAGCAATGAATGCTGGATGAAACAGACCCTTTAACGCCCCATTCGAGGGTCGGTTGCTAACCACTAAAGAATACTGCACATAAAAAGCTTGGTTTGCAAGATTATTGTTTGTAAAAGAAAGTACTAAAATCATTCAGTGCACGTTTTTAATGTAACAAAGACCAGGGGGGGGGGGGGTACTTGACTATGGAAGTGACGGGGGTGTGTGGCAAACCGCTCAACACCCTGTACCCTGTCGCATAAAAAAATGCCCAAAAGTATACCCTGTCGCATAAAAATTTTGCCAAAATCCATTGTTTCATGACAACTCTAAAAGGTGTGCTTCCACATGATACCCTGTTGCATAATTTTCTTATCAATTGTAATACCCTGTCGCACAATATTTATCAAAAAAGGACACCCTGTCGCATAATTCTTACCGTAAAAGGACACCCTGTTTAGCGGCACATCCCGTCAAGTCAAGTATGGGAGTACCTCCCCCCCGGGGGCCAAAGAACACTAGGTAGCAAAGAAAAATGTTATATTTTCAATAAACACAAAATAAATACCTTTCTATGCATCAAATATCGAATCTTTCTTCTCTTTGCAGTCAGCGCATGCCTCTCTTCAAGAAAAAATGCCGGAGAGCATCTACGAGAAACAAATAACGAAAGCCATTTCATGTAATGAATAAGCAAACAAGTCTCATGATCCATACTTCTACGAAGATGAAAGAAACCAATCAATACACTATAGTGTAGTGCTATACCTGTCAAGGATAGACTGGTATCGAAGACCATCAGGGAAAACGGTAAATTTCTATTTCTACCTACAAGCTATTGCATGCAGATTAAAAGCACTTCCCCGGAGACCACTATTTCATTTATACACTTGTTGTACCAGGTGAGCCAGAAAAAAAGTTCCCACTTTTAAAAGATCATAGGAACAAGAGTACTTTACAAATCTGAATGATCCAAATTTCAGCTACAAGCAGAAAGATCGAAGTATTTTTGTGATGTTTTCGCTGTCTTACCGGCTCACAGAAACAAAGACTTGTTAACACTGTAGGGTCAATCGGTAGCTCACATTCTTGTAGGGGGGGGGGTACTTTTCCCCACAGTGAATAATGCCTCTAATTCAATAAATGTTTAGATAATTGCAAAGTTATTGATGAAACACGTCACATGTAGTTGAAATATTAGTACTATGTGGACTTTATCATATTTCTAACCACACTTTTCGCATGTTTTCAATGACGTCATGATTCAGTCACACGTGACAAAAATGGACTTAACTCCCGTAAAAACAGCTGCTGAGGCTAAATTTTTTAGCTTATCTTAGTCCTCTTTCTATTAGCTTTCGAATGCTATACCACACAACGGAATCAAACAAACATTTATTTTTCCAAAAATTGGGTCACATGAGTTATGATGTCATATTTATGTCACGTGTCAAAAAAATTTTTTCCTCTAACCATAATAATGAGGACCAATAAATTTTAGTCACATATATATGAGGATTTATCAATAAAAAATCGCCTTTTATATGAAAACTTTAAAAGTTTTGCGGGCGGGGAAAGATCCCCCCCCTACAGGAATAGGGTTAATCCTTGCATCTTCCTCAGGAATTTCTTTGGTTCCATTTCAATAACGATTAAATGACCAGCTTTGTTTGATGACTGAAAAGAAGTTGATAGTGGGATATATATGTGGACTCAATGCCTTTAATTGAAGGTGTTGTGGCACAGTGTTATAATCCTGTGACCTTGCAGCCAGAGCAGTCAGGCGGATAGAGTTCAATACCCAGTAGAGCCCCATCGATTTGGCGACATGAAAAGGGGTCGCGGACTCGATTAGCGCTTAGATATTTCTATGATCCAAGTGCTTGTCGCTAAAAACTGCAACCTCGTCCTCACCACATCGAACTTTAGATGAAAAATATTCGTTAAGATGAAAGCGGTTACCTTCTTGGTTTACCCATCATTCTGCGGATCATCGACCAATCTGTTCTTGTCAAATTTCTCGACTATAAAAAGAAAGAAATCTGCAACGTCAGCCATCCAGATACAATAGCTGTCATGCACAATAAATTTCATGGTTAACTGTCGTGACACTCACTTATTTAATCATCAACCTATCAATTAGGAAATGCGCCGCCTCCAGTGAAAGCTTACACAAATATGACACTCCATCGCTTTCAAGACAACAAATACGGCAAAAGCTCTATTAGCCCCCGGAGGGCTTATTCAAGTTTGGACACTACGGAAGGGGACTGAAAAAAGAGAGGGGCTTAGTAGAGGGGGCTAATTCACAAAAAGATATGGCAAGGATATATATGAAAGCTTTTCAGTTATCTTTACCCCATATGTTGCAGATTTAACATACAATTCTGCGAGTCAAAGACATAAATTTGACAAAGTTTTATCGCAAACCTTATCAAAATCAATATGCAAACATGTTTAGCTAGATAAATGGAAAAACGTTGGTAGCCTCTGGAATTTGGTATACATGAAGGCCCGGTGGCTTATTTAAGATTTTCGCTCAGAGGAGAGGGGCTTACTAGAGAGGGGTAACCTGATATTTATTAAACAATAAAGATATAGGCCAAGTTGAGCATTACGGTACTCTTTTTAAACTAAGTTGACGTCACGGCACAGCATGGCAAAGAAGCTTTTGCAAGTGTTCATCCGATACAAGTACAATTTGAAAACGATGAAAATTCGATGGTACCAATTTCTTTGCAATATCTGCGACAAAAAGGCTGGATTTTGACAAGAAAGACATTTATTTACGCTGAAAGAATCGATCAGCCTCGTGTCGAAAGCGCTTAAAAATGTTCCATTTGTGAGTGTTCACACAACGTCGTTTTCATGAGTTCTTCTTTGAAAATTTTCCCTGACCAAATTGCCGTTTTCGTGTGAACAGGAGGACTTTCCGTGAGAATTTTAGGCCATTTTCAAATTGTGCTGGTATCGCGTGAAAATAGTCTAATAACCTGATACATACCGGGTGACCACGAGCTAGATCATAACTAGCTCCCTGAAATTAAAAGCTATTGCCAAATGCTTTCGATCACAGTTTAGTTGAAAGGCTTAGCTATCTTTTGAGATGCTGCATGGTCATTTTGAGCAATGATTACCATCCGAAAAACCAGATTCATTGAAAATTTCGAATCCATGATTCCTCATTTTGAGTGGAATAATCGCAATCATTTTCCAGTCAATATTTTGTGAAATCTCGACATTGCGATGAATTAGGAGTCGTCTGGGGAAACTTTTTTGTTTGCAAAATGATTGACCTCTGTTCGTCATTCAAATTTCATGCTCCGAAGCAAATTTGGAATTCAGCTTTTCACACATTTCCCAAAAATGGACTGGAAAGCGAGGAAATGGTCCGAGAAAAGAATAAATTTTCCTATCTTTGAAACTGTTTCTTCGGACAGAACGCATATCTTAAATTGATTTTTTCAATCAGAAGTACTTTTTTGGGACATCCGGGAAGTGGTCACATAGAAATTGAAAATAAAATACATATGTTTGATGTCAATGAGACCAAGAAACATTCTTGTGCTCTAGGTTGGAAATACACCAATTCTATTTACCATGTAGTGTAAACAACTGTCTCATAACTTGGAGATAGTGCTCTGAAAAACATGGATAATCTTCGAACGAGCATCAGTAATTCTTCAAACTGTCACAGAGTTGTGCCCTTCAGTTGCATTTACGTAACGGTATACGAGTCAAAACATAGGCGAAAATTCTTTAAAGTGATTCTTGAGCCGATTTTCAAAACCTTTATTTTCCAGATTGCCAAAAGAACAAGAAGAATTCGTATTCGAGAATTTGAATTCGTATTCGAGGATTTTCGTTGTGGTTTTACGATGAGTTTCTTCTGTCGAAAGGAAGATTGATAAACCTGCTCAAATAAAAGCCGAAGATAGCATGCGAACAAAACGATTATGAAAGAAGCGATGATGATTTTTTGTTCGTTTTTCAATTTGTTTTGAGTGGGCTTGTCAGGATTTCTAGCTACTGAAAGCTAATTTAGGCCCACTGTGCATGCCGCATCCAGGCATGGGACCCCTAGTTTAACGTCCCTTACGAAGGACGGCGAGGTGAATTGTGAGGTCAGGCCTCCGAGGTCACCCATCCGGAGTTTGACCTCACTCGACCGAGCTTAACTTCAGTTACCTGACGAGAACTGTTTAAGCCACTCGGCCACTCACCCCGTAAAACTTCAAAACTTGCTAAATATGATGATAAGATTTCGTATGTGGTAGGATTATATATAAAGTGTACTAAATCGGACTATCAAATACAGTAGGCTATTCAAAATCTATCTTTAAACTGAAGTTATTCACTTTTAAAATCTTCATTAAAACCATCGTTGACTAAGGTCTAAAATTTGGTGGTTGACACCAAAAACTATAAGTCTGTTTTTTGACTGATTGAATATTCGTTGTTATGGCTACTGATAGACGGATGTATGCTCAAAATAAACTGAGCAAAAACAAAAATGTTGTTGTTGTTGTTATTGTTATTGTTCTTGTTGTTGCGATGACTGGGAAGATTTACGGGTTTTCGTCCTTTGTTTGACATTGCACAGTTTGGTAGAATAGATTATATCAATTGATTTGATTTTGCTGAGTCAGCTTTACAATAAATCTCTTGGCAATGCGCAGTCTTTCAACTTTCCGTGCTTTACATTCTACAGAAAAGAAGGACTGTACGAAGGCCAGATATCAGCAATGGCCTTGTTGCATTTTGCAATGATATGAGGAACATACCTTCAGGTTGGGAAAATAGTCTTTTAAACACTGGCTAAAGTCATTCTCACCAAGAAAAAGAGCTCTACGGAGGAAATAAATCATTTCAACGTGGGTTGTGCAAATAAATTAAAGGAGAACATCTTACGATGTAATGCAGGGAATGCAATGTCAGTCATGGGTGGTTAGACACCGCAGTTGTGCTTCAGTACCTCTGCTTTGTTCTTTCGCAGAGGGAGGCTGGGAGGCTTATTTACTACTACGGAGGAGCTAAACTCCAAATAGCACCTCCGTAGAAAGAAATGCAACTTCCTCCGCAGAAGCACGTAGCTGCTGTATCTAACTACCCATGGTCAGCCACCCAAGGAAGTCAGTCCGATAAATAGATCAGATAGCAACAAGCAACAAGCAACAGTGATCTTTGGAGTGAACATGCATTAATTCCTCGCTGCAATGTGTTTATCGTTGAACACCAATATGGCGGACAACTGCGGTTGCCATGGGTTGCTGTGCATGTAGGTCACGTGATAAAACGCTCTATTATATGATTATTGACGTTTCGAAGCAATACTGTGCTTCATCATAAGAGCACCAAATGGAATGAACGACGGTTTAGCATACAATACCTGTCAATCTCTGAGTAAAACCATTCATAACACACCCAGCGTCTTGCTTTGGATTGCTTCAAAAGATTATTCAAGTTGTTGTTCAGTGCCTGACGGGGAAAACAAACTTCGAATTAACTTAATAAATTCAGTTTTAATCGTTGATTCGTTCATTCATTCATTACTCTATTTCAATGGCCTGAAAAGATTTCTAGCTATTCCAATTATAGTAGGCCTACTATGAATACCTCATCCACGCGTGGGACCCCTACTTTAACGTCCCTGGTGGAGATAGCTCAGTGGCAGCACACTCGACTACCAACCAGAGGGTTGGTGGGTCGGATCCACGCCCTGTCGAGACAGGCTACGCATGGCGAGGAGAGTCGCCAACTCTTGGTAATTCCAGGCCAAAGGAATTACGAAATTTCACATTGAGAGGAAGGACCACGACACTGCTTCGATAAGCCCAGCTTCTCATTACCCGTGGATCCTAGGTTGGAATGTGGAAAAACGTCCTTGCCCCACGCAACCAAACTTAACTTCAGTTATCTAACGGAAAGTTTTTAGGCCGCTCAACCATGGGGTGAGTCGAGTGGCCGAGTGGCTTATACAGTCTTCGTCGGGTGACTGAAGTTAAGCTTGGTCAAGTTAGGTCAAACTCAGGATGAGTGACCTCGGAGGCCTGACCTCACAACACACCTCGTCATCCTTCGAAAGGGACCTTGAATTAGGGGTCCCATACATGGATGCGGCATACACAGTGGGCCTAAATTGGCTTTCAGTAGCTAGAAATCCTGACAAGCCCACTCAAAACAAATTGAACACATACAAACTGCTTGTTGACTCATCCTGCAATTTAACTTTTAATTGCACTCAGATGTATTTCGTGGGTACAGGAATAATCAAACTTGCTCCTACTAATTGGTGTATGAAGACATTTTCAAATAAAATTCATTGAAAGGTGAGTTCACCTGGAACTGCTAACGCAGCATTCTCACAGCCTCAAAGCCAACCACTGGAAACCTCTGACATTTGTGAATTTAGCTGATCAGAAATGGGAAAGCTGGTCGTACGACAATAAGATGTTTTTAAATTTTGGCCCTCATAGAGCTACAGATGAATTATATACCAAATTGACTTAATAACAAGTAAACCTCTTTGTGGCTCAAATCTGGCAATTACGCCCAGCAACTGAAGGGATCTGGTTTATTTCAATATACATTTTGATTACATACGTAGACAAGGTTTCCCTTCTGACAAAGGCAGCTCTATGTGTCAAATTTCTCCCAAAATAAAAACTAATTACATGAGAATGTATCTGAAACAGATCTAGACTTCCTCCAAGTCTATTTCGTTTCTTCATCAGTATACAGAGGAAATAGTTTTACAGAAGGAAATGCTGCTCCTTCGCATTTCCTTCCATAAAGTTATTTCCTCCGCATATACTGATGAAGAAAAGAAATAGACTCATAACAAGTCTAGAACAGATCATGATAGTTCATATAAAACTATCGATACTCTAACATCTTGTTAACAGCAAAGGTAGAGGTGGCCGCGCATTAATGTAATTTGTTGGCATTTGACATTTAACAGAGAGAAAAATACACTACATTATTACCTGACTGAAATTTCAAAAACGAGGTAATACAGAATCCTGCCACTCCTATTGGCTAATGGCACATTTCCCACGGGTTTCCCGTAGCCTTGTATAATACGATACAAGGACGCGTTTTTGTCGCAACAGCAACTGCTTTAGGCCTGTGAGATTTACAGTAAACTCAAACGACATGACTGCCACAAAATGTGTTTTATTAAATGATGCGAGTCCAGATCAGAAGCTGTCAAGTAATACAATTCATACTAACCGGTTTTATCGTTGTACAGGAAAATGTAAAGCCCTCAGTCTTACTGCACAGACCTCGCAAGCTCGGTCTGTACTTTTAAGACCTTGGGCTTTATATTTTCCTATACAACACAAAACCGGTTAGTATGCACATAGTAAAACCCTGCAAACAAGATCATAAGAAAAAAAGAACCTACAGACTGATGTTTTTACCAAAAGGAATATAAAGCTAAGTACAGAACCAGAATAGGTTTCTTTCCACGTCCTTTTAACATGTTAGACTTATGACAATGAGTCTCTTGTTTTCCTGTGCTCTTTGACTTGATGATGGCGCTTCGGTCAAGAGAGACTCATAGTATTACTATGAAAAACCTGGCCCTATTTAGGCCCAAACTGAGCAATTTCTTCAGTACCAATCAGATTGCGAGATTTGGCAAAGAACAATGCTGTCGAATTTTCAATTCGAATGATGCAGTTGACTAGAGTTTGAAGGAAGTTGCTGCGGCAGGTTGTTGTAAATTGTTCTGGTTTGTTTTGGTCTTAAAAACATGGAAAATGTAGCGTTGAAAGACTTATTTTGCACTCACCAGGTAAAGTGAACTTTCTTCTTCAGATTTATGCAAAGTGTCCTTGGTTAAACGTCTGCTTAACGTGGTTTTTATCGCATTTTCTTTCCGAGGAATGACCGTTGAACAGAGCTACGGCAGTCGTTCGATCATGATTCGATCGATCGAATGCATAAGATAGGGCCAGATTTATCACTGTTTCATGGTGAGTCCCTCTTGAGCAAGCTTTACCGCAGGGATACAAGGGACTCATCGTCATCAGTCTAATAACATGTAGCACTTATATTAAGCAAATTAATCTTAATAGCCTTAAATGAATTTCAATCATACTGAGATTTTTAAGTTTGTGAGTCAGGAATCTAATTATTTCTTCAAATACCTAATCACACAATTTTATAGAAACTGCGTAAATATAAATATTTTTAAATTTTAAGTACACGGCTTGGACAGGTAGTGTAATACAGTGGCTTATGCCTACAACAGATTACGGTTTCCTCCAACATTCACGCAGTCTTGTATCCCCTATGTTGATAGTCATGAGGTCCTTTGGGATAAGATCCTCACCCTGAATGTCGGAAGGACACCATATTCACAAGAACGTAGTCGGTATGGTTTGTAGACAAGTATGTTCTTGTCTGTGGGGTTTTACTGTATCGCGATCAAATCAAATTCATCTATGCTAAGAGTGCAGATTTCGAGGCTTAAATCCTGCCTTCTTGCCCAAGGACCAAAATGCATCTCCAAAGTGGACAGCCACAAAATGCCCCTTCTTATGACGGTGGTTTTAGGAAAGAAGATTTCTGACAAGGAAAATTCATTAAATGTGACTTCATCAAAAATCGCTCGAATGTCTGCCTTGGGGGTAAATCAAAAAACACTGTTAAACAGTAACAGTTTGGCATCTTAATCAATGCAGAATACGTATAAGACTGGTCCTCAGTTGGTCCTTATTTGGCCAACCACCATACTGTTTCAGAAGGATGCAATTAACATTCGCGTTGCTGAAGTCTGGCACGCTTGCCAAGGGATCAAAGCAAGCACTTCCCTCAGACTGTGAATTCACTTGAAACAATTGTGTCGATGTCCAGAGAGACAACTATAAATGAATAAGCATCTTAAGGCCTCTTTATATGATGAAAAACACCTCACATCGCAGAACAGGCGCTGACAGGCGATATTGCACCTTCCCATCGCATCCTTCGTATTTCGCGTTTATATGACATGATGTGGTGTGGAATCTCACTTGGGTGCGCTGGAATTCTGCCATATGTAGGGAGCACTACCGGTATGGTGAGCTGCATTTCTTTGTCAATCATTATTTGTTGATTCACCCTGAATTCACGGAAGGAACGCTTTACTCGACCTTGCCTCTCATCTCAGCCCTGGAGCTGACAGGTGAAGTAAAGAATCTTATATGAACAGTGGCTGAAAATTACCTCGAGCCACGCAAGTGAGGTGCTCTTCCTCACATTTATCTCCAAGGAAATGATAACAATGTATCTGTTCATCAGAAGATCCTACAGATATCAATGATAGAAATGCTCAAAACAAAGCAAGGCTCAAATCCTCCTTCAGCATAACCTCAGAAATGATCGCGATTTTAACTAAACAAGAGTGAGATCTCAATTAGACATCGACTAACTTGATTGAATTTAAGACCAAAACGAAAGCTGGAAAGGAAATGAGTGTCAGTGCCAATGTAGACTCTGCCGACGTTTTAAACCACTTTTAGGCTTTATATGATATTTTCATCCATTCTGTTTGTTGTGATTTGAAGAAGTTGGCTTTTATTAGCTATGCTTGTAAATATTTTGTTCTATACATGAATACAGTAAATCCCCGCATATAAGAGTCTACTTCTCTGAGAGCCAGGCCGAGATATGTTCTTGTTCTAAAGGTTCTAAGACTAATTTCAAGGTATTCAGGTTCTTCTTTGAAGGGTGACTTTCGAATCTTTAAAAAAGATGTTCAGCCCTGTTATTTGTTTTCGCAGCTGCATTCCTACCTTTCCTACCCCTGCAATAAGATTCTATGTTTCATCAAACTGAAACAGGTTCTTAATAACAAGGTGCATAATTTAGGAAAAAAGTCTAGGTTCTTATTTTTTCTGAGTTCTTATATGCGGGGATTTGCTGTAGCTATTTTATAACTTTTTTGATCCAACATTGTAAATAAAGTGTTAACAATAATAAATACACGCAATCGCAGATTCATCACGTCGTTGTTTATTCAAAAGTATAACGAAACATCATGCAACCAACCTTCATTGTCCTCTTTTCAGCAAAAGTAAAAATTGATCCCTAAAACAAAAATATCGGTTGACACATCAACATCATACCATCACATAATCATTACAAAAAGGTAAAAAAGGAATAGCTAAGTTACAGCTAATTGATGCATAATATTCATATACAATTCACATAACTTACAATTTGATCAAATATCGTTGCCATTTTGTATTTTGCACGAGTTGCAAAGGCACGATAAGGAGGCTAGCAATGTGAATGGTATATATCAACACATTTGGTAGCCTCGTTCAGGTCGACGCGAAATGGCGTCATATAAAATGACGTCATATCACACTTCTTAGCAGATTGAAATATGTAGTTTTGCAGATTTAAAGAGAAAATATTGAAAAAAGTAATACACACTATAAAACAACAGTGTAATCTCTTGAATAATCAAGAATTATAACAACCACGGACTTGTCCTTTAAAGACCCATTGCTAACCATGATCCTTTGTGACGCCAAAGGCGACTTTCGTGTTATCTGAAAGTCCTTTTTGGCCTAAATGCCATTTGTCTTGCTTTTCATTCGGCGCACAAAGGATCATGGTTAGCAATGGATCTTTAAGAAAGAGCAATATCAATGTGAGTCACAACAAATAAATGAAATTTCAATTCTTTTGAACAAACAGATAAACGACGTTCGTGTTTTACACCAAGTTTCTTTGTTATTTTGGGAAAATTATCGTCTTCAATATTGATGAGATAAAAGAATAATTATAACAATTTGCACTGCCTGAGTCCATTCATGATATCTGCGGCAAAATCTTTAGTAAACATGAAAATTCCTAGATGGAACCTGGCAGGAGAATCACTTAAATTTTCCAATCCAAGAGACCGACTCATGATTTCACTACGACATCTTATATCAAATATTTTGCACAATGAATGTGATTATCTACCAACTAGCAATAGGAACATGTATGAATGCAAGGACTATTGTCTCAACCTACCCAAAAATACTTTGCAGGAGATCCTTTTGTCCTCCTATAACAATAAAACAAATTAAAAAGTTCTTCATAGCAGCAGCCAGCTACTGATTACTGAGTATCAACTCACCAATTCCATAAATTTCGATTTCAAAATTAAAGAACAGTCAGAGCTCTTCCTTGTCAAAGACTTCTTACTTAGCTATTCTGAAAAGAATCGGAATCGAACTATATTTTGCTACATTCTGTAGAATTTTCGAATGTGCACAATAGTGATGGAAGCTCCAAAGCCACTCGATCGAGCCTCGCCTCGTGTATAAAGTGCATAAAATAACGCTCGATCCAGGCTCTTTTGTAGGATAGCTAAAAGGTCTGCTGGTTTTTTATACAGTCTTTACAAAGTTGTGTTTGAAACAGGTAATGTAAACCAGAAATATGCTAAACTAGGTTAGCTTAATGCTTGAGTCAGTCATAACAATAACAATAATAATGCTTAGTGGGGCACCTGACCATTTTTTATGGACTTGCCCAAGTCGTCATATAAGAAAGTGACGACTTGTCACGAACAGCTCCTCATCAATTATTCATAAGATGTATGTGACCTGACTTAACCCGATGTTTGTGATAGGATTTAACCACAAGGAATTTGGAGACCAGAAGGTCAGTTGTATCTGTCTACACAGGTGTGCTGTTTTGGAAATAGTGGTGCCAATATATAAACATTTGTTCGCTTTGATATAGAGCCATTTATGTTTCAATGTTTGTTTTCCCTGTTTCCTTCAGGGAAAAGCAGTATCTTGTCTGCTATTGGTCAAACAATACGATCAAAGTTGCCGTCTGCCGTACGAAAGACGATCCAGCCATCCAGCTGTGTTATCCAGCTGTCAGCTGTTAGCGACAAGTCGTCTCTTCCTTTCTTCCAGCACGACTTGGGAAAGTCCAATATTTTCAGTACTGAAACCTTATACCAACTTTTTGAAAATGTATACCCGACCTTATATCAACTTATACCAACCATACAAAAACAGCCTATTGCCTCTTCCTTATACCAACATCCAAAAATTGATATCGTTTCTTATATCTAAGTTGTGAAGACAGTACCCTTCCTGATAAGTCCCCAGTACCCAAAATATGCATAGTGTCCCCAACCAGGTAAAATTTTTGGAGAACTACCAATACTTGAAAAAAATATACTCGAATTGACCTTACGTTCCATTCGCAAAACTGGTTGCTTGGACTAAGATCTTTCAAACTTCAGCTATGCACAAAGCAACCACCACGTCCGTTAACGTAAATGTTCTTTTGCTTCGTAATTCTGTTTCACATCAGATGTCAGGCATTTGAAATTTATTTACATCACAACTCATTACAATGTAATGAGTTGAGCACATTAACTTATCGCAACCCTGACCTTACATCTGATGTGGGAACAAATCTAGTATAGTATCCATTAGATATTAAATTGTCCGTAGTGTTTGTTGTATTTAGGTTAACATAGCGTGTCTTTTCATATTGGCCATGGGCAGTGGCGTAACGCACGGTGGTTGGGCTTAGAGCAACTCCTAAGGGTCCCCAAGGGGCTCTTTACGATTTTCAGTAATGTACTGATGTCGCTTTGGAGAAACATCCCTCTAAAGAGACCCAGAGACTTCTAGTGAATTGAACACCGTGTTACAGACCTTTCAAAGATGCCTTGGTATCTTCTAGCGAATATGAATGTTTTAGAAATGACTTGACCAAAAATCAATTTCTGTGCGCTACCTAAGCTTGACATCTGAATGTTCCCTTGGGAAGCATGTCGTCGACCACAATCCATTTTCTAAATTTGATGGTGAACGTTCTACGAAAGATGCATTTTCCGATATTCTAAAGAGCATGGTTCAAAAAGTTTTCCCGTCATACCCTAAATGTAGCTCGCTTCGCTAGCATTTCATTTTCAGCCACCATCCCTAATTTTTTCTTGTACAAACGTGCCTTCATACAAAACTTCCATAGAAGCCGGCTTTGATTTTGCCGATAAAAAGACCGCTTTGATGTTGGAAATTTTGTGAAATTTTGTTGATCTATCTGCCGCCTCGGGGGACCCTGCATAGCTAAATTACTGAGGGCCCCGAGCTGCTCCGTTACGCCACTGGCCATGGGGTAGTCATTGTCTTTCGCTCCCGATGGTATCATCCCTGTAGTACGGATAGTAATTAGAACAGTATAGTAGAATGTAGGATTTGCTGTAATACTTTTGATGAATAAAAGAAAAGAGCTACCAATAAAAATTGTAATGCAGCTTCTTTCATACCATGTGAGATTTCATGAGCAAATTATCGATCAAATACTTACTTTGGGAGCAATGACTGGGGTGAAGGAGATGAAGGCCAGTCCTGAGAAAAATGAAAAGCAAACTGAAGTGTAAAATTACGAAGATCAGTTTTGCATTCATAGTTTATATCTCTGTGATAACTTCAGAGATATTTCTAACCAAATTAAACAACTGTTTAGAACATTTTTGTGACAGAAGTGTGACATCAGTGATTGATGTTCTGGAAGAATGACAAACTGAAGCTATAAATCATAAATCTTGAATCAGCACATTTCTAAAATACATCTTTAGTTTTTATCAAAAGTGATGGGATTAAAACAAAAATTAACAGGTTTATATCATTACGCACATTATACTCTTTTCCAAAAAATGATGCCATTCAAAGCACTCCTCTTGCCCATCTATAAATAATTTAGGGCATATACTGTGTTTGGAAAAACTTGAGAGCGCACAAACCAAACTGGTGACACAAATTGGTGGTGACACAAACTTACTGCATTGACTTAAAGGCAGTGTGTCCATATATAAATAAGTTGCATGCACGAACCATGAAATTGCTGGCACGATGCTGACAAGCATGTAACTATTCGAGGATTTGATTGGTTAAGAAGTGGCTGTTTTAAAGTGATCACATGAAAATAACAGCCTCATTGTCGAGACCATACGAGAAATGGCGGAATGGCGTCAAGGCAAGCTTCGACCAAGCGAACGTTTTTTATGCTTGGCAATGACAGTGACGATACACATTTAGTTTTAAAACATTTTATAGCAGAAGGGATGAACAGAGATTGTAAAGCAATGTCGAGCAAACGAAACAATTCCCAATGACAGTGCAGGCGGACAGAAGTGGTGGACTCAGGGTGTGTGGCGATTCGAAAACAAAGTCAGGGCCTAAGCCTAAACAACTTGTCACATGAAAACATGACAAAAGATCACATGTTTCCGAGATACCTCCTCGAAGCCCTTTACTTACATGGACACACTGCCTTTAACATGCATTTATATTTATCTTCTCTAATGCCAGGGTTAAATCCTCACTATAAAGTCACTATACGAGGAGTCTCCCGAATGTGTGCTTCCACTTCTTTAAGGCACTGAGTCAAATATAAATATATGAGCATTAATGCTATCCTGAATTTTTGCTGACAAATTTCTGATGAACCTTTGCTATCGCACGATAGTGCTAACATCATCGCGAAGAGGTCTTCTCACTGGAGTGTTAGCTCTGTTACGACCATATGGGTATGTCAGCAATTCTAACGAGGCCCTCATGTAAGTCTTACTGTATGGTGATAAGAACCTTCCTAATGACCTCAATAAAAGCATACTTCTTCTAACTTTAAATTTTATCCACCAAACTGGTCGACTTGATTAGAATATATCAAACTCCATCCTAAGCTTTTCAACCAGCATAGCCTCTTTAGCAAATTTTTGTTGTTGTAGTCACGTGTATTGTTTGATTTATTCTTTCTTTCGTCTCGTTTTAACGTCAGTAGTTTTTACCTTTATGTTTTGGCTGCAGGGTAGACTAAATGCTTTTGCTCCTTGCGGTATCGTTCTAGTAGTATAGTAGAGTAATTTTGTAAGTAGAGTAGTTAGTAAAGTAATTTTGTTAGTAGAGTATTAAGTAAAATATCATTGTAAACTTTTATTGGAATAAAAAAAAAACGTCATTCGGAGTAGAGAATAAAGAATTCTTGATTTTCCCATTATTATCAGGAATCACTTTCAATCTACCAGGTGGGTGCCTTAAAATGATGTTTTATCATTTGATTACAACGGACAAATATTTTCGTCCCAAAATCCACTATGGCAAAGGGTGACACCTCCATACAGCGGACACCTCTCTACAACGGACGATAAAATTGGTCCTGTAGATGTCCATTATATGGAGGTTCCAGTGTACTTGTATGTCCATAATCAATGAGCCGATTTTCAAAAACTTTGTTTATCCTATTGCCGAATAGCCTGTGCAAAGACCCGAAAGGCTAAAAATTCAAAGATGTTGGTTGCCGTTTTACAACAATTTTTTTTCTTTGCCGAAAAGAAGATCGATAAACCAGCTCAAATTCAAGCCTGAGATGGCACGAGAAAGAAACGGATAAGAAATATTCAATAGGAACCAACAACTGATGATGCATGGTGGAATTCACGTATAACTAACATTTTGCCGAATGCTCAAGAGCAATGTCGTTTAGGTTTCAAATAATTCGTATTCCCTGAACGACCAACAAATTCAACCTTTCGTATCACATCTAAAATGGTGATTGGAAAAGGAGACCGTTTCATTTTCATGCCATCTAAGGCTTGAATTTGAGCTGGTTTAGATTTGGCTTGGATTTGGACTTGAGCAGCTGTATCGACATGAAAAATTCATTGGAGAACCACAACCAACATCCTCGAATACAATTTAGCCTTTCGGCAATCGGATAGAATTAAGTTTTTGAAAATCGGTTCATTTGTTGTGGATGTATATGCAACCTAACGAAAAGACATCAATTTTGGGACACCCGGTATTTCAATAGTGATAAAATTACTCTTTTGATGATTGAAAAAGAAGTTGATATAGATCAATAATGAGCAGATAATTCGTGCGGATTCAACGCCTTTACGGAGTGGTCCTTTTCTCAACCTGTTTTCCTTTGATAAAATATTCAGTAAATATGTTTGCAGCATGCCTCCAAGCCTGATACTGACTCGTTTTGAGTATGATTTGAACATGTTTGAGAGCTTGATTCAAGTAAGAATTCTGCACCACTTGCACTAGCTTGCAGCCTGCATCTTTTGCACTGAAGGAAAACTCAATCAAGCTAAATTGTAGTGCATATAGTATATATAAACATTGTTTGGTAAAATTCTAGTATGGGATTATTTTTAAGTTTGATTAAGCTATAATCACACATGCAAACTGTCTAAATTCAAGCTCTGTTTCAAGCCAAAATGTCAAGCTTGCACAAGCTTGTCGCAAGCGGGTCTTTTTCTTGACTGTTGGTACAAAGGTGTATTACATTAGGGCCTGTAAAACAACACAATCTAAGGGAAAAGACAAACCTCGTCGTCATACATATCAGTATCTTCCAAATTCTCTGCATTTCTGCTCACAGAAACCTACAAAAATGTAACGTTTTAACAAAAAGTAAACCGAGCAATTTACATCTTGCAAATTTAACCTTCAGTCACATGGCAAAAGTATTTTATGCAGACAAATTATACCAGGGGTGAAAGCATCCAGGCTATTCTCTTCTAAAATTAAGGTCAGGTTTACTGTAGAAATTATCCAAGAATGTACTGTGCTATTTTTCTGTCTGCATTTGTAACTAAATTGTACCACATAAATGATACCTCCCAACACATACCATAAAAGTAGCAATAACGTGAAATGCTGTGTGGGATATTAGTACTGAAAGTGCTTAGGCTATGCATTGTCCCCTCAGATTTTAACAAATACAATCACACAGTTTTTATCTACATTGATCAAAGTCGCTTTCACTAATCTTTCACTTGAATTAAAAGATATAGACCTTGTCAAAGAGGTCTGGGGCTGTGCGCCACCTTTCTGGAAGATGGCGGATGCGGTGCGTGAAGGAATCCCCTTCTCCCTGCAGAGCCTAAAATTTCTAACTTTAATGGTCTTGTTTGGTTTAAAGACATTTGTTTTGTTGCACTCAAGATCAACCAAAAGAAAAAGTAGGCCATTTACACACGAAACCACAGCAACTCAAGAAATAACACAATAGCTTCTCCCAAAACATCAAAAACTTGATGGAGATGTCGTCTGAAGCCATTTTTTCAAATGGTGAATATTTGCTATCCCTGCTATGCCCATCAAATTGAGGTAAATGCTAGATTTTCTACAGCAACTCTTCCAGCCAAATTTGGGTTTTGCATCGAGAGGGGGATGCCCTCACGTACCGTATCCACCATCTTCCAGATAAGATGCGCACAGCCCCAGACCTCTTTGAAAAAGGTCTATTGTATATCTGTGTTAATCTGATGCATTTTGGGATGCTCCTTTGTCATTACCAAGACCTGAGATTAGTAAATGGTGATGTTGTTTGATCAACTCTGAAACTGCAAAGAGAAAATCAACAACTCAAAGCTGGTAAAAACCAGATTTATGATGCTTGGTAAACTAAGGCAAAATAAAGAGAATTATCCTTCATATTTCTTGTTCTTTGTAAAAAGATGGTGGTGTGGCCAAGTGGTTAAGGCAAAATGTTTCGAATCCCGTGGGGTCTACCTGCGTGGGTTCAAATCCTGTCACTGATGCTACGAACAACAAGCCAACAGCCAACTCAGCTGTCCATCCCTCCAAGGTCGGTAAATGACTCAGAGGAAACTCTGAGGGCACAAGCAGTAGTGCCACTGCCCACATCAGCTGTATCTGGCTGCCAATATACCAAGCCTGTGTCAACAAAAAAATTGCTTGCTTGCTTGCTAATGGTAGGGACCTCCTCAAACAATACTGGGTTACCTGGCTCAATTTAACTTTGTTGCAATTTCAACTTCAACAAGTGAATGGTACTGTAGACATGCTTTGGCACTTAGGCCTAAAGTGCACAAGAAGAATCTGTAACTGTATTTACATCCAATCGTCCCTTTTCAATGGGCAATTGCACCATAAGGTAAACAAACACATGCTAGACAAGCCAATATCATCATTGGAACACATAATTCCTTGATTAATTTAGATAAAGTAGAAGGAACACCATTTCTCCAACAGTTTCTTGCTGCTTTGCCTAAGCGACTTGATTAACATATGCATGCCAAATCTGTCCTCTGTAATTATATCTACCATCACTGCAGCTACTGCAGAGATGGTGCCAGGGAGGGAAGAAATGCTGGGGGACAAAAACTGTCAGAGTGCTGAGAGCGAGCGAAGTGAGCAAAATTTTTACGGACCACACCTTTCAGATTGGCTTAAAATGCGACTACACCTCTAAAAAAGATAACAAGCAAGGCACGGAAGTGCCAACAGTGCACAGAAATTTTCAAAATTCAAGTGCCGATGGGGGTCCTCAGTGAATTTGGGGGGGGGGGCTCCTGCCTCCCCAAGCACCCCTGGTTGCGCCATCCCTGCTGTAAAGTATCAAAGTTATGAGGGTTGGAGCAAACTCTCAGCTGCTTAACTATCTAGAAAGAGTCTTTTGTTAAGTTACTGTGCAGATAATACACAAGGTATTAGCTGTTAAAATATGCAAAAATGTGAGAAATATGCTACAACTGTGCAATCGTTCTGGATCAATCCAATCCTCTCTCATGTAAATGGGGTCTAAAATGATCACAACTCAGAACTTGGAATAAGTGAATGTGTGCTGCAATACCATACTGCATAGTGTAAACAGCTTACCAAATCTTGTTGAGACTTTTTTGGAGTCTTCTTTCCTGACTCTGAAACATAACAATGCATAAATGAATTAATGAATAATTTACTGCATATAAATTTTAGGAATCATATTATCTAGCAGAGCCTTTTATGCATATTAACACCACTTTATTGGCAAAGAATTCTCAAGAAGTCTTCAGCAAACTTTTCATTTCTTTTTGATTCTGAGAAATCTAGTTTTATACCTCACAAGAATTCTTACTAACAGAGTTTCAGTTAAGTTTACTGTATGTGTGCAAAGCCTGTACCATAGAACCTACAGTACAGCTCTTGCGCACATCAACATGACAAGAATTCTCTACATTATGATCAGAATTCTTGGCCCATATGTAAGATTTGACCAGATTCTTAGGCAGGAAGATCATTTAAATGCATAGACATACTGTAGGAACTGGGGCACTGGGGGTACATTTGCCCCCCCCCAAGATTTTGAAATAAACAAAGTAAGTACCCTCTTTATTTTTAGAAAATGCCCCCTGTTTCTTAAGGAAAAAGTGCCCTTGAAGTGGTGTGCCTCCCCCCAAGTTTGAGATGCTTCCTATGTCCCTGTTTGAATGTGTATGAGGCCTGTAAGGGGTCATCGACAAAAGATTTTCGTCCCCGTTAACGGATTTTGTCCGTTAGGGGGGGAGGGGGTCTCACCTGAATCCGTTAAAATTGTCATATTAGGGACGAAAATCTTGATAAGAAATGTTGCTTAAATATTTCACGAGAATTTGTTAGATCACGAACAAATTTAACTGAAGTTTGCAATAAATGTGTGGATTTCAGGTGTGAAACTTACCTCGTATCAAAATGTGTTGGTATGCGACAGACATGCTAGCTAGGCCATGCCATTCATGGTGGGCCTAGGCCAGGTGTATTCCGGGCCGAGGCTGCTTAAAAGAGGCCAGAAAATTTTTGTCCGTTAACGAGGGGGGGGGGGAGGGGGTTCAGAAGTTAACGGACAAAATCCGTTAACGGGGACGAAAATCTTTTGTCGATGACCCCTAATGTACATTATGAGGCTAATTGATAAAATAGAAAATCATGTTAAGAACACATCAAGAGTTAACAGTACAACATTTGAAGCCTGTTCTACAATCAGACAAAACATGCAGTAGCAAATACTAAGAAGATCTTGACGTAGATGTGCTAATTCACATACTAAGGTTTTAGATACACAAATTAATTGCAGTTTGAGTTATCTCCTTGATTTATTCATTTTGGGAAATACTGTACCTGTCAAATTTAATCAAAATTAATATATTTTACCTCTCAAGCTGATAAGTGCCTCTGCAGGATTGCTTGCTGCAAAAGTTTGAAAAGGATCATGTCAAAATGTAAGTAGAAAAACTAAGAAAAAATTTGTATATCGCTCAAGGCATCTCACAAAAAAAGGATTACGGGCTCAAATGCAGACGACCGCCATTGGAATTCATCTGTTACAAGATTGCTCCGACTTTTTTTGCAGATGACTGATGCCAAGAAACTTGTCAAAATTTGATGATGAATTTAATTTCTCCACCCAAAAATTCCCCAAATGAATAAGAATGTGATTAACAGTAACCAAATGGAATTTAGCGGGCCTAAAATTAAACGGCCTTCTCTCCCTCTCCACACCGCTGCTGCCTGTTTCGATCTTACAGCAACTAATCAGCCTCGATCATGGAGAAATGGAAGCATCTTACCATCAAAATAATCCATGTCTTCACTGCTTTCTTTATTCATTCACTATAAAATTCTATCCTTAGCAAAACACCCTCTTTTTCTCTCAAGTTTTAGGCCAATGCATTTCGAACAATATGGCCGCTCGTGTCAAGCCGTGTCAAGCCCATTCTGAGCAACAACAGCAACACATTTTCCATTTTGCACCAATGGTTGGCACCGTTGGCACACTGCGTTGTTGTTGCTAGGTAGGTAGGTAAGTATCTACGGACGCTTTTCGTGCCAAAAGTGTAACAATAGGTAGGCATACCTGAAATAGTTTGACCATTGAAGTAGTCATCAGAACCTCAATTAGGCTAGATAACTTTGAACTTTTATCTGGCAACTTGACAGCGACATTTATGATGAAAATTAGCTGTTAACAAAGTTAAGTGAGTGCAGCTCAGAACACTTCGATGGAAAAGACAATCGTTTGCCAACCTGTACTCACTACCATTCACCAGGAATTTGAATGATTCTTCTCACTTGAAATGATATGCAAGTGCAATTGTTTTCCTTCCGGATTCATTAAGCGGTTTTACAAAGCAACTGTTTGAAAATTCCACCACTCCTCCCAGCCTTTACTCTTGAAAAGAGAGGAAATTTATCTGCGGGAGGAGATTGCTTATAAGTTGCTCGGAGGGGGCTTAGGCCGCTTTTTGAAGCATGTCAGAGCAAAGAATTGTCTGGAAATTGTATGTTTACTAAAGCCGATATTTTAGGGTAGAAGTTTAGTTCCCCATGTAAACGATGAGTAACTAGCTGAGACAGAAAAAAACAACTGATTTGTCTCACATCTTTATAGTTAACATGATCACTGGAAGTAACGAGTTCACTTTGTGTCGAAGAATTCCATCTGTATACTCCAAACACCCACTTCCAGTTCTCAGATTCATGGCTTTCACCTCGGCTTTCACGTTCCAGACTTCTCCCTCGATTATCAAAAGAATATAAAATACAACAGCAACAAACAAGCAGTGTCCTCTTTGACACCACCACTCTATGGAAAACACAGAAATTCATTCTCGCCCCAATATTTTACATCCACCAGAATTCTTCGCACATCCCCATAGGGTCCCTATTTTTATAGGTGCGTATAGAAAAGCATACGGTACGCAACATGTTTTGATAAGACTCCTTGAAGACTGGAGGACCAAACTTGACAATAATTATATTGTGGGTGCTGTATTAATGGACTTGTCAAAAGCATTTGATTGCATCCCACACGATTTGCTGATTGCGAAATTAAGTGCGAATGGCACAGATGAAAATGCCTTTGTACTAATCTATTCTTATCTTAAACGGCGTGAGCAATCCGTGAGGATAAACAATACACACAGTTCCTTTCAAACAACCTTATCTGGTGTCCCCCAAGGCTCGGTGTTAGACCCTATTCTTTTTAATGTATATATAAATGATCTTTTTTTGTTTATTAAGCAGGCAAACACTATTTAACTATGCTGATGACCACACGCTTGCTGGTTTCTCCAGGACTCTACCAAATCTGGTGCAAGTCCTAGAGGAAGAAGCAGGTGTTGCACTAGACTGGTTGAAAGAAAACCATATGATTGCAAATCCATCAAAGTTTCATGCACTTCTAATCAAAAAAGACCACACAAACCAGTGGCGAGAAAATAAGCATCCAAGGAAAGACTATTGAGTCAGAAGATTCAGTCAAGCTTCTCGGAGTTCAACTAGACTAAAGACTAAATTTTGATCCACGCATTTCAGAGCTTTGTAGAAAAGCTGCAACTCAAATGCTCCAAAGAGGCTTCGATCTTATATTGGTTTCGAAGAGATAAAAGCTTGATGATTGATTGATTGATTGATTTCTGCCCTCGCCTTCTAATTTCTTTGTCGTCTTCAAATGTTGTCTTCGTCGTCTTCAAATGTCTTTGTCGTCAAATGAAGATCTTTGCGATCATGTTCAAACCTTCGCAATCTACTCCTCGCCTTCCAATTGACATCCCAGATGACATCACTGTTTGAAATGATGTGGAATGTGGCCATAGAAATTTCTATGAGAGTGCCTTTTTTCTGACTTGGACCCCTGCCCCGTAAAAATCCTAGTTGCTAGCCTGGATCATTATTGTTCATTCATGATTGTTCTCAAAGACAAACACAAGCAAAATCCGCAATGACTTATAGCGCATGCGCACGCTTCTCACGGGATTCCGTAGTGACGTAGCTGATTATAGAGAAGAATCAAAATTAAAAAAGAGATACAATAAACACATGCGTGGATATGACCGAAACTTGGCTGGATCATTTTAGTAAGCTTGCTCCTTCGTCGCGCGCAATAAAGATAGCAATGATCCACTGCATGCGGTGGCCTGCGGTGTGTGCGCATCACTGAGCTGCAAGATCAGTCAGCCTTGACTAATGTCAACGCCCTACTTTACCCATTGACATGAGAGGACACTATCATTGACGACGAAGACCTTTGCAACTCTCCAGAAGCAAGGAAATCACTTTGCGGTAAGTTTATAAAGATATTTCTGTGAAAGGACTATACCAAAAATCATTTTTCACAATTTGTGCATCAGAGAAAATCAAGTTGAATGACGATTGTACATTTATTTATCGAATTTAGTTTGTTTAGAAGTGGAAAGCGGTTGTGTGGCGGTAATTCGAATGTTGAGGATGATTTAAGGAATTTTTGTCGTAAAATTTCCCGTGTAAGATTTCGAAAAAGCGTGCCTTGAGAGCTCTCCATGGCGATTATACATCTACATTACATTGAAGAACGACTGGCAAAGTTGGAAGGGATAACGATATAACGATCCATTTTAGTAATCTACAAAAGCTAATGGTAGAAATATATGAATGCACCAATTTCATTAGCCCGTCTATTTTGTCAGAGTGTTTTGCAACGAAACTGTGTCCACATGAAGAAGTATTAACTTTTGGCATCTTGAGTAGAAGGTCACACGGACACAGTTCCCTATCTTTCAGAGGTAGTACATCTCAAATTGAAGTATAAATGATTTCGACGTTCAAATATTCTCAGGTCTTTTGGACCCCTTTTAGACCACAGATTTGGAATCCTTTGCCAGATGACACAACATCAGCAGAGAATCTGTTTAAATGATTCTGCAGATAATACATTTAAAAGTCTTCTTCAAAACATGATTAATTTATATCGTTATGTAAATAGTCGAATTAGACTAGCTGCATAAGAAATTCAACTCTCAGATCGTCAAAAAATTAAGAAACTCCAGTACTGGGAAAATATAATTTAAGAAACTATGTATTTTCACAAAGGGAATCCCTGGCATATTTTTTTCATTTTCACTTCTTTCCCGTATAATATTACCTGTAAGGTACTTGAATTGAATAAAGTCTAAACATTAGCATGGCTTCAAAAGACTTTGTTTTGGAATGTTCAGAAGGGAACAGGTTGTTCATTTTCATTTCATTTTCAAGTTATTACGCATGGTAGTTACTCGAGTAGTTATTACGCTACCCTGGGTACCAGGGTATTATTACGCATGGTATTTATTCAAGTTATTCGAATTGAAACGGGCCGAAGAGAAGGCACTCCAGCAGAGCAGCGATTATGCCGCCTGTGTTCTTTAAACAAAGTTGAAAACAAAAAACATTTCCTTTTGGAAAGCCCAGTTTATCAACCACTGCGAGTAAAACTCTTCCTCGCGTTTGAGAAGGAAATAAGAACTTTTCACTCTTTTGATAATCGACAAAAATTCATTTACCTGATGTCTTGCGAAGACAAAAAATTGCTCTCAGAAGTCGCGAAATACATAAGGGATGCTTTTAAATTACGCCCTAATATCCCTGCTCTAATACCATAACCCTAACCCTAACCCTAATCCTAGTCATCGTATATATATCTTTAGTTTTCTCATTGATTATTTGCTCTTCATTATAGTTCTTGTTACATCTTATCTTATTCTGTATTCGTGTTTTGTTAATAGTTTAAATTCGTTTTGTTTAGTAGACGATGCTTCTTGTATTAGTGTAGCAAGTCTGATGAATTGATTGATTGATTGATTGATTGATTGATTGATTGATTGATTGATTGATTGATTGATTGATTGGTAGCCCTTCAGTTAGAGAAAGACTGATTTACAGGGTGCCATGCAATAAAATACACTGAAAACCTAAATCAAAGAACTTACACTTAATCATTCAATAAAAAGATAAAACTAAAAATAAAATAAAAATAAAACTAAAAGTGTCCATGGTTGATGCAAAAGCACCCAGTTTATACTTTTCGCGATTTCATCAGACCTTCCTTGAATTTCTTTAGTGTAGGTACCCCTTTTATTTCATTCTGCAACCCATTCCAGAGACTGGCTCCTCTGAATGAAAAACATCCTTGACCAGCTGATGTGCTTAATATTGTTTTGAACATAGAGAATATTATAGAACCTTTAAGAAACTCGTAAAAACTCTGAGTACTGAAAATCTGATCATTTCAATAAATTTTCAGTAGCTACTTGGCCCAATTTCTTGGTTACTTATAAAAAGCATGTTTATTAGCCATACCACGTTTATTACATTTATTACTTTCTGATAGAAGATTGCTTCCGATCACTGAGAAGATTTCCAGATTCAAAGATAAGAGAAACAATTTGCAAAAATGTTCGTTTCATTATACTGCTCTGCTTTCAAGATGGGGCCAATCATGTGTTATAATAATAATACCTTTTTTAATGTTAGTTTTACGATAGTGCTAGCACTAATATACACTAACATAAAGCAATTTTAGAGATAGCATTATGGAACTTATTGACTGCAAATGCTGCACGCGCATTCATTTTCGAAAAACCAGTCTTTTTTATGAGAGTTTTGAACTGATTTGCATTTCTGGATGACTTTATTTCATTTGGAAGAGAATTCCAGATCTTAGGACCCAAAAAGCTAATGGATTTTATGCCATGATTTGTAGTTTTAACTTTAGGAATGGATAGAACGTCGTCTCTTCGAAGATTATAGCTAGTGGGTTTTGGGAGAAAATAGTTTTTCATAAAGGCCGGATTCAAATTGTGCAAAGTTTTGTAAATTTCAAGTGCCAACAATCTAATAGAATGGATATGAATTGTAGTAGATTTGGCGTTAAGTAGAAGATCTTTGTACGATGAAGTATAATCAGACAGTGCCAATCGTTACAATTGCCGTATGTGATGGAACAGTTGCAGCACTTGTTGGATACCTCAAAAGACTGATTTCCACCATAAGCGTAGGGGGAAATAAAATTTAGGGGGGCTGCCCGATAAAAGATCCATTGTTTACGAAAATTTTGCCCGACTTTAGGCTGATTTTCTGCCCGATTATGGCTGATTTTTGCAAAATTTTCCAAAGATGTGAGGGCTGCAGCCCCCCCAGCCCCCCTGTCTCATACGCCTATGATTTCCACTCAGAAAATTCTCAGGGAAATATTTCTGGCGAAGTGTTTTCTCGAGAAATTTTTTCACTCTTCAATTTCCACTCTGTGTGAAATATTCTTGCGAAATCTTTTCTGAAGAAAATTGTCTAAGCCAATTCTGAATCAAAACAATTGCTTGCCTTACCCACGAAGCTTTCATTCATTTCAGGAATGCGGTAGTGCGTCATCAGTTGCATCCTGATTCGCCAAATCATTATTTCGCAAGCGAAATGCGAAAAAAGTGGAACTGAGTTTAACTTTTTTTCGCAGAGAAATTTTTTCACAGAGAACTTGCGAAATTTTAGTACGCATGAGCAGACTGTTTTTCGCAAGAAATATTTTGCATTTCGCAAAGAGTTTTCTCAGTGGAAATCGGGCTTAAAACTACCATAATTACACGAAAATTAGTTCAACATAATTCAAACCACGATACACTGCATCCTAAAACACACAAATAATTCGAAAGCTTTGCAGTTGAGGAGTTCAATCTCAAGTAGACCTCGTTCACACTGCATCCCCCTGGGAGTGGGGCTAATTGACTTTCAATTTTATGGGAGTGTGCACTCCAAGAAACCATTCTTTCATCCGGCGTTAGAACTTTTCCCTAGAAATGATAGCCGATTTTAGAAAAATCAGTGAAAAGAATACTCCAAAACGTAAAGATCTCATAGAAAAACAACGGAATAACATTATTTACAAACTGGCTTTAGAAAAAGTGCCAACTTTTGATATCCGGCCTTTGCGGAAAGAGGCACAAACAATACCCGGGCAGGAGTGCATATCCCGTCAACAAAATAAACCAAATACGCCAACCGGGACTGTACCGGTACAAATTTGGATCCATAGCGAAAGTATAACAGATCACCTTCCCATTTACATTGTCATGTCAGCGGAATGATTTGGTTCTGGAGTCCATTTTGTACTTCCGGGGGGGGGGGGGGGAGCTTGCCGCTGCGCATCCCCTTGAACACATGCGTATTGGGAAATACTGGATGAACAAGGGCAGGTTTTGTAATACAATAGCATCTTTGGTTCACACCTCAATTCAAAGTGATTAACCAATGCAGACAAAAGAAATTCTCTCAAGCAGAATTTCAAAACAAACGAAGCTGCAAAGTTGCCCTGAAACCAGTATGCCGAACTCTCCTTTGGTGCGGGCGATGGGAGGTTTTTAAGAGAAGGCATGTGCTTATAGCAAAAGAAGATGGATAAATCTAAAGTTCTGTCTCGCGGATTTGTTTGTTTGATTCAGAAACCAAGCAGAGGGCATTACAATTTTTGCATATTTATTGCTCAGATGTACGCAGTCACTCCGCAGCTCCTGAATCAAATAAACAAAATCCGCGCGACAGAACTTTAGATTTATCCATCTTCTTTCGTTATAAGAACATACCTTCTCTTAAAACCTCCCATCGCCCGCATCAAACGAGAGTTTGCCGTACTGGTTTCAGGGCAAATTTGCGGCTTCGTTTGGATCTGATCTAAAACACCACACAAGTGGAACACAAATGAACACAAATGAACACAAGTGGAACACAAATGAACACAAATGAACACAAGTGGAACACAAATGAACACAAATGAACACAAGTGGAACACAAATGAACACAAGTGAACACAAGTAGAACACAAATGAACACACGTAGAACACAATTGAACACAAATAGAACACTGATGTTGGTGTAAAAAACCAGGAAAATTTCTTCAAATTTCAAGAATTCATACCAAAATTGCTTTGCTTCTCCAAAAAGAATTCTCAGAGAAATGTTTTCTCAGCAGAAAAGGCAGGGAAGTACGAGGGGCATTTTGCTCATTCAATAAAGCGTGTGACATTTTCAGTACAAAAGGACTTTACGATTTTTCATGGACCTTGCTTGATAACAAACGGAGTTTACCAAAAAGGCGTACGAGATTATTTGGGAGCAAGAGAGGGGAATGAATGAATGCCTTTCCTTGTATTCTGTTGCTGCAAGGTCGAAATACCAAACTGAACTGGTTACTAGGGAAGTGAACGATTAACAACGTTGCGTAGCTTCTTTCTACCGGGGGAATGCAAAGACTTTTCATTTTACAATACATTGTTTACGCATAATTTGGTCTTTCAACGAAACAAAATATATTTGGATGTCTAACTTGGCTATTCAAGTGCGAAGAATGGGCTTAAGATCTTTTCAATCATTTCAAATGAAAGAAATCTTAGTAAGGATGGTTCCCCGGTCCAGTTTTACTCAATTTAGGCAAACTTGAGATAGCGCCACTTGAGATAGTTGCACAGCGCTTCTGATGGATAACAGAAAGAGACGTGAATTTCGAGGGGCAATTCACTGATTTTTTTTCGTACACCTTCCTTGAAATCACAAAAAAATCACATACAAAATCACAAAATCACAAGAAAAATCACATACAGAAAGCACCAAAAATCACAAATCACTGAAAAATTACTGAAAAATCACACGAAAAAATGACTAGAAATCACTAAAATCACAAAAAATCACAGAGAAAAAATCATGTGATTTCAAAATCACAAAAATCACGTACGCTATTTTGAGAAGTGATTTGCCCCTCGGTGAATTTAGACTCAATTTACGATTAACACAAATACTCTCTCACTCCCAAATAATCCCGTAAGCCTTTTTGATAAGCTCCTTTTGTTATCAAGAAAATTCCATGAAATTTCGTAGAAGTCCTTTTGTACTGAAAAAGTAGCACGCATTATTGAGTAAGATGCCCCTCGTACTTCCCTGCCTTTTCTGCTGAGAAAATTTTCCTCTTACAATTCTTTTTGGAGAAGCGTAGCAATTTTGGTATGAATTCTTGAAATTTGAAGAAATTTTCCTGGTTTTTTACACCAACATCAGTGTTCTATTTGTGTTCAATTGTGTTCTACGTGTGTTCACTTGTGTTCATTTGTGTTCCACTTGTGTTCATTTGTGTTCCACTTGTGTTCACTTGTGTTCACTTGTGTTCCACTTGTGTTCATTTGTGTTCACTTGTGTTCCACTTGTGTTCATTTGTGTTCACTTGTGTTCCACTTGTGTTCATTTGTGTTCACTTGTGTTCCACTTGTGTGGTGTTTTAGATTAGATCCTGCGTTTGTTTTCAATTTCTGCTTGATGGAATTTCTTTTGTCTGCATTCGCTAATCGCTTTGAATTGAGGTGTGAACCAAAGCGACTGATGCTATAGTATTACAAAATCTGCCCTTGTTCACTGGATGGAGAGAGGACAGAAAGGATCCCTCATCCCCTTCCCAGAGTGACCAATAGCCTCCACAATCGTAGAGTCTGCACGCAGGCTAAGTGACCAAAGGTCTGCGTGCTGAATACAACCCACACTTCGGGAGAAATCCGCATGCACTTGGGAAATCATCTCTCAAGTCATCTGTTTGTATGCGGTTGCCCGGATCACGCTTTTCATGGTACAAGAGGGCATTGACTTACTAACTCTTGGGACGAGATTGCATTGATTTGCATAAAAAGGCAGTTTCCTCAAGGGGGCAGGACGTGTGTTAAGATTGTTAGCTGCATTTTTTTATTGAGTAGGTTCCTTTGCGAGGTTATTTACTTGTTGTTGATCTGTTGTGATCCAGGTTCTTCGGTAATCAGTGTTAGAACAGTAGAACAGTTACTGAAGAAGATTTTATCGAAACATCCAGAGAAAGTCATGGTATATTTTTGAACTTTTTATCTTTGAGTAAATTCCATATGATCTGCTAGCTAGAGAGCAATTAATTAAAATCTCGAAGACTTGTCCGATTTTCCACAGTTGAATTCCGAAATCTCGAACCACAGGATTACGAACCATCGTTGACCAAAGACTAGAAATGATGACACACATTTTTTTGATTTACTTAAATCATTCGTAATGTCCTACGTATGTTCACAGGCTCTGTGGTGCTGGAGATAACATGCAAAAGTACATTTTTGTGGTTCTCGTGCTAATAAGCACAATTGCATTCAAAGGTGAGTGTCTCTTTCGGTATTATAAATTCTTTGATTTTCCATTGAATATTCTTTATCTGAAAAGGCCTTGCATTATTGGCATTTATTGCATTAAAGGCGTACACGTAAGAGTATGGGATCATCGCAAGACAATTTTCGTCACAGTGACGGAATTGGGCCACTCTCCTCCGTAGAGGCTTACTAAGGGATTGACTATGATAGCTTTGTGCTATGATCTGTACAACGTGTTTGGATCCGTGCTTGGATTCGTACTTGGATCCGTAGGTTTTTGCTTGGATCGGTAAAGTGTGCTCATGTCTGAACAATTTTTGGCGCCAATTAATTCGTCTTTCTCTTGCAAGATACAACAATTTTCTCCCTAGAGTTATAGGGTCATTTTCGTTGTTGTTCTTTTACAGGAGTTATCAGTTTTTCTTTCCACAAATTACAGCTTTTTGTTGCGTTCATGGGTTTAAGTACGAGGAGTCCGTTATTCACGGCTATTTCGAACTTGCTGACGAGATGCATTTTGTCCGAGGAAACTAATGTATCCCCCTGTATAGTGGATTAAAGCTCATGCCCCTGTCAGAGCTTCGCAACCCCAAAACGCCACTGCGCATGAGACGTAACTCATCACACGGGGGAACACATAAGTATCCTCGGACAAATACTTATGTTAATACTTATGTTAGGATATTTCCTTAGTTAAAAATAATGAAATCGTAACTGACGACCAGCAACTAACAGAAATATTTAACGATCATTACATCAACATAGTAGAAAAATCTAGCGGTGTAAAACCTTGCAACATTGCAGATACGGTTGCAACCGATGATTAACGGCAAATCATTAGGCTGATTCTTGAAAAATACAAAAACCATCCAAGTATTTTAGCTATCATTCAAAATCCTGAAAACAATTTCAATTCATTTTCCTTTCATGAGGTACAAGTCTGTCAGGTTAGGGAACAACTAAGGTCTTTGGACGGTAGGAAATCAACGGGGGAAGATCAAATACCACCAAAACTTGTGCTGTTGGCTGCAGACAATCTTGCAGCCCCTTTAACCCTATTTCACATGGGGTATTTTTTCGATATTTTGGCATGGGGGGGGGGGCGTTTTTCGCCCCCCCCTCTTTTTCTCTGAAACTACAAAAGATATAACAATGAAACTTTCCTCCATTGTTCTTTGGACAATAAGCTTTCCAAATATAACAATGGTAATTGATTATTCACGTGATTTGTTGCTAGGCAACCAAAAAAACAAAGGAAAACTGGCCAATTTATAGCTGCTTCGCAAGAAAAATTCTATTTAAATGAATACTCAACGGATTTTAATGAGAGTAGTCTTAAATGATAGGAAATACATTGTACAATTAAAATATGTACTTTGAAGCAATTTGAAGTGTCTAATTATAGACCAATTAGCGCTTAATTAGCTCTTTGTTCCTTTCTACTTACTGTCACTGCAGTTTTCCGTAGTTTTCTTGCTATTTCTGACATAGATCGACTTAATATGCATGAAACAAACAAGATTAAGCTAAATTGCAACAAAAATCGTAATTAATACATTAATTTATTCGAAAAATGACGTCATAAATATAAATGACGTCATAGATATTAAATTTTGCTGATGTCAGCAAATTAGCAAAAATTATATATCAAATGAAAGCTCTCATCAAGAGCAATCGAATGATACATGTTGCAAGTAATTCGGACGAGAAACAAGAAACTTATGGATGTTCAAAGCCGTTTTTTGTCAACTACTCTCCAAATATGGTGCTATTGTGGTCACGTGATCAAATCTAGAACAATGAGACATTTAAATTTTGTTTGCCAATTAAATTTGAGTAAAAGTCACAAAGTTTGGTCATCATATCTTGTGTCGTTTCGGCGCAGTGTAGAAAAGTTTGGTTGGGGGGCGAAAAACGCCCCCCCCCATGTGAAATAGGGTTAACAGATGCCATTAACAGCAGCATACGAAACTATAGGTTTCCAGATAATGGAAAGCGAGCTGCGGTATGTCCCTTGGATAAAGGGGAGGCCAATCGTACGGTTGAGCGAAACTTTCGACCTGTCAGTATTCTAAATATATTCTCCAAAATCTATGAAAAGATCTTGAAAAACCAACTGGTCCCATACTTAGATGAAACCCTTTCACTTTTCATAGCTGCCTATAGAAAAGCATACGGCACACAACATGTCTTGATAAGAATGATAGAAGAATGGAGGGTTAAATTCGATAATGATAATATTGTGGGAGCTATCCTTATGGATTTATCGAAAGCTTTCGATTGTATTCCACACGATTTACTTATAGCCAAATTACATGCCTATGGTTTTCATGAAAATGCCCTGGTCCTTATCTACTCTTACTTGAAACGGCGGAGACAGTCTGTTAGAATCAATAATACATATAGCTCTTTCCAGACAATTTTATCAGGGGTACCTCAAGGCTCTGTTTTGGGTCCTATTCTTTTCAATATTTACATAAACGATCTGTTTTTGTTCATTAACCGAGCAACGTTACATAATTATGCTGACGATAACACTCTAGCTTATTTTTCCAAGACCCTATCAAATTTGATCGAAGTACTGGAAGAAGAAGCTGGAGTTGCTTTAACTTGGCTAAAACATAATCAAATGATAGCCAATCCAGAAAAATTTCATGCACTCCTCATTAGAAAGGATCAAACAAATACTAGTGGAGAGAATTTTAACATCCAAGGCAAAATGATCAAATCAGAAGAAACTGTCAAATTGCTGGGTATTCAGCTAGATTACAGGCTAAATTTTGAACAGCATATCTCTGAACTTTGCAGAAAAGCTGCATCCCAACTCAATGTCTTGAAAAGACTCAAACACTTTATTGGTTTTAACGAAAGAAAAATCCTTGTCCAGAGTTTTGTTTATTCAAATTTTGATTATTGCCCTCTTGTGTGGTACTTCTCATCAGCTAAGGCTTTACAAAAAATTGAAAAGATTCAAGAACGTGCCCTTAGATTTTTATATAATGATCACCTTTCCTCTTACAGCGACTTACTTTTGAAGTCAGAAAGGTGCACTATGCAGGTTTCTCGTCTGAGAGTTCTTTGCATAGAGGTTTTCAAGACATTGAAAAACTTAAACCCATCTTTCATGCATGACATTTTCAAAATCAAATCTTCCACTTACTCATTACGAAATCCAAATGAATTACAGCATTACAGACCAAACCAAGTCACCTTTGGATCTAATAGCCTTCGATCTTTAGGACCTCAAATATGGAATAAACTGCCGAATGAAATAAAATCTGCCGAAAATTTGAATAGTTTTAAACACCTAATAAAAAAGTGGGATGGCGTCAATTGTAAATGCAATGCTTGCCAGCATGAGACAGAAAACTAACCTCTCTTTGTATCATGTAAACATCTTTATGTACATACCTGTATTATCTATTTTTCACTTTAATTTATCGATTTAGATTAGTTCGATATGTACATATGTATATAGAGAGCTAAATAATAATTATCGATGTTAAATAAGATGACAAACAAAACAAACAAACAAACAAACAAACAAAGCATATCTCGTCTCCCCAACAAGAACAGATTCTTAACTCACTGGGTACAGTAAAAGCCCGCGTATAAGAACCTACAATTTTGCAAGTCAGCCTGATTAGGTTCTCATATATAGAGTATTTAGTGGGAAATTAGGCTGTTCAGGTTCTTAAATTGGTTCTTATTCTATTCAGGGCTTTCAGGTATTTCTTGAAACTTCAAGCCCATTATTTACTGTCAGTTCAGAGGCACCTGAGTTCATGAAACCTCATTCACAACAGCAGTTAGTGGAAGAATCAGAAATTTTACATCGAAGAGCTTTCAAAGCATCCTCAGAGTTCTTTGCAATATGCACTTATAGCAGTTTCAGTCCGTATAGGCTCAATAACAAAGCAACTAGAGTTTTGATCTAATTTGATGATCTCTACGAGAGAGAACCTATTTCAAATTTCAGGTTGAATGGGTTCTTATATATTAGGGGTTTAATTTCAGAATTTCAGCCAATAGGTTCTTAATCACTAAGTTCTTATACGCGGGTTTTTACTGTATCTCATGACGTCTTTCAGCAAGTGGAAGGCCAAGGCACAATGAAGAAGATGCAGATCAGTATCGGAGAGACTTGATCAACAAATTCTCATTAAAAGATGCAGTGGAATACGCATATAGTGCACTGGCATCAAAGCGTCGCCGAGAGGAAAGAGAGCAACTAGCCGACGTTGATGACAGCGACTACGAAGAGGACGGTAAAGCCCGTTTTGTATCTCTAGGCTCCTATCCTGGGGGGACTCCCTATTGGTAAGTGACGGGGGTCAGACATCTTTTAGGTTTGTAAAACGTTGTCTAGTATACCTTTGGGTACGCTATTTGGTGCATAATCGGTATATTTTTGGGGTTTATGGTGAGAAAATATGACAATGTGAGTGCTAGGCTGCGTTTTTCACCACACTATTGCAGGGAAGATGCCGAAAACTCTATAAAACCCTTTGTTTTCATGTACCTTGAAGCTATGAGTATATTTTTGGGCTCTACAAATGTCCTAATTTCAGTATATTTTTGGGCTGAGTATATTTTTGGGGTCTAAAATTTCCTAAATTTAGTATATTTTTGGGTTTTTTTAAAAATATACTGTGTCTGATCCCCCCGTCACATACCAATAGAAGTCCCCCCAAGGACTCCTATCAACCTCGTTCCGAGGGCCTTTTTTCATAGGTCCTGGGGACATGATTGCCTCCTACACCTATACCGGCATAAAAAGTTTCCCTGTTTAAACTCAGATGTCTCTTTGCCTGCTTATCCTAGCAAAACAAATAAAACGTATTCTGAAAACAAAGTACTTGCAGCGTTTACTGACGAGAAAAAATTGTTTAGTGTAGATTTTGCCGGTTAAAACTGTTCGTAAGCGGTCACGCTACGTGTGTGTGACTACTTGAGGATTCACTTGCCAAAACCGAGATTGAAACGCTTACGATTTTCGCTACAGTAACCCCCATCCGGCTTGGTAGATACAGACTTATTCAATCTGGTGTCGTGAACGTTTGATCAGGCCACGAGACTGAAGTTGACAAAATTGATTTTTAAAATTGTGGACACTTCTGCCGAAGCGTCACATTTCTCAAATATTGTTTTCTAATTTGAGTACATTCTTGTTAGGTGTCTCCAATAAATAGTGTCTGTGTATGTACCTTTTCTGTTTTACTATTTTCTTGCTTTTCAGATGAGAACTTAAGAGAAAATGATGATTATGATGATGAAGAGGAAGATTATCGTATGTTTACTCCTTCTTTCTTAATGTGTGCCCATGGGCAGTTCGGACACTATTGTTGTGCTGTCTGAACTAACCATGAAACAATAATGATTCAATACACACCCAAACGAAGCAATGTTTGGTTAGGCCCGGCTTCAAATTTTGAATTCCAGTTGCAACAACATTCGTCTCCCACACTTACCCTAACGAAATGCCCTCGCAGCAACAAGCCCCTCCTTGAAAATTTCTCTCAAGGGCTCGTCGCTGCGAGGGAATTTCATTAGGGTAAGTTTGGGAGGCGGAATGTTGTCAATGTTGTTTGAAGGCATTCAGTCAAGAGTTCGCTCCAAGTTTCCCAACATTCTTTGATTTGTCGATATCACTTGGTCAATAGGAACTCATAAAACGAAGGATGAGGCAAGCGACGACAATCATTGTTTTGAACTTCATATTAATAGACATTCCATGTTATTTTGACAAATCCATTATAAGACAAATCCAGTTGTTAGGACATTTCCAGTTGAGATATAAAATTAGTTAATGAGACGTAAACATGTTTTATTAATTAATCAAACGTTTCGAACCAACTTGGTTCATCATCAGCGAATCTGATTAACGATGAGTGGCAATTTATACCAAGAAACAAACAAACAAGCGTGAAGTAGGAAAGTAGGAAAAGGTGAAGTAAACAAGCGTGAGTTACATTTCCTACGCACGGGGGATCTGGGGCCTAAGCCTCAGGTGAATAAAGTGACTCAAGGAACTCATTATATTAGGCGATTAAAGGAACTCATAATATTTCTCTTTAGAAGTGGAGGTTGGTCCATTTTTCAAAATGACCTAAACAAGCAGCAGTACTCGCACACTTTAACTAAATCGCCTCCAAGTCTGGTTTCAAGAGTTTAAAGATTTAAAAGCAAACTTTGATTGCAAGAATGACATTTTCCTCAACTACGTATCGCAAAATGTATACCATTCAAGCAGTAATCGTCCTCTGTAGAAACAAAATAGATCCATCGTAGCTACGGGAACTGTCGGCAATATTAACCGTTTATTGTATGCAACAACTGACTCGTGAAAACTAAATTCTAGCAATTTGATTGGTGAATACGGAATCACTCTTGACGGGTCTAAAGTGGGCCAACTTTTTAAAAGTGTTATGAGTCCCCTTTACGAATGTTATGAGTCCCTATGGACTAAGTAATAACGGCCAGTCAAAGAACGAAGGGAAACAAGTGGTGAAGAGGCATGACTCTATATGTACACCTGCTTCTTCAAAGGCTCGAATCCTATGCAGACAAAATTCTTTTCTTCTTACAAATGATTTAATATCGTTGTCGATGGTGACATTTTGTAATTATTTTGCAGCTTTGCGTCCAGTGGCAAGTCCAGGGTGTAATGTTCAATAAAGCAAAATAATGAAATAGACTTGAAATGTTACTCATAGAAGATAACAGAAGAAATTTGCGATATCGCAGAAATGCTGATGCAGAGCCAACAAGTTGTTTTTTCCCCGATATTTTTGCCTGACATGAACTACAAGACATGTTAGATTTGACTGAGGATATTGAATTGCAATGTGAACGCAGGAACACTGAGAAACGAAGCGAAAGAAAGACGACTACTTCTTCCCTTAAATGTTGATTATGCATGTGCGAGCTGATATTTCGCCTCAGCATACGAGGCTTATTCAAAGCTGAACTAACGTAATCATAATAGACCTTTTAGCTATTCTACAAAAGAGCCTGGATCGAGCGATATTTTTATACATTTTTATACACAAGGCTCGATTGAGTGGCGTTAGAGTTTCGATTGTAATTGTGCACATTCGAAAATTCTACAAAAAAATAAATGTAGCAAAGTATCGTTCGATTAAGATTCTTTTTCAGAATAGCTAAAAGGTCTATTGTATAATTTGAATAATTTCTTATGAGAACGGGGGTCTTGCTTATGTTTTTCGTCTCAAAGTTTACCAGACCTGGGCGCTCGATCCACTTTTCATTCACTTTTAGAGAAACATGGACTTTTCTTTAAACCGAATAGCAACCGATGAAAACAGCAAACATCGACAAACAGCTCACGGAATAAAACATTCCCATGCTCACACCTTTGAGGTGCTACTGTCACACAACAAAATCAGCTAACAATGGACGAAAAAAGCGAGAAACAAGGCCAGAAGGCAGACAAAACATTCTGTGTACGAACTAAATAATTCCTTACTCTCGCTTTAGTAAATTTATCGTTGATTAACTCTCTGAAAAGTGTTCTGAAATCCGAAGCAACTTTTTACCACAGCTATAATAGTGTTGATACCGAGAACGGGGGTCATGCTTTTTGTCTTCCTTGGCAAAATTTACCAGATTTGAAAGCTCGATGCAAACCTATTTTTCAAGAAGTAAATATAGGTTATATCTGAGCCGATCACCATAGGTTATTCAATATCCACAGTCTATAGGTTATATCTAGACTGATCTATTCAACGTAGCTAAGCTGCTTTTGACTCCGCTGATTTACTTAGTAATGTAGACCATGATTTATGAATTTTAGAGGATTCACATGCATTTCTAAACGTACAAATACTTTGGGCTTTTTTAGTTTTTCTGACTTCAATTTAACGAATGTATTACGTCTTGTAGTCTATTTTGTGAATATTAAATTTTCCACCAAATAAGAGACCCGTACAGGACAGGAATCTAATGTCTTAGCCGAACTTTCCTCGTGGCCCATGGCCGAAATCCTCAAAAGCCTCATTTTCATAGCCTGCGTGCAAACTCTACTGATTTCTTTTCAGAGAAGTTCTCCTCCAGTAGAGGAGGAGAACCTGTCTGAATAGGGATCAGTAGAGTCTGCACGCAGGCTACATTTTCACGGACCAATCAGACGGTGAATAAGCGAAGAAGAGAGAAGAAACCTGTGAAGATTTTTCTAAATCTGACCTGCCTTTATAAAACGCAACCAGGACAAAAAACTGGGTTGTGCAAAAAGACCCAGAGACAAAGACTCAGGATTTGAGCCCTTTGTCTTTTGGGTCTTTCTGCACGACCTTAACGACCCAAACAACTTAGTGTGAATCGGGCCTAAAGCCTGGTTCAAACTAGGTCCCTTGAGTCGTTAGAGTCGTGAGTAGAGTAGAAAAGGTATACCACTGAGCGACCGCGGCACAGCCCCAGTTACATTTACAATGGAAGAGACCCCCCGTGGTGCGGCCTATATAGGCGGGGCCGGCTTATAGGCCGGTTTTTATTGTATCTTTAGTCTGATAGACCTTGCTGTTCAATCATTCTTGCAACTGAAAGATTCATAAATATTAGCAGCAAAAGCACCTACGGACTCTACTGCAAATAGTGTCTCCAGATAATCATTTGTGCCAGCTTTGAAGATCTGATTGATCTGTCCATTGATTATTGGGATCACTTTGGCCAATGGTAGTGTTTGCTCTCTTACACCAAAATCATCATCGGCTGACCGAATTTCTTCTGGATCTACAAAAGGAATCGCATTGAGAACTTTCATAAGTAAGATTAGCTATTCTAGTGATCGGCTAGCTGCCGTTTTACAAAACCAGAGTTCAGAAAAGATCAGTTTTTTCCAGAGCCCGATTTTGTTGCCTGAGCATTTCTTGTTGTATCAAGTCAGAATAACTAGATTTTTCGAACACCTTACGTTGTTTATCATTATTTCTCATATCATCCTAAGATAATAACAATATACAAAAACAACAACAACCGTTAAACTAGAATACACAAAGGAAAACTATGTCGTTCGTAGCGAGAAAGGACACAAAGTCATCGAGTTCCCACAACGAACGACATATTACAAAAATTTAATACAACAATAAATCTAGAATAACAAAAAAACATACATTGCAAAAATTTGGGTGTACCTAGACTGATTGCATATTCGTAGTTATCGCTATTGATAGACTGATGGACGCTCAAACTACGACTTATGGACTTTGATAATGATACTAAAATTTGGGATGAAGTTTTCCCCTATCAATTTCATAACTAGATTTGGAAACCATGGCAACACTGTAAGAACACCAGGCAATGGCGGATGGGCCTAAGTTGTCGGCTCGAGCCTCCAATGTAACGTGTAGTGCTATGTTCGTGCTTCCTGTTATTTGTGCCATGCGGTAGACGTAGTTTTCGCTCCAAATGGTCTTGTGGTAGTAGTAGGGTATAGTAGTTTGTAAGTAGTGTTATTAAGTATTGTAAGTTTTTAGTTGGAATATAGAAGAAAAAAAATGTTAAAACAGCTCAGAATTCAAGTTTACAGTGATATTAGCCATGAACAAAAGCCACAAGTATCCATACGAATGTTTCCTCAATCCAAGAATCAACAAACCTTTCACTGTAAAAGGAAATGTTGTTGTTGTTGTTGTTGTTGTTATTGTTGTTGTTGTCGTTGTTGCTATTTTGCGATATCTGGGACTATGTCGTGAGGCTAGGGTGTACCAGGTGCGTCAAAGATACCATGTGATCTTTGGTTGACGCGAGAAAATGGCACACTGGATTGAATAGAATGTTGCGCATGACACTCAAATAACCGATTGTTCAAAGGCTGTTTTCCAGTCAGCGGGATTCTCCGAGCGGGTGGAATTTCTATTGTTTGCAAAAAATATCGCTCTGAAAATAAATAGACAGTTACGGCTGAGCAACCTTTTACTGTCTAAAATTCCGCCCACTCGGAAAACACAGCCGACTGGAGATTGGCCTTAAAGTAAGTCCACTCAGAAAATTCTACTGAGTGGAAATCAGCCTGTGGGGTGCGCTGTGACTCGATGGTTTTTTTCTAGCCTAGTCGCTGTGATGATTTGATAAAGAAAATGGTCGCTTCCAGAATTATTCTGTTCACAATCACAGTGAAGTTTGGGCTACCGAAGAGTAGTAATTTGCAAACAGTCTCACTATCGAAACTCCCAATATGAATACCAGGAAGGTCCCCGAGCTGACCAAGGAGACCTCTGCGCTGCAATTCAAAGAGAGGGCAATGCAGGAGAAAGTGCTCGTTTTCTTCTTTACCTGTGCCACAAGCACAGATAGGGTCCAGGCATTCAAAATTATGCCTAAACGAGTGCTCATTTAAGGCACTAAAATTCAAACGAAGCTTAGTCAGAAGTCTAATACCTGCTATATCGTGTATGTTATAAGTAGGCTTTTGAGCAGGTCTTATGATTCCCAGCAGTTTATGCTTGAACTCAGCAATTGATGTAGAATTTCTTATATCAACGGTGAGCGAGTTCCATTCAAAAAAAGTGCTCTGGAAGTAGGTGTTTGAAAACCGGACAGTCCTACCTATGCTTCGTTCATACAGACGCGCACTTCTGAGATTATACATGACTTGACGCTCGGGTGGAATTTCTGCATACAAATACTCAGGATGGTGTGAGTTCTTTAACTTGAAAAAATGACATAACCGTTTATACCATTTCCTCTGATAAAGACTTTCCCAACCGGCTATTACTAAAAGCAGGAACGGGGAATATCGCTGAGGAATCGTGGGGAATGCCGGGGAATCACAAGGAATGTCGGGGAATCATGGGGAATAGTGAGGAATACGCGAGGAATAGCGGGGAATCACGGGGAATGTCGAGGAATATCGGGGAATAGTGGGGAATACGCGAGGAATAGCGGGGAATCACGGGGAATGTCGAGGAATATCAGGGAATATCGCGAGGAATGGCGGGGAATCACGGGGAATCGCAAGGAATCGTGGGGAATATTGAGAGAAATAGCTGGGAATCGCGGGGAATCATGGGGAATTTCTCGAGGAACAGCGGGGAATCACGGGGAACCACGAGGAATCGTGGGGAATGTAAGGGGATAGCGTAGAATACCGAGGTATCTTCTACTTTCTCCTGAATTAAAGCATTCCAAAGTAATTATTTAGAAGAACCTTAACTCAGTACCAACAGCAGTAGTAGTTCAGAGTAACAGATAAGACTGAGGAAACTTCGCAAGAATATATGTGCAGATATTTTGTTATCATTTTTAGTATGCTCTTGCATGCTTAGACAACAGCAATTATCACCCTTTTACAAACATTGGATGTAGGCAAGCTCGATGTTTTGAAAGACAAATAATTTCACGAATATTTGCATGAGATCTATTCTATCCGCTCAGGAATGCAAATTAGTCAAAAGAATACACACGATAGAGTGTCTACAGGTTTGCAAATGCCAAGGTAGTTTCTGGTAGATGCTGTTACTTCTTCACATTATGGATTAGCTATCAAATGCAATGATGTTCCGTTCGCCAAGATTGCCAGCGTGTATGAAATCGGCAGCAAGGAGAAATTCTGCTGATGATTTGAATTGATTCACGTATTTTGAAGTCAAAGATTTATCAGTTATCAGAAACTCCTACCATGTTTTGAACTTTGAATCCAAATTATAGCGTGAAAGCTCTATTTTGCCCTCTCTATATCAAACCCCCTTCTGTAAGAAGCCCCCCTCTCTCTGCCAAATCCTACATAAGGACCCCTCTGTATGAAGTCCCCAAATGTATCAAATTCAATCGGCTTCCAACGACTTTCCATTTTTGTAGCTAAACAAGTTTGTATGTTAATTATGATATGGTTAAGGACAATCGAATTTATTTATTTGACTTGTAAAATTAAATGTTAAATCCGCAAAATATGGGGTAAACAAACTGGCAAGCCATTCTATAGCCATTATATCAATGCTTCTAATTACCCTGGGTACCAGAGCCTCAAAATTTAAATGAAAGGAAATTGGTAAGAGGAAAAGAGAGAAGGAAGAAAGGAGGGGAATATTGAGGAATATTAAGGAGATTAAGGGGAATATTAAGGAGGGGAATACTGCCAACTTTCTTTCCTTCCTTTTTTTTTCTTTTTATTATTTTTTGGCTCTGGTACCCAGGGTAGCTTCTAATTTGATTTTGTGAATAAGCCCAATCTCTTGTAAGCCCTCCTGCATTTTCGGAAATTAAACAAGCCCCCCAGGAAATTTACCGTAGAGCCTCGGCGGTAAATTCACAATGCAAAACTCTAAGGTAAATTCCGCTATGGGGTTTTTTCAGTTCCCGACAATCCAGAAGGGGTCTTGAAAGAGATGGGGCTTATTCACAAAATTAAAGTAGAAGCATCAACATAATGGCTTGTCATTGGTCATGTACATAAATTCGAGACTGTTTTGTCCTGAAGAACATCAAAATTAACATCTAAACTCGTTTAGCTAAACAAGTGCAAAATCGTTGGCAGCCGCTAGAATTTGATATAACTGGGGACCTCAAAGAGAGGGGTGCTTATTTAGAATTTGGCTAAGCGGGGAGGGGCTTATTAAAAAAGGGAACTTGATATAGAGGGGGCAAATATAATAACAATAATAATATAATTGCTTTATTTAACGTTGGCTTCTCGTCTAGCTAATTACATAGCTAATTAATGCCAACCATAGAGCTTTACGGTATAATTTGGATTCAAAGTTCAAAACAAGGTAGAACTTACTGATGACTGATAAATCTGTGACTTCTAAATACGTGAATCAATTTAATTCATCTGCAAACTTCTCCTCGCTGCCGATTTCATACACGTTGGCAAGCTTGGCAAACGGAACATCAATACATGTGATCGCTAATCCATTATGTGAAACAGTAACGACATCTACCAGAAACTACTGTGGCATTTGCAAACCTGTAGACTTTCTATCATTCCGTGATTCAAAACATCAAGCGCCCCTACACCCAATGTTTGTAAAAGGGTGATAATTGCTGTTGTCGAAGCATGCAAGGATATACTGAAATGATAACAAAATATTTGCACATATATTCTTGCAAAGTTTCCTCAGTCTTATCTGTTACTCTGAATTACTACTGCTGTTGCTACTGAGCTAAAGTTTTCCTAAAGAATTACTTATGCTTTAATTCGAGGAAACGAAGAAGTGTCCTCGATTTTCCACGTTATCACCCCACGTTCCCCGCGATTCCCTGCGATATTCCACGGGATTCCCCATGATTCCCTGCGATATTCCCCATAATTTCTCAACATTCCTCGCGATTCCCCGATATTTCCCGTAACTCCCAGTGATATTCCCCGTGATTCCTCGCGATTCCCCATGATTCCCCGCGATTCCCCGCGATTCCCCGCTATTTCTCTCAATATTCCCCACGATTCCTTGCGATTCCCCGTGATTCCCCGCCATTCCTCGTGATATTCCCCATGATTCCCCATGATTCCTCGTTATTCCCCGCCATTCTTCGCGTATTCTCCACTATTCCCCGATATTCCTCGACATTCCCCGTGATTCCCCGCTATTCCTCGCGTATTCCTCACTATTCCCCATGATTCCCCGACATTCCCCGTGATTCCTCGTGATTCCCCGGCATTCCCCACGATTCCCCAGCAATATTCCCCGTTCCTGCTTTTAGTAATAGCCTTCCCAACCCAGTTCCTTAAGCCCGCCGCACACGGTGAGGAAAATGCTCAGCAAAGTGGCATGAATGTCATTTTGCTCAGGAAAATTCTCGCCGTGTGCGGATGATTTTTGCTGAGAAAATATTCATTTGTGCAGCTGAGGAAAATATCTATCGTGTTTGATAATTTCTGCCATTCGTGCCAAAATTCTCACCGTCTGCGGTATCACTGAGAATTTTGCTCACTGCTTTGGCTGATCACGTGTCCATGATCTAATCCTGTGACCTTTGGTCGATGCCATGGCAACATGAACACGTGATCAGCCAAGGCAGTGAGCAAAATTCTCAGTGATACCGCAGACGGTGAGAATTTTGGCACGAATGGCAGAAATTATCAAACACGATAGATATTTTCCTCAGCTGCACAAATGAATATTTTCTCAGCAAAAATCATCCGCACACGGCGAGAATTTTGCTGAGCAAAATGACATTCATGCCACTTTGCTGAGCATTTTCCTCGCCGTGCGCGGCGGGCTTTATACAGCCTTTGCCTATTTGTACCTCTCCAGGCACCAGTTACCGCTAAGGCAGCCAAATATTGATTTTGTCCTAACTTAAATATGTTATTTGAAGCGTTTCCAAGTGAACATAGCCCCTGAGCATCCCACTTTTCAGAACAGAATGCTATGGAACAGAAAAACGCATTCCCATGTGAGTGAGGTCTTTGGTAAATAACAGTTACCTTGGTACTGAAAGTGTGGCTCAACCAATTGCAACAGATGCTCCAAGCTCTCTTTGACACAATCTGTTAAGACAGTCTGGAAATCATCACTTTCCACCACATCCAATGTTTCAGACATGACCTTTTGATATTTTTCTTCATCTAGATATTGTGTTTTCTTTTGGCATTCAGCAGGATCCAATATATACTTTGAAAAACATGAGGTCATTGTGTCTTGATGCAGTTGATGAAAGCTGTTTGATTTCAATTGCTCCCAAATATTCATAATTATCTTGGATAGCTCATAATGGGTCATTTTATTCTTCAAGGATGTCATCCCAATGTTATCTGCATTAGATCAAAATAAGGTGAAGGAGAAGGTGTGCTTTTAGTGCCACACACTGGGAATAGACCTTTTAGCTATTTTAAAAAAGAATCTCAATCGAACTATACTGTGCTACATTTTGTAGAATTTTCGAATGTGCACATCGAACCTTGTGAATAAAAATGTATAAATATAATGCTCAACCAAGGCTCTTTTGCTGAACAGCTTAAAGGTCTATTGCAGAAGTAGCTAAGCGCTAATAATGAAATCCTCAAAGAGTTGTCAAAATGGGGAATCGATTTAAAGCCATTTCAGATCTTGAAAACAATGAAGAGCCCACTTTGTTTCAGGATGGGAACAAGCAACTCAGTCGAGAGTTTCGACAGAAAATTGAACCTACTGACAATTTAAGGTAGTTCTTTAGCGACAGAGTAATGTTTGAAGCATTTCAATTGGAGTCTTTTACTTAGCTTTCTATAACAGATGGTGTTTGGGTCACTTTTTTGGGTCACCCGGCAGCTCAGAATAAGGCTTTTCAATGTGTCCTGCATCTCTAGTGGGTCTAATGTTATCAACAGTAAAAAGTACTGACAGTAGTTACTGGGGGGGGGGGGGTACATGACTTGCGGATTGACGGGATCTGGCGCCCGGTTTTCAGAAAGGTATCCTCTTCTAATTACCAAAACTTGCTGTCATACCCACTTTTATGATGAATTCTGGCGGAAAACCACCCATTTTTTGCTATTTTTTGCCAAGTTCTTGATAACCCACCCTTGTTTATGGAAAATATGCCGAAAAAGGGACCCTTGTTTAGAGAATTTGGGGCCCAAAAACCCACCCATATGGGCGGCACATACCCACACCTTCAACATGTTATGTACCTCCCCCTGGAGTAGTTACTGTAAATTTGATTAAGCTGTAATCAAGGAGAGATAAAATTGAAATCTTACCAATCACTAATTGTTTAATATCATTTATCAGCAGCATGATACCATCTTCAAAAAGAAACGTGACATTTTTCAAATACTCCTTCTGCAAACTAGAGACTGGTTGATCCATTTCAATTTCATGAAGCAACTCTTTGATCTTCTCCATTTCTGCATTTCCTGAATCTGCAATGGTTTCAGTGTACATATACCCAGCTATTATGTTCATCTGTACTTTCAAGAATACATACAGAGTACAGATTGAAACAACTGATGTCATTGTTCTTGTGAAACCCAATACCTTCAAATGCTCCCATAATTCTAGCTTATTGCCAGGTTTAGAACTCAGGGATGCTGTAATCTCTTCAATGTTCAAAGTCTCACATATTTTGTTTCTCAAGGGGATCAAAAATTGCATGTATGTAGTCAGGCATGTTTGTTGATTGCTTTCAAAATGAAACTGTTTCTTTGCTTGTCGTTTGTAACTGCAACAGATAACATGGTATTCACTCATTAAAATGATAATTAATGAAATAATTACATATGTATATAAATGATACTAACAGAGCATGGCCAATGGTTACCAACACAAATTTCTTGCCTATCAAATTCCTAACAATTCTAAAAATGTTGCAAGTATCAAGTATGTTTGGCAGAAAAAGTCAAAATCCCGGAAGATCAAATTTGAAAAGGGTGGACAAAAGGTGTATCTGACAACTACCTTGCAAATTCTTGTGGGTATTTGTCCAGCCTTTGCTGGTGACAAATACTGGGGAAGGGGTTGAGGAAAAAGAAAACGTTGATACTACCATATGTATAAGGAAGACAACAGAGAAAGGAAAGAGATCTTCAGCATTTAGAGGAACATTGATCTTAATGCAAATGACAACAAGAGTAAAGAACAAGGATTTTACAAAATATTTAAGAGGAACGCAGTAAAGATCAGTTTTAGGACAGGAACAGCTGGAAATTTGAATATTGATGAACAACTTTTATATTCTGAATCTATTAAATGTAAATTCTAGTAAGAACTGGATAATCATATCTCTAAAAACATTTTATTCTTTACACATTTTAGAATTATTGTAAACAGGATGGCACTTTTTCTATTTCTGCACTAATTTATTTTACATGGCACTTTTCAATACTGCTGATATCTCACACATCTGAAGCGGAACCAAAACCAGTCATAGCATATGGAGGCACTGAACCCTTCCCAATTTGAGCTATTATGAGAAGGAAGAGGATAAAAACTACTCTCACATCCAGCAATGCCACGCTCCATGTTTACTTTCAGCGAAAGTTTACAATTCTGGGCTGAATAAAACATAAACCTAGCATAAGAAACAAAAATTAGAGGCCTTCCAAATCCAAAACAAATGTCTCTTGCATCTTGCCAGCAAAATCCTGCCTTTGCAATCCTAATTATATTATTAACAAGACCACTCCTTTGGTCCTTGTAACGAAAATTCAAAACATCCACACTCTCCTTTATAGGTCAGGTCAGGTTCACTTTGTTGGTCCTGCTACTGGTAACATTGTAACCCAGTACAACCTGCCGCATGGACGGGTTGTCGGCGTCTAAACCGGCTCCCCCACTGGTTTTTCCAGTGAGGAGGGTGGCATGACACCCAGCAGGATGAAAAATAAGACCTGTTAAAGGGCGGATGAGCTCAAATTGAGTCAACGGCCATCATGCACTGAACTTAAGTTCAATGGCGGTTCTGACAAGTCAACACGACATCAGCTCCGGCACCAAGCAACGAGTCGTTCCTACGGCCATCTCAGCTATGCTGTGTTGTCGATGAATAGGACTTCTCGCCAAGGGACGCTGCTCTGCACCAATCAGCGTCGTCATCCAAGGCGTAGCCTCACAGATTTAGTTTTATGGCAGCACAGATGAGGGTAGACGATTTTCTCCTTTATGTAGAGGCTCTTTCTAGGCTGTATTTCATTGAGCCTTCGGCAAGAGACTAAATCCGTTCCTCTGGTAATACAGCCTTTAATAAGGGGAGTGAAACATCAAAATCACCTTTCGATATCTGTAAAAACATTGCAATGGTGAGATAGGTAGGTAGGTATAGGTATTTATATTTAATGTGGCTAGCCTATGAAAGTCTGAGAGACTTATTTCCAACAGGGGCCACGGATGTTTTACTATCAGTCCGCCGCAGCTACCCGCCGCAGCTACCAGATTTCCCTCACATGGCACTGGTCGACCCGGGCTAGAGTTACGGACAGCGACCAAACTGTCCAGCGCAGGATTTGAACCTACGGCCGTTCTGACCTTTGGCTTACGAGTCAGACGCCTTAACAACTCGGCCAAGCACTCTAGATTTACAGTAGAAAGGGGAGTGAGGGTCTGTAAACACTGGAATCTGATTGGAATATTTCATTGTGATGACTTCAGGAGCGTGAAGGGGTATTTCACTTTCCAGAAATATCATACAACTTTGGCAAAGATTCTTTCATTTGGAAAAAAATCCATCAAAAATCCGTAAAAATAATTTTGTTCTGGAAACATGTGATGCACAATTTTTTCGAATCAGTGAAATCCCCCTTTGCAGTGCAAATTGCAGTGTGCCTTGATAACATGATCTGCACATGACCTGCATCTGTCTGGCTCCTGCAAGAACTTCATTGCTCCCAGGAAGGCATTCAAAGTCAGGGAAGCCTTGGACAAAAACCATTGGAAGTTTTCATGTCTGCCAACTCGAACGGCTCACCATAGGCCATAGGAATCTCGTTGAAATTAACGTATCATTGCACAGGAACATTGTTGCCCTGGCCTAACATCTTGCCCCAGTTATAGCGATGCGTACAGTTACGTTCTGTAATGATGATAACAAAACGGATATCCCAAATCCCACCCAGTCAAGTTCCACAAGCTACCCATAGATTCATCTTTGATTTCATTTAGACTGCGTTCACACGATGCCGGCACATTTTGAAAACGGTGAAAAATTCAACGGATAGGCCTGCTGTTCACACGAAAACGGCACATTTTTTGCCGGCAGATTTTGAAAACGGTAGATTCTGAAAACGGAACTCTAACTGGCACAGTTTGGAAACGGCATCGTGTAAACACTTAAAATTGATGAAAATATAACTTTTTCAGACGCTTTGGAATGAGACTGAACAATTCTTAGGGTTTAGGGTACACTCATTTGGCATCAAAGTCTTGCAACCGGAGCTTTTTACCGGCTAATTTCCAACCGTTTTCAAATTGTTCCGGCATCGTGTGAACACTAGCTCAAATTTTGCTACCGTCACATTTTTCATCGTTTTAAAATGTGCCGGCATGGTGTGAAGGCAGTCTTATTCTTTGGTTCCGGCCAAGTTCTGACCACTGGGTTGGAGTATCGGCACCCTTGTGAAAACTACGGGATAGTTAAGTCTACACAGCATCCCTCTACTCTAGAAATCTTTGTGAAGGTGCATTAGCCCCTGCCTGGAAAATTTAAAATATATTTTACTTCCCAGAAATGCAAAATGAAGAAATCTCCACCAGAAATTCCTTTTGAAGGCCCTGGAATTTTACTTTCATCGAGCCTCTACGTCCATTTTACCTTTCAACTTTTGAAGAATCTAGGCGTCCAGGAAACGGACTTTCTGGTTTGGAAGGAATAAAAGGTCACAAAGCATGGCAACATCATCATCAAGTGAACCTTAGGCCTATAGTATAGTATAACTACTATAGGGTAGGCCTATTATATATACATGATATGCATATTGACGTCACAAAACATTTGCCGCCATGTTGAGTGTCAAAATCGTGGCCAAAATGGCGGCTGCGAGCTGCGAGCCTTCGGGCACTCCTGCTTCTGGCAAGAATATTACATACTCAAAGTCAAGATTTTTTGTTAGAAATTAGCCCAGGCGAAAGCTGAGGTTTCATAGTGCCAGCTTTTGTAAAATTTTTCCACTATTGTACCACAACAGTAACGCGACTGATAAAATGAAATCAAGCATGCGGCCTAAGGTTTTTTCCGGACCCCAGAAATTCACGCCAAACCGGATCAATCTGCGAAGTGCGCGCAGGTCTGGGTATGAAACAAACGATGGCCTAACAAATTTCAACTGTGCTTCTGCCACATTCAGCCTGGAAAACACTTCCAAAGCCAGTGGTTGCAAAGATACATTGCCTCAAAGTGTAGTGCACAAGTTTCATGGAATTCGAAAGGGACCATACACGAGATTTTCGTTTGTTTATCACGGCAGAGGCTGAGAGCTCTCCCGTTTTCAATACTGGTCGCAATTACATATCCATATGGTTTCTCAGGTAGGCCACGCTGTTTTCAAAGTTTTTTGTCTTTATCATTGGGTATTACTAACTGACGATCCTTCAAAATTGTCGTTTCTGCCCTAAATATTTCTCACCGATAAAAATCACGAATAAAGAATGCATTTTCCTTTTTATGCATTTTTAAGAATGCATAAATTCATTTTTATTTCATTTCCTTCGCAGGAGAAAAAAGATGGCGATCTTTCTTCGATGCACGACTTGCCACAGATAACAAGCGCCGAGAAGTTTCCGCTTGAGCTGTATGTACCCTCGAGAATGGTTGCAAGAATTTATAGTTTCAAGTGCCTTCTCCTTCCTTGCTTTAATTCTGAGATGAAAATAGCTGGCTTTGCTGGTGGATTGCCCCTACAGTATGTGTGCTTCTCATAGAAGTGGTGCTTCTGCAGTGCCACTCCCAGAGAAGCTTGGCAATTTTAGAGTTTGACTGCAGTGGAAAAGGCTCAGTAGGCACAAGAAAACTATTTATATACAACATTTTGTACGAAATGGAACTTTGTTTCATCTCAGCAATTTACAAATTGGTACCACATTAAAAGAGACATTCTTTGAAGAAACACATTCCAAATTATGCTTCCATGCTTTTTATTGTGAATTCCTAATAAAGATTGCTGTGTTGAAGCTGTGCATTTACAATGTATTCGTCATTCATTGGAATTTTCTTTTCATTAAAGAACTGGAACACAGTTTTTCTTGTGGCTGTTTAATACAGCTTTGCCATGGTACAACTACTTTGGAGCACAGTTTTAACAGAATCCTTTCTCAAAATACAATTTTGTATCTATGTTTCACAAAAAATGTTCAGAGGAACTGTGATAATTGCCTCAAATTAATAAGTGCAAAAAAGGTTTCTTCATTGATTTTAATTTTCAGATAGCTAAATAAATGAAATATGAAAATGCATGAAATATGCATGAGTCATCATATAGTTTCTAATACTGCTGAAGATAAGTTTCTTTACATTTAGGGGGTGATCATTTTTAATCCTGGGTACCAGGGCAGATGATTTTTGGAAGGGGCATGAAACTTTTTCCTCTATTTTGTGGGGGCACGAAAATGCTAAAGAGCAATTCTTATGAGGTACGAAACTATTTAGCTTGAAAAAATTTTGGATCAAGTCATTGATCTAAGATTTGAAAGAAAATTAACAGACACCTGGAAATGATGAATCACTTGAGTGGTATGAAAATCACCTGGGACAACGTGGTATCTTTCCATAGATCCATTTTTTGCACAGAGACTTCTGGATGGGGTACTGAGAACATTTTGCTAAAAGATGGTGAGATGCAAAAACTATTTCTATGTTCAAGATGGGGCATGAAATTTTCTCTAATCGTGCAAAATTATCCCCTGCCCTGGTACCCAGGATTGAAAGTGACCACTCCCTTAAAGCGTCATTGCGCTACTGCTTTCAAAGCATAACAAGCTAGTTAGCATTACTCACAAATAAGGGAATGACATATTTGCCATAATATACTTGAATTTATGTTTTAAAAGTTTCTTATAAACTCCGATATAATACTAGAGTTTCTTATGGTTTGGTCATCTTAGTATTGATTTCTTATAAACCAGTTTCTTACAAAAAAATGCCAACGAACCTGTCTTTTATTTGTGAAATCTTCATGTTTGCCTTAGTCAAGTGGCACAACTGATTCACACAGGTTGCACAGTGCTGCACACACCACTATCATGTCATCAATTACATTTTCATCAACACCAGACTTGCTCATAAGAAGCTTGATTGGGATAGTGCTCTGGAAGATAGTGAACTTGTTTCGTAACAGGCCAATCACTCTTTCAACATGAATTCTCACATGTGCCAGCTCCCTTGACCAGTCCACTTCCTTCTGTGACAGCTGTGGCTTTCCCTTTGTGAATGCCGGGACTTTCAGTTCTGCCATGTAATAGTTTACAGAATCTTCTACAGTGAATCCTCTGTCAGCAAGCACTACATCTCCAGGGAGCAAATTACTAAGAACACCACAATCTTCAGTAATGTAAACATCTGATGATCTACCCCCATATGCTTTTGAGATGAAAATTATGGTGCCTTGGGGGGAGATGCCCACCAGAAATTTAGCAGTATTGTGGTGTTTGTACTGTGACCATGTCTGGGCTCTTGCAAGTAGATCCTGAGGTCTCTCAGTAAATACTTCAAAACAATCAATGATCACAGCACACTTGGCAAAATGCTCCCTGAAAGCTGTAGGCATTGTTTTTCTGAGGACAGCCCTATCAGGCCAAAAAATTAGGGCAGAGAGGCGTTTTGACAGAACTAGAATCCATTTGTAGAAGATTCTGCAAACTGTACTTTGGTTTACTTGAAATCTATAGGCCAGGTACTGCTCACAGAGGTTAAGACGCAATCGCATGAGGACAAGGAGAAATTCTTGGAAATTACTGAGTTTCCTGTTGTGATGATCTGTTATGAATTGTTCCACCAAGCCAAGAACTTTGACCATAACTTGGTAAGAAGGAAGACCTGTAAGAAATGCCACTTTCTTATCATCATTTTCAAAGGAGGCTTGGCTCAAAGAAACAGCAGACAAAGAATCTTTCAGTGCCAGTGTCTCAGATCTTAGGGAAAGGTTGTCAGCATGAAGGGCAGAAATCTGTTGCCTAAGCACAGTGTTCTCAGACTCCAACCTCTGCTTTTCCTCTTCTGACTTCCTTGTGTACTCAAGAAGTGCTTCCTGATCCATACTGCTAAATCTATCAGCCAAGGGCTCTGCAATGGTAGACTGCACATTCTTTGCTCCCTGGACATCTGCTCCTAACTTGTTGAATTTCTTTTGCTTTATGTGGCGAACTGTCTCGAATCTTCGCAACTTGTTTTCCAACCTTCTCTTATCTGGAGACTTGGTACAGGGGAAGATGGAGGGTACATAATCTGGGTGCAGAGGATCATCATTTCTCTGGCCTAGAACGTAAGAAACCCAGTCTTTAGGTCTTGCTTGACTGCAAAATTTTATGGGGGAACTTATCGAAGAAAAACCCATGTCACAAGTACTTTCAATGCTCAACAAATCGAGGAAAAAATATTTGTTTAGGCCTACCTGTGACAAAGTGGCTGCCACAAATCCATGCACTGTCAATGTCATGGGAGCTGTCAACCTTTGAAACCGATATCCAGCACCTCCGTCTTTCGGCATCTTTTGGAAAACGATGAAATTTTAGTGGGTCATCTTTTCGCCATTTATTTCTGCAATCTGGAACTTTGCAGGACTTTCCCATATTTACATTGGCGTAGAAATGTCTTGAATTTGCCCGCCAAAATGCTTGGTTCGTGCAAGGCCCTTCACTGGAGACTTTCGACCGATTCCCGAAGCGAAGATTTTGCCCCTAGTTTTTTCGCCCCTCGGCCGTAGACTCAAAGACTGGATAAAATCTGCACTTATTATCTGTTTTAGCAACGAAAAAGACTATGACAACAGCAGAATGTTACCTAAACTGTTCAATTTAATCATTGTTGACACCTGTTGAGCCCCTAAATCGTTGCAACGAGCAAATTTTTGACGATATCAAATTGCTCCGAGCTTGCGTCCGCCATTTTGGCCACGATTTTGACACTCAACATAGGTAGAAGACGCAATAAGATTCAGCAAGAATAACAAAGCACCAGGGCCAGATAACATAATAAATGAAATGCTCAAGGCAGGAGTAAAATACATTGCACCGATTTTAACACTTCTGTTTAATGAAATGCTAGAAAAAGAGAAACTCGTACCAGAAACTTGGAGACTAGGAGACATAATATCTATCTTCAAAGGCAAGGGAGAAAAACTGGACATGAAAAATCAAAGAGGTCTAAGCATGACACCTTCTATCCTAAAATGTTTAGAAAAAATAATTGCAAATAGAATATCACCTTTGATAAAAAAATACACAACAGACTTGCAAGGTGGAGGGAAACAGAACGAATCAACTGTGGAGTATCTCTTCATGCTACAAACAGCAATAGACAAAAATAAGAAACACGGGAAAGATACTAAACTTATAATAACTGATGTTAGCAAAGCCTTTGATCAAGCATGGAGAATAGGAGTTTTTGGAAACCTTGCGAAAAGAAACATAAAAGGAAGAATGTTGCGCTTAATATGGGAAATAAACAATGACCTGAAAGCGAGAATAAAGTTTGACGAAGAACAATACAGTCAAACTTTTGAAGTAGAAGACTCTATAAGGCAGGGAAGTGGTTTATCTGCTATCCTGTATGCACAACATGCTGCGAAGGTAATTGAAGACCTTGAGGAGATTGATAATGGGATAAAAATTGGAGGAAGAGTCTTTCCCGCGATCGGCTGGCAAGATGACATTACCGTGATAATATCAGACAGGGAGGAAGAAGAAAGGATCACTGAAATACTGAGAAAGAGTGCAGTGAAGAACAGAATTACATTTTCAGAGGAGAAATGCAAAGTTTTGATAATTGGGAAAAAACATCAGAAAAAGGACCATGAACTTTACACTACAAAGTTAGGTGAAGTAGAGATAAAGGATACAAAGGAGGAAAAAGTTCTAGGGCATTTCTTCAATGAAGAAAACAATAACATAGCCCATATAAATAAAAAAGAGACTGAGATTATAAACATGGTAGCAGCATTGGGTCTAACACTTCAAAATGGAACTTTAGCAAATGCACAGATTCAGGCCTTGATCATAATATACAAAAAAAGCATACTTCCAAAGCTTATTTTCGGGATGGCAGCCTTCGCCACTACAAAACAAGAAGATGAAAGCTTTGAGAAAATTGTAAGACAAATAATCAGAAACTTCGCAAATCTTCCAATCAGCACTCCAAAAGTTGCACTTTATAATGAGTTTGGAATATTACCAGCAGCTGATCAAATAAATAAAATGAAATTAATGATGTGGCATAAAATGAATGAAGAAAAATCGAATGAAGCAATAAAAGCTGCAGTAAAAGAGCAAGTGGAATCGCAACTACCTTGGGTTAAACAAATAATAAAAGTTGCACTTAAATATGACATAGATCTAACTATAGTAAAACAGATGTCAAAGAATAAATGGAAAAATATGGTAACCAAACGGATAAAAGAATGCCTACGAAGACAAACTGACCAACAAAGAAATGAGAGTGAAAAATATATTGCAACGGACAAGATAGTAGTAGGCCAGCCAAAACGATACATGCGATTGGAAAGAAAAGCAGCAACGGCAATAATGAGAGCGAGATCAGGACAACTAGACCCAACACCGCGTAAACCTTATTGGAAAAAGAAATGGAGATGTGCGTTTTGTCTAGAAAAAGAACAATCCACGAGACACTATGTCTTATCTTGCAAAGGAACACAAAGATTTTTTGCAGACAATGATGACAGAAAAAAGACTTGGCAGAGATTGATAGAGCTCGAAGGAACAGAAGAAGAGATTATAACACTAGGAGGAAAAATGAAGAAAATTTATAAACACATTTGTGAACAAGCAGAATGAGAGAGAGAGAGAGAAAAAAAAAAAAAAAAAAAAAAAAAAGTTCTTCCAGCACATCACTGAAATGATAGTGCCCTCGTGTGACGTCCGAGGACTTGGAACTCGATAATAATAATAATAATGGCGGCAAAAGTTTTGTGACGTCAATATGCATATCATGTATAGTTAAAATTTTAGGACTTACTCTTCCAATTCTTTTTCCCGCCACTCAGAAAGCTTCCATTGTAGAACTTTATACGAAGCGATGGCTCCTCCAGCTACCATTCCAAGTGTTATGAACTTCTTTTTGTGTCTTCTCAGGAAGTCTTTCGTCCAACTAAGCATTTTGATGGGCTTTTAATGGAAAACCTGCAGCTATGCAGCTAGAAATTCTCCATGTTTTATTACCTCGTTTCCGTTACGAGGCAACCGCAACATTGCATGCACAATGCGATTTCGCTATCAAAACAATATCACATAGCCCGATTTTTACCCCCTGGCCTGCACTCTTTGCGCAGGCGTATTGTTAAGATATAATGAGAAAAGATAAATCCGCATGCTCAGAAAAGTTAATCCGACGGGCTACATAGTAAAAACTCAGACTTTATCCCACAAAAGTAACAAGATTTGCGCATGGCCTGTTGGTTTCCTGTGTATGGTTGGAAAATGCTGAAGAGATTACTCAAAATGTGTCACGCAAACCATGGACAAGATTCACTTGCGATTGCCTGTCTTGGAGAAACTGATATCCAAAAGACTTGAATAGAAATTGAAACAGCAGAGATCATTCGAAAAGACCGAGAAGACATTCAGTGAGTTGGTCTGGTGGAAAAAACACGCAGAGGGAATGCTGATGAGTATGATTTAGGCCCACCACATCAACAAACATCGAATAGGCGGTCAGATATCTCATCTGTCGACAATAATGATTCTATGGGAAATATTGAGAATCGGATAGCCTAATTTACATCGTCACACACAGATACTTACCCTCTTCCATTCTTGAGAGCTCAGCTCGTCATAATATTCTTCGATCAGAATAGATCAGAATTACCAAGCCAAGCGAAATTGTTGGGACTTGTGATGAAATAGTTCTAAACTTAGAAAGAAATTTGCCATCGAGAAACCAACGCTAACTACGTACTATAACTACTAAACTACAAAGAAAGCTTTAAATTGGGTAATAAAGCCCATCTAATCAAATATACCTCACACAGAGAGTGGGCAGCAGAAAATGAATTTGTGTACCTGCAGAGATAGCTGACAAACAAATACATTTGGAAGCAGCCTTGTGTTCAGCACCTGTTGTTCATTTGGGTACCTGTCCATTAAAAAGTACACTAACAATGTTTAGATGAGAGCACACATTTTGCTCTTCAAACAAGCAAAGGTGGTATTTAGACAGTGTTGCTATCTGGTCAAGTATGTTATGGTCTGGACGATGTTCAATGCAAAAACTGAATCGCCTGATGTACATACTTTTTGCTTGCTCAGTATGCTGCTCAATTATATTTCTATTACTGAGTTTCAAGCTGGATCATGGAAATGTTCAAGGTAAAGAAGTTACAGTACTCCTATTTGAAACAGAGATTCAATTAAGAATTGTCAACCAAAACAGAGATGCAATAGACTATTGCGCTAAAGATAGCGCCAAGGAATTTTAACATAGATCCCTTGCAGTATTGAAGAAATCAGCCAATCAAATCTAAGAAAATTAAATGTGACGCTAAGCATCATGGTGAAAAAATTCCTATCCATCTTAGTGCAATGGCCAATTGAATTTGAACAAATCTCTAACTTAGCTTTTTTGCCTTTTGTTTTCAACCTAGGCCATGCTGGGTTTCATCCTTATCTAGCATGGTCTCCTTATTTTCAAACTTGCATATGTTTCAGGAGCATCTCCCTCACCCAACAACACATTTAGAAATGTGGTGATCTGTTTCAGGCTTCTAGCCTATATTACAGTATTTTGTTATGTTATGTTATGTTAATTGACAGTGATGGGCACTTTGCTAAGTATTGGGGGCTAAACTATTGTTTCAATGAAAAGGCATCAATCATCACCATTGATTTCAAACAAAAGATCTTTTTCTAGCCAGAATTTGGGGCTGAAAAACTTCTTTATTCCATAGATGGTGACCACTTTCAAAAGCAAATAGGAAGCCTCAGGAAGACCAGTTCTGTGAAAGGACAGACAAGAAGAAACTACAAAGTCCTTACAACGGAACTTGGTGCAGAAATAAAGGGACTAAAAGAAGAGCTTTCATATTACCAGAATGCAATCTATGAGCTTGGACAAAAAAAATCAAAGAAGGTTGCTGCTGCTAGTCAATGCCAGGAAGGATTTGGTATTGCAAAGTGCCAGGTACAGTATACACTCGCTTTCAATTACATAACTTTTTTTATGCAAATAAACATTAGCACTACTTCAATAGGTACCATTCATAGAGGGAAAGGACACAAGGTCATTGAGTTTCTTCTATCAATGGCACTTACAATATACTTAACTACTTTGTCACTCTAGCAAAACAAATGGACAACTAACAAACTAAAAAGAATAACAAAGCAAAAGAAAAAAAAAATGAAGAAACAAACAACAAAAACAAACAAACGAATAACAAGAACTTACAGAATGAAAGCTAAATATGGGGGTAGCTGCATTCAGTTAAATTGTTTTGTTTCTTTGATAAAAGATATCGTAGCTTCAATAATTATCCTGTTGGCAATTACATTCAGCAATAGAGATCCATAGAGAAGCAGTGTGCAGAAGGATTTTGAATCATAATTTGAAATGTCTAAATCAGGAATTTCTGAGAGTTGATCACAGGTAAACCGAGATTCATTGATAATAAACAGAAAGAATTGAGTGATTGATACTGTATGTCTGCAGGCTGCACAGTCGTTGCTCTCCTTCATGCTTTGAAAAACATCCCCACATGGACATATGAACAATGCCATATAAAATAATATTGTTTTTATTCATTACCAATAAATCCTGGTTTCCTATTGTATGTACTGTACATACCGAACATTCTGAAGAAAAAGACAGTGTTAAGTTCAATAAGCAAAGAACTAATCGCTCATTGGTAGATCACTCATTTACGAATACAGTATACAAACATTGTCTTGAACTTTATCAAAGACAATACCATGGGGGACTAGGGGGACTTGTCCTCCCAGATATGTATGTATGTATCATTTGCCACATAAAAGCTACTATACAAGCTACTATAATAGATATAAAAAATAGATACAATGCAATACTTTAGGTTAAAAACGTAAAAAGGAAAACACCCCTAATTTACAGTGGCAGGGATAGCCTTAAAGGGTCAAGCTGACCTTATTTCCATAATGGTCCCCTTAGAGGTGCTGGTATAACAGAGAAAAGATAAAAATAATAACATTAATAAATAAATAAATGAATAAATAAATAACGAAAGTAGGAAAGTACCGTAGTTGTTATCAGTATATAACACGGTTTGTGCGACAAAAGATCCCAGAAGTTGGGAAAAATTGCCAAAGAAAAAGGACATAACATTAGTTGTGTATACCTTTAGACTGAAAAATGACATCACAATCCTCCCCTCCCCACTTTTTGTGGATTTTTCAGAGCTGGTGCTGCCACCGCTTTAATCACATTCTGTCAGCAGAATGGAAAGCAATACATGCAATATTCTGGAATGTCATGTGATATTCCACAAAGCAAGTATTGGTCCACATGCTGTATATCATCCTCAAGGCCAAAATAATGCCTTTTTAACTCAGAGATGCTTGAAAACCATCTTTTTTCTTTGACAACAGACATTTTAAGAGACTGAGGTTTACTTCTGAGGCCTAGATCTGCAGTACAGAATGCCAGATATGGGGTTTCCAAGTTCTGAAATTGAAAAGTAAAACCTCAGGCACTCTTAAGGGAAGCATATTCAAATGACAAACAAGGGATTTTTTTAATTTAAAGTTCTCAAACAAAAGCAAAATTGTGTTGCAGTTGCTGTTGCCATCATGGTTTCATAAACTCGCTATTAACATGACAAGGCCTGCTAAGATGTTGTCAAGAATTCTTCACACTCTGACAAGAATTCTACAGTGGTGCAAAGTTTGTAAACAACTCCAAAATTTTTCAAGAATTCTCTAAACAAGCATTGCCAGGAGATGGACTGGGGGTGGACATGTCCAACCCATTTTGCACAGGATACTAGTATTTATTCTTAAGCAGATATGATGTATTACGTGGGCATGCCTTTCTGAACTTAATTCTCCATCAAGTCAACCCCACTCTTTTAGGTCTATGGCATAAGCCCTGATTCTCAAGAATTCTTTTTCATTCTTTGGGAAGAAAATAGTGTTGATTTGCAGAAAGCCTGTAATGTATTCAGTAGTACTGTAAATGAATCAAGTGGTACTGCTTGTTGTCTAAGGACCTTCCTGTAAACTAATTTTAAAATGTTATCATTTTTAAGGTGCTGCATGTTGCTATTGTATGTGCTGGATTCAAAGACAGTCGGAGAGTGGTGACCCTCATCAAGTCAATTCTCTTTTACCGAAGACAGCCACTACACTTTCATTTTATCTCTGATCATGCTGCTAGGCTTGTCTTGACAACATTGTTTAAGACTTGGAAATTGCAGCAAGGTACGTGTACTACTGTATTTATCATGGCTCATGACCCGGGGGGGGGGGGGGGTGCAACATGATTACAATTTTTGCATGACCTGCTCTGAGTAACTCTCTACAGGTACGAGGTACCTCACAACTTCAGAATCCAGCATGTTTGTAAATATGTCACCTTCTTACTTGTCAGAAACCTAGAAACCAATGTTTGAGTAACAAATCTTACAGTAAACTTCTTCAAATTAGTTTCCTTGCAGACCAATTCAAGCTTCTTTTGACCTTGATCCTGGCATTCATTGTATGATACCATTTCGCATGACATGGTAAGATCTAAAATCAGCAAGTGCTCAGAATATACGTTGGAATAACTGAGAACTGGAGGCTCAGGGCTTGATAATATTTTGTTGTGAGATAGTGAGCAAGCGGAAAGCGCAAGGTGTACCATCTTCCTATCGCAGGCCACGTTATTTGCAGTTGTGATCTCAACTCTATGCTTAAGAGTATACCATAAAAATTTTTCTATATTTGGCTGGATGAAAATTCATGCACGGACTGAGGTCTAAAGTATAATTTGCAGTTATAGCAGAGTTTGCTTTTTACATCTGATCCTATGCCCTGGTAAGGTCTAGAATCTATAAATAGCTTGAAACTGTTTAAATCATAAACCCATAGAAAGGATAGAAAATATTGGCCTAAGTATTTATGTTTGAATGATCACCAAGTGGAAGAAAAGATTGCTCAATTGCTTGATTGTACATACTGTATGTGTTTTCCATTTGAATTTCACCATGTTAATGCAGCATCTAAGGTATTAATGAACTTTTAAATTTATCCATTGTTATTTTGCAGTTCTTGTCAGTTTCTATGATGTTGAGAAGTTGAAGGTTAGTAATTCAAAGTGTTTCAATGTCGTTGGTATTTTAAATCAATTCTTACTGCCCCTTTCATAAGCGTTCACGCTGAACGCCAAACTTCAGAAGAATCATGACTTTATCTCTCAAATGTAGGCAAACAGCAACAGATACATCGCAAATAAAGATATTTTGTATAGGTTTGAACTGCGTAGAATAAGCCAGTCCGATCAGATGTTTCATGCCATCAACAAGGTCATCGAGAGCAAGCTCGGACCCCGGAGTGATCTATGGGAATAGGCCCAAGGGAGTTTAGGGGCGCAGTCCTAAAGAAAATTTTTGGTGACCACGCCCTTCAAACTCCCGGATAATAAGGATAATAATTTATGAATCAAGGACATCGTCTTATGTTCGTAGAGCCTGGTTCACACCAGTTGCTGCAATTGCTTGGGTATCTAGAGTCGTTGGGAACGAATGACTCAAAAGGCCAAAGTGAATGGATGTGAACGGTAACTCAACTACCCTACGATACCAACGACTGACTCGCTGGATATAATCAGTTTCTATACAATAGAACAGTAGAACTCCAAATCGCTCTGTAATTTACTTCTTTTCGGAAAACCTGACTTAGATGTGAGTGTGAACAAATTGATTATAGAGGAAACACTTCGTTTTATCGAAAATACGAAACGATTGTAGATTCAGTACAATTAGTTGAAACGCAGCAACATACATCTTGTAATTGTATTTATATTTCTTTCTTTTGTTTACGTCTTGTATTTGTCAGCCGTAATTGTTTTTTTTTATTTGTGTTTTCATGTAAATAAACTAAGTTATATTGTAAGTGCGTTCCATTGTAAATAGCTAGAAACTAATTTATATTGTAAGTGCCATTCATAGTGGAAACTCGATGACCTTGTGTCTTTTTCCGCTATGATTGGCACAGTTGAATTAATTATATTACTTGAAATTTTTTTAAGATTTGATAGAAAAAAAAAATAGAACAGTCAACACGACGGTTTTAACACGTATATTGTCATCATAGTCGATATAAAACACACAGGTAGCCTGCGTCGTAGACCGAATTCCAGAAGGAAAAGGAATTCGGTCTGCGAGGCAGGCTAGCACGCAGGCTACCTGATTTCTAGATGTACCTCACTGCAATGAACCTAAACAGACTGAGTTTAAAATCTTAGGTTCTTATTTGCGGATTTTACTGTATACTGGAATCAGATGCAGCTCTTCTTTATCCTCTACCTTCCTATAACGTGTAAGACTGCGTTCACACGATGCCGGCAGATTTTGAAAACGATGAAAAAAGTGACGGTAGCAAAATTTGAGCTAGCGTTCACACGATGCCGGCACAATTTGAAAACGGTAGGAAATTTGACGATAAATACTCGTTGCAGGATTTGATGCCAAAGAATAGTACCTACACCCTAAGAATAGACTTGTCTCGATCCAAAAATGTCGAAAAATGTTCTGTTTTCATCTTTGTTGAGTGTTTAAACGATGCTGTTTCAAATTTATGCCGGTTCCGGTTCCGTTTTCAAAATCTACCGTTTTCAAAATCTGCCGGCAAAAGATGTGCCGTTTTCGTGTGAACAGGAGGCCTATCCGTCACATTTTTCACCGTTTTCAAAATCTGCCGGCATCGTGTGAACGCAGTCTAAGTCTGTAAGAGCTCTATCAATCGTTGCGACATTGCTGATCCTCTTTTTTCCAGTGATGAGGGTACTTACTTGAACGATAGGCGACCATTTTCTCTTCTTGAAATAAACTATTACAATAGCATCTTACTTCCCATTATACTTTTCTAATTACTATGCAACACTGCAGTGACGATACCACGGGAAGCAAAAGACAATGACTACCGTACGGCTAAAACATAAAGACAAACATAATATTGCACTACATTTAGCTACACTACGAGCGATTAATACCAATGGATTCTATCCTAGATTCTGTGTGACATCAGATGTCAGGTCAGTGTTGCGATGAATTGAATAAATGTCACGAGCGCAACTCGTTCTTGTAGTTTATGATTCCGCACATCTCCTAATGTCCATACCCAATCTGTCCTCTGTTCACTAGCATTTAGGTCATTTGTTGTCTAATATTCTTTCATTTCTTTGATAGTCAAGCATTGAATGGATACCTAATCGACACTATTCAGGAATTTATGGATTAATGAAATTAGTCTTAACTGAAACATTACCAGAATCATTAGATCAGGTATGTTAGCATGTACTTTCACTGATTCTTGAAATCGCAAACTTTCTTCATAGAGAAGTAAAAACAAATTGCGTTGACTTTTCCCGTTAATGCCTTCCACGTCCTTTCATTCGTTTTAGTAGGCTATCAAACAAGAACGGATTTTGTAATCAAATAGCAACAGTCTAATTGACACCTCAGTTCAAAGCAATTAGCGACTGCAGACAAAGGAGATTCTCTTAATCAGTAAATCAAAACAAACACGACCGCAAAAATTGCCCCGAAACCTATACTGCAAGCTCTCGCCTTGTGCAATCGACAGGTGGTTTTTAAGAGAAGTTACGTGCTTATAACACAAGAAAAAGGGTAACTCTAAAGTTCTGTCAGGTCGATTTTGTTTATTTCATTCAAGAGCTATGTGGTAATTGTTTCGTTTAAGCCCTAAATACCGTTAAATTTCGTTTAAGCCCACAAACAGCCCCTATGACGCCTCAGCTTTGCCTTTGATAAAGCTGGCTGACCATTAGAGAATTGAGCGACTTTGAGACGAGCAAGATGGTCTATAAATCTCTGAATGCCCTCGCCCCAGATTACTTGCGAAACATATTTCAGAAGGTATCTGAAGCTACAAACCGTCAGCTGAGGAACTTTAAAACTGGCCTCAGATTACCACTATTGAAAACATCAAACTGGTCAGAAATCGTTTGCTTACAGAGGGGCTAGGGTCTGGAGTGACCTAGATAGTGTTGTCAAAGCGTCCTCATCATTCTGCTCTTTTTGAAGAAATTATAAAACCAAACTATGACTCACCTCGTTTTCCTTTCCTTTTTTTGTCTTAGATTATTGTAAATAGGGTTGTATATTTTAGATATTATTAAATTTTTATTTTAGCATGGCTCCCTGTAAAGCAGTTTAACTGAGTGGATTACAATGGATAAAAAAGTTAAAATGAAAGAATGAGAATGAAAATGAAATACCCAAAAAAAGAATTATAATGCCTTCTGCTCGGCTTCTGAATCAAATGAACAAAATGCGCTAGACAGAACGTTAGAGTTACCTTTGGTTATAAGCACACAAGTTCTCTTGAAAACTACCTTTTGCTTGCACAAGGCGAGATTTTGGCCCACTGGTTTCTGGCCAACTTTTGCGGCTGTATTTATTTTGAGTTACTGAGAGAATTTCTTTTGCCTGTAATCGCTGATCACTTTTAATTGATGTATCAATGAAAGCTACTGTTTCTATTGTATTGCAAAATCTGTCCTTGTTAGACTATCGCTAAATTGACAGCAGCAAAAGAGAACATAAAGGATACTATCACAAAGGATACAAGCTGCAACGGCACCTTTAAGTTATGTCTTCCAGCGCATTTTGTTGACGAAGAATATACATTTTTGATATACAGTACCATTGGAACTCGTCTCTAGCGCCGTGAAGTGTAATAATGTCAACTTGCGCGTGATTGTCAGGTACGGAGACTGCTTTTTCATCTTTAAAGCAATGCTTTTATAACCTGGCTTCTTCCGAGATAACTTCCGGGATTACGGGGTGAGTGGCCGAGTGGCTTATACAGTCTTCGTCAGGTGACTGAAGTTAAGCTTGGTTGGGTGAGGTCAGACTCTGGATGGGTGACAACGGAGGCCTGACCTCACAACTCATCTCGTCGTCCTTCGGAAGGGACGTTAAACTAGGGGTCCCATGCCTGGATGCGGCATGCACAGTGGGCCTAAATTAGCTTTCAGTAGCTAGAAATCCTGACAAGCCCACTCAAAACAAATTGAAAACAAACAAACCTATGAAAGAGGTAAAAGGTTGATAAAACATGTTGCTCATCCTTGGTTCAGAGTTCATCTGACATCTGCTTATGGTAGAATTATTTTCTGCATGTAGATAATTGTATTGGACACTGATGTCTTCTTTCTTGCTGATATCGCTGAACTTTGGAGCCAGTTTCATAATTTCACTGCGAAACAGGTGAGTCTAGTGTAGTCTTCTTAAGGTCCATTTCCATTTCGATCGCAATTCGCAAAGCGAATGCGAATTGTGATTTCGGAATTCCAAACGCATGCGAATTCAATACACACTGCAATCTTATTCGCACGAATTTTCAGTTATTTATTTATTCAGCCAGTTAGATCTGTCTCCTTTTGATTGCGAGTGCCGCCTTTGTCTCTTTGTTTCGTAAAGTTGTTTTCTGGTCTTATTTTTGTAGTAGGTCGCTCATTTGAAAACTGTTGACGAACCTCTTTCATGGACACAGTTCATTTGCACTGTTGATTGGACTAGCCCCAGTCGTTTCGTAAGAAATAAGGAGACGACTTGTCCCGGACAGCTCCTCATTAGTTATCCACAAGGATGTGTGTGACCCGATTTGACCCAATGTTTGCAAAATAGGGCCTATCACGCAGTTTGCAAAATAGGGCCTAACCGCAAGGAATTTGAAAATGCGTCACGCAATTGTTTAAAAGCTGAAGATTAGTTAAGCCAATAGAGATATTTTGCCTTTACGTGTAACACAGCGTTTCGCCGTCGTTAATTACAACCACGCAGTTTGCAAAACCAGATGTACGCTAATGTCGCTGTAATAAACGGTTTTTGTTTCCTTACAGGCAATCGGACTTGTTGAAAATCAAAGCAGATGGTATCTGGGCAATCTGTTCAGAAATTTGAAGCCATGGCCAGCCCTAGTATGTATCATGTGTACCAGATTGTCTAACTTACGCAAGCTTAAAAGCTGCACCAGACTATCGACATTGCCATGTGTTTTATTTTCTTGACCTACAATCTTACTGATATAGACAGAGCAGAAACTGCGAACGCATGCACGAAAACTCGAAACTTTAAGCACCCTTAGCTCCCTGCAACAGATCCCAAAATTAGGCAACACTTGATATTTTGTTCCTTGGGCCTTAAACTCTTGATTTATCATTTCAAAAAGTTTATCTGTCCAAGCACTTTCTTAACTCAGATTGGTCGATGACGTCATTTTGCGCAGTTTCTGCTCTGTCACTGATATACTGTTATCTTAGGTGCTGTTTACATGGAGAAGGGCCAGCCCTCCTAAGAGGGCAAGCCCGCTTTGCCGAGATCTCACCTTGGAGGTCTGTTCCTTTATAGAATTCTTTTTCGTTTACATGAGAGGAGGGCTAGCCCGCCTAGGCGAGATCTCGCTATTCCGTACCCGAGATCTCGCCTAGGAGGGCTGGAAATTTCCCATGTAAACGCAATCAAGAGGGCTAGCCCCCCTAGGCGGGCTGGCGGAAACAATAGAATAAGTGTAGAACAATAGGATTAGAATCGTTGGCGCCAACATGTCTAGCCCTCCTAGAAGGGCAAGCTCTCCATGTGAACGCAATATATAATCCAGCCCTCTTAGGAGGGCTAGCCCTTCTCATGGAAACAGCACCTTAGACAGAACTAGTTAAAGGGAATACAAGCATACCAGTTGTCCCGAAATGATGTATCAGCTTAGCAAAGCAAGGGCAGATTTTGTAATACAATAGCATCATAGTTGCTTTGGTTCACACCTCAGTTCAAAGCGATTAGCGAATGCCTGGATTCGACATTTTCTTTTGATCTGGTTTTTTGGACGGTAGTCATTGCTTAAAATGATCATGCAGCATCGCAAAATATAACTAAGCCTTTCAACTAAACTGTGACGGAAAGCATTTTGCAATAGCTTCTGATTTCAGGGAGCCTGCTTAGCTCTTGCTCGTGAAGTTTTTTTTTTGGGTCACCCGGTATAAATATATTTTTTTATCTACCAAAGGCTTGTAAAGTTCATGTTAACTATTGAGGAGATTTCATGATTTTTATGCAGGGTCGAGGATTCAATACTGGAGTAATCTTGTTAGATCTGAGGAAAATGCGCCGCTTAAAGTGGGCTCATCTATGGAGATTGACTGCAGAGAAAGAGCTTATGAACTTACACCACACACACCTTGCGGATCAGGTAAAGAGTTTCTGGCAGTCTTTTGCACTTTGAAATATTTGGTTTCTTGACGGAACCTTGTAAACGTTGGTCCGTTGAAAGAATTTCAGTGGACTCACTGGCGGAGTGGCTTATACAGTTTCCGTCAGGTAACTGAAATCAAGCTTGGTGGTGTAAGGTCAAACTCCGGATGGATGACCTCGGAGACCTGACATTGCAACTCACTTTGCCGTCCTTCGGAAGGGACCTTAAAACAAGGGATCCCATGCCTAGATAGGGCATGCAAAGTAGGCCTAATTAGCTTTAGATAGCTAGAAATGTTTCCAGCCAACTTAAAATAAAGTACTAATCATAGAAATAAAATACCTCTCACATGCACCTAAAGTAATTGTTGAGTGTCGCTTATTATGTTACAGCAGTTGTCATTTGAGATTTTGTTGATGAAAGGAGATTTTCGAAGACATTGCAAATAAAATATTTCCTATAAACAAATGTGACTTCGACCTAGGAGAAGACTTTCTCATTCCCCCAAGCGGATAGCACGTATTAAAGCGCGCTCAAGTCATTGCTGTAAGGTGAACATGTAAGGGAAACTTGGATTTAATTGTGGCACGTTTTTGAGGTTTCTCGGAGGGAATTTTTTAGAAGATCCTTTGTAAAATCTGAAGAGAATGACCAATTTCAGCGTGGAAAGATTCTAAAAACAATTGAACATGTTAGCTATTCAAACAAGCAGCTTTTGCAAAATAACATTGCTCATATACTCAGGGAGCAATAAACCTTCAAACGTCCGGCCTTTTTTTAATCACCATACCAGTTATATTGCATGTTTATGATAGATGGAAGCGAGGAGCTTTACGTCATTTGATGTTTCTATGAGCAGCTCCTAACTCAGTTGAAAGGGATAGTACAGATCATCAGGGATAACTACCTTCTTTCCTATGTGTAGGATGTGTTCAATGCAGTGATCAAGGACAACCCTTACTTGGTTTACAGACTTCCATGCATTTGGAATATTCAGTTAAGCGACAACACTCAGAGCGAGGTATGTTAGCTTTATCGCTGCTAATTTAAATTTTTATTTCTTCTGAATGCATTTTAAAATATTCTTATGATATACCAAATAACAGAAAACAAGGATTGCGGCGATAAACATATTTGTATTATTTCATTTCAAGCTTGACAAGCAAGGGCAGATTTTGTAATACAATAGCATCAGTCGCTTTGGTTCACACCTCAATTCAAAGCGATTAGCGAATGCAGACAAAAGAAATTCTCTCAAGCAGAAATTGAAAACAAGCGAAGACGCAAAGTTGCCCTGAAACCAGTACGGCGAACTCTCGTTTGGTGCGGGCGAAGGGAGGTTTTTAAGAGATGTAATGTGCTCATAATGAAAGAAGAAGGGTAAATCTAAAGTTCCGTCTGGGGCATTTTGTTTATTTGACTCAAAAACCGAGCAGAGGGCATTACAAATTTAGCACATTTATTGCTCAGATATACGCAGTCACTGCTCAGCTCCTGAATCAAGTAAACAAAATGCCCAAGACAGAACTTTAGACTTATCCTTCTTCTTTCATTATGAGCACATTACATCTCATAAAAACCTCCCTTCGCCCGCACCAAACGAGAGTTTGCCGTACTGGTTTCAGGGCAACTTTGCGTCTTCGTTTGTTTTGAATTTCTGCTTGAGAGAATTTCTTTTGTCTGCATTCACTAATCGCTTTGAATTGAGGTGTGAACCAAAGCAACTGATGCTATTGTATTACAAAATCTGCCCTTGTTAGCTTGACAAGTTATACAATTCCAAGTTAGACAATTCCAAGTGAGACATATCCGATGTTAATAGAAAAAGAAAATTAGTAATGGATGTTGACCAGTCCATAGTTGAATTTACGTTTCGAAGCAATTCTCCGTGCTTCATCATCAGAACTAAGACTGCGTTCACACGATGCCGGCAGATTTTGAAAACGGTGAAAAATGTGACGGATAGGCCTCCTGTTCACACGAAAACGGCGCATTTTTGCCGGCAGATTTCGAAAACGGTAGATTTTGAAAACGGAACTCTAACCGGTATAAATTTGAAACAGCATCGTAAACAGATCATTTTTCAACGCTTTTGGATCGAGACTGGTCGATTCTTAGTGTGTAGGTACTTTTCTTCAGCATCAAAGTCCAGGAACGAGATTTTACTGTCAATTTTCCTACCGTTTTCAAATTGTGCCGGCATCGTGTGAACGCTAGCTCAAATTTTGCTGCCGTCACATTTTTCACCGTTTTCAAAATGTGCCGGCATCGTGTGAACGCAGTCTAAATGTTCCAACAGCACGAGGCTCTATTTATACTCATAACGATAAACAACTATATATAAGTGCATGTTTACAGTTCCTACACATAAAAAAGAGTGAGAGGGCAAGCCCAAAGGAATAATATTTATATGTAGATCAAAGTTATTGTTAGCTCTGTCTTATGATATAGATATTATTTTAACGTTCTCACAAGGGCACACATTTATCGATCGAAATACTTTCATCCAATTGACCTTGGAAATGGTTAAGCACCCTGACAAACGGCAACCGGTGTGCCGTATCTTATTTAATAAGCATTTAAAGTGATGTGCAGGTTTTTCTTAGAAACTGGTTTATAAGAAACTAGTACTTAGATGGCCAAATTTTAAGAAACTATTGTATTATGTCTTAGAAGTATTAAGAAACTTTCAAAAGTTAAAAGCATGGATATTACAGCAAATATATCGTTGAACCTTTGAGCAATATTAACTAACCATTCGTGTTTTCAACATGTCAGAACACTATTCTATTCTTATATGATGTTTTGAATGTCAAGAAAAATATCTGTTGCATTGTTAGGGACCACATTGGTAATTCGTACACTCAAAAAGTAAGCAACCAATTAAGAAACTGTTGGTACTAAAATGGACAAAATTTAATGTTATATTAAGAAACTTTTAGTTCTATGGCCTGATCCTAGTTTCTTATAAAAAAACGTTTTCATGATTAGTCAATTTATTTTAATTCAGTTTGAATTTAAGGCCTGGTTGAAATCAATTTAAACTTTAAGGAGTCGTTGTTTACAGAAGGAGTAATTTCTAAGGGCTTCAATATTCAAAACTAATATTTTTTCTTCTTTAACATATCTTTAAGTACAGTAACAATTACAGTTTTGTAATTGTGTGTTGACGGCACAGTTATCATTAACTACAAGCTTTGATAAGAAGGCAGAGTGTAGTTTAATCGAATTCTGAGTGGTTTCTTTCTTTGTAGGAATGTTATGGAGATGTATCCACTCTCAAGGTAAAATATTTTCTTTTTATCACATTTTTCCTGTTTTGTTTTGCTCAGTTTTTACGCTGGTTTTTAAGGCCTTGCAATTTCTATATCCAAAGATTTTCAAATGTAACAAAGATATTGACTAACCAACGTTCTGATTATCGCGTAACTGCTGCAGCTTGTTAAAGTTCCGAGATCAACTCAATCTCGATATGAAACTGTAGGAAATAGAACTAATACTAACGTCTGAACGCCATAAAGATGCACAAAAATAACCTGGGAGCAGTCAATAGACCATTTCGACAATTAAAATCGGAGACTGGGGAGAGCGGTTTGTTCTGGTAAATGGCGGATGCAGTTCTTGTAAATGGCTGCCGCGTAGTTGGGCCGTTGAAGTGAATATAATGTAGACATTGAGTTTCGCAAGCTGTGGCGAGGATCGCTGCAGTATGGACGCTGTTTTAGAATCTTAGTTTTGAAATATCAGTTTTGACATATGTTAAACCGTTAGATTAGGAAAATTCGAATTATGTTCGAACTTTTTCCTCGCGTCAATTTTAATCGAATTCAACAAGGATATTCGAAGTTAAGCTTCAGTTGAATTCCATTCACTTGAAAATCGAAGTCAGAGTAAGCTGTCTTATTCTAAATACTTCAAATGCATTATGTATTTCGTCTCGTCAAGTTATGCGGAAAGTGCCAAAACTCTAAGCAAGCACTGCTGTTTGCAGCACTGAAATAAGGCTGTAAAGGAAATCAGTTGCAAATAGAGGTAAATTACACGATTGTCTGTATTTTGCATGGAAAGCTATTTGACTAAATCCAAAGACAGCTCAATTGCTGCGTTTTTATGCAGTAGCGATTGCCATGTTTACATTATTCACTTCAACGGGCTCACTTCGCGGCAGCCATTTCCCAGAACTGCATCCGCCATTTACCAGAACAAACCGCTCTCCCCAGTCTCCAATTTCAATTGTCGAAATGGTCTATTGTCAGACCTAAGAACTTTCTCTTTGCAGAGGCGACAAGCAAGTAATGATGAAGATTTTAATCGACATCACAATGCATCACAACGCATATTATTTTGAATATAGAAAGAAATTCTAGCCGTATGTCAGATCTGTTTCACTGTACTTATTTTGCCCTTTCTAACATTATTTCTCTGATTTGTCATACCCTAGTTAATTCACTGGAATTCACCAAAGAAGTCATCAGTACAACACAAACATGTAGAGTATTTCCGGAATATGTACCTAACATTTCTACAATATGATGGAAATTTGCTAAGGTTGGTCCTACATTTTTATTACGTGTAATGAGTAGCTTAAATTAACAATGTGTAAAGGACCTTTCATGAGTACCGGGTGAGTCAATAAAAACGCCTGCCGTTTGAAAAATCCTGATCTCTGAATATCAAAGCAATGATGTTGAAAATTGTCTTGTTTTATCTCCGATGTGTCAAATTAGGTTCAGTAATTTACCTGGCTTTAATCGGTCATTCCTTCCCGTCGAAATGGGAGATTTTCTGCAGAAAGCCCCTTTCGAAAACCTGCAAAAACGAGCGAAAACAGCAAGCAAAATTTCCCTTTGTTCTCCTTCCTAGCAATAATGACTCTTGGATGTGCTCGTGTATTATCTCCTCATGGGAGAATGGAATCCCCCTGAAAATGTTATTCACACTAGGGGGAAGTTCAACCCGCCAAAACGAAAAGCACGTGCCAAAGCGTACTGAAAGTCATCGCTGTGAGGTAACCACATTAGGGATTTTGCTTGTAATTTTAGCACGTTTTTTAAGGTTTCTCAAAGGGATTCATTCTGGAACATAGCCTACAGAATCTGAACGGAGTGACTGATTTTAGCCAGGAAAATTTCTAAAAATAATTGAACATGTTAGCTATTTAATCAGATATTGCAAAAAATCGTGGCATATATATTCAGGGAGCAGTAGCGTTTCAAACGCCGGGCATTTTTTTGACTCACCCGTTAGCTTTATTACCAAGGCAAACAAATCACAACCCATCAAATTGAACAAAGGAATGCTGGTTTTTGTTTTCATGGTATTGAAAGGAAAATTGTGTATTTCCAAGAAAATCGTGTTCGTTGAGAATCGATGATAGGAAAGTATTCGAGGTTGTTCTTTGTTTGTCAAATCAAAAATGATACTTTGGGAAGGTCTGTTGCTATCGAGACATCACCCGAAAATTCTGAAAACTTTACAGTTATTTTTACTTTTATTGAAAACGTATCATTTTCTTCAAGCATGAGATATTTTACGAAAATGGCAAAACTGAAGTGTCGAGAAGTGTATAGAAAATAAAGTTATTTGGCGTGTTGTACGTCGATTCAATCATTAATGTATAAATTTGTCAAAATATTCGACTTTGTACAAAGATAGTTAATTAACAACGTTTCGAGCTTAACTCTTCATCAGGTTCATCAGACCTTATGAAGAGTTTAGCTCGAAACGTTGTTAATTAACTATCTTTGTACAAAGTCGAACATTTTGACAAATTTATACATGTTGAGAAGTCTGTTCGCAATGATTTGTCAAGAGACGTTATCTTTCTTTCATAATAGTTTACATTGCCAGTTTTTAAGCTATTTGATTATATTTTCTTTGCACGTTTTTTGCAGGAGAGAATTATTCTTTTGTGATATTGGTGCAGATCATTCCGCAGACCATGACACGGTAGGGTTTACACCGCTCATCGGCATTGTCTACGATTCATACAGACGACATGCCACGTTTTAAACCAATGCGGAACATAAATCATTTCTTAAAGTTTGGAAACTGTTCAAATCATTTTAAAACTTAAGTGGATAGATGGGTGAACGTCGAAATGGAAGGTTAACTACAAAGAAGGACGAGTAATTCAAAACTGTTGGAGTTTGTGGTACTGTTTACAAAATTATCGTTGCAAAGGCGAAGTTTCGTACGATTTCTTGAACTAACTTCATGGTTGGCTTTCAAGAATAGCTTATTCGTGCGATCATTTCATTGATTTAAGTCTGACTGACAGTTGTCGCAGATCCCTTCCCTACTTACCGTCGTCACAAGGGGGAATATAAGAACAAGTTTATGCAATGTTGACAAATTTCGTAAAGAAACCTACAGAAATATTTCTGTAAGTTTACCCAAGGTTTACAGCAATCTCGCCATTTCAACAGTGCTGCATGAATAGAAAGTTTAACTGTCACCTACTCTTTCATATTTGTTGGTTTAGAGTTCTTCGCCACCAGCATTTTTCTACTTAAAATCAAATGAGCATACAATGGAAAGGGTCTGTATTTATTACAAATGTGTGTTGCTTATGTGTTACGGGGTGAGTGGCCGAGTGGCTTAAACAGTCTTCGTCAGGTGACTGAAGTTAAGCTTGGTCAAGTGAGGTCAGAACTCTGGATGTGTGACCTCGGAGGTCTGACCTTACAACTCACCTCGTCGTCCTTCGGAAAGGACGTTAAACTAGGGGTCCCATGCCTGGATGCGGTGTGCACAGGGGCGTAAATTAGCTTTCAGTAGCTAGAAATCCTGACAAGCCCACTCAAAACAAATTGAAAACAAAACAAACAAAACTTATGTAACACACACCAATGTAAATATGTTCGTGTCTTGAATTTTGCTTTGATTCGTAACGTCGTTCTCTTTACAGCAAGAAATCGCAGACGATGATCCGTGTCATGATTATTATGTTGAGCAGCAACTGGTACGCCGTGTTCACCTTTACTTTCTGGATTTCAACCTTGAGCCGGTATGTTTTTCTTATCATTTCTTATTGTTATACATTTAATTCATAGATAATCAACATAGACTGATGAGCCCTTGTCCTTTGTTTCCCTGTGGACTGGATGATGTCGCTTCGGTCAACAGAGACTCATAATATTACTCTTGACCCCATTTAGGCCTATGCCACAAGAACTTGTTTCACGCTAGCGAACCTATACGTACTACTGTGATGGATACGCCATACAGAGCGGGGTATTATGCTTGATGTGGTGGATACGCCATACGGAGGCGAGGTATTATGCTAATGTGGTGGGGTATTATGCTTGATGTGGTGGATACGCCATACAGAGGATGGGTATTATGCTTACGTGGTGGGGCATTATGCTCCGCCTCTGTATGGCGTATGCACCACATCAAGCATAATACCCCACCACGTTGGCATAAAACGCCGCCCCAGTATGGCGTATCCACCACATCAAGCATGATACCCCGCCTCTGTATGGTCTATCGACCACAGTAGTGCGTATAGGTTCGCTAACGTGTGTTTAGGCGTCAGCTCGTAAAATATGATGAATTCCAATGGTTAAATCTTAAATGGTCAGTGTGAATTTTACACTACCTATATCTGCTCAGTTTTTGTCGTTGACTTTGCGGTGAATGTCTTTGTGCTGCATAAATTTCATTTCTTTGAGATGACAGCTGGGAATGGGCCCAAGTTTAATTATTTTTTCACTGTTTGATCATTGGTCCCTGTTGAGTATGCATGCTCTACATCAGGGATGCAAGGGACATAGATAATCAGTCTAGTTTGATGAGCCCTTGCCATAGGTTGTAGGACTACATTACTTAACAGCGATAGAAGCCCTTTGCAGGACACTAACTGTTTCGTAAACAAAGCACTGGGCCTACAAAACGCTCCTTAGTTTGAAAACATTGCTGTATCATTTCTGTACCAAACCTTCCTCGCATACTGCAGCTATCCTACAGTTTGCATGAGTTGCAGTTACGTAATGGAGGCAATCAGAGCACTTGGGTATTTCAGGTATGGGCTGATTTCTAAGAACGGCCAATCTAATCGTCTAAACAGTGTTGAAATAATCAAGTGGTGATGGCGAGTAGCTTAGGTTTTTCTCTCAAGGCAACTGGTAGGTATTACTTGTATTACTTGTATTGCCATGAAATGGAAGTGATTTATCTTTCAAGGAAGTTTTTTAGAGGTCTCAGCGGGATAATTTATTATTTACAATGACTAAGGCATCCTTAATGGGACAGGGTCACGTAACCGTAAACAAACCTGTTATCTCTAGAATCTATATTGTTGCCCACATGTGGCCATTGTGTTCTGTACAGATTTTGGTGGATGGGGTGAATCCACACCAAAGTTACTTCTAAAAATCCACCAATATCTCTGCAATCGTACAACATATGACTGTTTCGGTTGTTTCTCTACGAAGTACAAGAGTCCATCTTCAAGATAACACTTTTATTTTGAGACAAGTAGTGGAAAATCACTTTGATATGGCCGATCAAAATACTGCAAAATCGTCCGAAAGCAGTTTGTTTACATTATGTGACCCTGCCACTTTAAGGTATTGTGCCAACTTCTTTTAGGATCAACATGATGTCACATTGGTTGCTCATTCGTCAATGGATCGGTTACAATTGGTCGAAGCATTACTGACACATTGGGAAGGTGAGTGAACTCTTGCTTTCCTTTGGTCGTTACATGTACTGTCTGATTTTTAAACGTTTTTGTGTATAGATTTATAAGCAAATTTCAACGAGATCATGTTATGTCAGAGCCGCACGAACATAAACACCCAACGAAGAAAGGGGGTCTATTATAGTGGGCGGTTTGGCGGATTCGGCTTTACTTTGGATGCGGAATACGGTTGCTGCAAGGAAATCAGTGCGGTATACGGTTTTTGTATTGCTACGCGGGTTGCGGAAAATTGGAATTTATACGAGCAGTTAACGGTTTTTTTGCTTACTTCGTAGAACCTTCTGCTAGGTAACCGTTATTATCTATCAGGCCTTCTCATTGCAAATTGTGGACTCCCAAAGAGTACTTTGGGATTCCTGCTTCATTTACATGAAATAGCTATCCTGAAAAGAATATCTATCGTCTGAAGAAGAATGACGGTTGCGGTTTATGAGAGAAAATGACTCGCGGTTGACGGGTAAGAGCACAAATTTTTGCAGTTTTGCGGTTTTGAGGCACCCTATAATAGGCCCCCTAGAGAGATATATGACTAAGGCTCCAAATAATTCAATCGCTCCTTATTTTGCACTTATTTTAGATCGACATTATTTCATATGGCATCATACGTACAGCTAATTCAAAATCATGAAGAGGCCAAGTCCAGTAACTCTCTTGACAGTGGTGGAAGAACATTTTCCCTTCCTGCGAAGGAACCTCAAACCAGAATTCTTCCTTCTATTGTTTATCAATTTTCTGTTGTCCCAGATTTCAGTTGAATTGCAATATTGTGTAGAGTGTAGTTAATAATGCGCTAGGAACTGCATTTACTCTTAAAGCCTCCTGGACTACAAAGCGGAAGTAGAAAGAGCATATGTAATCCAAGAATTGATTTCCCTATATTCTTTCGTTCCTTTGTACCTTCCTGTCGCTTCATATTTTTTCAGTCTTTGTTTTCTTTGCCATCCTATCTTCTTTCCATTCTTCGTTCTATCTTCCTTTCATATCTTCTTTCCACCTTTCATCGTTCCTTTCTTCTTCCTTTCTTTTCCTCCCCTCTATTCTTCTTTCTCGCTTTCCTCCCCTTTTCTTCCTTCCAGACAAGCAAGCTTCCTATGTGCTGCTTCGCGGTTCCACGTACTTTTTCCACCTATCTTGCTTGAATAGAGCATGGAACCTTAATTAGTTAATTAAGTCATGTTTCGATTTCTATGATGCGCCAAGCACAAATATACCTCCATATTTGTACCCTTGCATAACTTTGATGACTTTCTATCTTTGAGCTCTTCATTTTCAACTTAGGTCCTGTTAGCTTGTCATTGTACGTATCTGATGCAGAAGCACAGCAATTTCTACGATATGCACTCAAATCTAAACTATTAGAGAGACGAACAAACGTTGGTGTCCACCTGGTATACAAGGACGGGGTAAATTTTACAACAACTCTACATTTTCGTTTTTAAATATATTCCAGAATGTTGCAATGACTTCGCATTTAGGCATTAGCCTTCACGAGAGTTGTTTAAATGGAATTACACCGTTGTTTACATTGAGTGGGTTAAAGGTTGCTTCAGCTACTCTACTGTAGTTCTTCTCATGGGGATTTTCAACACTTTGATTATTTCAAAAATTTCCAATTAGATATCAGATAAGAATGCTTGCAAATAAGCTTTTAAGCTTATTTTCATTTATAGTTCTTTGCTTGAAGGTAACGAAATTTAAGTTAAGTTTGCAGCTTTAGAAAATCAGTAGTAAATATGGAAACATTAAATTCATCGCACCGCTAAAACGGCTCTGCGAACGTAGGATCTTTGTGAGATACCCAGTATTAAATGTTGTGTTATGTGTATGGGAAAACAAGTATGTGAGAACCTTCCTCGAATTAAAACCTACAGCCTGAAATCTTCAATATTTATTCCTTTCTATGAGAACTTTTTCACCCTGGGTTTTATAGAGGTTTTTATTTCGAATAGCAATTGTATTGATTATGATATGATGATATGATATATTATTATTTATGCACGAAAACAAATCCCTTCAGCTTGATTAAATAACAAAAGAATCTACACTAAAACTAGCCTAAGATGCTGTTCTTCCAGGGGGTCGTGTTTTTCAATTAGATTGGCGTTTTAGTCAGCTCTTTAAGTACTCCTTTAGTTCTTTTTTAAAGCGACTAAAAGTCGGGAGTTCTCTAACAGCAACTAGAATTTCGTTGCAGACTTTCATAGCAGATCAGTTTGATTATTGCATACAAAAAGGTAAACATTGCTCTTCGATCACTTAATAGGCCTAAGCAAGTCTGATTCCGCCACAGTCATTGCCTTCCATCCTCTATCACAGTGATTTCAAACAAAGATATTTCAAAGACAGAAATAAAGCAACATCTTTGGAAAAACTTTCTTGACAACATTTAAGAATCTAGCTTAAGAATATACAGCCTTGTTACATGAGTCGTATCCATTTCAAACGAACCAAAACAGCTTGGTTTGACAAATTTAGGTTTTTGAATTTTTACTGTAGCTAAGAGACAAAGCAGAAACTGTGTAAAATGACGTCATCGAGCAATCTGAGATAAGGAAGTGTTTGGATAGATAAGCTTTTTGATTTGATAAATCAAGAGTTTAAGGCCCAAGGAACGAAATATCAAGTGTTGCAGAATTTTAGGATCTGTTGCATGGAGCTAGGGGGGCTCAAAGTTGTGAGTTTTTGCGGATGCGTGCGCAGTTTCTGCTCTGTCTAGCTAAGATAGATACAGATAAGGTTGACTTCGAATAGATTAACTATTGTGGTATTTTTCTTTCTGTAGGACTTTTATCCAGTTAATTACTTACGAAATGTGGCAGTCCAGCAAGCAAAGACTCCTAATGTACTGTTGAATGATATCGATTTCTTGCCAGTACCAGGCCTCTATGAGAAACTGAAGTAAGTTGAAATAAATATCATTTTCTGCTATCTTTTAGGCCCCGTTCACACGAGAACGGAACGGAACGGAACGATGTGGAACTGTTCCAGAAAACAAAGGAATTTTTGCAGGTGTTCACACGAGAACGACTAGAAACGTTCCGTTCCGTTCCGAAAAGTGGACGGCTCTGAAAAGTGAGCCGTAAAATGGAACGGAACGGAACGAAACGATTTAGTCCTCGTGTGAACACTCTTTTGAAGCGTTCCGTTCCACTTTGCGGACTTTTTTCATGCAATTTATACATGAGGTAATTCTAAGACTCCAAACAATAGGATTGTTTACGCATGAAAATGGAAAAACTTAAATGGTGAGCTTAGAAAATTCATATCTCTAGGGAGGAAGATATTAACACTTCAAATCGATCCATTGCCGTGTGAACACCCCTTAACAAGTTCCGTTCCGTTCCGTTCCGTTCCATTCTGGTCCGTTCCGTTCCGTTCCGTTCCGTTCCGTTCGTTCCGTTCCGTTCTCGTGTGAACGGGGCCTTTAGTATGCTCTTTCTGGAATCATGGCAGATGACCTAAAGTTCCCTTCAATCCAATTCAGTTGAAAGAATTAGGCAATAACATTTTACACATTTGATTTCAAAGTTTTCCAAAGATTAGAGCCCTATGCTGTTTGTCGCACACTCGTCAGTGTGGTTCTTGCAACGAACAAATAGACGATACAAACAGACGGATTTATTACCAAAGCAAAAAGAAAATCAAAAGTCACTTAACAATAACACCCAAGAATATGGCCATCTAAATTCAAGGAAGACCTACCAAAGTCCAAAGCCTTCGGTGCCAAGTCAAAAAAATTGTCTGATTTGATTTTAAATTGATTTGATTTTAAATTGTTTAGGCACGGTGGCCACGTCAGTCAACGACTGATTTACAGTGGGTCGTGCAAATAAATACAAAACTAACAAAAGCATACATATCTAAAAAACCCTGTTCACAAAATTTTCTTATAAACAAATTAAAATGATGCTAACTATAACATGAAAGAGCGAATCAGCATTCGATGTTGGCATTGTTGATACGTTTTTTGAATATTTCATAAGATTTCGTGTGTTTTTTTTATTCAAGTATAAAAATTTACAACGAGTTTACGTTTAACTATACTTATCTTATTACTCTACAACACTACAGGTACGATACCATGGGGAGCGAAAGACAATGACTACCCCATGGCCTGCGTAAAAAGACACGTAACATTAAACTAACTACAACTAAGCTACAATCGACTAAAACTATTGGATCACGTACTAGGATTCTTTTCCACACCAGATGTCAGGTCAGGGTTTCGATGACTTTGGATGATGTTGCACATGCAACTCATTCAGTAGTACAGGTAAAATACCTGAAGTCTGATGTGAAAAAGAATTTACAAGGAAAATAACATTTACTTTAAAGGACTTGGTGGTTGCATAGGTTGCAATAGATCTCAACCAAACCGACCAGTTTCATGGATAAAACGTAAGGTCAATTCGAGTATGTTTCTATTCAAGTCATTGGAAAGGTCTTGATTACCATATAACAAAAGCTGGGTCAAAGCATCATTTGAAAGATCGGTGATTTGTACAAATGATCGTAATAATTCAGCAACTCTAGCGAGAAGATCCTGTCGTTGAACATCAAATAAAGGGCAGAGTAACAAATAGTGCTCCGTATCCTCAATCCCATCACTTGTTGGGCACATTGGGTTTATGGTATCCCTAAAGATTTTGTTGATTTTACTTCAACCGAAAGATCGTTCCATAATTTAGCACCCTTATATGAAAAGCATTTCTGGCCGAAAGCCGATTTGCGACGAGGAACGGCCAAATCTGTTTTAGTATTGCGAAGTTCTCTCTTGCATGCATCGGACAGCCAGACAAACATTTCTGTAAGGTAAATGGGAGCTTGGTTGTTTACCGATTTGTACACCATCTTCAAGGTTTCTGATTCGATAATTCTAGGCGAAGCAAAGTCGTCCTGTCGACAAAGAGAAGGTTCTCGAGCAAATGGTCTCAGAGTGTGTTTTAATTTCTGCTATCGGAAACCATTAGAAAATTTGTTATATGATTGTTCTTTCCTTTGATAGGAAAATTGCTTCAGAAACAGATATGAGGAGAAAGGTACGTATGTGCAATTTCTCTAAATGCAATTTTTCAAAGTCTTCATGTGGAAATGAGCGTGAATTAAAGTTAGCCCTACATTAGATGTCAGGCGAAAATAGCTACAAATAAATGCAACAAAATTCATCGTGTTTCATTTCGTAGGTAATCTTGCGATATCGCAGATCTCACCTGGCATGACAAAGCAGGAACTGCTCACGCATGCGCGAAAAGTCATAACTTTGAGCCTCCCTAGCTCCCTGCAACAGATCCCGAAACAAGGCAATTCTTGATAGTTTGTTCCTAGGGCCTTGAACTGTTGATTTATCATCTCAAAAAGCTTATCTATGCTAACACTTCCTTGTCTCATATTGATCGATGACGTCATTATACACAGTTTCTGCCTTGTCGTTTCGTAGGCAATCTTGCGATATCGCAGATCTCTGGTTAGATTATAAATTTCCTATTCTGTATGAGTAATTAAAAATGAATAAAATGAAACTCATTTGAGATGTCAAAACAGGAAACAGTTGGCATTAAGACAAAGCAACAAGAAAAGTCACAAACGTTTTTGCGATAAGGCCTCATTGCCCACGATCAATGTTCACCGCGCAGTAGGAGCAAGGCTTTAGTTGGAGCAAATCAGGAAGAAGGCGACAAAATCAATGAACTTTGGCGACCAAGCCTCATTCCCTGCCACCTGTACAGTCATTACGTAGTAGGAATTAGGCTTCAGTGCCTCTGTTTTTAGTTAGGCGCTATAATTTCGTCTGCGCTTTCCAATATTGGCGGCTTTAGCTGTTAGTGCCACAGTATCGTGCCTTGCAAATGAAAGTCAAACATGCCTATTGGTAGTTACGCTATGCTAAAAGTCTTAAAGTCATCGTACTATAGGCCCATTTCCATTTCATTCGCAATTCGCAAATCGCATGCAATGATTCGATCATCTGTTTGAAGCAGTGAGGTAAAGACGGGAGAGGAAACGCATCACGTGACGACTACTTTCGCGCCAAAAATTAGCCAAAGCACAGGCGGCTTTGCAAAAGACAAGATGGGCACAGTGTGACCGGGTATCTTCGTATCGTTATAACGCCGTACTTTCCGACGTTAAAGATGAATTTGAAGAAGTAAAACAATTCAGATTATAACGGGATCAGAGCCTAGTGTGACCGCAGCCATCGTCATAAGTCTACCTTAAACCCATAAGCGTAACGAAAGCACCATAATCTGTACAAAGAAAACTGTTAATTCCAGTTAAAGAACAAAAACCAAAGTAAACCTGTAATTGGAGAGAAAATTTTTGAATCCTGCAAGAGGAAAACGAATTGGTCTTCAACTCTTAAAGGGACATTAACGCAAAATTTTGGCACCCGAAAATTGCCGCGAGAATATTTGAGAAACATGATGGAGCTCGCATTACCTGAAAATATTGTCTCCTTGTCTTTACTCCCCAGAGACTGCGAGAACTGGAAAGATTATTTCTAATATCCTACTTTGTATCTGGTCTGCTGCGCGGAAAAAATGGATTCTACGTCACTTGGCAGTTTTCGGTCAGCGAATCTTGCATCGGGCTATTCGACCGTGATGGCTTTTGTTTATCTACTATCACGTACAATCATCATTTGACACAAATATTTGCACACAAAAGGTACATAATCTCTACACAACCCGATTAGCGTGCCTTCGGCGGATCATTTGTCGATGTCATTTTTTGCGCTAGTGCCTCTTTAAAGGAAGAAATAAGTTAGGAACGGCAATAAAGAAGAACGTTGAATAATGACAAACTCGCTTGTCGCATCTGCGTCAGTTTCGTTCGTGTGAAAAACATGAACTAGTAATAAAATCAATACTTTCCACTGAATCATGTTTTAGCCCGGGAGGGGGGGGGGGGGTAACTAAGTTATATGCTGGTACGGGATGTGCCATTTTTCGGGATCCGCAAAAGCAAGCTGTTGAATTGTTATTTTCAAGGAAAAGAAGTGAAACAGATCATCCAGTGATTCTTTTTAACAACATACCAGTAAAAGAAGTAAATGAACATAAACACTTAGGTATTATTTTGGACTCGAAACTTTCTTTCTTACCTCATATCAAAACTGCTATCTCTAAAACTAGAAAGGGCATTTGTTTGCTGAAGTATCTCTCCAAATACTTGCCCAGGCATACCTTAAATGAATTATACAAACTTTATGTTCGGCCCCACCTGGACTACGGGGATATCATCTATCATACTAGGAAGTAAAAGCGCTCGCTTCGCTCGCGCTTTAACATTCCTAGCTCCTGCGGAGTGCTTTTTATGGTTACCGTACTCCATCAGAGACCACCATTTAAATTCAGCATGAAATCAGGGCTGGTAGTTCTCCGGACCGCCCCGAAACCAAACCAGGGGTCGGAAAAAGGTCAGATAAAGCCAAAACATTCAAAACAATGACCTATTGTTGTGCCACCTATTGTTCTATTGTTATTTCAAGCAATGGAGACTTGCATTCCATTGTTTTCGCATACTAAATTGTGTAGCTCCGATGAAAACCCTATATCTTTGATGTTGCCTTGCAAAGAGAAATGTATGTATGTACATTTTCGCCAAAATAACAAAAACTATCAAATATTAATACAATAAATCTATTTAAAAAGAAAAGAAAAATCTAATAACAGGCGTGTGATATTAAAATATATACAGCTATCTAAATTAAAAACACCCTTAGGTAAAATGGCAGGGATAGCATTAAAAGGTCAGTGCGACCTTGATTCCATAATGGTCCCTCGATTCCTAATGTCCTAGATTGTGATCGTCTGTACTCCAGTTTGTAGAGAATTGAATGAAAATTGACAAAAAATCTCAAAAGAAGCCAAAATTAAGCCAAACAGCCAAACTTAATTTTGAAGCCAACAATAAGAGAAACGAGCCAAATTTCCAAAATGGCTGAAAAAGCCATGTTAGGTACCAACCTTGCATGAAATCAGAGCAGTTATGGTCATTCATAAGAATTCAAATATAACTAAGTAAGAGTGGTATGCTATACGTCAGAAAATGAGAAAATCAGACATGCCCCTTTCTATAACATCCCTTTACTCCCAAATAAGTCTCAACAAAATTGTTACGTTTTCAGCACATGAATCCAGTGGCAGATGCTTCTGAGTTCCCTCGCGTCTCTTGGCTTCAGAATGATTCATGAGACAACTTCGCCCTTCACCCCTGGCCACTGTTTGAAATTCATCAATTTATTTCGGAGTTCCTTAGGAGCCATTGTCACCTGAAGTTTTTTGTATACAGGCTGCATCTTCAGAAAGTCTGTAAATCAAATTTGGCCTAGTAAAAGATATGAGTCTCCACGGTAATAATTGAACTGATGGTGAAAATTTGACTTTAGATGACTTTTCCATCAGTTCATCTGCTGCAAAATGAATACATATTTCCGCTTACTTAGCCCAAATTTGAATTTCAAATAATCTGACATTGCAAGATGCCTGCAAAGGACCCTGGATGACAATGGGTCTTTAATTCCTGCCGACCATTGATGCTCTAAATCTACTATAGATAGATGATACATCTGTTTCTGAGCCAGCGACGTACCCAGGAATTCGAAAGGGGAATCGGATGGTTGTTTCCCTTCATACAGTTTAGGTCAAACCTGGAGCCTACGGACAAAGACATGTCATGCATAGATTCGTTTCAAATATCTAAAAGAATTTGGCTTCCAGGGTATTTGGCTTCCAGGAATTTGGCTTCAAGATTTTGAGAAGAAAACCTCTCCCTTTCCCTTCCACGGTCCAACGTCGCTTGGAAATGTTGCTAACTTACCCGACCACTTTGTTCTAAAATTAAAAGAAATGAAAGTGTAAATAAAAGCTGAAAAATATGCTGTGAGCATATCCTTTTTATTTGCTTTTTGCAAATCAGAGCTCTTCTTTTTCTCCACGGTGACTCGTCTTTTCATTGCAGTTTCGATCTTACCTAAGGATTTCTGACTTTTCTATAACGTTCCCCAATCTTTTCGAATTTGACAAGTGGCATTTCACTCATTCGAAAAAGCGTGCGAGATTTTCTCAGAACAGAAGAATTTTTACGGATTTTGGTGGAACATTCGTGAAAACAAAGAGACTTTTGCGGAAGATGTGCAAGAAGTTTGAAATGCCCCTCGGAATTTTGGGGCAATGTCCCCACTCCCCACAATTTCTGCCACTGTTACAGAAGTCTACCAATATTTAAAATTGCCCTAGTGCCTTTGCAGTAATACAGGAAACTGCGAAGGCAGCAGTAATACTTATTTCCTGTATAGTATGATACAGGAAATAGGTGAAAATAAGTCAAACTATGCCAAGGCTTTTCTTGAATGAAATGAATAGCTGCTAAGTTATATTTTCTTGCACTGGAGATTCTTAATTTTTTGATGGTCTAGGAATGGAGTTTCTTGTAAGCAGTTTTTTTATGAAAGAAACATTTGTGTACATCTCTACACTTATAAAATAGATGTGTGCATTGATATGTAAGGAATTGGAAATAAGGGTGCTCTGTGAGAAAATACTATGGTATGTTAGAATTCAGCTTTTCATATGAATAAACTGCGATTTTATTGAAGTGTGGACCATACGATCATACGACCATTCAACCATACGACCCCGGTCCAAAGTTTGATATATATAGCTTACAAAATTTTTTCACCACCGATGGTTTAGTGAACACGCAAGATATTAGTACGTGTCAAAGTTTTCTTGGTCACGTAGAATTCTGTGTATTCATACTGAGCTAGCCAGTTGTTGTAAACAAAACCGGCCCCTCTGAATACAATTAGAATGGATGAGTTGAATATCCACAAATATGCACTTCGTTGCTTGATTCAAAGCAGAGAAAGCAAATTTTCCATGTTTCAGTTGCAAGGCAATGAAAGTAACAGACTCAGAATGGAGGGCTATAAGGCTTTTCGACCGTTAGGGTTACTCCAGTCTTTCTAGTCTTTCTAATTTTTTTTTAGAACAATAACGAAGAAGTAAGAAAGTTATATCTTAAATGCAAACATTTCTTTATTTTCATCCAGATCCCCAGTCACTCATGAGCACCTCTGTTGACATTGAAAATAATGGAAGTATCAATACATCATAACAAAGTGATGCATACATACATAAAACTTTGGCCTTAGGTCGTATTGTCGTATGATCTAGGGCTGTAAGTCCCGGGTCGCAGAGTCCTCGGGTCCGGTCAAAAGAACGTCTCAGTTTTTATGCGAATAATGAACACATTACGTGATAGGGCAGATTTTCAGTATTGCGAGTTGGCAAGCCAACGGCTGCATGCATGATAGAAGTAAAAAGAGTTCAGAAATGATCTTGTAGCAGAAAATCTGTCCATTGTTGGACCTTTTGTACTGAATTCTCTTTCAGAGTTCGTAAACAAGAAGTACAAAAGATGATACTGATAGAAGGACAATATTGATGAAGTCATTTACTAACTCGTTGAAAAGTAGACTTAGGACCTTTCATCATTATTTACGGACATCTACATAATTTTGAAATCATGGAAAAGCGATGAATCAGGGGAGTGGCAAAGGCAGTTACTGGACTCAAAGTAAGCTTTGCTTAATTCATTACCAAACTTGCATTATTTTCATTCAACAGCAGAACCCAAGAAATAGCTATTTCGTCATCAAATAAGAAAATTGTTTTGCCAAATTCAGACTCTGCATACCTTAGTTATGTTACTTAGCTTAGCCCCAGCGATGACGGAATTGCTGAACTGTTATTGAGGTTATTTCCAAGTCACCCCTTTTGTAATAACCAAGAACTCTCCGTCGCTGTGAAATATTAATCATACTCTACTTTGGTAAAAAAGCTTGGTTAACGAACAGTTTGCAATCAAACATTCTTTATACGGATAAACAGGATTTTTTTTGGATTTGGCCTTGAGCCAGTCATCCCGTCAAAATTTGGAAATGACGACTCTGTGTTCAGGTTCGCTAGGTTCACAGGTCTGACTTGTACTGTATGCCATTTTGGCGGAAGCAGAGAAACTCAGGCTATGTGTATGGCCTTTAATAAAAGCGTCAAAAATCAGTTTCAAGAGTAATCACTTTGTAACTTGGGCCAAATCTTCATTAAGAATTGAGTAAAGGTTCTATGCGTTGTAATCAGTAAATTTATGAGCAGAAGACCTAAAAAACTACAAGGCAGACTCTTAACTTGTAGCACTGCGACAAAACCAAGAGGAGGGCCTCTGCAAAATAGGGCAATAACTTCGTTGTCTCTAACGTGAGCATCGAAATACTTTACCACAAGCCAAATAGATACTGCAGCTAACATAATATCAACTATTTGCAAGCTTTTACTCCCTTGGTGTTTGGAAAAAGCAGCTGCAAAACTTGTTTTTAGCTCAGATTGAACGCTGCCATCACATTTCTATGGCTGCCATCAGCATCCACAAAGAAAGGTCGAAGGTTAAGGCCTATTGTTGAATTGAATTGCTAAAATTTGGGTACAAAACCCCTCCTCACATTACCCCGAGATACTGTACGAAGAAAAGTATTGGACCACAGGCAAGCCTTTATCGTCAGCTATTTTACATCTTTTTTCTGAAATTTTTGGAGGTAAGCAGTAGGCGTGAGGAGCTGCGTGCGGGAAAGTGTCACAAACAGGAATGTGCGTAACAAAACTCTTCATCGCTTATATATATAGATTCCAGCTAAAGAGGATGATTTCAGTCAAGACATAATTTTACCAAACTTAATGGAAAAATTAGAATCTGTTCAATATTCTGCTGCTCTTGCTGTAACAGGAACATGGAGGGGAACATCACGAGAAAAACTGTATGCAGAGCTTGGCTGGGAGTCACTAAGTGCTCGTAGGTGGAGTAGACGCCTTACTTTGTTCTATAAGATTATAAATAACCTCACCCCATTGTATACAAAGGAGCCAATCCCACCTCTTCAACAGCCAAATTACTCTCTTCGCAACCAGGATGCTGTTGGGCAGATAAGGGTAAGGACAGAAAAATTTCTATCAAGCTTCTATCCTAACTGCATTTATGCATTTCTGAATGTAATAAACTTGATCCAGAAATCAGACTTGCACCTTCTGTTACTATTTTAAAACAAGGCTTCTATCAAGAATTCGCCCCAGTGCAAAGTCTGTCTTTGGTATTCATGATCCAATAGGCTTGAGTTATCTTCTACAACTAAGGGTTGGTCTTAGTAAGCTGAATTTTCATAAATTGAAGCACAACTTTAGGGATACAGTGAACCCAATGTGCCCAACGAATGATGGCATTGAGGATACGGAGCATTTTGTGTTGCTTTGCCCGTCATTTGACATTCAACGCCAAGATCTTCTCGCTGGAGTTTCGGAATTGTTACGACCATTTGTCCAAATCGACACCCTTCCAAACAACGTTCTTGTTCAATACTTATTGTATGGTAATAAAGAGCTTTCTAATGACATAAACAGAAATATACTCGAACGTACTTTAAATTTCATCCACAAAACAGGTCAGCTTGGATAACTTCAAACTTTCCTTTCACGCCACACAACCACTAGGTACACTTTTCCCCGTTTCTCTTGTAAGTCTTTTTCACATTTGGTGTTAGGCACATGAAGCAAAATATGGGAACTTATCCATGCTAAACCAATGACGGTTCAGCACATTTGCTTATGCTGGCCTGACATCCAATGTGAAACGGATTCGAGTAATTAATCGTATGTTCAGTGTTTTGTAGGATTCCTTTAGTTAATATTTACATGTCTTTATGTTAATGGCCACAGGGTAGTCATTGTCCTTTGCTCCTTGTGGTCCTGTCCCTGTAGTGCTGTATAGTTTGTATAGTAATTAGGAAGTATAGTAGGATGTAGGTGTAGCATGTAATTTTAGATGAATATAAAAAAAAATTTTTCGGGATGCCTTTTTTCGAGCAGAAAATATATTTTGGGGTATCATTTTTGGTAAAATCACAAATAGTCATGAATTTTGGGGTGTCATTTTAGAAAAATAACTCTTTAGAGTATTGATTTTGATCAAATTTCTCTTGGTTAAAATTTCGGATCGCTGTCAAAAGTTTAGGGTATACATTTTCAATGGCCTGTAAATTTTGGGGTATCGTTTCGCGAAAATTTATGAATTTTAGGGTGTGATTTCAGACATCAAATGGCGCACCCCCGTCACCCGCCTATTGAAGCTACCCCCCCCCCTCGGGTGTTTTAGTTGAAGTTCTACTACAGCGCAGTTTCGTCTGATGCTTAATTTTCTAAGTTTGAGCAACAAGATTTACTTGAATTCTAGCAAATGAATATATCCAAAACACTATTCTGTATCATGTGAAAACCCAGTCCTATCCGATTTCAAATATCAGAACTTTCCTACAATTTCTCTATTTTGCTCTAATTCCTTTCCAGGCAATCGTAGTTCCTGCCTTTGAAACTTTCCAATACAAACTGGACTTCCCACACACAAAAGAAACATTACTGAAGCTTCTTGATTCAGGAATCATATCAACGTTTCGGTGAGTCATTGCTTTGCAAAATTCATTTCTAGTGCCCCGTCCACACAGGAACGCAATCGCTCCTTTCCATATCGTTCCGTTCCGAAAAGGGGAGTGCTCAGGGGCTGCGTTCACACGGGAACGCTTGAAATAACATCGCTCCATTTCAAAAAGTGGAACGATAAAAAAATTGATACGAAAAGTGGAACGATACGCAATCGTTCTGTTCCGTCCCCGTGTGAACAAGCAATGAGGTGCAAGACTGGTCCAAAAACAGAATGATAAGATGTTTGCCCTAGCAGCGTACGTGGAAATAGTTGTTGCTGGAAAAAATGATGAAGAATAAACTATGAAACGGAACGGTTGCGTTTCTGTGTTAACAGAAACAAAAACCGATGCGCAATCGCTCCGTTCCCGTTTGAACAATCCATTTTTGAGTTCCAGAAACTAGAACGAAGACGGAACGGAACGATTGCGTTTCCGCGTGAACGGGGCCTAGCACTGGGTGAAATTACATAATTTTCAAAATGTTTGCGATTGTTTACTCACCTGGTATGGGTATCCATTAGAACCATATAAGATATTACAATTACATCTTAATTTCTACTACCGGGTGAGCCAGCAAAAAGTTCCCACTTTTGACAATTCATAGCACCAGGAGTACTTCACCGATTTTGATGATTCGAAGTCTAGTTAGAAGCTAGAAGATTGAAGTATTTTTTGTGATTTTTCTCACTGTCTTACCAGCACTAGAAGTATCGGTAAATTTAACTTTATAAAAATTTCATGGTTGCAAAATGACTGAAAAAGGGCCTAAAACATTGATGAAATTGCAAGGTCTAAAGAGTTTCAGTCCCATAGTAATAAACTTGCAATGCATATCCCTGACCCACGGACAATTGCAATTTCTTTATTGATTTGTACGAGGAGTCTAGACTGATGCCTTTTCGTCCCTTGTTTCCCTGCGTTCCTTGGTCAAGAGGGACTAATAACATTACTCTTAAAAAGTGGGCCCACTTTAGGCCCGCGTAGGGTGGTTCCGTATTCACCAATCAAATCGCTAGAATTCAGTTTTTAACCAATCAGGGGCCGCTATTCAGAATGCTGTTGTTGTTGCTCTCAAAGAACGGTTGATGAAGCCTGGAGTTCTCGCAGCTTCGATGGATCTATTTTGCTTCTACAGAGGAAGATTACTGTCTGAAAGGTTTGCATTTTGCGATTTATAGGCCAAGACAACATCATTCTTTTTACTAAAAGTTTCCTTTTCAATGTTCGAGCTCTTTAAACCAGATTTTGAAGCGATTTTATTGAGTGTACGAGAACTCCCACCTTTTTAGGCCATTTTGAAAAAGTGGGCCCACTATATAAGCGTAATATTATGAGTCCCTATTGACCAAGTGATATCAGCAAGTCAAAGAACGCAGGGAAACAAGGGACAAAAAGGCATAAGTCTACGAGGAGTCCATTATGATTTGATCAACGTTTTATGCCAATTTTCAGTCATTTTTCCACCATCAAGTTTTTATGAAGTTGAAACTACCTGTATTTCTAATGCTCTTGAGACAACGAAAAAAATCATAAGACTGTTTCAGTCTTTCGGCTTTTAACCCTTTCACGCCCGGCAAAAATTAAGCTTAACAGGAATACCTAATGTAGATCGTCATTTTCCAGGGGGTATCATTATCAGTGATTCAATAAGCAATAGATAAATGCAATGTCCATAACCTTTCAAATCAATCAAAACTCTGAAAGCTTTACCCCCTGAAAAATTCGCAGTTCTCAATGAATACTGTTGGGCTATATGGCCCTTCCGGGGGTGAAAGGGTTAACTTGAATTTGAATGATTTAAATCTGTGAAGTACCCTTGGTACTATAATTTTTCAAAGGTGAGAACTTTTTTCTGGCTCACCCGGTATACATATTCTAATTACTATACTACCAGTAGCCTCACGACATAGTCCCAGATATCGCAAAATAGCAACAACAACAACAATAACAACAACAACAACATTTCCTTTTTTGCTCAGCCTTATGGACTTTGATACAAATTTTTGAGACGGAGATGCACACATTTACGTGTGCCCTTTGGAACGAGGCTGCAGTGTAGTCTCCGAAGCGAGGCAAATGGCCCTCGACAGTTGGAAATTCTCAAAGCTGCGGTGAAGTGCATGGAAGCTAATTGGCCTTAAAACTGAGGAACTCCTGATTCACAGTGAAAGGTTTGTTGATTCTTGGATTGAGGAAACATTCGTATGGATACTTGTGGCTTTTGTTCATGGCTAATATCACTGTAAACTTGAATTCTGAGCTGTTTTAACATTGGAGGTTCGAGCCGGCAACTTAGGCCCATCCGCCATTGCCTGGTGTTCGTACAGTGTTGCTATGGTTTCCAAATCTAGTTATGAAATTGATCGGGGAAAACTTCATCCCAAATTTTAGTATCAAAGTCCATAAGTCGTAGTTTGAGCGTCCATCAGTCTATCAATAGCGATAACTACGAATATGCAATCAGTCTGATTCAAAACTATAATGTTAATTTATCTGTCAAAGGCTAACTTAGATCGGAAAATTTTGTCTGGTAAAATCACACGTCTCTGAGACCCAAGCAATTAGCGAAATGCCAGTAAGGGGCTTGTATTGGAATCGAGAATTCCACGTTCCATTCCGCTCCATGATTTATGTGGCATTGAAATTTACGTTGTCAGTTTCAAAATAGATTTTTTGATCCATATAGCAAGTAAATCATGGGCCAGAATGGAATGTGGAGTCCTCGTTCCCAAACGTACCCTTTACAAGCATTTTCCTAACTTCTGGGTCTAAATGATGAGAGATTTTATCAAATAAAAATTTTCTTCTCTAAGTTATCCTTTGGCTGATAGAATAAGATTCCATTTTTGAATATCGGCCTCGTACTTGTTATTTCACAGTCCGTCATACGCGTAGAATTTCCTTTGAATCACCCAGGCTAAGGAAACGCCTGCTGGCGCTGTCTGCGATGTGATATGCGACCTCGTTTCCATTGACGTAGCAACGGAGCAATTATAATTAGGTTTTCCTAGCAACGAAATCTTTGCTGTGGAGAACGACCAAGAAGAAGACACAGATGGATTTGAAATATATTCATTTAAGGTTTCACAGGATTTCAACTTTCCTCACTTTTTCATAAACCGTTCGACTCCCATTCGATTGATCGGAATAACTCGAAATTGCGAAAGTTTCGAATCGGTTGCCGTCTCTGAAAGTCGTTGAAGCGCGAGAATGGGCCTAAAGCAGAACCGGTGCAAGTACCCCGAAAGAAAACTAAAATAACTCGTGAGTCTCATACTATCTCAGAAAAAATTTTTCGCTTGATTTATTGCCAATAGTCATCCAAAAGCATCTTCGATTGCTCAAAGTTGGGCGGGGTTGGACAGAGTGAAATTTTTATGAGTGCGTGCTTGGAGCGTGACAAAGAGGTTGAAGTGGCCTAAGCTACCGCTGAAGAAACTTAGCCGCTGCAGTTAATTCATGATTTCTAACGGCTAAACGAATCTCACTATCCGAAGATAAAACATTTAAAAGTCATATGAATGTCTAAACTAGCCTAAAATGCTTACCACTGTTGTAGAAATCCAATCTAAAAGCGCGATGCACTTATCCGTCCAAACTTCAGTTTCCACCTTGGTTTCACTGCCAAAATCGCGATCCGCTGCGAAGGAGTCGCATACCACATCGCAGAATGCAACTCAATGCGCGATTCCTCTCCCGTGTTTAGCTCCCTGGAATCACCCTAGACTTACGACGATGAGTCTCTTGTTTCCCTGTGCTCTTTGACTTGATGATGGCGCTTCGGTCAATAGAGACTATGAAAAACCTGGCCCTATTTAGGCCCAAACTGAGCAATTTCTTCAGTACCAATCAGATTGCGAGATTTAGCCAAGAACAATGCTGTCGAATTTTCAATTCGAATGATGCAGTTGACTAGAGTTTGAAGGAAGTTGCTGCGGCAGGTTGTTGTAAATTGATCTGGTTTGTTTTGGTTTTAAAAACATGGAAAATGTAGCGTTGAAAGACTTCTTTTGCACTCACCAGGTAAAGTGAACTTTCATCTTCAGATTTATACAAAGTATCCTTGATTAAACGTCTGCTTAACGTAGTTTTTATCGCATTTTCTTTCCGAGGAGTTACCGTTGAACAGAGCTACGGCAGTCGTTCGATAATGATTCGATCGATCGAATGCCTAAGATAGGGCCAGGTTTATTACTGTTTTATGATGAGTCCCTCTTGAGCAAGGTTCACCGCAGGGATACAAGGGACTCATCGTCATCAGTCTAGAATCACCCTACACCACAAGGGCGATACCATGGGGATCGAATGATAATGACTACTCCATGGCCAATGAAAAAGAAAAAGACACGCAACAAAAAACTATCATACAACTCTATTACTCGCGATTAAAGGCTAAGAGATACTCTACTAGATTTTGCCTGACGTTAGATGACAGGCCAGGTTTCAAACAAATAAGTATCTTCACGTTTCTATCGAAAACCCACTTCAATTTGGATCTCATTCACTGTTAAATCATATTCCTAGAAGCCAAAAAGTATTTTAAAATGACTTTCGAAATGAAAGATCGTATAGGAGAGTTTAAACACAACACCAAGACGTTATATTGTTTGCTTTTATTCCAAAGGTATTCAGTGTGGCCAAAAGGTCACAGACCGACAAATTTTGAGAAGTGGAGAGTTAGTAGCAGTAACTATAAGGTGAGGTAGTTGTTTATCAGTAAATACGAGTTCAGAAAAGTAATCCATTGATCGTTATCAATTTGCTCTACTTTTCTAAATTGTCCTCGTGTTTACAGCTTTTTCGTTTGTTTGTTTGTTTGTCATCTGATTTTAATTCAATATCTCCCTCGCTTCTGAAGGAAATTAATCTAAGTCGAAATTTAACTAATACATTTTTATCATGTACATATTTCAGTTGCTAATGACAAACATTCCACTCCATGCGTTTTTTGCAGCCATCTTGGATTGAATGAGTGCCTTGTTATTGGAAAGCCCCCTCCCCCAACGTGAAAACAAGGATGGCGAGCAAGTCCAGCACTCAACGATGCGCATGCACAAAATCAATGCAAGATGGCTGCAATAATGCAAGGAATGAAATTTCTCGCGAATATGAGGCCTAAGACAACAAACAAGGAGACACGTCTTTGGTCTCCACTACTAACGACCTTAGTACTATTGTGCGATAGCAGACGGCCATCAGCGGTTTGTCAGCAACGATTCAAGAGAGCGTTAAGGCTCAAGTATTTCATTGGACTAAGTTCCTTTAAAGTGAATGTATTGAAAGAATTATTTATGATATCTGGTGGAGGACAACACAACAGCGTCCTACCACTCATGGGCAAAGCATTCCAAATTTGTAGTTCTATGATGGATTAGTTCATTTAGGTCCCCTGCTGACCGTATCATCAAATACGATCGGCTAATTTTTGGCACGCATCATGTCGTTTTTGAATTAGCTAGTTATCTCCTTTAACTAATTTTGATTTCTTTTTTAACTAATTAGATTTTTATTTTGTAAATTTTTCGCATCGCCCCTGAAATTAGTCTTGCTGACTGACAGGGTTTTCGGACATAAATAATTTTACAATGAAAACAAGAAATGATAATGAACTGTAATACGTTTATGTTCTTCGCCTTTTTGCAGATTGAGTGGGAGCCTGACTTTGAGCCTTACATCATGGTTAAGAGAGATTCGACACCACTTTATGATCAAAGATTCGTTGGATTTGGCTGGAACAAAGTCTCTCATATCATGCACCTTCACGCCTTGAAGTAAGAATTCAAAAAGTTTGTGCAATGTTGAAAGCTTGCCATCACCATTAAGGAAAGATTCTTCTGGATACTTGCGGCTTTGTTCGTGGCAGGTATCATTGAAAATTTGGATTTTGAGGTGTTTAGCACCGGAGGTTCCAGCCGGCAACTTACGACCATCCGTCATTAGCTAGAGCATTCAGCTTGTGGCTATGGTTTCCATATCTAGTCATGAAATCGAGGCGTAAAACTTTTTTTTTCAGTCCAATTTTCAGTGTGAAAGTCCATGAGTCGTGGTTTGAGTGTCTATCAGTCTACCAACAGCGATAACAACCAATATGCAATCAATCTAATTCTAAATGTCAGAAATTTAATTGTCAGTTCAGTTCATTTCAATTCAGTTTCATATTTAAAAATCCAACTACATACAAAAAAAATCCTTTAAACTAACAACAATTTACTGAAAATGATACAAATGACAAAATATAAAGAATAAAAATGATAATCAATAGACTTGCACACAATTGATATTACAGAAATAGGAGTTTCTATGGAGTAGAATTTTCTGAAGGAGGAGCTCTCTCAATAGATAAACTAATCGAACACTTTGTGAAGTCCGAAACATTTGAGATTGAAATTTTTACACATGCAGCTGCACTATATGCAGGAGAGAAAGACATATCCTGGAAGGAAAGTAAGCTGGACTGCCTGTACAACTTTCTACTGAATGAATTTAAAAAATTTATCTGCGTTTGCTGATATTTATGCATGAAAGACATGCAACGTGGAGATCCTGTATCCGTTGATTGGTGAAATATACCTGGGTTGTTTGTCAGGTCATAGTTGGGGAAAAGCACACAAATTGGTGGTTTCTAACGTTTTGTCACAGAATAGTACTCTCTTCAGATTAACGATAAGGACTTAAGTTCCGCATTTGGGGCATTTTATTTTCATATTGAATTTGGGACCCTTTATTTCATGGGGATACAGGTAGAAACATGGAGATTGTTATGGAGCCTTTAAGAAACTAATTATAACCTCTGAGTCCTCGAAATGGAATAGTTTTAAGAAATTTTCAGTGCTGGGCCCAAATTTTTAGTTTCTTATAAAAAATCCACCCTTAGGTCATAGAATTTTGCACCCACTGTTTCAGACTGATTTAACAATTTGAAACCAATGCTCTCTTGTACGATCACGATACACAGCAAAATGTTAATAAGCAAGCGTCTATCAGAAACCAAATCTCGCAAATCATTGGAAAAATGCCCGGGGGGATAACTACCATATATGCAGGTACGGGATGTGCCATTTTTGGGGGTGCCTTTTTTCGAGAAGAAAATAAATTTTGGGGTATCATTTTTGGTAAAATCACAAGTAATCATATGATCAAGTTTCACTTACTTACTTAAAATTTCGGATGGCTGTCACAATTTTAGGGTATCCATTTTCAATGGCCTGTAAATCTCGGGGATTCTTTTTCGCGAAAATTTATAAATTTTAGGGTGCGATTTCACACGTCAAATGGCACACCCCTGTCACCCGCCTATTGAAGTTACCCCCCGGGGAAAATGTTAGCTCTAGTGGTTTGTTTAAATGTAAATTCAATTTTGAATGGCTGTTCGTGTTCGGGCTGTAAAAGTTCAGTAAACTATTAGTCGAATCAATTATTGACGAAACCATGGGATTTCTAGTGGAATACAGTCCAGTGTTAACCATCATAGCGCGTTGAACGCCATCATATGTCTTTTTCCAGCAGTGCAGGCGTCTGATTTTTTAAAAAAAGTGAGGTTCCATATAGAAAGGATTATTACATTTGATTTTAATGTGTTGAAAGGAAGTTTAAGTACTTTGCCTTAATTTTACTAGGTGAGCCAGAAAAAAGTTCCCACTAAAATTCATAGCACCATGGGTACTGCACAGATTTGAATGATCGAAATTCAAGTTAAAAGTCAAAAAATCGAAGTATTTTTGTGATTCTTCTCGCTGTTTTACCAGCGCTGGAATTATAAGTTGATTCAACTTGATAAAAATTTCATGGTTGCAAAATATGAGGGGCAAATCACTTCTCAAATTAGCGTACGTGACTTTTGTGATTTTGAAATCATATGATTTTTGTCTGTGATTTTTTAGTGATTTTAGTGATTTTTTAGTGATTTTTTGTGTGATTTTTCTGTAATTTCTCAGTGATTTTTTATTTTTTGTGCTTTTTGCGTGTGATTTGTTTGTGATTTTGTGATTTTTGTATGTGATTTTTTTGTGATTTCAAAGAGGGTGTACGAAGAAAAAATCAGTGATTTGCCCCTCGGCTGAATTTACCTTTATGATGGTTTTACCGCATTCACACTGGCACAGTTAAACCAGCTTTACTTAAACTAGGTTAGATTTCAACCAATCAAATGTACTGGATTTGTTGGATTGCCCAATTAGAAGGCTCCATTCGATAACCTGGTTTAGTTTAAACTGGTTTAACCTGCAGTGTGAATACGGTATTTGATAGCATTTTTAATTTCAATTCTATGGCAATATTTACATACATACATAAGCTCGATGCAAACCTCTCTTTTAACAAGTAAAAAAGTGTATTGATATATTTACCAATATTAAGGGACAAGAAGGACCATAGATAATAGAAGGACAGAGCAGAAACTGCGCATGCATGCGCAAAAATCGTAACTTTGAGTCCCCTAGCTCCCTGCAACAGATCCCAAAATTCAGCAACACCTTGATATTTTGTTCCTTGGGCCTTAATCTCTTGATTTATTATTTCAAAAAGTTTATCTATCCAAACACTTCCTTATCTCAGATTGCTCAATAACTTCATTTTACGCAGTTTCTGCTCTGTCTAGAAGAAGCCTTTCAATGGGGATTCATCTTCCTCGTATTTGAATTAACAGTTTTCATTTCTTTTCATGGCTGTTATATTTTCATTTTAGGTTTGATTTCATAGTAGCTCACGATTTGTTTATCGTTCATATGCCGCATGCTCCATCGTTTGACTTGATGAGCTTCCGACATAACAGTAATTACCGCAAGTATGTATTTCAATGTTAACTTTTCTACAGTAGAAACCCGCGTATAAGAACCTAGTAGTTTAGAACCTATTTGTTGGGGAGATGAAGTGCTGGCCCTATTGTTTTGACCGATCTCAACCGTTAAGCTAATTTGCATATTACGTCATTGACATAAATCGCTACCATGCATGCGATCTGGAGCCCTTATTGGGGGATTCCTCGAGGCTCGCAACTTAGCCTGTTCGTATCCCCAACACTATTGGCTGAAATTTCGAAATTAAACCCCCAAGGTAGCCTCACTACCAGTCACGACATAGTCCCAGATATCGCAAAAATAGCAACAAGGACAACAACAACAGTAACAACAACAACAACAACAACATTTCTTATTTTTGCTCATATCTAGTCATGAAATCGATAGGGGAAAACTTCATCTCAAATTTCAGTGTCAAAGCATGGGTCGCAGGAAACGAAGTAATAGTTAAAAATGTAAACGCAAACATACCTGTGTCCTTATCGTGGTTTCTTCTGCTTTTCTTGGCTTTCCTTTGCTTCCCTGCCTCAGCTCAATTCATTGCTTCAAGTTCGTAATGGCCTAAGTCTCTTTCTCTGCAAAAGCGAGGCTGCCCTCGTTTGCGGTTTGCCACTGAATCACAAAACCGCAAACGAGGGCAGTCTCGCTTTTGCAGAGAAAGAGACTCAGGCCATTACGAACTTGAAGCAATGAATTGAGCTGAGGCAGGGAAGCAAAGGAAAGCCAAGAAAGGCAGAAGAAACCACGATAAAGACACAGGTATGTTTGCGTTTACATTTTTAACTATTACTTCCTTTCCTGCGACCCATGGTCAAAGTCCATGAGTCGGTCGTAGTTTGAGCGTCCATCCGTCTATCAATAGCGATAACTACGAATACAGTAAAACCCTGCAAACAAGAACTAGCAAAATAAGAACCTGCAGACTGTTTTTGTGGAAAAAGACACCCAAAGATAAGAACCAAAATCAGACTGATTTACTTCAATGTTCTTATGAGATGGTACACTTGATTGAGAAATTTCATCAAATCCTTGTAAACAAACTCCTAACTATTGATAACTGAACACCAGCTAACAGTTTTCAAGGATATGCAAAGTTTTTTATCAAGCTATATGATATAAACTGATTTTTCAACAACAAGAATACCATGCTCTCTAATATTCGAATGCAGTCATTATACCATCAAGTTTATTTAACACATATATATTTTATACTTTAACTTTATATTCATCAGAGTCACAAGTCTCCTTGCAATAAGAGCCACACCCTGAAAATGTCATAAGTACCTCATTTATAAGAATCTAGTCAGTCTGTTTTTTTAGAAAAGTATGTTCTTGTTTGCGGGGTTTTACTATAAGCAATCAGTCTATCCCCAAGGTATAAGCTGCTATTCAGCCTGGGATTTGAAATGGGTTCTTGTTTGTAGAGATTATTAATATTTGTTTAGTGTCAATATAGTTTCGTCTTGTTGCTTTTTATGGGAAATACAGTATTTCATCGGATTATAACAGTTCTGATTCTTCCACGGCAATGTAAAAGAAGGCCTTTTGAACTCAATTGTTGTGAAATTAAAGTAAATGATAGCCTTGAAGTCTGAATCTGAACAAAACAAATTCCTGAAAGCCTTGATTAAGATAAGAACCAATTTAAGATCCTGAACAGCGTCATTTCTCAGTAAATACCTAATATTCAAGTCAGGCTGACTTGCAATCTTGTAGCTTCTTATATACGGGTTTAACTTTTTCTCGTTATTCTTTTTGTTTTTGAATTTGTCGTTTCCCGTAGCCCGTGACATGATTTCTAAAAGGCAGCTACAGCTTTCTCAAGTAGATTTTTCAAGTGATTTTCTTTCGAATTCTCTTGCATCATAATATGGACACTCGTGTTCTCTTTTCCAGATGCCTTGCGAAAATTAAAGAAGAATTTTCTAAAGATTTGGAGACGAAATTCTCAATGAAATTTCGGTAAAGGAGTGTTACATGCTTTTCGTTGAATAGAAGAACGGTATGTAAAACTCATTAGGTCTTGGTCAAACAAATGAGCATTTTCTGGAAACTTTAACCCTATTTTGGTCGCTGGGGCAAATTTGCCCCCCCCCCAGTAGATTTTTGATAACTCTCTTAAGAAATATTTTATAGCCATGAAACTTCTTGACTTTTTGCAACAACCTATTGTGCAACTTTTCAGAAAGTTTCATTGAATTATTTTGAAAATGAGGGATCGAGAGATAATTTCCTGGGACTGACCCTGGAAAAATCGCAACTTCTCAAATCTCAATTATTGCGAAAAAAGGCGAAAAAGGAGCAGAATTTGAATATTTTGCAAATTTCTTTTGTAATGTAGAGCTATTTGATGTATTCTATCATAATTATCATGTTTGGATGGAAATTTTGCTCTAAATTTAATCTTATCGCGATTTCCCTCATTTTGGCCAATCTTGCCGCTTTTCAACAACGGAAAATGCTGACGTGAGCAAAAACGATGGCTAACCTTGGGTTTAATTTTTATATTTTCAAAAAGTAAATGCCTGAGGCTATTAGCACACCAAATTTGGTTGCGCTAGCCCTTTAGTATTCGCTATCATTTATTCCAAGACTGAGTGTTTCAAGGTGTGTTGAAACAGTAAACTGGAATTCCAGCCCAGCTGTTGACCGAGTAAGTCATATTCTTAGAATAACTTGAAAAAAAGCTACTAGATAAGCTACTAGACAAGAAGAATTCTTAATGATGAAGAGGAGAGATCAGTTTTTTAAACGATGGATTTCTCTTCAGGGAGTAGGAAGCAACTTAAACTTTGTGGGGGACGACATTTGAGGTCACTTATTTCCTTAAGAAGACGGAGGCATTTTCTGCAAATAAAAAGGGCACTTCTTTGTTTATTGCAAAACCTTGGGGGGGACGTGCTCCAGTGCTCCCCGGTTCCTACGTCTATGTTTCTCGTAGATGGTTTCGAATCATCTGGGGGGGGGGTTCTTGGCTAAGTTTTGGTAGGGGTCTACCACAAGCATATTCAAAGTGTTACCGTTTGCTTGGACTTGCCTCATGATCAATAAACAAACGGGAGGGAAGAAGAAGAAAACGGAAGAGATAAGAGGAGGCTCTCCTCCCCCTTTCCCTTCCGTTTTCTTCTTCTTCTTCCCTCCCGCTTGTTTATTGATCAAGAGCGAGACTTGGAGCAAGTCCACCGTTTGCTAGACTATAAGTCTAAAAAAATATGCCTTTTAGTGAGACACATCCCAGGTACCTTCACATGATTGAAGCTCCTGCACCATGCTTCGAATTTAGATCTATGTTAAACCTTCACAATTTATTGATTGGAAAAGGATCTCGATTATTTCTCGACGAAGTATGGAATGAAATTTTCTCAAACAATGCTTGTTCGCTTGACCAGTCCTCTGTAGATACTTGATTATAAGATGTGAACAGTTTGTAGACTTGTTATTTGAATCCTTTGTTTCCCGGCTCCCTTTAACTTAAGTGATATCCTTTCAGTCAACAGATACTCGTAATCTTACTTTGCAAAAACTCGCCCCTGTTTAGGCCCTCGCCACAAGAACTTCTCGTGGCAATCAGCTAACCAGATTCGATGAAATTCCATTGTGATTTAAACCTCATTCAACAGTGTGAACTATACACTATAACATTAATTTAAGTAATCTTTCTACACATGGAAAATGGAAAAGTATCACAAGAGTGAGTTATGTGCTTGCGACTCTCTGCTATCTAGACAGACGCTCTACCGATTGTGCCTGCTCGATACGCTAAGCATGGTTCATCAATATCCAGATTAGTGTAACGACGTAACTTGTTTAATATTTTGCCTCACTACGTAAGGACCCTCTAGTTACGCTCATCTCATTGAGTTGAACTGTTTTTGTTGTCATCGCTCCACTGAGGGCCTTATTCCCATAGAGCTGTAAAAACGGAAAAAAATTTCAATCGGCGTCGAGATTCTGTCGCCCCGTTGTGTACCGATCAGAATGTGGCTTACAGGAAGACGGTTTTTGCTTTTATGGCAAGAAGGATCCTTTACCCAAGTAATGATACCTAACTTTATGGTACAGCAGCTCTAAAAGACCGATTTTGAGGAATTTTAGAGTCAGTGGCCGTGAGAAAAAGTAGCAGATGATTTAGGCCTAATAGTTAAATTCTAAGGCCCCGTTCACACGAGAACGGAACGGAACGGAACGGAACGGAACGGAACGGAACGGAACGGAACGGAACGGAACGGAACGGAACGGAACGGAACGGAACGGAACGGAACAGAGCGGAACGGAACGGAACTTTTTAAGGGGTGTTCACACGGCATGGGATCGATTTGCAGTGTTAATATCTTCCTCCTTAGAGATAAAAATTTTCTATGCTCGCCATTTAGTTTTTCCATTTCTATGAGTAAACAATCCTATTATTTGGAGTTTTAGAATTACCTCATGTATAAATTGCATGAAAAAAGTCCGCAAAGTGGGACGGAACGCTCCAAAAAATGTTCACACGAGGGCTAAATCGTTCCGTTCCGTTCCGTTCCGTTCCGTTCCGTTCCATTTTACGGCTCACTTTTCAGAGCCGTCCATTTTTCGGAACGGAACGGAACGTTTCTAGTCGTTCTCGTGTGAACACCTGCAAAAATTCCTTCGTTTTCTGGAACAGTTCCATATCGTTCCGTTCTGTTCCGTTCCGTTTCGTTCTCGTGTGAACGGGGCCTAAAAAGGAATCCGGAATCCGAATCGAACGATAGCTTGATACAGTTTGAATGTACGCAATAGCGACAGAAGCTTCAACGCCACTTAATCAAACCTTTTATAGGACAGCTAAAAGATTTCATTACGGATTTTTGCCGTTTGTACAAGCATAGGGAAATGAATCGTAGTTGCAGCGTTATCAGTTCAGGCAAAGAGCAAAATTATGACATGTACAATCGAGTCTATATGATATAGACTATATAATAATAATAAAATATGTAGTCTATATACTATATAATATATCGCCCAAGCGACTAGCGACTCAGTTTTCCTGACGCAGAGTGACCAATGCCCTCGCGACGAACGCTGACAGAATGGCGTCACCATTTTCCCTCGCGTTTTTTTGCGGTATAGCTTACTCTTGTCACACTTTTTCCACATGTCCATTCGGCGAATAATTACCAAAATTTTTTTTACTGTATGGCGAATTGGATTTTTTGGTCTATTTCGTTGCCATCAGTTGATAGGTTAGAATAAGCTTAGGCAGGGTCATCTTCTTAACTGTTTCATTATGACGAGTCCTCGTCCAGAATGGTATGATGCGGGGATACAAGAGACTCAGGTAATAAGTCTAAACAGAATGTATATTTAAACCTTAATTTATATAAGTAGAATTACAGTTGGTTGTCATATATTATATTTATACTTGTGCAGAATGTGGTTACGGCATATTTCTTCGTGGTGTGATATCATCGAGACTTGATAGTTGATAACTTAAGCCTGGTTTCCATACAGCCGTTAGTGGCGTTGCCAGTGCTGAGGCACGGCTGTACCATACCAGTGCCGAGACAGTGCTATGACGTATGTTGCTATTAATTGTTTTTTGTGGCAGAAGCGTCATAAGGGCCTGGAAAATTAAATCAAATTCAAATGTTTTCGTCGCTGCTACCGCGGTACGCCGCGGTAGAGCAACATTCGCTGCGCATTTGATCGTATTTCATTGCATTTCATCAGAATTCTGGGTCTACGATCAATTATATTTATTTCCGATATATGAAATCCTACCAAAACAAGATATTCTAAATCTTGCTAATTCGTCGCAGTTCATCGCAGTCCGTCGCAACTGATCCCAGCGAATCAACAGATTTTATGATCTGCTATGAAATAGGACGAATTCCGCTTGTAGTAAGATTCTCGAGATGAGACAAGCTCGTCTCGAAACGTACTACAAATAACCATGGCTTAGTCGAATAACTTATTAATTACAACTGAATTTGTATTATTATTATTATTATCAATTTGTTTTACGTTGGCAACTTACATAGCTATATATAATTAAAAAAGCTAATTCAAGCCAACATTGTCTTGATGTCTTAACTTGAATTGTCGATACTGATTTGTCTTTCTCTGCCATGACCCTCAAGATGTTCGTTGTGGTCCTAGTGTTCAATTTATATTAAAGCTGCACTTTCCGATCAATGTTCCGATTCTCGATTTTCATATCATTTGACAGTCGCAATTATTTACACCCGATGAATTACGATAAAATGCGATGAAATGCAATGAAAAGTGACATACGAAAACCAATTGTATGGAGAAAAAGCCACGATGGCAGGCTGTGCGTTGGATCTTCCTTGAACGAAAGATGCTTGCAGCGAAGAACAAATGAAAATATTCCAAGGCAGGAACACCACAATACAACGCAAAAGAAATGACGATTATTATTTGGATTAAATATTGATTATATATGGTATACAAGAGCTGATATTTCGCCTTGGCATACGAGGCTTCCTCAGAGCTAAACTAACGTAATCACAAATGTACAATAATTTGAACAAAGATAAATTGTAACATGAAATTTTGCGTTGTATTGTGGTGTTCCTTCCTTCGAATATGAAAACCAGCCTTACAGAGGTCTCAGCACAGGCTCACTACTTATGGCTATATTTAAACCAGGCTTTACCGGTTTAGCAAGAAACTTGCATGTTTTGAAAATCATCAAACTTGGATTAAACTACCGATGATGAAAATTCCTTGATATACCATGAGTGGTGGGACACTAGTAAATTAATTAGGTTAATTTAGCTTCTTTACCTACCTTGAAATGCCATAAGATTCTCTTCCTTGACATTGGCAGCCTTTCTCAGCCATAGTTCTTGCCTTGAACTGAAGAGCTCCATCTCATGTGCTTTCAAAATGTTTGGGCCTCAACGTAAACGACCTTTGTCATCTCCTGCGCATTGCTAAGGTCGTTTACGTTTAGGCTCAAACATTTTGAAAGCACATGAGATGGAGCTCTTCAGTTCAAGGCAAGAACTATGGCTGAGAAAGGCTGCCAATGTCAAGGAAGAGAATCTTATGGCATTTCAAGGTAGGTAAAGAAGCTAAATTAACCTAATTTAATTTACTAGTGTCCCATCACTCATGGATATACACTTATATCAAGGACAGCAATGGGGACTCAAATCTTTTAACTAGGTGGTGTGAAATTTTGTTCATTCTTCCTTTGAACTGAATAGGTTGCCAGGAACTTAGGGTAGCAACTTAGGGTAGTTATATCACTGTAAGTTGATTGTGCACAGTGGATGATGTCTTGATTATTTTCAAAATGGCGGCGTCTATGATACTTGACGCTGTGAAGTCGTAAACTTTCCAAATCATAAACCAGAAGAGTGACAGATTTCTGCTTACATTGATTATAAGCAGAAATGATAGATTTCTCATTGAAATACCGTATTTTCCAAATACTGTTGATCAAGATGACTTTTTTATTTAAGAACAAAATAAGGATCGCCTGTGAATTTTGCTGTGATCTTTGACATAAAGCCAGAATACGAAAATTTAAAGATCGATCGGACTGGTTACAATAAACCTTTTAGCTATTCTCAAAATGAATCTGGATGGAACGATCATATTTCGTTACGTTTCGTAGAATTTTCGAATGAGTACAATACTGATATAAGCTCTAACGCCATTCAATCAAACCTCTTGTATAAAAATGTATAAAAATATCGCTCGATCCAGACTCTTTTGAAGAATACAGTGGAACCTCCATTAACGGACACCTCTATACAACGGACACCTCCGAACAACGGACAAATATTTTCGTCCCAAAATACACTGGCAAAAGGTGACACCTCCATGCAGCGGACACCTCTCTACAACGGACGATAAAATTGGTCCTATAGGTGTCCGTTATATGGAGGTTCCACTGTAGATAAAAGGTCTATTCTTCGTAAAAAAGTTCCCACTTTTGAAAATTCATAGCACAAAGAGTACTACACAGACTTGAATGATTCACATTCTAGCTAGAAGCCAAAAGATCGAAGTATTTTTGTAATTTTTCTCACTGTCTTACTAACACTAGAAGTATATGTAAATTAAACTTCATTAGAACTTCATGATTGCAAAATGACTGAAAAAGGGCCTAAAACATTGATCAAATCACGAGGACTCTCCTGACACAGAGCAATAGGCAATGGGCGTTTCACCTCTCTCGAGAGTAAAAGGACATAGATTTTTAAACAAATACTAAAGATTTTCACTTCCATGGCAATAAATGTACAGAGGATATCTCTCACCCATGCACTCTCTTTGTTGTTCTGTGCGAGGAGCCCTTTATTATGTGATCAATGTTTTAGGCCATTTTTCAATTATTTGCAACCATGAATTTTTGTAAAATTGAATTTCCCTATATTTATACGTAGTGCCTGTCTAAAACAGGAAGAAAAATCACAAAATACTGCGAACTTTCGGCTTTTAACTAGAATTTTAATCATTCAAATCCGCGAAGTACTCTTGGTGCTATGAATTTGCCAAAGTGGGAACTTTTTTCTGGCTCACCCTGTTTGTCTGATTTGTACCTTTTCGCTCTACTTCCTGTCTGAGCGAACGATTCAATTCAATAAATGAGTATGTAAAGTAACTCAGTTCAATAGATAAGTAGGTAAAAAAGTTTACGTAACTGCGAGTGAAAAGTGGGACGAATTTTGATAAATCGAAAGATTCATAACATGATCATAAATTTTGATGAAAACATGCAAGTTCTTTTGACCCAACCCAGTATAATGTAAAACTAGAAAGGTTCCTTCATTTGCCTTATGAATTGTCCATTGATCAAACAATTTGCGAAGATATTTGAATTTTTTTTTCTCTGTCTGTCAAATTCGTTACTGATCCCCTGTGAAAATATAGTTCACTGCAAGGCTCTGCGCACGCGGTCAAGGGGGCAGTCAAAAAAAGTACATTGTGCAATGAAACGCACATTTGATGAGTAAATCCACCTTTTCAAGATAAGAGGCGCGAAAACGGAAGTCTATTGTTGTTTGAGAGTTTGCATTTTTTAGCTTTCTTTTGTGTTAGCGGAAGAGCCAATCAACTTGAGCAGGTGAATCCAAGCCTCGTTTTCGGAACCGTAGTCCACAAGTCGCGCTCTTCTCCTCCCTTCCGTTTTCTTCTTCTTCTTCCCTCTCGTTTGTTTATTGATCAAGAGCGATACTTGGAGCAAGTCCAGCTAAAATCTTGTTCTGCGTTCTGCGTACAAATTTTACTACAGATGCAAATGTTTACTTTCATATCTGTCTTCGTTTGGAGATTACGATGATATAAAGAATGATAAATCATAAGGGACTTGATCGTGAAATCAAAGTTTGGACAAAAATTTGTCCAAACATTTGATTTCACGCTCAAAGTCCATAAATTTTAAATTCTTAAAATCGCCGTAATTTCCAAATGAAGACGGATATGAAAGTAATAACGTGCTTCTGTGCTAAACTTGTATATGCAGAACAAGATTTTAGCCTCAAAAATGCAACATCTCAAACAGAAAAAGACTTCCGTTTTCGCACCTCTTATCTTGAAATTTCAGGCGAATTTCACCGGTCTATATTTACCGAGGGGCAAATCACTTCTCAAAACAGCGTACGTGATTTTTATGATTTTGAAATCACATAATTTTTTCTCTGTGATTTTTTATGATTTTAGTGATTTCTAGTGATTTTTTCGTGTGATTTTTGAGTAATTTTTTCAGTGATTTGTGATTTTTGGTGCTTTCTGTATGTGATTTTTCTTATGATTTTTTGATTTTGTATGTGATTTTTTTGTGATTTCAAGGAAGGTGTACGAAGAAAAATCAGTGAATTGCCCCTCGATGTTTACTGTACGGAAAAAATAGATTCATTTTTTTCATCTTTAATTATTTATACAAGGCAGTCATTAAGCAAATAAGGGGTCAGCTAATCGACAATCCATTACTAATCAGTTAGCTAATACGGATCTACTTTCAACGAGCGTGAGATTGAGAACAGCAACCTTCCTGCAGCCTCAAGACTCCTCTGCGAAATATTATAAAAGCCGCTCTCGGGGACAGGGGGGGGCTCTTGGCTAAATTTTTGGTAGGAGTCTGCTGCGAGTATATGCAAAGTGGTACCGTTAGCTAGACTAATTTTTAAACAGATTATTTGTGGTACAAAACTTAGGGTGGTTCCAGTTAATATCCGTACCCCCCCCCCCCTATAGAAGAGAAAATGGGGAGGTATGCAAAAATCCCTGAAAATCAAAGTGCATTCCGCTGCTGAGATCATGGGTCGCAGGAAACGAAGTAATAGTTAAAAATGTAAACGCAAACATACCTGTGACTTTATCGTGGTTTCTTCTGCCTTTCTTGGCTTGCCTTTCCCTGCCTCAGCTCAATTCATTGCTTCAAGTTCGTAATGGCCTAAGTCTCTTTCTCTATAAAAGCGAGGCTTCCCTCGTTTGCGGTTTTGTGATAGGCAGGGAAGCAAAGGAAAGCCAAGAAAGGCAGAAGAAACCACGATAAAGACACAGGTATGTTTGCGTTTACATTTTTAACTATTACTTCGTTTCCTGCGACCCATGCTGAGATGCAAAAATCCAGGGGAAGTGACAAAAATGAGGAAAGATCCGGACTTTCAAGTTGCTGGCCAACTCTTCCATACGGGCAACATCAGGGTAATTTGACCGTAAAATCGAAAAATCCGGACATTCCTCTACTTTGAGATGCAAAATTCAGATCTTTCTAACACATTTTATCATGAAACATAAGGTCCTTTTGGATGATTGCAAAGTCCGTGCTGGGCAAGCAAGAATAAGAGTGTATGAAAATTAATTCGTTCATATCCCCAACTGATCGTTGATGCTGTTTTAGCTGCAAATCATCATCATCATCATCATCATCATTACTTTATTTTTAGTAGGCTAAGTTGAAAATAGCTACTTTACAGCTAATTAAGGCCTACTTTAAAAATTAATACAAATATCTAAAAAAGAAAGAATATATATATATAAAGAAATTTACAATGCGTATATATATACAAAAAGATTACATGATAAAAACATCTATCTTGCTAGGAACCCCACTTTAGGAATATATGTCTTGCAGAGCCTACAGTTGCATTTATCACCTTTCCAGCATCTAATTCGTTTTTTGAAAATAGGAAGGGTATTTGATTGTTTTATCTCTAGCGGTAATAGCTGCCACAGTTCATTTCCAAGGTAGGCTATGCTCTCAATTCCAAATGACGTAGTTCGTACCTTTGGAAGTTGAGCATCATTGCCACGCCTTAGATTGTAGCTAATATTTCGTTCCTTGAAAATATCCTTCATGAAAGGTGGGTTTAGATCGGATTTGGTTTTATACATTTCTGTCATTAACAACTGCAGGTTTCTTACATGGATTGGTACCGATTTGGTCTGCTCCAAGAGAAAGCCAAAATCATTCCCGTAATCTTTATATACTATGCGTAATGCCCTTTCTTGAGTACGATTTATTCTATGGTCCAAAGTTCTATCATAAAACATCCAAACAAGTGGACAGTAGCTAAATTGAGATAAGATAAACGCCCTCATTAACTGCTGTAGTTTTTCAGTGTCCATGTAACGTGATATTCTGGCAAGAGCGTGGAGTTTTTGGCCAGTCTTTTTGCAAAGAGCCCTGACATGTTGTTTGAAAGAAAGTGATTGATCGAAAGTTATGCCGAGAAGGTTTTCCTCTGTACTTTCTTTCACACAGGTCTCGCCTATTGTAATTGATATTTCATTACTTCCTTTTGCACCAAAAATCATTAAGTGGCATTTGTCTTCATTTAGTTTCATGAAGTTGTTTGGAAACCATTCAGTTATTTTGAGGGCATCATTCTCTAAATGCATAATGACATTTTCAATATTAGGACCACACGCATAAATAGTTGTGTCGTCAGCGTAATTACAGATTTCGGTCTCCTCCAGGAACATGAAAAGGTCATTCAGGTATATATTAAACAAAAGGGGTCCTAGGACTGAACCTTGCGGTACTCCTCGGACGGTTTCTGTCCGAGGGGTAATGAGTGTTATGAGTGTTAAATCAGAGGGGTATGAGTGTTACTACCAAAGCTGTCCCTAATCGAAGACCAATGAATCGCCCGAAAAGCAGTTTCGACCACCCACCCACCCCTCGCTCATACTAAGCTTGGTCTATGGGTTTAGTGTGGCGAAGCCACTGACTCTGCAGCCAGAAGGGGTACACTGCCCTTAGCCAATTAAAGCTTACCACTAGCTGTTAACTCTGTTAAGGAAGTGCTGCTCATAGCGTTGTTTATATTGTTTATAATGCAGTTCCACAGATTTGTAAAAGAATAAATTGGAGCATGAGCGTATCCTAGTATGAGCGAGGGGTGGATGGGTGGTAGCGATTACTAGGACTCATCGTAATAAGTCTAGTATAAAACTAACGCTCTATCCAGACTCTCCCTTAGAATAGCTAAAAGGTCTATTAGCAGAGATAAAACGGCAATCGATTGCATTAACAAGCGTGACACCTTACTTACCATACTTCCTTTCTTACTGACCTGGAGCCCCCTCTTAGATTACAAAGTTGGACATCGTGATCAAAATCCGGGGCCTTTGACTTGATGAGTTGTTCTTCCATAGGGGAGGGGGTACGGATATTAACTGGAACCACCCTTAAGATAACCTGAAATAGCGGACTCATCATGATCAGTCTATAAAATTGTAACTTGTAGAGAGACGCTATCAACTCCTGTGAAGGAACAACAATCAAAATATGAGATAAACCTGTAACTATAGAGAAAACTGTCAAACCTGTAACAAAATCAAGTAGTCATTTACCGTGATTATGTGATAAAGTTTTGGCAATCGTTGATTGGATGCACGTTGTTTGAGATTAGCCAATCAGTGGCCCATGTGTGATGTTCACGTGATACTCAAATGTCTTTTCTTTGTTCGATATATTCGCATCAAAGTCATCAAAGTGACCAAAAAGTTTGAATTTGATTTTCCAATTCTAAGTGAAGCCCAATCAAAGGGGCAGGGTCACTTAATGTAAACTAACTTCTTTCGAAATGACGATTTTGCAGTATTTTTGATAGGCCATATCACAGAGATTTTCCACCGCTTTTCTCAAAATAAAGGTGTTATTTTGAAGATGGATTCTTGAATTTTGTAGAGAAAGAAACCAAACACTCATATGTTGTACGATTGCAGAGATATTAGTGGATTTTTAGAAGTAATTTTATTGTGGATTCACCCCATCCACCAAAGTCTGTACAGAACACAAAGGCCACGTGTGGGCAACAATATAGATTATAGAGATAACAGGTTTGTTTACGGTTACGTGACCTGCCCAATTAATGAAAGAACATTTTTGGTAACCCAAAAATTTGGGATCGGAGTGGCATGCCCTATAAACCAATTGAGGAGCTTCTTCAATTGAAGATCAACTTTGCAACCCCATGGTTGTTGTTGTGGAATTGTTCAAACGGGGAAAGCTTTTTTGAGGACACCCGGTATTTTGGTTAAAAGTGGAACCCATCCAAGAGCAAATTACAAGCTATGTGGGAAACACATCACAGCGCATTACCACGAGATTTTACCCTGGAAAATTTTTGCTCTCGCGTTAAATCCCTTCATGCTATTGTTCCATTGGCTCTACCAGAACCCTTTAACTAAAAGCGAATTCGGAATTCTTGCTTCCAATAAGGAAGTGCCTCTTATAAATTTATTTGTTTTTTTTTTTACAATTAGGTCAATTGTTCACGAAAACAGAGGAATAGTTCCCGCCCTGAAGCAGCTAAGTGCAAGATAGCAACATGTCCAGGCAAAAGATAAGTCAAGAGATCCTATATAGCTATCATTTAGCACTTGAGAAAAGAAGTGTCGAGGCGTTTCACAATGAACATCTCTTTGGAAGCATGCTTGGGTACCTAAAAAATGGTACTCATACCCTCAACAAAATTTTGAGAAACTAGATTTTAAAATCCTTTTGCATAATGCCTCTTTAATAGTATTCAAGTTGCCTCGACTTCTCCCTCTTTTCTAATCATCATCGGTTCTGTTTTCCACTTTTATGTTATAGTTATCTTCTCTCGGTGAGATAAATTTTCTTTTCCATTCTGTTTACGTAATTATGGCCATTTGTCACTGATTTTTAAAGATACAATCTATTTACATCTTAGATGTTTAACCCGGTTTCTTTGTGACTAAATTATTTTCTTTCCTTTTCTGTTTAAAAGGACACAATGTAATGAAACTAGTTCTACATTTTTAGTTTTACATCTTAAAAGATTTAACCCTTTCACTTCATATTATTACATTAGAAGAATTTTTTGTATATCCATATAAAAAATTACACTACATGCTACATCTACGTTCTACTATACTTTCTAATTACTCTCCAACAATACCACACTACATTGACGGGACCACAAGGAGCAGGAGAAAATGGCTACCCTGTGGCCATTAATATAAAGACATGTAAATAGATAAGGATTTAGTAAATTAAGACCAGATACTGATACTAACACATACTGGAATCTGTTCCACATTGGATGTCTGGCCAGCATAGGCGCGTGATGGCAAACGTATGCTGTCAGGTCGGGGTTGAGATTAGAGGAATTGATTTTATAAAAGAGAAAAAATTAAATATATAAGTAACAATAAATCTTCGCCTGAACCAAACTGAAGAGTGTGTGACGAAACGCGTTTTTTGTTAAATGACGTTGTTGCAAAGTGATTACTTGATTTTCTTGTAGGTTTAACAGTATTCTAGCTAGGTATAGGTTTATTTTATATTTTGATTGCAGTTCTTTTACAGGAGTTGATAGTGTACTCGCTACAGGCTACAATTTTATTGTCCATCCATGGGTTTATTATGATAAGTTCGTTATTTAAGGCTATGTTAAATGGTACCCTTGCTTAGGTCAATTTCTTCAGAGATGATGCGCTTGGCTGGACTAATGTTGAAAAAATGATACAATTGGCTAGATTCTTTTCTAATCTTTTCGAGTCAGCATATACCTAAAATGTGTTTGTCTGAACTTGGAAATTTCAAAATGTCGATTTGTTTAATTTACTAGTTTATTATCAACAAAAATGGGTTGTCAGCATGAATTTCCTTGAATGCTGTAGACCAATGTTGTCAAATATGATACCTTTGGCTAGACTGTGGTTTAGGCAAAATTGCAAAAAGTGTACCCTTGGCTACACTAGAGGTCAGAAAAGTATACCCGTGAGCGCAGCACATCCCAAGGTACCGTTACCAAGGAAGAGATCCCCCGTGCGCGCAGGCTAGAGGACAGCTGATGCTTGACCGTCTGCTTCATTATACTTAGATTGTTCACAAACGACTTTGATCGACATAAAGTATTTGCCACAAACAGGAAAAGACCTTGCGATAGGCAAAGATAACTGCGCCGACTGTAAAAGTACATTCTTCAGTGTAAAGTATCATTGCAAAGCAGAATTCTCTAGTAAAGGTAATTGCATTGTAAACTATTGTTATTCGAATTTTGTTGTAAATTAACGTGTATTTAAACTGTTCGCAATTGCTTTAATCAACAGATGGATTTGCGACAAACAGGAGCTGACGTTGTGATTTGCAGAGACATGAGAAAACTTCCACAAGAAAGTCTTGTGCTTGGTGTCATCGCGAGACAGAATCCTCTGTATTGCAAATTATTGTAAATTTGAATGTCAGATAGTTACGTTGCTTCATTAGATAAGTGATTTAAATACAGTGGGGTCACTCAGAGAAGCTTTCATAAGATTCGACAAGTCTTTCTCATCATTCTCCACTTTCAGTGATGAAAATTGGATGCGTACTAGCTGGGCTCGGCCATTCAAATCGGAGATTCCACAGTGAACGAAGAAGCCAAATGTGACGGCTGTAATAGGGTGTTCCAAAAAAATTGTTCGACATTTGATTAAATCCTAAAAAATAACGATACGCTGAATGGGCACTTGATCAAATAACCCTTTTCTTGAGATTTCAAATTAATTTTTGACACGAGAATCTTGCAAATCTGGTAAAAATTCATGGAGTTACAAGAGTTTGAAGTTCAAGTTTGTGCGAAAGCTGAAACCATCGGCCTCGAAATGGCATTTTTGGTAAAAATCGCATAGGCCATCGTTTCTGCTATTTCTCGACTGTTTCAGGGCGAACCAAATGAGATTTGAACAGGTTTTCGATAACCTAACTTTCAAGTCTTTAAGGAAACAGTTTTAGTCTCTGGTTGATTTTGTTTTGAATCACTGTTTTTGACATATGCAATGTTAAACAAATTTTGACAATGATCGCAAGAATTAAATTACTTTGAAGTCCTATTTGATTGCTCTGATATCAACGAGAGGTATGACATTAATCAAGATTCTTTTACTTCGGTCTTAGAGGTTTTTTGTATTACAAGTAATCGAGGGGTCTCTGGTTTCAGCTTTCGCATATTCTTAATCTTTGAAAGCTCGCAACTCGGTGAAATTTCAACCGATTCATAAGATTTTGGTCTCAAAAATTATTTCATAATCTTAGGAACAAGGTTATCTTCCCATGAGCCTGTCCATGTTATCGTTATTTTTCTATATTTAATCAAACGTCGAACAATTTTTTGAGACACCCTGTAGATATATATGAATAATAGGAAGTAAATTCAACCTATAATGTGCAGTTTACTAACACAAAATAACATTACAAGGCGACAGCAAAGGGACCATAAGCGGACATTGCACTTTTTTATACAGGGTGTCTCAAAAAATTGTTCGACATTTGATTAAATATTGAAAAATAAGGACAACATGAACAGGCTCATGGAAAGATAACCCTGTTTCTAAGATTATGAAATAATTTTAGAGACTAAAATCGTGCAAATCGGTTGAAAATTCATTGAGTTACGAGCTCTCGAAGATCAAAAATATGCGATAGCTGAAACCAGAGACTCCCCAGATTACTTGTATTGCAAAAAGCTCGAAGACGGAGGTAAGAGAAGCTTATCCAATCTCATACCTCTCGTTGATATCAGAGCAAACAAAATACGACTTTCAAAGTAAATTATTTCTTGCGATCATTCTCAAAATTCATTAACATTGCATAGGTCCAAAGACACTGGTTCAAAACAAAATCGGCGAGAGACTGAATCTGTTTCCTCAAAGCATCCATATGCTTGACAGTTAGGTTATCGAATACCTGTTTGAATCCCATTTGTTTCGCCCTGGAACAATTGAATAATAACAGAAACGACGGCCTATGGAACTTTTACCAAATATGCCATTTCGAGGCCTCTGGTTTCAGCTTTCGCATAACTTGAACTTCAAAAGCTTGTAACCCCATGAATTTTCATCGGATTTGCAAGATTCTTGTGTCAAAAATTAATTTAAAATCTCAGGACAAGGGTGACTTGACCAAAAGTCCATTCAGCGTATCGTTATTTTTTAGTATTTAATCAAACGTCGAACATTTTTTTTTTGAGACACCCTGTATATACTCAACAATCGTATTGCTAACTTACATATCATATTACTAACTACACTACTTACAAAACCACTCTACCTGTTAACCCGTTACACTACTTATAAAGTTACTCTACTACAATACCTAAACGATACCGCAAAGAGCATCCGAGGCTGTGTCTACCGTGCGGCCATTTAATACAAAGAAAAAACTTCAAGTAAATATGAAGGGAAAGAATAAAGAAAAGAAAACAAGAAAATGCACCTAAATCCCCAAAGCTGCAGCAGCTAAGCTTCAGTAGCATCGTTTTTAAAACGTTACATTGTGTATATGTATCTTAGAGGTGCAGGGTCACGTAACCGTAAACAAACCTTAGCTCTATGATCTGTATTGTTGCCCACACGTGGCCATTGTGTTCCGCTCAGATTTTGGTGGATGGAGTGAATCCAAAATAAAGCTACTTCTAAAAATCCACCAATATCTCTGCAATCCTACGATGTATGAGTGTTTGGTTTATTTCCTAGAAAATTCAAGTGTCCATCTTCAAAATAACGCCTATATTTCGAGAAAAGTAGTGGAAAATCTCTGTGATATGGACTATCAAAAATCCTAAAAAGTCGTCGTTTCGAAAGAAGTTTGTGCACATTACAGTTTGTTCACACTGCCCCTTTGAAGTTGCTTTAAACGATTTCTGAATTGGAATCAACGGACAACCTTTCATCACCATAAAATATTATTTAAAGCAATAGAGGATTTGAAAGATTTGGAAAACCGCTCAGTTGCAAGGTTGAATATACACGTTAAGGATTCGTAATTGGAATGCAATGCATCTTGGTAAAGAGTTCCTCGACGCCATCTTTAGCGTAATCGTCTATAGTAATTCACAAATCTCGCAATCTGATTGGTACTCTAGGAAGTTCACAGTTTGGGCCTAAATTGGGTCAGTTTTTCATATTAATGTTGTGAGTCTCTGTTAACCGAAGCGCCATTAGCCAGTAGTGACACCACTGTGCCATTTGTAACTTTTGATATTTCGGCTTTCAGACTGTAGCACTGCGGCAAATTGAAATATTAATGATATACTCTGAGAGACCTTTTTCGCAATCTGTTGCTAAAATCAGTCATTGTGGTAAGAAAAGCTTAATTGCTGTGTTGTAATTTGGATTGTGTCATAGAAGCTTGCTGCTACTGAAGGACCACAACTTCTCCACATAATCATTGCAATCAAAAACTGTGCAATATTAATACATCTTTTGTGTTGTTACTGACGCTATTTCAAATCCTTGAAGTCTGTTAGGACATACTACAGATAAAGGATTAAAAAAAAATTCAGCCACACTCAAGTCAGGTCCGGTTTACTTTTTCATGAAACAGCTAAGTTATTAGCGATCAGGAGCAAGAATCCTCACTCTAATAGTTTAACCAGCATGCCACTGGCGTACCTAAAGGGGGAAAGGGGCCCCTAATTTTCAAAAAGATGGTCCTTGAGATTCGTGCAAAACATTAGAAAGGTTGGTTTGGGGTGGGGAGGGTCAGGTAGATCCTTCAAGAAGTGGTCTCTGAGATTCTTGCAAAGCAAGCAGAGAGTGGTTTTTAATGTACGCCAGAAAAACTGTGCAATATTAATACATCTTTTGTGTTGTTACTGATGCTATTTCAAATCCTTGAAGTCTGTTAGGACATACGACAGATAAAGGATTTAACAAAATTCGGCCACACTCAAGTCAGGTCCGGTTTACTTTTTCATGAAACAGCTAAGTTATTAGCGATCAGGAGCAAGAATCCTCACTCTTCCAGTTTAACCAGCATGCCACTGGTGTACCTAAAGGGGGAAAGGGGCCCCTAATTTTCAAAAAGATGGTCCTTGAGATTCGTGCCAAAACATTAGAAAGGTTGGTTTGGGGGGGGGAGGGGTCAGGTAGATCCTTCAAGAAGTGGTCTCTGAGATTCTTGCAAAGCAAGCAGAGAGTGGTTTTTTGATGCTTGCTGAGTTAATTAACTCTGATGCTTGGTAGCAAGATTTTGGGTCTCTAAGAAATGCTTGAATGCTGCTGGAAGAGACATTCTAAGCCAACGTAGCATGCACATCCGCAGAAATCTTCCTGGGAGCTTGCCCTAGACTGATGCCTTTTCGTCCCTTGTTTCCCTGCGTTCCTTGGTCAAGAGGGACTAATAACATTACTCTTAAATAGTGGGCCCACTTTAGGCCCGCGTAGGGTGGTTCCGTATTCACCAATCAAATCGCTAGAATTCAGTTTTTAACCAATCAGGGGCCGCTATTCAGAATGTTGTTGTTGTTGCTCTTAAAGAACGGTTGAAAAAGCCTGAAGTTCTCGCAGCTTCAAGGGACCTATTTTGCTTCCACAGAGGAAGATTACTGTCTGAAAGGTAGGCATTTTGCGCTTTGTACGTCAAGACAACATCATTCTTTGTACTAAAACTTCGCTTTTCAATGTTTGAGCTCTTTAAACCAGATTTTGAAGCGATTTTGTTGAGTGTACGAGAACTCCCACCTTTTAAGGCCCTTTTGAAAAAGTGGGCCCATTATATAAGCGTCATATTATGAGTCCCTATTGACCAAGTGATATCAGCAAATCAAAGAACGCAGGGAAACAAGGGACGAAAAGGCACAAGTCTAAGCTTGCCCCCCAGACCAACTCATATCAATATCCTAAGGTGTCTCAGCCTGTACATGCTGCTGGCTATAGGGATCCTTGTTTGCTATCATTTTTGAAACAATCTAATCAAAATGATTTTGAACAGCCCTTACCATAATTGCATAAAATAATCTAAATTGCAACAACAATTTCTTTCGCCGAAGCTTCTTGCAAAAGGAGATGAAATCGACCGACTGGAAAATTACGAACGGAGACATTTCCTCAAATATTTACATTGAAAGACAAAACGGACCATTAGCAAATCATTTTGCAGTAAAGCTAAGAAAAGTAATTTTGCAATTCGTATGTGATATGCTAGAATGTTCGTTTGAATAACCATTCTACAATAACTATGGAATAACTTTTCCGTTATTACTTTCCTGGAGTAATTTGCTGTATGATTGATACAAATTCTCACTGCAAATCTAACAAAATGACCGGCTATTTTGTGCTGACTGCAGCTATGTTTACGATGCAAAATATAGCTCTAACTAGACAGGACGTTTCCTTCATTTTCCGAGCATCTGAAGGGCATGGTCACCAAAATTTTTTCGGGCTGCTTTCCAAACCCCCTCACTCTTCAAGTGTTGCGTACGCCCCTGCTGCGTGCTGCCCAAACTCCTCCTCACAGGAAAAGTACTTTTCGTGCAGGTTATTGCCAAGTATGTTCTTCGTTTCTCACTACAATGAACCTAGTCTGCGTGCAGACAATATCTCAGGAAAACGTATAGTCTGCGCAACGCCGCTCAATGTCTTGTATTGCATATGTTAGGATCTGTGTATTGTCTGCCGTAGGATACTTATAGACTTATTGCGATGAGCCTCTTGTTTCCCTGTACGCTTTGACTTGATAATGGCGCTTGAGTCAACAGAGACTCATAATATTACTCTTAAAAAACCTGGCCTTATTTGGGCCCAAACTTCGCGATTCCTACTGTACCAATCAGATTGCGAGATTTGTGAATTACTATTGTTACGTTGTAAATGTGATAGCATTCTCGATTGAAGAATTGAATTACACTGTCAAGGGATTGAGATTCGAAGCCGTGATTTCATCATAATTCCATTGATGATTGAAGAAAACAGGGCCAGGTTTTTCGCTGTTTCCTTATGAGTCCCTCTTGAGCAAGGTTTACCGCATGGATACAAGGGACTTATCGTCATAAGTCTAGGGTACTTAGAGTTCCAGAGTATTGTGTTGTTAATGATGTTTGGTAAGAGAACAAAGCGAAATCAAAAATTTAATCACACGATGACCGGTCTGTAAATCTGGTTGCTATTTCGTTTCAAAGGAAAGAGATGTTATTGACTGCTACAACAATACGATCTCTTTCTTATCACATAAATGGTGAAGCACGCACTGTACCAAAGCGCGGCATTGCGCAGACTATGTCTTTCCTCGGGAAAAGTCTGCACGCAGTGCCAACAATGAAGACCGCTTGCTTTTGATTAACACCAGAATTCAATTTCATCACATTCTAGCTTATTTTCACCGTGTGACACAAGCTTTATTGATTGAACCTCACTGAGCTGTGTCTTTAGCCACTATGGTTCAACAATCGCATTCAAGACTCCAATCAACAAAACGAGGCCGAAGTACTCAGGTATTGCCCGTTAAAAGTCAGTGTTCTTAATCAGCGCCCCAAAATTGACCAATCCAGTTGGTCTCGTAAACTTCGCTTTTGGGGGACGATACTCCCTTGTCACCTCCTGGTCTAAGAAGGAAATTTTCTCAACTAAACCAGTAAATAAAACAAACAAAGCCGCAAGAGCTGCTCTGAAACCAACAACGCAAACCGTCTCCTGGAGCACATGAAAGGTGTTTTTTAAGAGAAGTCGCAAGTTTATATCGAACGTAGAAGGACAAATCTATATATCTGACTGGCGGATTTCGTTTATTTGACCCAGGGCGGAATAGGAATAATTTCAATTAAACCCTAAATATGGAACAATTGCGATGCTTTCTGCTCGGCTTTTTGTTCATTTGATCATTGGATCAATAGCAAAATTAATAATGTTTATGTATCTTCGCGTCATTATTTTAGGTTACTGGTTCTCAAAAGAAGGCAAACATGAATGCCACTTCAAGTAAATCAATGGTTTGTTTCCATCTTGGAGAGATTGAATTCAATCTAACTCCAGCTGTTGCTGTCACTGCAATTATTAGTGCATCTGTCAACGCTGTCTGTTCCTTACTTGCAACGCTCGGAAACATGATCATATTATATGTCATGGTCACCAAGGCCACCCTTCGCACAGCTTCCAATCTCTTGCTTACAAGTCTTAGCTGCAGTGATTTAATTGTTGGTGTTGTCGTACAGCCCTTATTCGTTGTACTGCGCTCTCACGAGATCAATGAAATTCATTTATGTACGGTAAAGAAAGTGTATGGCTTCGCGGCATTTTACTCTGGCATTCTTACAGTTATTATGATAGGATATATCAGTGTAGATCGTGCTATCGCCGTGTCATATCCATTCCGCTACAGAACAAAGGAACTCGGGAAGATTTACTTGAGCATAGTGATTGTACAATGGCTATCTACAGGCCTTGGGTTGAGTATCGTATATGCAGGAGTATTACAACCGGATGTTTTGTACAAATTTACAATGGTACTGTGGTTGCTAATATGTTTTGTTATCGTCGCTTGTTATGTTCAGGTAAACCGTGCAGCCCGGGCACGGAGGAAACGGATCGCCCACATGATTCGCGAGCAGCAAGGCACAGCAGTCCTTGCACAGAAAGGGAAGAATAAAACAACATTGATTATTGTATCTGTCTACTTCTTGTGCTATGTGCCAAAGTTAGTTCACAAAATAGTTGCCTATCTTGGCGCTGATGGGAGTGACTATCTGTATGCTGCAAAACTAACAGAAACAGTGTTATATATGAACAGTAGTCTCAACCCATGCATATACTTTTACAGGACGAGGCGAATCAAAGAAGCAATTTTTGAAGTACTTCACTCTATTCTAGATATCTTCATTTCCAGGATGAGACGCAAGGAGGACGCTGCAGATAATGTTGAGAACATGCAGTCAGGCACGAGTGCAAGGGCCACGAATAACAGTGCGATAGTATGAATGATTCATCGGTATGCTGCGAAACTAACAGAGACAGCATTAACTAACAGCATTATGAACCGGGTGAATCAAAGGGTCGTTAGACGCTTCAGAAAATGCTTCTTCCTGAATATCAAAGCAATATCATTGGAAACCGTCGTGTTTTATTGCTGATATGTTCAATTTGGTTCAGTAATTTACCCGGCTTTAATCGGCCATTCTTTCCTGTGGATATGAGAGATTTTCAGGAGAAAGCCCATTTCGAAATCCTGCAAACTCATGTAAAAGCGACGTGCAAAGTTTATCGCATTTCCTTCCCGACAATAATGGCATTTACATGTATTCATTCATTTTGTCCTCTTGGTAGATTGGCATCTCCTTGAGTAAGTTAGTACGTGCCACAGCGTGTCTAAGTCAAAATATTTGGGAAATTTGCTCATTATTTTAACGTGTTTCTTGCGGTTTCTCCAAGGGACCATTCGAGACCGATTTCAGCCACAAAAGTTCTAGAAATAATTGAAAATATTGGCCATTTAATCAAATATTGCAAAATATCATTGCGTCTATTTAAGAGACCAGTTTCCTTTCAAATGCAGGAAGTTTTATCACTCACCCTGTATGAACAGTAGTGAGTAGTATTTCTTGAAGTACTCCATTGTGTCTGTGATATTAAAAGACGTTAGCCAACGTTAGCAACAAACAGTCAGGCAAGAGTACACGAGTAACAATATGCCATACAAAAGCTTATATGATGCAGTATTCATGTGCTTCAAGACGTAGACAGTATTATAAATGAGCAGAAGTGAGCGGTCTTTCTTGAAGTACCCCATTGTGTCTGTGATATCTAAAGGCGTTGCAGCCAATGTTGGCAACAAACAGCTGGGCAAGAGTACACGAGTAACAATATGCCATACAAAAGCTTATATGATGCAGTATTCATCTGCTTCAAGACGTAGACAGTATTGTAAACGAGCAGTAGTGAGCGGTCTTTCTTGAAGTACCCCGTTGTGTCTGTGATATTAAAAGGCGTTGCAGCCACTGTTGGCAACAAACAGCTGGGCAAGAGTACACGAGTAACAATATGCCATATACAAGCTTATATGATGCAGTATTCATATGCTTCAAGACGTAGACAGTATTACAAATGAGCAGTAATGAGCGGTCTTTCTTGAAGTACCCCGTTGTGTCTGTGATATTAAAAGGCGTTTCAGCCAATGTTGGCAACAAACAGCTGGGCAAGAGTACACGAGTAACAATATGCCATACAAAAGCTTATATGATGCAGTATTCATATGCTTCAAGACGTAGACAGTATTATAAATGAGCAGAAGTGAGCGGTCTTTCTTGAAGTACCCGTTGTGTCTGTGATATTTAAAGGCGTTTCAGCCATTGTTGGCAACAAACAGCTGGGCAAGAGTACACGAGTAACAATGTGCCGACGAAAGCAAATACGATGCAGTATTCATATGCTTCAAGACCAACATAGACAGTATCATATATGAATAGCAGTGAGCGGTCTTTCTTGAAGTACTCCATTGTGTCTGTGATATCATCATTAAAGGACGTTTCAGCAAATGTTGACAGCAAACAGTCAGGCAAGGGTACACGAGTAACAATATCGTGTACGAAGGTATACATGATCCAATATTCATATGCTTCAAGACCAACATAGACAGTATCATATATGAACAGTAGTGAGCGGTATTTCTTGAAGTGCTCCATGTCTGTGATGTCGTCATTAAAACGCGTTTCAGCAAATGTTGACAGCAAACAGTCAGGCAAATGTACACGAGTAACAATATCGTGTACGAAAGCATACATGATCCAATATTCATATGCTTCAAGACCAACATAGACAGTATCATATATGAACAGTAGTGAGCGGTCTTTCTTGAAGTGCTCCATGTCTGTGATGTCGTCATTAAAACGCGTTTCAGCAAATATTGACAACAAACAGTCAGGCAAATGTACACGAGTAACAATATCGTGTACGAAAGCATACATGATCCAATATTCATATGCTTCAAGACCAACATAGACAGTATCATATATGAACAGTAGTGAGCGGTCTTTCTTGAAGTGCTCCATGTCTGTGATGTCGTCATTAAAACGCGTTTCAGCAAATGTTGACAGCAAACAGTCAGGCAAATGTACGCGAGTAACAATATCGTGTACGAAAGCATACATGATCCAATATTCATATGCTTCAAGACCAACATAGACAGAATCATATGTGAACAGTAGTGAGCGGTCTTTCTTGAAGTGCTCCATGTCTGCGATGTCGTCATTAAAAGGCGTTTCAGCCAATGTTGACGACAAACAGCCAGGCAAGAAAGTGTACACGAGTAACAATATACATGATCCATTATTCATATCGCGGGGCAAATCACTGCTTAAAATCACGTACGCTCTCGAAAACAATCGCATTTTAATCACAAATTAATCACACTAATCACACAAAAATCACATTAATCACGAAAAATCAACAGTCACATTAATCACAAACTGTGAATGTTTAGCCACGTCTATTTGCTTACATTGATAAGAAAATTAAAGAACTAGAATGTCGATTTCTCCCATTCCCCAAATTTAAGTGTATGCATTTTCAGATATCCTAACATATGCTCGAAAACATGAACATCACACAATCGCTTGATTCTGAGGACCCTGCGATGGAGCAAAACTGGATCATTGTTTTTATACCTAGGACACTAGGAAAACTACGTCATATTTTATCATTTGGTTCATGCATCTTGTTCTGGCTTGCCCAGTTCGTGCGATTTTCAAAGTATAGGAACTTGGTTGAGGGCATTTCGGAACATGTGATTAATTTTAGAATACACGTTTTTTTAATAAGAAACTAGGATCAGGCCATAGTACTAAAAGTTTCTTAATTTAACATGAAATTTTGTCCATTTTAGTACTAAAAGTTTCTTAATTGGTTTCTTATTTTTTGAATGCATGAATTGTCAATGTGCTCGCTAACACTGCTGTAGATATGTTTCTTGCTATTTAAAACATCATATAGGAATAAACAGTGCTCTGTTATGTTGAAAACACAAATGGTTAGATAATATTGCCCAATGATAAAGGTTCAACTATCTATTTGCTATAAAATTCATGCTTTTAAGTTTGAAAAGTTTCTTAGTACGTCTCAGGCATAGTACTAGAGTTTCTTAAGATTTTGGCCATCTTAGTACTAGTTTCTTATAAACAAGTTTCTAGTCAAAAAAAACGTGTAATCACAAATTAATCACTTAAATCATTAAAAAATCAAACTAATCACACAAGAAATCAAATTAATGACAAATAATCACTAGTGATTATCAATCTCGTACACCATTTTCGGGAGTGATTTGCCCCTCGATTCATATGCTTTAAGGACAAATGACGGAGATACGAGGCAATTCAATTCAAGGGGCCTGGGCAATCTAAATATAGTCTGTTGTATTCTATTGTATTTGATGATCTGGAGAGATTACCAAAACAATTGGACAAATGATGGCAGGTGCCTATCTTTTTGTACTATTTTTAAGCTAGACGTTATATATCCATCATTTGTCTTTAAGACCAACATAGACAGTATCATATATGAACAGTAGTGAGCGGTCTTTCCTGAGGTACTCCATTCACATCTTTGATTTCGTCATTAAAAGGCGTTTCAGCCAATGTTGAGGACAAACCATGAGTGGTGGGACACTAGTAAATTGGATTAGGTTAATTTAGCTTCTTTACCTACCTTGAAATGCCATAAGATTCTCTTCCTTGACATTGGCACCCTTTCTAAGCCATAGTTCTTGCCTTGAACTGAAGAGCTCTATCGCATGTGCTTTCAAAATAAGTTCGATTTCGAGACCACTGCGTAGGCACAGCAATGCGCAGGAGATAACAAAGTTCAATTTAGGCCCAAACATTTTGAAAGCACATGTGATAGAGCTCTTCAGTTCAAGGCAAGAACTATGGCTGAGAAAGGGTGCCAATGTCAAGGAAGAGAATCTTATGGCATTTCAAGGTAGGTAAAGAAGCTAAATTAACCTAATCTAAATTACTAGTGTCCCACCACTCATGGACAAACAGCCAGGCAATAGTCCACGAGTAACAATAAATACTGCAAAAGCATATTCAGTAGTATGATTTCGTTCGGTGTTCCGATTGTCATTAATATCCCTTAACATATGTATACAATGAAGAAACAAAAAGCAACATCTTAAAATAGCAAAAAAGTAAAATAAGAAACACAACTGTAATTTTGTAATACAAGAAGAAACACATGAAGCGAATGATCTATCTTAGACTTATGCCTTTTCGTCCCTTGTTTCCCTGCGTTCTTTGATTTGCTGATATCACTTGGTCAATAGGGACTCATAATCTTACGCTTATATGATGGGCCCACTTTTTCACAATGGCCTAAATAGGCGGGAGTTCTCGTACGCTCAACAAAATCGCTTCAAAATCTGGTTTAAAGAGCTCGAACATTGAAAAGGAAACTTTTAGCACAAAGAATGATGTTGTCTTGACCTACAACACGCAAAATGCATACCTTTCAGACAGTAATCTTCCTCTGTAGAAGCAAAATAGATCCATCGAAGCTGCGAGAACTCCAGGCTTCTTCAACCGTTCTTGAGGAGCAACAACAACAGCATTCTGAATAGCGGCCCCTGATTGGTTAAAAACTGAATTCTAGCGATTTGATTGGTGAATACGGAACCACCCTACGCGGGCCTAAAGTGGGCCCACTATTTAAGAGTAATGTTATTAGTCCCTCTTGACCAAGGAACGCAGGGAAACAAGGGACGAAAAGGCATCAGTCTAGATCTATCTAATAGACCTCTTAGCTATTCGGAAAAAGAATCTCAATCGAATGATACTTTGCTACATTTTGTAGAATTTTCGAATGTGCACAATAGTGATAGAAGCTCTAACGCACTCGATCGAACCTCGCGTATAAAAACGTGTCAAAATAGCGCTCGATCCAGGCTCTTTTGCTGAATAGCTAAAGGTTTATTCAACATAATGGTGTCCTGACACTCTTTCAGAGAACAATCTTAGTAGTAGATTCCCTGTGAAACCATCTCCGTTAATACATTTAAGAATAATTCAAAATGAACTCAGTTCCATTTTCTATTCGATAATGACGTAATCTGATCTGACTTCCGTCCCTTTTCTTGCTGTACATTCGCTTCGTGTGTTTCTTCTTGTATACATATAACTGTAATATATGTATATAATGTTATGTGATTTAGACTGCGTTCACACGATGCCGGCAAACTTTAAAATGATGAAAAAAGTTCGAATTCGAGACCGCTGCGTAGGTACAGTAATGCGCAGGAGATGGCAAAGGACAGTCAGGCCCAAATGTTTTGAAAGCACATGTGATGGAGCTCTTCAATTCAGGGCGAGGAAGTTTGGTTGAGAACGGATGCTAACAGCAAGGAGGAGAATTCTATGGCATTTCAAGGTAGGCAAAGAATCTAATACGATCTAATTCAACATCATGGTGTCCTGACACTCATGCTTTCAGAGAACAATCTTAGTAGTGGATTCCCTGTGAAACCATCTCCGTTAATACATTTAAGAATAATTCAAAATGAACTCAGTTCCATTCTTTATTCGATAATGACGTAATCTGATCTGACTTCCGTCCCTTTTCTTACTGTACATTCGCTTCATGTGTTTCTTCTTGTATAACAGTAACATGTTTGAGCGTTTATGGCATGGGTAATTCTCTTTATATTTTGACATCTCGTATGATCGATGAAATATATAGCACAATTGTTCCACAATACTTTTTATTGTTTTGTCTTCATCAACCAATAACGTAACTTTTACTTTTGGTACCCAGTACTCTTTACTTGTAGACGTCACTGTCATCATCAGTGGTTTGGCTTTAATGAAACAAAAATACCGGATGAGTTAATAAAAACACCCCGGCGTTTGAAAGAATCCTGCTCCCCGAATATCAAAGCAATGATATTAAAAACTATTTTGTTTTATCCCCGATATGTCACATTAGGTTCCGTAATTTACCCAGCTTTAATCTGTCATTCCTTTCCGTCGAAACAGGCGATTTTTTGCAGAAACCCCTCTCGAAAACCTGCAAAAACGAGTGAAAACAAACAAGCAAGATTTCCCTTGTTATCCTTCTTAGCAATAATGACTCTTGGATGTGTTCATGTATTTCGTCCTCATGAGAGAAAGGAATCCCCCTGAATAAGTTCTTTGGGTGCAGACTTTTCAACCCCGCCAAAAAGAAAGTACTTGCTAAAGCGTACAGAAAGTCATAGCTGTGAGGTAGACACTTAAATGATTCTTGCTTGGAATTTTAGATAGCCATTAGATACATTAGGTTAGGTACTGAAGTTAATTCAACATTCAAGAACGGCGATGAACTTTAAACAACTCAACAAAACCTAACACAGTTACCATTTAAGAACTCTAATAAATCAATCGAAGAAGGATAGGACACGATACCAATGTCGCTCGTCGGATCCGAGGATGCTTGCAGTGATAAAACGTGAATAAGTTTGAAAGCAGGAACACCGCAATGCGACGAAGAACAACAGCAAATATGTGCGAACTTAAGAAATATATATGTTAGATGCCAATATTTCGTCCTGCCATGCAGAACTTCTTCAGGGCTGTTATGTTTTAGTTACATTGACGATATAAATATGTACAACGATTTGAAAAAGAGAGGTTACATGTGATTGGCTAGATATGATTGCTACGCAGAGGCTATATCGGTTAAATTTACAAGGGTATCATGGTGATGATGATTGTGACGTGGATAATATGATACAGTGATACTGAAAAAGCAAAACGGGTTATAAATGGTTTTATGAGGTAATGACGATGATGATGATTATGATGATGGTGTTGGTGGGATGATGATAATGATGATGATGATGGTGAGTATGAGTGAGGATAGGCAAGGCAAATATTCTAATAAATCACCCGTTCTTTAAAAAAGTCTCTTAATTGTTCAACGATGGTCAAGCTTGAGATTTTCTCTTTAGTACTCCACCCATGTGCTCTTGAGAACGAGTTGTAAGAAATATAACTGTGCCGTGGAAATTTAAAAGTGTGCCATAGAAATATAAAGGTGTGCCGTGAGAAATATGAAAATGTGCCGTGGAAATTTAAAAGTGTGCTGTGGAAATATAAAAGTGTGCCGTGAGAAATATGAAAATGTGCTGTGGAAATATGAAAATGTGTCGTAGAAATATAAAAGTATGCCGTAGGAAATATGAAAATGGGCCGTGGAAATTTAAAAGTATGCCATAGAAATATAAAAGTGTGCCGTGAGAAATATGAAAATGTGCTGTGGAAATATGAAAATGTGTCGTAGAAATATAAAAGTATGCCGTAGGAAATATGAAAATGGGCCGTGGAAATTTAAAAGTATGCCATAGAAATATAAAAGTGTGCCGTGAGAAATATGAAAATGTGCCGTGGAAACTTAAAAGTGTGCTGCGGAAATATAAAAATGTGCCATAGAAATATGAAAGTATGCCGTGAGAAATATGAAAATGGGCCTTGGAAAATTAAAAGTGTGCCATAGAAATATAAAAGGGTGCCATAAGAAATATAAAAGTGTGCTGTGGAAATATAAAAATGTGCCGTGAAAAAGATTGTGCCTTGACCGTTGTGGGCCACCGTACTTACCTGCTATAACCTGGATGTGTTCAATCGTGCAAGCAATTTTCAGTGCCCACTATATGATTGAATCATGAAAAATTGGCTCCAGAAAGTAATTCTAGCTGTGGTATTCTAACCAGACAGGAACAAGTAAACTTCAGCGTCATGAAGTTAGTAGTTGTACGTGCCAAAAACTATTTCATCTTTTTACGAAAAATGCATACGTGCTAGAATCAAGATAAAATTTTTGCACTAAAAATCTTAAACTGGGATAAATAATCTGCAATTGCCAGCTTGGCATTTATGGGCTTTGAGAAGCCTTTTAAAAATTTGAGGCGGGTCTAAATTTTTTATTTTGGGGTGGTAGTGTCTCCCACACCACTTTCCCCATATATTTGACTGTATCGATTCCAAGGCAAGTTGTCTTCGCCTTCGGCAGTTGTAGTTTGTTAGAACATATTGGATGTAACGGCATTTCTTTTTCTTCAAAATTTTTTTATTTCACACAGCTGAGATTTAGAGTATATTCTGTTTGGTAGATCTCTACCATAACTGCAGGCTCCTCTTATGAACGGTTGCCGAATTATCCATTTCTGGCAAGTTTTAAAAACTAGAAACACATCGTCTTTTTATGCGATTCTTACAGCCGTTTCGTTTATCCTGTTAATCTTATTATTCAAAGCTCTATTATGAAACATCCAAACCAACGAGAAATAGATAAACTGCGGCATGACGAATGCTTTCATCAACAGTTTTATTTTCTCGAGCTCCATGGAGAAAGAAATGCTTTTTACATAGCATTTGGACATGTTTCTTAAAACATAATTTTTTTCTGAATCTTCTTCTCCTGAGCTACTGGGTGTCCCAGAAAAAACGCAACAGATTTGATCAGTGCTAGGAGCAAGAATTTAGATCCAATTAATTCACAATGATTGTTCAAATAATCCTCGATAGTTAATTTGAAGATGAATACCTCCGGAATTACCGCGAAATACGGGCAGCCTGTTCCGCTTTTCCGCTCTTTCCTCCTCCTCTCCGTCATTCTCCGCAGACAGTTGAGGCTGCACGCAGGCTAACTTTAGAGCTTAGGAATATATTTGAATAGAAATCCGAACCTTAACTTCACAATCAAATACGTTAATTTTGCCCTCAAGAGAAATCTTCCTTTATTCTACAAAAGTCTCAAAAAGTTAGAATTACATCTGTTAAACAGGTGAACTAGTTTGCTTGAGTGAGCGCGAAAAATAAATTAGTTTTGCAACCTTCATTGTTTGAATGAAATCCATCGTGTGTATTCTGTCTCAGCATAATTACGAGACACAATCAAACATACCCACGGGAAAAGTATCCATGAATAAGATCCTTGAAAATGCTCACTCGTGGGTGGTTTTTTTGTGGGTGCACTGTGATTGAAAAGACATATTCCTTTGTGTATATTTACAGTAACATGTTTGTCAAATTTCATCTGTCGACTTTCTATTGAAATGTTTCTTGCTCATAACTACTACGTTTGCTTATGGCTAAGAAGATTCCCCTAAACAGCGCGTTCGTAGTTAGGCCAAAATCCGAAAGCTCTGGTTTGGAAGTGGAGGCAAAACTGTACTTTCAAAATTAATATTCCCACCCTCGATGCACCAATATCAGCAAACAAGGTATTTATCTTCAAGTTAACTATCGAGGATTATTTTAAAAATTATTTTGGGTTGATTGGATCTAAACTTTTGTCCTTATCCCTGATCAAATCTGTTGCGTTTTTTTCTGGGACACCCGGTACATCTTCTGAACAGAAGAAATTTTTCTATAAATGATCCTTAGAGCACAAGAAAGAGAGACTGAGTGGAAAAATTAAGCATGCAGCTACATGTTACAGACAAAACGATTTGAATGCCTCAGAAATCAATTCGATATCTCGGTGCTAAACTTTGGAATGAAAGTGGAACTTCGAAATGCCCCATCAAAGATATCCTTCAAAAAACTAACTGAAGATTTCCTTATTGAACACTGTCAATGAATGATTCTTCTAAGCTATTTCTTGATATTTGCACGATCCCTATCTAATTGTATGAAAAATAAATTGTGTAAATTGTTTGGAATGATTTAAACCCCACCAAAATCATTCAGATCATCATAGAATTGGAGGGAAGGGGGAGGGGCTCTCTCCTCCATCTCCTCCATTAGTTTACCTGTTGAGAGTGCTCCTCCTTTAAGTAATTCCCTCCATACAATCTATCCTATTTGTCTGTATCTGTATATTGTATCAGTTATCCGCATCAATGTATTAATTTTCTGTAATGTTGTCTTATTTCCATATAGTTTAGTTATTTGTTAGTATAGTAAATTATATATAAATTATATGTAGTGGTGTCAGAAACATGACTTTATTTTGAACGTTAGACTTTCATCCAGGACTATAGACCACATGATAGACGTTAGACCATTATCCAGGACGTTAGACCTTAATCCGGGACTTTAGACTTCTATGTTGTTGTTATTGTTATGCTAATGAGAAAATACCGCATGAGGAAGGGAGGAGTTGAAGTTTGCACATGGCGAGAAGAGAAAAAACAAAAAGTGAGAAGTTTCGAGAGGTTTTTCATGATGTTTTGAATCAGATTTTGTTGGTTTAAATGCGAGTTATATTTTGTTTTCGTGCTTCTATGAAAGTTCGCGAAAGTGGAATTTAAGGTATACGAAACTGAAACTGAAACTGAAAAGCCTCAAGAATAGATTTCACACCCTCAACTCAGTCGACTATAAAGGGAGCGGTCACTTTTAATTTTGGGTACCAGAGCGGAGGATAATTTCACACAATTTGAAAAGATTTCATACCCCATCTTGAACATAGAAAAAATTTGCGTATCCCCAGCATCTTTCAGCAAAATGGTTTAGTATCCCTATCCTGAGGTCTTTCTACATAAAACATAGATCAATGGAAAGATACCAAGTTGTCCCAAGTGATTTTCATACCTTTCAAGTGATTCATCATTTCCAGGTGTCTGTTAATTTCTCTCTCAATCTTTGATCAATGAGTTCATCCAAAATTTTTTCGCGCTTAATAGTTTTATACCTCATAAAAATTTCTCTTAATATTTTCGTACCCCCACAAAATAGAGGAAAAAAGTTTCATCCCCCTGCCAAAAATCCTCCGTTCTGGTACCCAGGATTAAAAATGACAGCGCCCTAATGTTTTGCCTATTCTGTTTATTTTGATTTGACTGAGTGCACTCAGAGGTGTGAAATCTTTTCTTCAGAAAGACGCATCACTTTGTCCTTTCAGAAACCTGAATCTTTTGTTTTGCGAAAGGTGCCGTTGCTTACACAAACAAGCAGTCCGAACTGAACCAACATTACTAGAAACAGCCATATAATTTCGGTCCTCCCTCCTTCCTCATCGCAATTAGTAATAAATATATTTTACATCAGTGATTCATTAATAAAGCCCAAGACACAACCAGTTGGTCTGATTGTTTAGGCCAAGTATGAAACAAGAAGATATAACAACAGTACCTGTTTTTGATTTTCTGCTGCTTGCAGTTTGGATGCACACGAATAGAAGAACCAGCAACGCTTTCTCATTCAGATACATAGATCTCCTCTAAATTTGCTTCCCCTGCAATAAATTTCCCGCTTTTTAAGCAAATTATTTCCAACTTCGGGCAAAATTGTTTCTGATCAATCTTCATGTGAGATATTCTAGTTTCATAATGGCCGACGAAACTGCAACTTGATTTGGCGATAACTAAAAGATATGCTGTCAGAGCCAAATTCGTAGTTGCTATGACGACTTCTGTCTCTATAGAAACAATAAGGGCCTGTTTTTCAGTCGACGTTCCTTAAAGGCTCTTGTTCAACCAGCATACCTTGCACATGTCGCATCTTAGTTGGCCTTTGTTGTCGCCATTTTCATGGCCCATGAAAATGGCGACAACAAAGGCCAACCAAGAGATGGCATCAGCGAAGCATGCTGGTTGAATAAGAGCCTTTAATATGCAAGTTTGAACGGCCTCCTCCAAGGTTCCCTGAAAGCACAGTCCCTTGAAAAGTAACCTTTCTTGACTGATTGGGCAAACTGTTATCACAAAAAAATTTTAATGAATCAATGAAACATGAATGAACCGTATTTTTCGACGATTCCTTCAAGCAACAAAGTTCTTTCCATTTTATTTGAAGATTTCTCTTCTTATCTTCAACGTACACAAAAGCGGTGTCAGGGGATGGAGCTGGATTGGAGAGGAAATATTCTCCGCATTTTCTGACAGATGACATTGGTCATTGATGAAAAGCGTCATATAAATGCCTTGGCTTACTTTTTATCCTTCACTGTTAGAAAAATGTAACAGTTCCAACGGCTTGACTGAATGACACACAAAAATGTTAGTATTTCAATATTTTGCTTTGCTTTGTTCACTCTCGTTAGTTGTTTATTTGTTTCACCATTCGTTTCGTCGTTGTCTTTGCTTCAATATATCTTTACTGTTCCTCAGCTTTGCGTGCCAGTGTTGCAATGTAGTTAAATATATGTGAGAGACTGCGTAAATATCTCTTATTATTGTTTCTATTTTTACTAGGCTAAAGCATCCCATCCGAAAACGCCCAAGCACCACTGCGAAGGACTCTGTACCAGACCTCTCTAGGTTAGCACGAGGCCGCGTCCTGTGTGATTAGGCCGGCTCGTTTTTTGTGTTGTGATTAGGCAAACACAGGCCATTTTTAGGAATCGCTGTACACATTGATGATAAACAAGTTATGGATGATTATGGATGCGAAAAACATTACTTTATTGAATCATTTCTCCAGTATCGTGGTTCAGCATGCAACAATTTTGGTAGCAGAGGGTAGTTTCTTCAAATTTTAGTAGGATTCGTATTTGAATGTCAACATATTTCTGCTGAATCAAGCTGGAGAAAACTCGGTAACTACTGACTTTATTGGCATTAATTTTCCTATGGGACAAAGGATGAGCAACCAAGAAATGGAGGAGCTGCAGTTGTCGATTGAGGAAAGATTGTATGCCCTATCGTTGGTAAAGTTAGGAGAAGTTTTGGAATTTTTGAAGCTTGAAATTACAGATGGAGAATCACGGGCTCAAACCTTGAGGAAAATTAGAAAGGCTGTTGATGAGAAAGTGGATGCTGGAGGAGAACATGTTCAAGAATTTTTATTGGGTTTACAGGCAGTAATTATTGGAGGTAGACAGGAAGAAATAGAAGAAGATTATTCACAGTATGGTGATACAGAAGGTGAAAATCCTATGGCTGAAATTGAAGATTTGAAGCTGAAGTTCCAAAAAATATTGGATACCCAGTTGAGGGAGGTTGAGCAAAGGTATCAGCAACAAACAGGAGGTAAGAAGGTAGCAGCTCATGAATCAGATGCAACCATCAGCTCAAAAAATATCATCAGAATCAAAGATTTTAAGATAACTGGAGTAATTTCTAATGAAAAAAACCGCCTGCCATATTCCAGTTTAAATAAGCAAATTGACAGTGCTTTGAAGAGGGGTTATCCAGAAAATGATATCATAGATGGGGTTATCAGTGCAATTGCCCCAAGTTTACACTTGCGCTCATATTTGGAAAGTATGAAAACCATAACACTTCCACAGTTGCAACAAATTTTGAGGAGCCATTATTGTGAAAAATCTGCAACTGAAGCCTATCAAGAACTGGCTGGTGTTGTACAGGAGCACAATGAAACCCCCCTTAATTTTCTCATGCGTGCTCTCAAGCTCAGACAACACATTTTGGCTTCTAGTCAAGAGGCAGGCTCTAAAATAAGATATGATGAAGGTTTAGTTCAAAGTGTTTTCCTAAATTCTCTGGAAACAGGTCTTATTGATGATTCAATTAGGTCACGCTTGCGGCCTTTACTTCAGTCAAAACAAGTCACTGATGAGCAGCTGATTCGTGAGATGAATTTAGCAATGTCAAGTGAAAATGAAAGGGCCAATAAGATCAATTCAAGGAAGTCAACTAGGAAACCTGCCCTGGTAAATAGCATAGCCACAAATGCAACACCTTCTTTGGCCAAAGAATCAAAACATGAAAAAGAAGATAAAGTTTTAGCCACTTTAAATGCAATTAAAGCTGATGTTGATAATTTGAAGGCAGCCTTTGCAAAACAGGAGCAAAATTCCACTAAGCAAAATAAAAGGGAGAGGAAATCTTGTCAACAATGTGCCTCTCAAGGTACAGGAAGTCAGTGTAGCCACTGTTTCATCTGTGGCTCAGGGGAACATTTTGCCCGCGGATGTCGACAAAGAAATCAGGGAAACAGGAGGCAGCTGCACCAGGGGGGGAAAGTGTAGCTGCGAAAAATTCCCCAAACATTTACTGCAATTTCTGCTCAAAAGTTATTAAATCTGATACTCGTCCACTGTGTAATGGCTGTAAAGTTGTTTTCTATTGTGACAAAAACTGTCAAAAGAGACATTGGAAAGACCACAAAATACTCTGTCAGGCAATGTCCTCTATTCAAGCCTCCAAAATTGATTGTAAAAGCCCTAGAAATAACTCTGTAGCCCACTTAACACCAAAAGAACATTTGAAAATTATACAGATTGTGGGTGAAAAATGTGTTTTTGAATGTTTATTGGATGGGAAAAGACAGTCATGCTTGTGGGACACAGGGTCCCAAGTATCCATCATGTCAAGGGAGTACTTGAATCAAAATTTTCCCCATCTTGAGGTTAAACAGTTGCAAGAACTGTTGGGTACTGAGCAAAGATTAGACTTACGCGCTGCTAATAATTCTGTAATTCCATATGCTGGTTTTGTTGAGGTTCAGTTTCATCTGTTGAGTGAAGATGTTTCTTCCAGTTTAGCTGTACCATTCTTAGTAACAGATGCTCAACTTACAACACCAATTATTGGGTATAATGTGATTGATGAAATAGTTAACAAGGATCTCTTTGCAACCAACACAGAACAAGAAAAAAATGACTTCATCGAAACGAATGGTCTGCAAAATCTTTTGAAAGCGATGAAAAAATCATTCTCTGAAATCAGTGCAAATTCTGTTGAATCTTTGGTGGAATGTATAAAAACTAAAGATGACTTTCTGTGTGCAGTCAAATCACCAAAGCTAAGTGTTACCATACCACCCAAGCAATCAAGAATAATAAAGTGTCGTGCTAATGCTCAGGTGATTAACGCAAAAACATTTGTGATTTTTGAGCCTGATGAAACAAATACGTTACCTGCTGGTTTAGAAGTTTCACAAACACTGCTTCAAATATCAAAGGGCTCATCATGCAAAATTGGCTTAGAAATCTATAATAACTCTGATCATCCAACTGTTTTAAAAGCTAGAACTGTTCTTGGCAGACTTGAATTGGTCACATCAGTGACACCGTTTGATGTTAAGCTGAAAGAGGAAATTCAACACGGTGATGAGTCGGTTGTTTCGAAGCCCTCACCTTTTGTCTGTGGGCTTAACAAAGTGGAAGCAAATGCAGAAAACAATAGGGATTTCTTGGAACAGTTTGACCTAAGTAATCTATCAGCAGAGCAAAAAGAACTTGCAGCAAAGGTTTTAATTCAGGAACGCGGTGCGTTTTCACTCAACAGTGATGATATTGGTTGTGCGGAGGGACTGCAAATGCCTATCCCACTTCACGATCCAACGCCAGTGCAGAAAACATACAACGCAGTGCCAAAACCATTATACCCTGAAGTGAAAAGTTACATAGAGGACCTTCTGAATAGGGGATGGATCACTCATTCACAGTCTAACTATTCAAGCCCAGTGGTATGCGTGCGGAAGAAAGACGGTAGCCTACGCCTTTGCGTTGATTATCGTCAGTTGAATAAGCATACAATCCCTGATCGCCATCCATTACCCAGGGTGCAAGATACTCTAGAAAAGCTAGGAGGAAATAAATGGTTTTCTTTGCTGGACCAAGGCAAGGCGTATCATCAAGGTTTCGTAAAGGAAGAGGACAGACACTTGACCGCATTCATAACACCGTGGGGCCTATACCAATGGGTGCGTATACCTTTTGGATTGAAAAATGCCCCTGGTAGCTTTCAGAGGTACATGGAACAATGTCTGGTGGGATTGCGAGACACTATGTGTATCCCGTACTTAGATGACATCATCGTTTACAGCCCTGACTTTGAATCACATCTAGCCCATTTGTGTGAAGTATTCAAAAGGTTACGCGAGAAAGGTATCAAGCTGAAAGCACAAAAGTGTGAACTTTTTAAGAACAAAGTGAAATACTTGGGACATATAGTTTCAGAAAAAGGGTATTGCACAGACAGATCGAATGTAAAAGCAGTAGAAATGTTGAAGAATGCTGTACCAAAGACTGTTGCTGATGTGCGACGGATTGTTGGTCTCTTAAATTACTACAGGAAGTATATCGAAAACTTTTCGCAAATTGCACAGCCAATCTTTGAACTGCTACAGACTTCAGATAGATCCGATAGTGGAAGTAAAGCTAAGAAATTAGGACAATCACAGCCGCCGAAACGTAATTCTAGTCAACCAATTGAATGGACAGATAAACACCGTCTCACGCTGAATAAGCTAGTTGACTGCCTTATCACACCTCCAACTCTTGCATACCCAGATTTCAATTTGCCATTTGAGCTGCACGTGGATGCTAGTAATGCTGGCCTTGGTGCTGTGCTCTATCAGAAGCAAGAGGAACAGCTACGTGTGATCTCGTATGCTTCTAGAACACTGACAGCATCAGAACGTAATTACAACTACCATTCAGGCAAGCTAGAGTTTTTAGCCCTCAAATGGGCCATCTGCGATCAGTTTCGAGACCTCTTACTTTATGCGCCAAAGTTTACTGTCTACACGGACAATAACCCGTTGACGTATGTAATGACAACAGCCAAGCTCAATGCTACAGGTCAAAGATGGGTTTCCGAATTAGCAGATTTTAATTTTGACATAAAGTACCGTCCAGGGAGATCAAATGTAGCTGCAGACTTCTTGTCCCGTATGCCCATCAACATAGAAGATTTCATGTCCAGTTGCAGTAAAGAAGTAACATCAGCTGAATTTGAAGCTATGATAAATGCATCCAAAGTATCAAGTGATTGTTCAACTATCTGGATAGCAGCCTTGTCACCATCGGCTGATGCTTATGATTTAAGCGAGAGTGAACTGGCCAAGCCAGACAGCGTAAAAACATTTAACACTGCAGATATAGTCCAGTCACAAGCCAATGACAGCGTGATCTCACCTATCTTGGAATATATGAAGAAGGGCATCAAACCGTCAGTTGAAGAGAGAAGGAACTTGTCATTCTTAACAAAGAGCTTACTTCGTGAATGGAATAAGCTAGAAATAGATGACAGTGGATTGTTATATCGGAAAACTACTGAGTACAAGCAACTAGTCTTACCAAAGAAATTCCATAATATGGTGTTTGTAGAATTACACAACGAATTGGGCCATCTTGGCAGTGAAAGAGTTCATCAACTTGCGTTACAGAGATTTTACTGGCCCAGAATGAAGTCAGACATAGATCATTACACATCACACGTATGTCATTGCTTGAAACAACGTCGTCCTAATGAAAATATCAGAGCACCGATGCAAAGCATAGTCACATCTCATCCGTTTGAACTAGTATCTATTGATTTTCTACGCCTGGAACAAAGTCAAGGAGGGTACCAGTATATACTTGTCCTGATGGACCATTTTACGCGGTTTGCCCAGGCCTACGCCACCAAAGATAAGAGTGCAAAGACGGTAGCTGATAAGATCTACAATGACTTTGTACTTCGATTTGGATTCCCAAATCGTTTGCATCATGACCAAGGGCCTGAATTTGAGAATGAACTGCACACGTGCCTGGAAAAATTGTGTGGAATACAGCACTCAAGAACCACCCCGTACCACCCCCAGGGTAACGGGCAGGTGGAGCGGTTCAACCAGACTCTCCTGGCTATGTTGAGAACACTGCCCGAAAATAAGAAATCACGCTGGCGGGACTATTTGAATAAGATGGTGCATGCTTACAACTGCACGAGGCATTCAACTACAGGCTATTCACCTTTCTTCTTACTGTACGGCAGGTCACCACGTTTACCAATAGATCTTATATTGAAGACCAGTACTGATCAGACACCAAACCAAGGAGATTATCCCAGTTATGCTGCAAAATGGAAAAAGGTAATGCGTGAAGCATATCAGATAGCGTCAAAACGTGCTCTGTCATCACAAGAACGAAGCAAGCAAACATATGATAAACGTGTACGCCACACAGTTCTGGAGCCTGGGGATCGAGTCCTTGTCAGGAACTTGCGAGAACGAGGAGGCCCTGGAAAGTTGAGGTCTTATTGGGAAAACAAAGTGTACAAAGTCGTTAAACGTATGGGAGAGGATAGCCCAGTCTATCAAGTAACTCTAGAGTCTACACCTAGTTCTAAACCACGTGTCTTGCATCGCAACCTCATGTTACCATGTGACGATCTGCCAGTGGAACAACCGAAGCCTAAACAGAAAAGAAAGACAAATACTCAGTGCCATCGACCAAGACTGGAAACTGAACTTGAATCTCGTGACCAGGCATCAACCGACTTGGAGACTGAGGATGATGAGTTGATATTCTACGTTGATAGATCACCCAAAGAAGATGTACCTGTAGTTAGCACACCAACACGATCAGTACATTCAAGACCACCAACACCATATCCCAGAGACCCAGACATAGCCTCAGCCACGCAGTCACCAGAGACACTAGCTGAACCTGACAACGAGAATGAGGGCATAGCACCGGAAGAACATATCGGCAGTTCAACAGGAGACCTTGAGTCATCGTTTGCGTCAACTGATACACCAAGTACACCACCACTTCGCCCACAACGCTTCAGAAGACAACCGGAAGTTTTGCAGTACGCAAGATTTGGACAGCCATCATCGTTTCCAGTATGTAACGTCGTACAGACGCCACAAAGACCAGCATTTGTCTATTGTCCGCCACAGTTTCAACCAAGACTGTCATGTATGATGCCAATGGCATTTGGTTACTAGACTTTGAATAACGAAACCTTGAGTTATCATTTTTGTGTTGCCGTTGTTTTCAAGTAATTAAAGACTCTTTCGCTGAAGTACTGCAGAGATAAATTGCATGAACATCTCACGATCAGAACCTCTATTTCGGGATTAGAATCCCTGTTCAATACTTACCATGACTTTGTCGATTGCAACCTATGCTATCATTGGATAATTCAGAATCTGTGTCTCATTTGACGCTAAACGGTCATAGAAAAGACCAAGAGATACATAGACTTAACAATGATCATTCGAAGTGGATATTATAACAGTTCTTACAAAAAAAGTTTTGAAGAGAGAGTTTTAAGCTGAGCGTCGCAAGGATTGACTCAACTAATTTAACAAATTATGGACCGGATCCACCATAATGATGTTAAAGAGACAATACCAGTTGTGAGCTGAGATGTCATCGTTGAGTACTATTTCTAAGAAGATTGGACTTCTCATTTGAAGAGGGGGAGAATGTGAGAGACTGCGTAAATATCTCTTATTATTGTTTCTATTTTTACTAGGCTAAAGCATCCCATCCGAAAACGCCCAAGCACCACTGCGAAGGACTCTGTACCAGACCTCTCTAGGTTAGCACGAGGCCGCGTCCTGTGTGATTAGGCCGGCTCGTTTTTTGTGTTGTGATTAGGCAAACACAGGCCATTTTTAGGAATCGCTGTACACATTGATGATAAACAAGTTATGGATGATTATGGATGCGAAAAACATTACTTTATTGAATCATTTCTCCAGTATCGTGGTTCAGCATGCAACATATATCATAAGTGCAATTGAGACTGCATTCAAACGATGCCGGCACAGTTTGTAAATGGTGAATTATGTGACGGATAGGCCTCCCATTCACACGGAAATGGCACTTTTTTGCCGACAGATTTTGAAAACGGTAGATTTTTTAAAACAGCTTTGTGAAAACAGCATCGTGTAAACGCTAGCTTAAATTTTGCTACCGTCACATTTTTCACCGTTTTCAAAATGCACCGGCATTGTATGAAAGTAGTCTTAAAGATGAAGCTCGATCATCTCTTAGGCCATTAAACCTCTTTCAACTAAGTTTCATATTTTCTTCTTTCATCTCATTTATTTCCTCATCTTTTACATCCAAGTTGCTAGTTGGCTAAATGAGTGTGTATATTGAGTTGAAGCAAAATGAAACATGGACTTTCTCACACATTCAGAAAGCTCTGTAAGACTTAGAGGGAACGGGTCGGTCACGTAACCGTCCCACACGTGGCCATTGTGTTCTGTACAGATTTAGGTGGATGGGGTGAATCCACTAGAAAGTTACTTCCAAAAATCCACCTATATCTCTGCAATCGTACAACATACGAGTGTTTCGTTTGTTTCTCTACGTAGCTCAAGAGTCCATCTTCAAAATAACACCTTCATTTTGAGAAAAATAGTTGAAAATCTCTGTCTTATGGCCTATCAAAGATACTGCAAAATCGTCATTTCGAAAAAAGTTTGTTTACATTACGTGACCCTGCCCGTGACTTTCCATGCATCGGAATTTTCCGAGAGGGCGGAATTTTAGACAATAAAAGGTTGCTCAGCCGTAATCAATTTCAGAGCTACATTTTCTTCCGCAAACAATAGATTTTCCGCACGCTCGGAAAATTTCAATGACTGGAAATCAGGCGTTAGAAAACGAATCTTATACTACATTCATACGACACCAACACAATTTGAAAACGGTATAAAAATGTTACGGACAGGCTTCCTTTCACACAAAAACGGCTCATGAGTATTGCTTGTGTGATTTTAACAGGTTGAATTTCCAAAAAGAACTGTTACTGTCTCAAATTGGGAGTGGCATCGTGTAACTCAAAAACACAGAAAGTTGAGTCTTTTTCGACACTCCCGGAACGACATTGATCACTTCTATAGGCATAGATACATTTCCGTGGTGCCAGCTTCTAGCGTGTCTGTTTGGGAGATTGCAATGACTTTGTCACTGTCAAACTTTCTGACGTTTTCAAATTGCGATGGTGACATGTGAACTCTGGCTTAGATGCTGGTACCGTCACATTTCTTGCATTTTTCAAATTTTGCCACCATCTTGCGAGCGCTTGCTGAAATTCTGGTACCGTTACATTTTTCAAATTGTGCTTGCTACTGTGTGAATGTAGTCTACGGGCATCAATGATTGGTGATTTGAGGATTTCATTTCGATTCTTGCGCATTAGCTCGCTGTTTTTCACTTCGGAGGGCTTCTGTTCTTATTAGTACTTCAGGCAATTTCTAACTAGTTATTGATCTGCTGAGAGGCCAAGAGCTAATTACCTTGTCCTTCGCAATTACAGTGAAGCAAATTTTCTCGTTATGCAGTAAGCACCTGCATAAGACAAGCTGATGATTATGAACTTTCAGGCTGATTTTTGGCCAATTAAGCTCTTCTCATGTAAGAACTACCATAAACATATGTATAGGAGGCATTTCAGCCTGTTGCAGGAAATCGCAACTTCTTTTTCAGGGGTTTTGCAGCTTTTGAATGGCCATTTAACCGTGAATATGAGCAATGAGCTACTTTCATGTTTTCAGTTCTTTCCTTGTTTCTCGTTTGTTTTTAGGAATGCAAGGCATATTTTAAGAAATTCTCAGTGGTGGAGCAAAAGATGAAAAGGGCCCACTTTTTCCACAGATGAATTAAAATGAGTAAGGATACCATACGACTCAAACATATTTTCAACTCTCGAAACATCACACTGGAATAAGCATCAAACTCCCAAAAATCAAAATGTTTTGCAAAGTGAAAAATTTGTCTGTGTTGATGCCCTAGCCTGAGTTAATTGGGAAAATTCCGAAAATTCCTTACTAGTGATGCACTGTTTTGTTCTCAAAAGACAGATTTAGCAAATTAGGATTTTATATGTAGATTGCACTGATCTTCACTGATCTTCGTAACCTACATACTATGTTAATGATTTATAACGTAAGGAGTAGTTTTGGCCAGGGTAGGTCAACTCGTAGGGTAAGAAAGCGACGGGGTCTGGGGGTGAAGACCCCAGGAAAATTTTTGAGGACATGCCTTCTACACGGCTTATAACCTTGCCGTTCACCATTTGTAACAATATCTTCATAAATTAGCATCCTCGCAAAATTTTTCGAGTGAACATCTTATTCGTTGGCTTGATTCTTTCTTTACCACAGCCAAATTAGAAACTTTGCTTCAGTAGCCACAAAATTTAGTTTTTTCGATTGGGCCCAACTACTGGCGGGGCAATTTTCCTCAGTGGTAGGGCAAGAGGAGAGCCTAGTGGGGCAAATGCCCCACCAGTGCATATGCTTAACATATGCCTTGTAGAAATGACCGATGGTGCGCTACATTTCTGGAGGAGCTGCATTGGTACTGAAATGAGAACATAATAAAACAAAAATGCAGTGACATTGGCTTCCATCTGCCTGCGCTCCGTCGCTTTGAATCACAAGGAGCAATATTTTTCATTTACGTTTTTCATTTTATCATGTTTTAACACAAAACCTTATCAGCTAAAAAAGGAAAAATACAAATATCTATTTACTGTACATACCGGGGGAGCCAGAAAAACGTTACTTTTGAAAATTCATAGCATCAAGAGTACTTCACAGATTTGAATGATTTAAAATCTAGTTAAAAGCCGAAAGATCGAAGTATTTTTTGTCATTTTGTTCGCTGTGTCAAGAGCACTAGAAATAGGTAAATTCTGCTTTAAAAATTTAATGGTTATGAAATGACTGAAAAATGGACTAAAACGTAGGGATCGCGCTTCCGGAAGGATGCTAACTTTGCAGGAATTTCTTCAGTTTCCTTTTCAACATGGTAATCGTGGAACTCATTCTGAATTCTAATGGGACTTCATACCATGTCTTTGCACCAGAATAAAAAAACTGCTTTGGAGAATTTTAGGTTCTGCCTTGGAGTGTCAAGATCTAAGTGATTTCTTGTAGGATCCTTAGATATTTGAGATCTGGTAACAACAAGTCTCCCTCTTAAGTTGTCCCGGCCGAGACCATTCGTTATTTTATAGATAATCGCGGCCCTGTCAACTACTTTTAAGTTTGAGACTGAAAGCCAATTGCAACTCCACCCATCTTTTAATCTAGAGCTTTTTATTAGCATTTGTGTGCTAGTTTGCAGACGCTGAAGATGATCAAGCTTTGTGTTCGACAAACTGCACCAGAGTTCATCACTGTATCTCAGATGACTCTCAAGCAGTGCCTTATACACCTGATCCAAGTTTGATTGCGATAGTATGTTTTTTAATTTCCGCAGGGACGAAAGGGAATTTTTAATTATCAGTAGCAGACAAACACAATCAAAGTATCCTAATGCTTATGTATAAACTAGCATTGCTTGCTAGGCCGAGAACATAGTCCCCAGGGGGGGGGGTACATAACATGTTGTGGGTACGGGTATGTGCCGCCCATATGGGTGGGTTTTTAGGGCCAAAATTCTTTAGACAAGGGTCCCTTTTTTGGCAAATTTCCCATAAACATGGGTGGGATATCAAGGAATTGACCAAAAATAGCCAAAAATGGGTCGTTTTCCGCCAAAATTCATCATAAAAGTGGGCATGACAGCAAGTTTCGGTAATTAGAAGAGGGTACCTTTCTGAAAACCGGCAGCAGACCCCCGTCCATCCGCAAGTCATCTACCCCCCCCCCCGGGACATAGCCCCAGTTTACTGAGCCTGGTTTGTTTGTCTGTTTTTCATAACGACTGTGCACTGCATCTTTAACGAAAGCTACGTGGGTGCAGAAGTGAGAACGAGGGAAAAAATGTAGTGATGTTGAATCGCATTTGCTTTAGCTGCTGCGCTTTGACAAAATAAGAGGCAAAATCGCAGAAACAAACAGTTTAATACTATCCTACTGCTCAAGTTAAAACTGAGATTGCTTGCCAGACTGAAAACCCAGTCAGAGATAAATCAGCATAGGAAGCTAAGATAAGTGTAACAACCAGCGAGATAATTACTCAGCCAAAGGAAACAGAGCCTGAGATCCTTCAATCAGCTCCGATTTTAGTGTAATATAGAGGAGTTAGATCATTGGTAAATAGGTCATGAGATTATACGCTATCTAAACCGATTCAATTCCAACCTGCTCAAAGCTGAGCACTCCAGCTTGAAATCAGAATCTTAATTTCCTAAACGCGAAAAAAAGCAAGAAAGAACGTTTTTATTGTCGATATGTCAAAGCCTAGAAGCAACTGATAATCTTTGTTTACTATTTTCCAATGTTTAGGATTGATATTTTTGTTTTTGATTAAGCTGCAAACATTCATTTGTGAGGCGGCGACATGGGCATCCAAGCGATTAACGGGTCATTGAACAAGCATAACTTTGAACGCCTCTGAATCGATGGCCTAGCACCCAGCATTACTCAATTATTCATCTCAATCATTCATGCATTTCAACTAATCTTTCTGGATCTCCAAACTTTCTAGCAGCAAAAATCACCGCTTTAAAATCGATACTGAAAAACGCAAGATTAAAAGATCACAAAGGACTTAGGCCCTTGCAATCGAGAGTCTTCTTGGCGTAACAATTCGTAACGATGATATTTTAACTGGCCTGGATGAATTAATGGATACATGACTTTTGTGCAAAAGCAAAGTTACGAGAAATGTTTATGGATTTACGAAGATTACGACAGGTAAGCGAACTTTGCATGGATATGAAGTCCTGCTTATCTTCAGACTTCAAGAGATAATGATTACACTGTCTATAGCGTGCTAGCCAAACTACATAGGAATACTATTCTTGTAATATAGGTAAGATGGGTTGATTTAGGGGTAAAATCGTAATGTTGATTAAAGTGGAGGAAAGTAGTACACCGTAGCCCATTCAATCAATGTTTGCAAATTTCACTGAGCATATTTCCAACAGATGCAGTCAGGAAAAATCTCTGTACCATTATTTCAATTCATTCCTGTCCTGTTTTCTTTGCAATACGTTTTTATCCACTAAAAGTTACAACATAGATTTACAAACCACACTACTTTACGAAATTACAATACAATGATACAATGCTACTGGGACTATAACCTGAGGAGCAAAATGCTATGAATACCCCGAGGCCAATTGAATATGAACTACTGTCTGTGTCAAGTTATATGCCACTATGAGAAATTTCTGCGATCGAAACGACTAAGGTGACTGGATGGGTAATTAGACATTATGACGAACTAAATTTTCTCATCTAAGCAGAATTTGATAAGTGGTTCGGGAAATACAGGCATTCAAACATGTAAACATTCCAGGAACGTAGGAAGCATCTCAAACTTGGGGGCAAGACATTTTGAGGGCACTTTTTCCTTAAGTAAAAAGGGGCATTTTCTAAAAATAAAAGGAGCACTTCTTTGTTTATTGCAAAATCTTGGTGGACACGTGCCCCCAGTGCCTCCCCCGGCTCCTACGTCTATGAAAGATGCTTTTGACTCATCTGATACAAACATTTCAGCTCCGTTTTATCTATACGGGTGAGGTAGAAAACATGCCCACTTTTGAAAATTCATAAAGAGTACCTCACAGATTTGAACAATTCAAATTCCAGTTAAAAAACGAACGATCGAAGTATCTTTGTGATTTTTCTCGTTGTCTCGCGAGCATCAGAAATATAGGTAAATTCAACTTTTCAAAAGTTTCATGGTTGCAAAGTGACCGAAAAATGGCCTAAAACTTTGATCAAATCATAATAGCCTCCACGCACAGATCAATAAAGGAAATGCAATTGTTCATGGGGGAGATATCCACGGCACATTCATTACCGTTGGGTTGCAACTCTTTAATATCTTTTCAAAGTTGATGTCGTGTAACTCTTGAAAGAGGTCAAACGCCCATTGTGTATTGTTCTCTATAAGGAAGGTTCCTACAATTTTATCGATGGTTTAGGCCCTTTTCAATAATTTTGCAACCACGAAACCTTTATAAAGTCAAATTTGCCTACATTTCTAGTGGTAAGACAGTGACAAAAATCACAAAGATACTTCATTCGCTCGGCTTTTAACTGGAAGATGAATCATCCAAATTATTTTCTTGCACACAGAATCCAAAAATTTACAATTTGACAAAACATATTTACAGCAACGATACCATTGGGAGCATGATAGGCATGGCTACCCTAAATGATCTTTAACGAAAAACAATACAGATACTAAAGGCTATACCAAATTACTGGTCCCTTCAAGGGGAGAAACAGATCATGGAGATCAGATAACACTTTTGCCGGATCAAAATGCAAAGTGGACAGGATTTGGTATAGCCTTTAGTAACATAGATATATTTACAATACATTTATGATATCATAACAAAATTAAAGATTAATAGAAAAGGATGAGATAAAAGATTAATGTCCCTAGGTTTGCATTGGTAGTGCTACAAAAAGCGCTGTGATGAGTGGATGAATTTTAGCGTTGATTCCAAAATGTGTCTGTTTTGGTCAAGAGTAAAACTTTCATCACCATACAACATTATCTGCACAAGGGTTTGACCATGAGCGTTAGGATACCCAGTGTGTAGCTGTTAAAATTCATATTAGTAGCGAGCCACCTTAACTTATTGTTTTTTTGTGTCTTGAACTTATTTTTACTTCGTACACAACCACCTTTCAATGTTTAGTAATTTTGAAATTTTCAGTAGTGAGCCACCTTAAGTGAAGATCCACGGCTCACTACTGAAAATTTCAAAATTTCTAAACATTGAAAGGTGGTTGTGTACGAAGTAAAAACAAGTTCAAGACACAAAATAACAATAAGTTAAGGTGGCTCGCTACTAATATAAATTTTAACAGCTACACACTGGGTGTCCCAACGCTCATGGTTTGACTTGGCAGGTTTGAAATGTTGTGTAGTGGGAATATACTTCGTCAACGCTGCCAAAGAGATCACGCCTCTGATCTTCAAATGCATGGCATTGCAGCAAAAAGTGTTCAGTATCCTCAATTCCATCATTAATCATGCAAATCTGTGCAATACTCCTGGTGCTATGAAGTTCTAAAAGTGGGAACCCTCTTGTGGCTCAGTCGGTATATGCTATTGTATCTTGGTACAAAAACTGTTTACCAAGAGAATCATTTTGTTCTTCCAGATAAAGTATCTGTTAGCCATATTCATACTGGTGGTTGGAGTGGGACTAGAAGGATCATGTAGTGCTGGTAAGTTGAAGCAGCTTCAAACAACTAAGCTATGCCTATCTTTAAGGAATATTTGCTACATCTCGAAAGTGAGTGACACTCCTTGAGATGGTGGAAGATGGAACTATACCTTTTTGTGCCTTCTTGTCTGAGTGTCTTTGGAATTTCTGCTTTTCACGATCAATGTTCTTTGATACTGAACGGTTTGAAACAGTAAGAACGAAAACTGAGTATATTCTCGAGGATCTCCAGGTCAGATAGAGTTAATATTTACTGTGCATAGTTATGTAGCGCCAACTTCAAATTAATTGATTGTTATTATTATATTAACATTATATCTACCTTTTTAGCTACCTCAGCACGCCAGTATTTGTAAGAGTGGTTCATCGAAATGTACTTCAAAATGTACTTCCCATCAACGAATGTACCTCATCTAGATGTGTATTCATTTCCTGATTACATTTCTTTATATTTCAGCTGAGATTAAATCTACCAACAAAGCGGCCAAGCAAAAGGATGAAGGTAGCAAAAACAGGGATACTGTTGAAATCCCAGGTTTGGGAATTGGTGGACAGATTGATACGATGCCAGGGATGAACCCTGAAAATACTGCCAGTCCAGATAGTACAGAGCCCTTCATAGCACAAATGGAAAACATAGTAAACCAGCATCAGTATCATGTAGGGTTGGACAACCCATTTGATGCTGTTCACGTTCCACACACAGGACCAATGCATAGTGAACCGGAGTACCATCACGAACCGGAATACCACCACGAACCGGTATACCATCATCCAGAACCAGAATACCATCCGGAGATCCATCATGATGAAACAGAGATCCATCATCATCATCATCACCCACAACCTGTTCATGTTATACACGAACACCCTCCTCCACCACCGGAGCCTGTATATATCCCCATTCCAATCGTTCAGCCCCCTCCTCCACCTCCACCACCCCCACCACCCCCTCCTCCATGTACAGTCACCATTCCAGTAGCAATCAAGCTAAAAGGACAGTTAGCTATCAAAATGAAATTCAATGCTAATAAGGATAAGACAGTAGACGCTATTGGGCCTGTCAGTGTTATGAAAGCCGCTGCGAGAACTGTACTCGAATATCCCAAGGACAATTTCAAATTTTCGCTTTTGAATACAAAAGCAAAGAATGCAGTTACAACAGGTAGCAAAAGAGATGACATTATTAGTAAAGAAATAGGTATCATTGAAAAGAAGGTCAACATACCGAAGTTACTTGTGCCGGCAGAGGCATACAAGCGAGGTGTTATGGTTAGCTTGCCTAAAGGTCAGCATGCCTTCTTGAAATGTGCGGATAAGAAGTCGCCCGGAAAAGATAAAGACAAGGAGAAAACTAATTCAGTGTTTGTTACCGATGATAAGAAGAAAGATCCGGATCCAATAACGATGAATGCATTGAAACCGGATGCGGACAAAGCTGGTAGTGAAGAAGAGATCAAGAAAATGGATAAGGATAAGGATGATAAGAAGAAAGATGGTGATGATGATGAAGAAGAAAAGAAGAAGAAAAAAGAGGCAAAAGAGAAAGCGGAAAAAGAGGAAGAGGAAAAGAAGAAGAAAGAGAAAGAGGAAAAAGAGAAAGCGGAAAAGGAGCAGAAAGAAAAGGAAGCGAAAAAGGAAAAAGAGAAGAAGAAAGCTGAAGAAGAACAGAAGAAGAAGGTGGAACAAGAAGAAGCGGATGAGAAAGAAAAAGCAAAGGAAGAAGAAAAAGAAGGCAAAGATAGCAAAGGAGAGAAGAACAGTGAAACTGATTCAGAAGAAGCTGCGTTTACAAGTAATATTGGAAACACCGAATTTGAGCTTAAAATGCCAGATAACATTGAGACATATGCATCAGAGAAAGGAAGTGAAATGAAGAATGATTCAGCAAGTAGTGATTTAGGCGAGAAGAAGCATTCAACATCAACAGTATCATCAGCTACACATACAACGTCGGCACAGACCAAGCCTGAAAGTTTCACCCAAGGATTCTCAGATGCGAAGGTGTTCGAAAAAGCATTGACAGAAGAAGGCGATAAGACAAGTACGGATGATCAGTTGAAGAAGCAGTTGTTGTCTTTGTTTGATAAAGACATGATGGTATCTTTGTACAAAATGGCAATCAAAGATCTGATGAGCGAGTTGGGCCTAAGGAGCAACAGCAAAGTAGAATCAATGACTAGTCTCAGAGGAAAGATTGATGACTTAAAGAAGCAACAAGTGCAGTTGGAGACTCATTATCCAGGAATAGCCAAAAGTCTAGTTGCTTATAATAAGTATTTGCCTAAGATCGAAGGGTACCTAAACCAACTGAATAATGCAGACAGTGCTTCAGATAACCAAGTTAGCAAACGATCCAAAATGCTTAGTTCAGAGCTAACTCGATTGATCGATGAGCTGAAAAAGCGGGACTTTGAAGATCAGAAATCATTTCAAGTGGATGAGAATTCTTCAAAAGATGAACCCTCTTACGATGATTGTGTCGACGAAAGTTGTCGTCACGAGAAGCAGTTGATCAAAACAGCTCATGCATATTTTGGAAGCTTGGATGAAATTGCAATGAAACCGTATCAGAAGTTCTACAAAGGAGAAGAAGCACAGGTCAATCATCCAAATAAAGGAATCAAGAGATCTTCAAAGAAGAGTACCTTCTCTAAAAGTGGTCAGCTCACACCCGAGGAAGCTACCACGGATCAAGCATCTGTCCGGGCTTCGTTATTCAAGGCACTTACAGATGCATCAGGAGTCGACAACCCTGAAGCAATCGTTCAGTTAGCTGGAAAGCTACCTAAAGTTCCCGTAAGAATAACGCTCAATCCACGAGGACCACTTGCAAAGCTTCACCGCCCAATCCAAATTGATCTTCGACCAGCATCTGAAGATGACACTACTCCAGAAATCGTTGCAAGAACCAGCCCAGGTGTAAGTGTATCTGTTCCGAAGACAATATACCAAGAACCGGACAGCCAGGCTCAAGATGCAAGTAACGATGCATACGCTGATATAAAGCGCACTGTAATTCCTGTTCCGTTTAAAAGAAATATGATACACCAACGTCATCATCGCGCCAAAAAGCGAGGATTTCATCACTTCATGAGAAAGGCCAAGCAACACGTTCGCGGCAAATCACGTCATAAGATACGACCACGCTTAAACCGTAAGCGTCATCATAAGAAAGTAGCGGCACCAAAGGAAATTCCAATCCCTGTGATAAAAGAGAATACAATGACTGATGGTTTGAATACACCAAGTGACGCATCAGCGACCTCCGAGTACGCTGATACGGCAACTGAAGTTTCCACAAGTGAAGACAAGTCTGCAGTGACTGAGCTGGATAAAAAAGATCCTTATACGGAAATTGGTAAGATTTTTTTTCAATCCAATATAAAAATTTACAATAACGATATTACCTAGACAGCACTTACAAACTACTGTACTCCACTACAAGAAAGATGCCATGAGGAGCAGAAGACCATGACTACCCCATGGCCATAACATAGAGACAGGTAATTAAAGCAAAGTCTAAATATACAATCACATATAGATACAAGAACTACGTACAAGCAATTTCGACTGATAAATACTAAAGTCGGGTTCACATTGGATGTTGGGCAATTCCTGTGTTTTGGATGTATTCGCCAAGTGATTACTCGGGATGGACGCTAAATTTTACTGAAAATTTTGAAATTAAAATGAATTAGGTTTGCGTCAGAACTTCCTAACACTGAATTCCCAACATCCAATGTGAAACAGGCATAAACAAGTGAACAATAAAAAACAAGAGAAAGGGATTTAGTGGCTGAGTGGAGTAAACAAACTTTTCAGATCTATTTAATCAAACCGACCTCTATTGTGGATGAAAACTAGTGTCAGTTCGAGTATACTTTTGTTGATTTAATTCGAAAGGTTTTTGTCACCATACAATAGAATCTGAACAAGAACGTCGTTGGGGAGGCTGTTTATTTCAACAAATTGTCATAATAGTACCGAAACTCCAGCGAGAAGATGTCGTCGTTGAACGTCAAATGAAGGGCAAAGCAGCAAAAAGTGCTCCTTGTCCTCAATAACGTCACTCGTTGGACACATAGGGTTAACTGTGTCCCTAAAATTGTGCTTGAAAATTGTGCTTGGTAAGATTTGGTTTTCAATCAGCCAATTGGGTCACCCCCTTCAATCTTTAATTCCAGTAAAAATGAACTTGCCAACCTCTCGTGAGATTTTCATCTTATCAAGTTTCAATAGAGCTTTTAGCTCATTTCATTTTCATTTTAATTCTTTTAAGGAGGGTTGCCCTTCAACAAGTTGATTGTCATGGGGCCCTCCAATAAAAGCATTAATTACAATCTAAGATAAAAAGTAAAAAGCTATAAATTAAATTAAACTATAAAACCTTATTTACAATATCCAAATCCTATTTACAATAATGTTTAGAATTTACAATCAAAACGAAAGAAAACAGTTTCTATATAGTTCTCTTAAAACTATACAGAGAGGTTGCCTGCTTTTCTGCAAAAGCGCCTGGATCGAGCGTTATTTTTATACATTTTTATATGCAAGGCTCGATCGAGTGGCGTTAGAGCTTCTATCACTGTTGTGCACATTCGAAAATTCTACAAAATGTGGCAAAATATCGTTCGATTCTGATTCTTTTCAGAATGGCTAAAAACGTCTATTTTATACATGGAATTTCTACAATAAATTGATGGATTCTCGGGCTTGACTGTGAACTAACGAGTAAAGAAAGTGAAAAACAACAATGCGTTCCTTGTCCTTTAATGTAATTTATGCATTCATTCGTCATTATAGCCGCACACACAAAGAAGCACTTCATATCTGATAACTAGGATTCACTGTACTCAGTCTATTACTTACCTTCTCGTAGGTCTAGCTGACTATGCAGCTCAAAAGGCAACTGGTTCAAGCTCTCAGAAGAACACTGCCGTGGAAACAGCTAGCAATGTAAACTCAGAATTTGTAAAGTCCAATGGTTTCGAAAAAGTGCCGTCAAAACAGAAGGCTGATCTTCCAGGAAACGGACGAAGCCCGAGCAAGGACGATCCATATGCACAAATGGGTACGTACCTCTTTCGGTATTCATAAAGGTTGCTTCCCTTTTCGATTAATAAAACAAAACAAAGTCACTCAATAGCTTCGTTGCTTGACACTTGCACCCACATTTCATGTGTGTTACTATTAACCGAGTCCGAGTCTGTTGTTTGACTTTCTTCGCCTGTTGTTTGACTTTCTTCGCCTCAACTAAATTAAATCGACATTTGATTTCGTTCTCTTTGACATTCTGTGAAGAAAGGAAATGATTCATTAGATTACATTTCATAATACGGTATCTATTATCACTCAGTGAAGAAATGATATAGCATAGTATTTCGGTTGCTTCGAAATCAGAGTAATTTTAGCTGCAATGAGAGCATTAAGTTGTTTTGCAGTGTTAAGTACGGTATCAATTGTTCCTCAGCTAAGAAATGATCTGACTTAACATTTTGGTTTGTTCGAAATCAGAGTAATTTTATGTATGTATGCATGTCATTTCTTATTGCAAGACCACTTATTGCAAAGTTGGGCTGGCAGACCATTGAAGAGCTCATTAGCAATGAGTCTAAAACAATGGTCTTCAAGTCGCTCAATGACTTGGCTCCACAATACCTGTGTAACCTCTTCACAAAAAACTCAGCATGCTCCTCCCGCAACCTCCGGAACACTGAGACTGATTTGAGATTGCCAAAGAAAAGGTCTGCTAATGGGCAAAAATGCTTTTCTTTCCGAGGTGCTAAAATATGGAATAGCCTTCCTGCTGAGTCAAAGACAGCATCCTCCCTGAATAGTTTTAAGAAACTGATAAAGGGTTGATTTTTCATTTCTATTGTATATATTGTATAATTGTAAATAGGCTTTTAGGTTATGGTTTTTTTTTTTTTTATTCTAGTCATATTTAAGTTTAACTGTATGCTGTAATTAAGTTTTTACCGGAGGGCCCCTTGAAAAACGGCTTCTGCCGAAGGGCTACCCTCCTTAAAAAATTCAAATATGAAATATATATGAAATATGAAATATATGAAATATGTATCATTTGCAACTAAAAAAGTAAAAGTAGGCTAAGTCGACCTTATTTCCATAATGGTCCTCTCAGAGGCGGTTAATTAAAATTATTGAAAAATGCAAGATTTACGGAAAGAAGAATAAGTAACACTTGAATGGAAGCATAAAAGCTTTGAAATGTGTTTGAAGAAATTTGATTTGCAGGGCGAAATATGAGTGTAAGAGAGGATATGAGGTATCAGTAGTACACATATACATATACGTCATCTTCCTCTCTTTGTATATTCATCTCTCTGTTTATTTTGGCAGCAGTAAATGCTGTTAGTTATGAATCGTTTGCAGTATTAGAGGGGCTCCATCATCAAACTGTAAACAAATGTGTAAACTCACACGTGTCCAGTTTTCATCCATTGCTTCTGCAGTTTGTTTGGTGGCTTCAACCGAGCCACCTAAAGGTCATCATTGAAGATCTGCTTATATCAGAGTAATATTAAAATGTATGAATGTTTTTTCTTGTTCCTCTGTGAAGTATTAAACTTTATCTTCAAAATAAACCTTTCATCTTTGAAAAACAGAGAAAAAGTCTGTGTGATATTGCTTATCAAAAACATGCGAATTTAACCATTCGATTGAACTTTGGAGACAGAGCCCTTTGAGTCATATATAATAACGAGTGAGCGGTAACCAAAGGTAAATAGTATTTCATACCCAAATAATTCGACTGAGAAACTAAAAGATATTTCTAACTGGCTTCTGTCAAAACAAAGCAAGGCTTTGTTAGTATGTTTTATCATTTTTTGTTTTCAAATCAATTCTTCGCATTGTTTGCTATAGGAACAGTTTAGAATAGTTTGTTGACGCATTATGACCTCATTGCATCCTAATTAAGTCTGAAGGCACTCTCCCATCAGACCTTTCAGAAATAGGGCATAAATGTGAATAATCCGTTGCTTCTCTTTGAGAAAGGTTGTAGCTTCTCTCTTGTATGGATTGCCAACAGCAAGGTACGCGCGAACTTTTTGTAACAGTTAGCAATTTTGTGATAACTCAGTTGGCTACGATACACTTCCGTTGGGACTTGCAGCCTTTCGCAACAAAGTGGAAAGTATTTGAACCAGGGACGTAGGAATCATCTCAAACTTGGGAGGGGGGGCACGACACTTCGAGGGCACTTTTTCCTCAAGAAAGGGGGCATTTTCTAAAAATAAAGAGGGCACTTCTTTGTTTATTTCAAGATCTTGGAAGGGCATGTGCCCCCAGTGCCTCCTAGTTCCTACGTGTTTATGATTTGAACTATGCTGCCTTCCGACTTTTCGATCTCTTTCCCTTAACAGCCCGTGTTCCATACCACTTGAAGAGAAAGGAAATTAGTTTGTGCAGCGGAGAGCGGATCCTTGTTCAGACGATGAATTGAATTGCGAAATGATTAAAGGCAGTCTTTCTAGGATATGATTGACTGCAATAAATCAGTGCTCAACACAGCGGATGTCTTTGTGAATCTATGTGTTTGAAACAATCTATTTCTCACCACTGCTAATGAAGGATTATGCCTTATGCATTTCATGCATGTGCATCTTGGCATTTAGTTAATGCAGAATTGATTTTTATTTTGAAAAGGTCTACCGGGTGAGTAAAAAAAAGGTTACGCGTTTGGCAGGAAATAAAAGTTATGTGAGTGATTTTCAAAACCAAAATGTTAAGCTTTCCGTCAAAGGCTAACTTAGATGAGAAAATTTTCTTTGGTGAAATAATCACACATCTTCAAGACCCAACAATGAGAAAAATGCCTGTAGGTGTCTGTATGGGAATCGAGAATTCCACGTGCGATTCAGGTCCATGAACATGTGGCATTGAAACATTGCCAGCTCGAGAAATGGAACTCGAATTTCAATAGATGGTAAATCATGGACCAGACTGGAATGTGGAATTTTTGCTCCCAAACATGCACTTTGCCAGTATTTTCCTAATTTCTTGGTCTATAAGGTGAGTGATATTACGAAAGAAAATTTTCTAATCCAAGTTGACTTTTTGACTAATAGATTAACATTCCCGGGGGGGGGGGGGGGTACTTGGGTTACGAACATACGGGGAGGTGCCGCTGGAAAATCTAAAAAGCTACCCTGTCCCGGAGTCAAATTCCTGAAAATGATACCCTGTCCCGGAGTCAAATTTACTTAAACAATGCCCTATCCTTTAGTTTCTTCAGACAAAATTGTGCTCTCGCAAGGAAATTTGTACGAAATCTATCGAAAAATGTGGAAATATTGCCATCCAAGCAATTTGAATCACATTCGCAGAGTGCAAATGGCCTAAAACGACCTTTCGGAGTCAAAAATGACAAATATGGACCCTGTCATGGATCCGATTTTTACAAAAATGATACCCTGTCCCGGAGTCAGAATCCTGAAAATGATACCCTGTCCAGCGGCACGTCCCCGTACAGAAAAATATATGAGTACCCCCCCCCCCCCGGATTAATATTTCAGTTTTAAACATCGGTCACACAGCCTACCAAACTTATTCCACTGCCCACCAAACTCAAAAACTGTTTTAACGTACCCAGTACATCTTTAACCCTATAGTGGTTGGGCTATTTGATAGTACTATTTTGGTTGGGGGAGGGGGCAAAAAAGCCCCCTATCTAACTCTTGACTGGTAATAGGTAGAGCGACCAAATTTGGTGTGCTAATAGCCTCAGGCATGTATTTTCCATGAATATCAAAATTAACCTAAAATTAGCCATCATTTTTGCTCACATCAGCATTTTCCTTTTTGTGGTCAAGAAAAGCGGCAAAATTGGCCAAAATCAGGCAAATCGCGATAAAATTAAATTTGGAGCACATTTTCCATCCAAACATGATGACTGTGATCGAATGCATCGAATAACACTACATTACAAAAGAAATTTGCAAAATATTCCACTTCTGTTTCTTTTTTCGCGATAATTGAGATTTTGCGATTTTTCCTGGGTCAGTCCCAGAAAATTGTCTCCAGCCCCCTCATTTTTCAAAATATTTAGATGAAACTTTTTGAGAAGTTGCACAATAAGTAGTTACAAAAAGTCAAGAAGTTTCATGGCTATGAAATTCTTGCTTGCAGAGTTATTAAAAAAAATCGACTAGGGGAACTTGCCCCCCCCCAACCAAAATAGGGTTAAGAAAAGTGACAGATGAAAAAAAATTCAAAATACGTAGAGATTTGAAGTACGTTTTTCCAAATTTACTAAAAACTATTATCATCTTGTAGGCGTTCCGGTGGTCGAAACAGAGGAGTCAGGATACAGGCCAGCAAAAAAGACAACAATGGGTGGACTACCTCTGACAAATCCTACAAGGAAACTTCTTTCAGTCGGAGCAGGCACCTCAGCAGTAGGAGGAAAGAAAGATCCTTATGCTGACATGGGATCACCGGTTTTAACTGGAGACAAACGAGCCAACGGAAAGCGATCATCTGAGATCTCTTCAAGATCATTCCTTATGGAGAATAATAACGGTACTGTTGTTTCTTCAGATGAGGCAAAAGGAGTAAAAGGTTCGAGAAACCCCTATTCGGAGATGGGTGTCTCAATTGACTTCCCAGAGAAGAAGAGTGCTACAAACAAGGCATCTGATGTCAAATCCAAGCCACTGGCCTCACCTATTACTGAGCATAGCATGCAGAAGAAGACTGGTGATCCCTATGCTGATGTAGGGACATCCAGCGATCCAGTTGATGGCAAACGTGGAATCAAAGGTCAAAAGGAAGAGAAGGTTGCGAGTGAAAATGCAAAAACAAAAGCTGATATTTCTGCACTTACAGCTAACTTGAATCAGCTGTTAGAAAAAGCAAAGCAAATATCAAAAATATCATCAGAGCAAGAGCAAGCCATTCTAGAGAAATCAAAGGGTGGAAATCTCGTCAGCTCGAATCTAAATAAAACAACGGGCGTCAAAGATCCTTATGCTGATGTCGGGTCATTGATCAAGAAGAGTTCACATGATATATCAGGATCCAAGAAAGATCTAGATTCTGCAGCAGACGGCGCAGAAGAATTTCAAAATATAAAGAGTATGTTATCAGAGAGCATTGGAAAGAGCAATACAAGATCATCTGGTAAATCGGAAAACGGGCATTTACAGAAAGGACTTTCAGGGCTAACAGGGAAATCTGTGGCAGCTCTTACGTCAGTAAATGATAAAGCATTGCCTAAGGAAGAAGGTAGTCCGTTGGTAACCAGAAGGAAAGATCCATATGCTGATGTAGGAAGTGCTGTTAATATCAAAGAAAAGAGAGAGAAAATAGTGTGACAAACTATAAATATAATAGAAAAGAAAAACCATTAGATAAACCATGACGAGCGAAAAGCGATTACTTTCATTATGGTGTCATTGCGCAGTGCAGCAGAGACTCCTTGTAACGTGATTCATGGGGAAATCAAGACTTAGGCTAGAATGGAAATACTTTGTTTTCAACCAGTGCACAATTGAATGTTCGTTGAGATAACCGTTTTTCTGTCTGCCTATTCAAAAATTTGTCTTTTACATAACCAGAAAGAGGTTTGTTTACTTCTTGTACACAAGAAAAATAGTAGCAGAAAAAATACGAGGTGAATTATTGCCCAAAACTCTTGCAAATCATTGGTGATAGTCCTTCTTCAAAAATGTTTTAAACATCTTGAAATTTCCTTCTGTCCTTAAATATGTTGAACCCTTCACTTCTTGTCTTTTTGGAGGACCTATTCCATAGACGTAGGAACCGGGGGGGGGGGACTGGGGGCACATGCCCCCAAGATTTTGCAATAAACAAAGAAGTGCTCTTTTAATTTTAGAAAATTCCCTTTTTTTCTTAAGGAAAAAGTGCCTTCGAAGCGTTGTGCCCCCCCCAAGTTTGAGATGCTTCCTACTTCCTTGACCTATCCACTCCATGCACGCATTTAACCGTATAGTCTTGAATGCTTCTTCAATGTTCACTGGTTGAAACCATTTTCACTCTGACGACGCCATTATTACATGAAATGGCAGAGAATCATCATGAGTCAAGATAACAGGATAAAGAAGAATTGGACAACAATTACAGCGAAAGATACAGACATCACAAAATGACAATTGATACTTATCACCTTCTGAAACCAGCGACTCACTTTTGATACAAAAAGATTTCTTGCTCAGCAGTTTACAGCCCGGGGGGGGGGGGTACTATACATATTTTGGGTACGGGGACGTGCCATCGGGAAGGGTATCGATTTTCACGATTTTGGTATAAGGAACGGTATCAATTTTCACGATTTTAGTATAAGGAACGGTATCAATTTTCGCAAATTTTCACAAATGGTATAAGGTCGGATATGCATTTTTGGAAAATTGGTATAAAGTCGGGTGTATATTTTTGAAAAATTGGTATAAGGAACGGGTATGTTTTTGAAACCTCGATGGCACGTCCTCGTCCAAAATCAAGTCAAGTACCCTCCCCTCCCCGGGGTTTACAGATGCATATATGATATACGTTTAACACAGGTTTCTAGATTTGGTGCTTCACTACTGTTCACGGGCGAGGCTGCGAAGTTAGGATAGACAGAGGGGTAATAAAAGGGACATCTTCCCTTTTTATCAAAGTGTATCGAGGATTAATGATCAACCAAAATATTTTAAAGATGGTCACTTAAAGGAATTGAGTCCGTATAAATAATTGAGCGTTAACGCTGTCCTGAATTTTCGCTGACAAACCGCTGACGGCCGTTTGTTATCGCACAAAAGTGCTGAAGTCATTAGCATTGGAGACCAAAGACTTCTCAATCCTTGCATTAAGTTGATATTGGTCATGAGAGTGCTATTTATACGGACTCAATGTCTTTAAAGTTAATTACAGCAACTCCAGCGGCCCCTATTCGGTTGTATGCACCGGCCCTCACAAATTTTTCAGCATACCTGTCAATTGGCCGAGAGAAGAATGTAATGTTCATGCAGAGGTTTCGTTTCGTATCGCAACTAAAAAGACGCTTCAGTTTCAGTGTATCCAGCTCTATTGACCATTTTGTTGAGAATCATTTGAGTTATGCAGTGAAATCTTCGGAACCTCTGTATAGGAACATTAAAAGTCTATTTAAATCCAACTCACTGAAATTTATCAAAAATTCAATGTGAAAGTTTTGAAATAACAAACAATTAATCCGTTTTATTCCTATGTCATGATTTTACGACCAGTAGGGTACTTCAGCCCCTGTCTAAGTGCTGCAGCTCCTCGGGAAAATTTGACTTTCCTTTTCTGCTCACTAATCCCAGGCGAACATCTGAGTTGTCACCTGGAGTGTGTACTTAGATTTTTGACTTTCTTCTTAGCAATAGCATTATTTTTATGAGCAATATTGACGACACATTTGACTTTGTGAGAATACTTCAGTACAAATTGTTTGATGTTTCAAGTTAATGTAAATTGAATAATATATTTAGAAATAAAATCTCCAAACATGCTTTCTGATGTAACTCTTATTGCAAGTATGAATTTTCATTCGTGGGATTGAAAGGAAAGAAAAAGCAAAGGATTTTCAACTACTGGGGAAAACATTCAAAAGGGCTCCAAGTTCTTGTACGTGATGAGTTTATGACAAAGGCAACAGTGAGAACTGAAAGTTTTTGAAGATAATTACATTTTGATTACTCGAAGTTCCTTACAAGTACCATGACAGTCTTCGGCCTGTGCCCTCACCTGGAGATTTCAAACTAAAATTTTGGAGGCCTTCCCAATTTTCAAAAATTATACTCAAGTGCCTTCCGAGTAATACCGATGGAACAAGAAACAACATGTGAAAATGATACGGGCACCCAGGCACCGAAATCAGTTGAGTGGCAAATTGCAATTTGCTAATGGTTCGTGCTGCGGAGGAGCAATTGTGTCGAGGATTCTCACGGAAGAGAGGCTACATACACAAAGCGTGAGTTTGTCTTTGGACTCGCTTCTTCTGTGGTGAAGAACTTTGCGAAGCTTCCTTCAAATTTTAGCGTTAAATTCATGTTTCTCCATGATTTCTTTTGTCAAGAGGTCGAACTTGCATTGGAAAAAGATTGAAGAATGTTCAGAAGCTGTAGTATAGTGCGGTCAGTGATGTTTTGTGGAATACAGACGGATTGATTTTTTGGCCTGGAAACAATCGTCAATTCAATTCATTCATTGGCCCGAAGAAAGGCTGCAGGGCCTAGGCAGCAAGGTTTCTGGTATCTTGTCCTGCGTGGCTGTTGAAAGGGTAATCTCGGTGTAAACATTAGATGCGATGTTGTGCCTACTTTGAGGAGCTGCATATTGATTGAAATACAGTAAACGGGAAGGGATTTTTCCTTGGAAAGGACACGATAGTTGGCTGCCGGTTTTTGGTGAAAGAGTTTTGTGGTCCTCCTGCACAGTTGTCGGGCGATGGATGTTCCGTACGATCCAGCATGCCCCCTGTCTATCGATTCTGATGATCAGAGCTTTGAAAATGATGAGGAGATTGAACAAAGGGTCAGAGACAAATTATTAGAAATAACACCCAAGGATCCAAAATTTTCAAAAAAGGCAAATGGGGAGCAGAAAAGTTTACCAATGTGGAGAAGTATTTCGAGTCAGTCTGAGAAAAAATTTGTGCCAGCTTTTGAAGATGATGATACAGAGCTCTTAGATTATTGCTTAAGAGAGAGTGGATTTCTGTCGGATGACAATTTTGATTTAACTTCAAAAAAAGATGACAACTTGGCGAAGGATGAAAAAGTTAGTCCAGACATGGATAATCAAGAATCAATGGATGCAAGCTTAGCCAAAGAAGATGAATTAGAAACACACGAGCACAAAAAGAAAAGGAAGAAACACAAGGATGAACATAAATCTAGAAAAGATGAGAGCAAAAGTAGGCACAAGTCATCAAAAGATAGAGAAAAAAGAAAGCATGATAGTGATAGAGGCAGGCAAAGAAGCAAGGAAAAGAAGAATGGGGACAAAAGTGAAAAGAAATCTGATAAGAAAAGTAGGAAGAGATTGAATAAGTCAACAAGCAGTTTCAATGATACAATGGATGCAGATTCATCTAGCTTGAGTCTTATAGATGGTGTTGATATTTTTACTAGTCAACTTGAGAATGAAGATATATTCCCCCTCAGCAAAGCAGAAGACACACTGAATCACAGTCATGAGAAAAAGCCAAAGAAAGATGCTAAGGAAGGTAAGGGTCTTGTAAAGACACGCAAAGAAGGGAAGGCCAGACATAGATCAAAAGATATAAAAGATAAAGAAAAGAAGAAGGCAATGCCTGATAAAGATAGGAAACCTAGCAAAGCAAAGAGGAAGAGGAGCAAAAGTAGACATAGAAGGTCATCAAGTTCTGATTCAGAGCCACAAAGGAAAAAGAAAAAGAGAAGTAAAGATAAATCAAAGGAGAGAAGTGATAAAGATAGGAAGCATGAAAAAAGTAAAAATGATACAAAGCATGAGAAGAAAAAGAAGGAGGTCTCTAATTTAGAAAAGAGCGAAGAGAAATCAAAAAGGCATAAAAAGAAGAGAAAACATAGTGATAGAAAATCAGGAAGTCAAAATAAAGACAATAACAAGAAAGTATCAGTCTCAGAAGATTCACCTCACAGGAAGAAGCTGAAAGAAAGTGCTGACGACAAGTCTAAGATTGCTACAGATGTAAAGAAGCCTAGAGTTGTTGTAGAAGTGAAGAAGCATGATGAAAGTAAATCAAAATCATCTACACATAAAGAGCATAGAAAACATGACAAGGAGCACAGCAAGGAAAATATCAAAGAGCACAACAAGGAGCACAAGGATCATAAGAGGAGAGATAGGAAAGAATCTGAGAGCAAATCAGAAAAGAGGCAAAGTCATTCCAAAAGTGATCATGTTTCTGAAAAGAAAAAAGATCCTGAAGTTGTTGAAAGTAACCAGCCTGCAGATGGAGAAACCAGCAAAGAAGAGAAAATTAAAAGAAGTGAGGATGTTTTAAGAAGCACTGTTCATGTTGTTGATAATAAGGGACTTCTTGGACTAGATACTGATAGTGAATTTGAAAGACTTAGTGATATAGAAAGGGAGATAGAACAGGAGAAATCAATGGAAGAGAGTGCAACACCAGTAAAGCAAGAGGATGCTGTAGGTGTTAAAGAGGAAGGAGAATTAGTAGAGGAGATATCAGAAGCTGCAAGTGAAATAAAACTGCAGTCAGATTCTTCTAAACTGGATGCGCATATTGATGATAATCAGGGAGCTGAGGAAAGAGGGGATGATGACCTTTTGTTAGTTGATAGTGCTCTTGAGAAAGTTGCAATAGACTCAGACAGCAAAGAAGGACAGTCAGGTACAAATACTGAAAAGCTAGTTTCACCCATGGAATGCTCTTCTATGCTTCCCTCTGGTGAGAAGAGGATTTTCAAATTGTTTAGCAAAGAAGAAACTCAGAAGCTCCAAATGGAATTATTGTCTAAAGATGAAGGGACAACTATGGACATCACTGAGGAGGTGGTGAATGAGATAGCTGCAAAGGGCAAAATGGATGCGGAACCAGAAATCACATTGAGTGAGTCAATGGAAAAGAAAGTTATAGAGGCAACGGAAATCACTGTTGCAGAGATGGTCAAGGAAAATGTAAGTGTAGTTGAAGACAATGATTTGAATGAAATTCCTGTTAAGATGCCAGTTGAAAATGAAGCCTCAATGGAAGTCTTGTTGCCAAATGAAGAGGATATTGTTGTAGAAAAGGAAGTAGAAGTGGTGGAAAAGAAAAGAGAACGAAAAAGTGGAAAGAAGTCAAAACGGGAATCAAAGTGAGTATTTAATTTTAATATTTTGCCGTGATTTGAAAAAGGTACAGCACAGACCTTGTGCACATCAATATTATTTTTCAAGAATTCTTGAGAATTTTCATAAATTCTTGACATTCCGATATGAACTCTTGAAAGGCATGAAAGAGGTAAACATAAAAATATTTAGACCTACCAATGATTTGCCAGAGACAGGTCAAGCTAGTACAATTTGCTAGTCAATGAGTGCTGCATGATATAGTTCTGTTTTACTTGCAAAGGCGTTGCAAAATTTTTTTAGTGACTTTTTTTGCATGTTTCTGACATTTACGTTGATTGAAGTGCAATGCATGACAAATCAGCATATACAATTGGTTTTCAGGCAATATTTGCTATTGCGTAATTACTCAGTTGTTGACAAGGGGCAGTAGAGGGAGACAAAGAATCCATCATACATGTGAGCAGTCCATGATCACTTGATATCATTTCCACTATACAACTGGCTAATTGGAACATTGCCCATGCACAAAGCATTATAGTTGATGAAAAATGAGGCTAAGTTGGACTACAGGAAATTCTCTCCCAACAAAAAGTCATTGCTTTGCAATTAAAAAATGTCCAAACAAGAAATGGTAGATGTCCATTAGCTAGTGAAGAACCATGATTTCTCCTTATTTTGGTGCCAACAGAAACAATTAAGATCAGCACAAAAATCAAGAAAATTAGAATTTACCTACCACTCCTTGGAATCAAACAATAGATCTCCAGCACTCCGGGCAAGTTTCTTAACTATCAGACCACAGTGGCATGTCTTAACTTCCTCAATTTGGAGCGCCTTATGGGTTGCTTTCAGCTTTTGCCTTTTTCAAGCAGCACTTTTATAACTATTCACATTTATAGGATTGACATTCGTTATCAAGAATTCTTAAAGCAGGAAAAAAGCATTGATACGTAGAAGACTTGTATTGTACCTTTGGGTGATATGCAAAGAACAATTCATTAGCACAGATCTACTATTTTTGACTCAAAATATGATGCTTCCCTTCAATACTGTATGATGCTTGAACTGCATTGCTTACTGTACATTACTTTAGATTCCTTGGTCATGTTGCATATTGTGACTTAATTGATCACAGAATAACCATGATTGATCACACTGGGCAAGCATCAGCATCTCTAATTTTCTGCACTTCTAAATACATTCGAGTTGGCAGACATTTTTGACTCGACCGGTATATCATGTCACAATGCAAAGCAGCAATCCCTTCCATTTATATACCTGTTTAATTTTTGTTTGTTTTTGTTTTCTTATTGGATCTAGTATAGTTGAATTGTAAGTGCCAGCTGCAGTGGAGACCAGATGACCAAGTGTTCTTCTCTGCCGTTGCTGGTACATAGAAATGTATCTATTTTTGTATTTTTAATGTTTTTTTAGATCTATAAAGAAGGACAAGAGGGCATACTCAAATGCAAACTGATTGCAAAGTTTGCAAAAAATGTAACCTTTACTTAGGGAACTTAGGGTACATGTGGAGAATGACTTCAAAATCAGTCACATTGTTCTGGAGTTATTGGCAATTGCGCTCGGAATGTGTGTTCAGGAAAGCTTGAAAAAGGATTAAAAGTTGCAAAAATAAGTTTTGAATATCGGCAGCTGCAAATGGATGGCAATTTGCAATAAAATCTTCAAATCAAAAGAATAATCAAAAATTTTGAAAATTGTATTGATATATTTGGAAGTTTCAAGAATTCTCAGGAAGTGTTTTGAGTTTTCAAGAATTCTTGATGTTATGATGAGAATTTTCAAGCCATATGGAAGACTATAGAAATCTTTGTAAACAAGAATTCTTGCAGAGTTGAAAATAATGTTAGGTATTCTTAGGAATTATTGAGAATTCTTAGGCAGGAAAATCATGTTAATATGTACAAGTCTGGCACGGTACAGTTTGTTAAACATTGATACATTTATACCCACTCAAGCTTAGGGCGTTTATGATCAGTGTATTGGTACATTTGAGTATAGAATGTCATTTCTGTTTATTGGTTCTCTTTTAGTCATTACCTGTCCCTTTTTTCCACCAGGAAATCAAAAGATGATTTGTTTGATGACATATTTTCAAAAGAAGATAAAGGAACAAAAGACACTGATGGCCTTGCAGAGATGCTTGGAGATGATGACACAAGCCCAAAGAGATCATCACACAGGAAACATCACCATCATTCGGGATCAGGCAGTACAAGAAAAAGCCTCAAAGAAGACCTTGATGCCAAGAAGGAGCCAGAATCACTCATAAAGAAAGCACCAAAGCTGAACATGGAGAATGGGAAATATGAAGGAAAGAAGTCAAAGAGCCCTGAAGAGACAATTATTCCTGGCTTGGAACCAGTTGTTTCTATTCCTGGTCTTGAAAGTCCCCTGAAGGATGAAATAACTGAGGTGGACAGGGAGATTTCAGAATCAAAAATACCCTTGTTGTTTGATGATGAATTATCCCCTGAAAAGACAGGTGTCCCAAAAACACCTGAGCTGTCTCCTGAAGAAGAACTGGAGCTGAAGAAAAAGCAGCCGTACACACCACCAGAGGAGTTCACTGGAGAACCAGAGAACAATCAGTTTGATAGCTACTACCATTTAGAAGCAGATGACTCTCCTTATAACCCAGAAGATCTGATGCCCATGGATATGGACTTGTCTCCAGTTGATGCTAGTAACATTCAGCAAGATGCTTTGAAAGGGGCAGTTCAAATGAGGCTGAAGGAGCCCTTCTCTGGATTTGAAAATCCAACGTGGGAAAAGATCATTAAAGCTAAATCAAAGCATGAATTGAAAAGACAAAAGAGGAAAAGTCATCAAGAGAAAGGGAGGAGTCATGAGCATAAGCATTCTTCTAGACAGGTATGTGATAAATGTGCTTTGCATTTCTGTTGCCTTATGGTTTCTTATTGCAGCGTTAATCACAAAGTATTTCAAAAGGATCACCAAAGTGTGATATCTCTCTTTGTTTGTTTGTTTGTTTCTTTTATTCTTGCTTTCCTTCTTTTGGTTTGTGGAAATATGGCTATCCTGCAATTTGCTTTGCTGTAAATAACCTATTCATATTGTACAATAACAAAAACGTCAGAAGCAGTGTCATCAAAGCCCTCTTAACTGTCTCTTATTCAATGGAATGAATGCTTGGCTGGTCTGACTTTGTTATGGTCTTGAGACAGAGGGTGATGAGATGGGCAATGTCAACAGAACTGAACTGACTGCAAAATGAGGGGTTGCGAGACAAGAAGGGGGATGAAGGTATGTTTTAATGTCAACAGAGTGAGAAAGCCCTTCCAAATAAACTATTTTATATTGTAAGTGCCACTTGTCTTCCATTGTAAATAGAAACTAATTTATATTGTAAGTGCCATTCATAGTGGAAACTCGATGACCTTGTGTCTTTTTCTGCTATGATTATTGGCACAGTTGAATTAATTATATTACTTGTAGTTTTTTTAAGATTTGATAGAAAAAAAGCCGTTCCATGAGTTGGTGCAGTTTGTTCCCATTTCCAAAAACACTAAAATTTTCTTTCAGTTGAGGTTGAAGGCTGACCTCTCCATACTCAATATCCAGAAACAAATTTGAAAAATTGGGTTTAGAAGCTGTGTTTATCAAGCTTGGAGATCCTTCACTCTGTTGACATATGGAATTGTTTTCACATAACAATTGTTTTGATCTGGCTTGGGAGGCTTTGATCTTTAGGAGCTGTTGTTTGAACTCAGCTGTTTGTTGGTTTGGGTTTTACTGCCAGGTGGTTTTGAATGTTCTCCTTGCTTGTCCAGTGGTAAAGGTGCTTGTTTGTATCATTAAAGTGGCAGGGTCATGTAATGTAAATAAACTTCTTTCAAAACGATGCTTTTCAGGATTTTTGATAGTCCATATCACAGAGCTTATCCATTACTTTTCTCAAAATATAGATGTTATTTTGAAGATGAACTCTTGAATTTTCTAGAGAAATAAACCAAACACCCATACGTTGTAGGATTGCAGAGATATTGGTGGATTTTTAGAAATAACTTTATTGTGGATTCACCCCATCCACCAAAATCTGAGTGGAAAACAATGGCCACGTGTGGGCAACAATATAGATCATAGAGATAACAGGTTTGTTTATGGTAGCGTGACCCTGTGCCTTTAATTTCTTCTTTGGACAAACAGAGCTGAGAAGTGGGATGAAACACAATTTTGTTATTTACTATTGCTCTTTATTACAGTTACAAACTTATTTTATTCCTTTTTGGGTTGAAAATTAATTTTTATTTTGGTTTCGCAATCAAACATTATTTATACGCAGACAACTAAACAAAACAAAATATAAGCACTTTGATGCGAACTGAAATATGCACAGTAAGAATTTAGTGCTTATTTCAGTCCACATCAAAGTGCTTTATTTTACTTTTTTGCATGTTTATCTTTGTACAGTTGCTATACACACAAAAAAGATTTGTTGATTGGACCATTATATTCCCTTCAGCTTCTTATTAGACTTTCTCCAAATCTATTCCCGCAAAGGTAATTATTGTTTTCCTGAGTGCTGATATACCACGGAATAGACTCGGAGCAAGTCTAGCTTCTTATGAACACAGATATTGTTAGTTTTCCAATGAGGAAAGACCTGTGTTTGTTTTCAATTTGTTTTGAGTGGGCTTGTCAGGATTTCTAGCTACTGGAACCTAATTTAGGCCCACTGTGCCTGCCGCATCCAGGCATTGAGCCCCTAGTTTAACGTCCCTTCCGAAGGACGACGAGGTGAGTTGCGAGGTCAGGCATCCGAGGTCACCCACCCGGAGTTGGACCTCACTCGACCAAGCTTAACTTCAGTCACTTGATGAAGACTGCTCGGCCACTCACCCCAAAGCAAAACAAAAACAAAAAACAAAGACCTGTGAGTAGCGAATGCAGTGTGCTCATCAGTGATGATCTACCTTTCTGCCACATAATGTGAACTTCAACAAATAGAAGGCTCGAAAAGAAAAATGAAAGAAAACAGTAATGATATGATACATCCCTCTTGACATGAAAGTTTAAAAGTCGAAATGACTGACCAATATCATATACATGAATTTTCGATCATGATTTTTTATGTTTTTTTTTTGTTAATTTTCTCAAGCAAAAGACAGTAGACATGTTGGTCAGACAATCAAGGGTGGAGCAAGAATGCAAAGAAGTCTTGAAGTTGTACTACAAATCAAAAGAAATAACAAAAGAAGAATACAAAGCCATCCTTAGGAAAGCAGTTCCACAGGTTTGCTTATATTTGGGTATTTGATAACTCTTACTTTTGTTACATTTATTTATGTTCAATCTGCCCCGCTTCGAAATTCCTCCGTTGAACTAAACCTAAGGCAGCTCTACAGGGTGTCCAAAATGGTACTTCTGTTTAAAATGTCATCAAAAATCGATATCAAGCCTGTGATAGAATTTTCTCTTCACGTTTTTGTCAATTAGCCAAATATATTTGTGGGTAATAAAATTTTTCCATTTCTTCCTACAAGGTGAAATGTCTGGGAAAATAATTTTGGTCCTTGATCTATGTGACAAAAAAGAAATTTGAAGATCATCGGCCGTGTCTTTGAATTTTGTTAATTTTTCCAACAGCAGTACTTTTTTCAGGGATATCCGGCAACTTTCATTTCCACAGAGAGGCTTCGGGCTTGTTTATATGAGGAAAAACACCTCACTTGCCAGGCCCGGGGCGGAGACGTGCGATTCCAGATTTACAATAGACTCCTTTGTATTCTCATTTCGCATTTACGTGACGAATGCAACACCACCGGTATAGTGAAGTCCCACCTCACTGGAGGTGGGGTCTCACTTGGGTGAGGTGAAATTTTCCATATAAACGAAACACCACCGGTATGGTGAGGTGAATTGAAATTATTCGGTGATTCTCATTGGTCAGTTCGTTCTGATTTAACGGAAGAGAGACCTCATCCTACTTCGCCTATCAGCCCCAGGGCTGACAAGAGAGGTGATTAATCTCATATAAACAGTGGTTGGAAGTTACCTCGCCTGTCATCCCCGGGTCTGGCAGGTGAGGCCTGGTTCAGACGTCGAACTTTTCATGCGCCGAACTTAATGCAGCGAATTAAGTTCATGAAAAGTACGACGTCTGAATCAAATTGGTTCTGTACTTATCATTTAGGTCGACCTAGGTTCGACCGATCCGGTCGTACTTAATGCAATAAGTACGGTTTCAATTCAAACGTCGAACTTTTCATGCGCCGAACTAAATGCATAAATTATGCTAATGTAGCACCTATTATCCACCTTGACGCAGGCTTTTGTTTCCAGTTCTCCCTTCGACAATGCTCGAAAAAGTGTGTGCAAACTTCTTGGAAATTTATTGTTGGATTTGTAAATGGCGTCGTCGTCTGATACGTCTGACAGAAACGTTGTTGAATCTTTGTACAACTTGCCTTAAACTAACGAAGTATTCCTGTATCAGTTGTCCAACAATGGTTTGCAATAAATGTTCTTTTTCGAAAACGGTGAGGAGCCTGACGGTTGGGTCACTCGAAAATCAGTTGGCTACTGCAGACTTTGCTGCGACGAAAGGCAAACAGCAACATCCCATCGGAAGAGCCAAGGTCACCAACTCCTCCACAAACATCAAGAAAAAGCTACTTACCCGTTCCTCTATCTAACTTTATACTTTTAATTCTCATTGTTGGTAACTCAATGCATCTCTTTTTCCCTTGAATTTAAACTTAGCAGATATTCCGTCGCTTAGGGCTAACAATGTTTGCATCAACCGAACTTTGAGTAGGCCCTCACTCAGAGATAGAAGCCAAGGCGGGTATGTCCTCTGTCTCCTCTCCTTTTTTAGTAAAGTCAGGAGAGGTTATAATTCAACAAATAACGAATTTCAAACTATTTTGGGACAATATGAAGCCAGCCAAACATTTACCAAAAGTTTGTTTGGCACCTTCAAGCCTGATTCGAAACTCCGCGGGGCAAAAATTGTTTTCCATCTCTCCAGCTTTTCTTGCTCACGAAAAATGTTCTGGAAACTTTTTTACATAGTTTTGTTTTTAAACAGAAAACATAAATCTCGGTGATGAAGGTGGTGAAATTGAGGGTGACACTGATCGTGAAACTGCAGAACAATAAGTTCGGCACATGAAAAATGCGACGTCTGAATCAAACGGGGATTAACTGTATTTGGGTCGACCTTAATTGGCATTAGGTTCGGCGCATGAAAAGTTCGACGTCTGAACCATTGTCCTCAAATGAGCAACGGGCCTTTGACAACGTTGAAATCTGCGATTACGGAAAGCGTTCAGTTTATTAAACATTTAGACGATTTTTAATCAAAAACGAAAGGAAGATGGTGCTACTCTAAGGGGGTGGGAGGGGGGGGGGGGGTCTTTGTATGATTGGATACATGATATGGAGGATTGTATTGACGATCATTATCAAACAAGAGACAGTGCTATGGTTCAAAACTTCTTGTGACAAAGTTTGATGACAAAAGACAGAAAATTTTCGTGATCTATTGTGCAGTGTATGACAATGAACGGTGAGCCTGATCTATGTATCTTTTTTGAGTGCATTTTATGTCTATCAATCAGCGTTCGAGATTTATTGATATTTTTGTTCGTGAAACAAAATTTTTTATCGTGGAGTTTTAGAAGTTCTTATATTCTTGAACTTTCAAGATATTGCGTTCTGGCTTTGTTGGGGATACGAACAGGCTACATCCTTTCAGCCGCAAGGAATCCCCAAAAGGGGCTCCAGATCTCATGCGCAATAACGATTTACTTCACGTAAGTAATATGCAAATTAGCTTGACCGTTGAGAACAAAAGTAGAGAACAATAGCAATGATGCACATGATAGTGTGGCCTCAATGTTGATTTGCTCTCAACAAAGCTGAAAACAAAGTGTCAAACCAATTGGGTCAGAATTTCGTCTCACCAACAATGCTGAGCTCGATTTCAAATGAATTACTTTTACCTGAAACAATTTGGTTAGCTATTTTTAAAGCAGAAAGATATTAGAGGGAGTCGACACAGGGATGGCGAGTAGCCACTATGATTTGGTTATAGAACATGCTTGCTGCCCCATTGCTTTTGTAGCTACACAATGAAACGGTGCATGCCATGGGTACCAAATGACTGTTCTACCTCAATGAGTACTTTCATTTGTTAAAGAATTTATCTATATTTGCTGATGTCAGCAATTTATAATTTCAGTTATGTCAGAAATCTTTATGACGTCATATTTCTAATGAATTAGCAATTTTTATGTGAAAAATCATTTAAAGACTTGAAATATTGATAAAACTATTTGATTTCATCCAGATTATGTGCAATTTTCTTTTATTCATATAAAATAATTACAATACAAATTTTACATTCTACTATACTACCCCTAATTACTTTACTACACTACGGGTACGACACCATGAGGAGCGAAAGACCATGACTACCCCATGGCCAATACATAAAAACGCACAACATAAAGTAAAGATAGAAAGAAAAATAAGTAAACCACTAATTACAGATACAAAATTGACAAAAAGTAGGTGCTAATGAATGAGAGTTTGCAGCAATGGAACATTTAAAAGCGTTCTGAAGCATGAATGAATTTGAGGGTTGCCTGAAGTAACTTCTTATTGGTGTCAATGGTTAGCCGCTCGTCACAATACAAAATGAATTTGAGTAAAGTTTCATTTGAAAGAGACGAAAAACCATGAGGGAGCAATATTGCATTCACACTTTCGAGAAGATCAGATCTAGGACCGTTATACGAATGACAAAGCAGCAGGAAATGTGCCGTGTCCTCTACTCCATCATTTGCAGGACACAAAGGGTTGACTGTATCTCTAAAGTTATGCCTACATTTATGAAAATTAAGTTTGCTCAGTCCTACCCGTAACTGAGTGAGAAAAGCTAGACCTTTTGGATCATGAATACCATATACTAGTTTAGGTGATGATGTTTAAGCAGTATTATTGAGCAAACAACTTTTCATTGAATAGAATTACACTTATTCAATTACTTGTTTAATTAAGAACCACAAATATTCATATAAAACTAAGTGAAATCTCAAACTAAGGCTATCAAGTAAGTATTGGGATAGTTTTTAGCCTATTTTAGCCAGTTATTTAACATAAATTACCTTCTTTCCTAATAGCTCAATTTCGTCAAAATTTGTCCTGTTTTTGGTTGTCTAGCACAGTCATTTGGTACATTGGTGTAATTCTACAGTCAAAACAATGAGGCGGACAGGGCTTGATCCCGGTTAGGGCCTTACTACTTCGGCGACGTGACAAAGGTTCACAGACTCGATTCGGTTTTTCCTAGCTCTGTGAACCCAGCGTTTTGCACTGAATACCGCGACTTCATCGTCACTACATACAAATAGACAATTTTACTGCGAGAATCAGGCCAGCTTTGACAATATCGATTCTCTTTAATGAAATGACTGATTGGTTGATTGACTAATTGATTAATTGATTGATTCATTTCATTTCATTTTAAATTATTTATACAGGGTAAAAAACATTCAGTTCATACGGGGAAAAAACTGCTTTACAATGTGCCCTGTTAAAACAGAAAAGAAAAACAAAAAGAAAAAATTAATTACTCAAGAAATTCCTAATACCACTTAATGCATTGTCAGATAAATTCCCTAAAAAAAACCTAATTTTAATCATTCCTATCCAAACGAAAAAAGGAAATTAAATTGCAACAGAAAGGATTGATTGATTGAGTGATTGATTGATTGATTGATTGCAAAAAGAAATTATTCATAAGAAAGGAAAAGAAGCAGGGCTAGATTCACCTGGAAGGCTTCATAAACTTGGTTTTTGCAATTCTGTTTGTTCTGTAGGTACATGGTCTTCAGAAAGTTGAGTCACTTTCATAGATGTTGAGAGCATTTATCACTAACAAGATAATGAGAAATTTGATTTTATACCCATAGGTAACGATGTCAAACAGACCTATAATTCCTGAAAAGATTCGATCATTGATGAAGAAATTCGTTGGAAAATGTAAAGGCCAGCGTTTCACTGAACCAAAGCAAGAACCAAAAAGACGTAAACCAGTGAGATTATCACCTCCATCTTTCAGTCAAGGATTAACATTTCCAGGTGAACAACGATTTCGATATTTGAACCCTAATCTACCGATGCCACCAATGTAGTTTAACTTCATGTAGGCATGTCATGATTTCATATTTGGAAGCGGTTATGTAATGGACTTGGTATGGACAAATTTTGTCGTTCACGTTGGAAAATACAGAGACGCTAATCAAGCTGAACAGTTCAGATAATGCTGGACTGCGGGACTGGATTTCGGGAAAAGTCACTGTCTTTTGAAATGAAGTAAAACAATGTATTTGGCAAATAGAACACTCTAGACACATATTGAAAGGACAGGGAAGTAGCTTTGTTAAATATGTATGGTAAGAGTTGGAAGAACTCTCCCAAGAAATTTTTAGCAACTAATATTTTACGTCATATCCCTGGGGGGAGGAGGTAGATGACTTGCGGATGGACGGCGGTCTGCGCCCAGTTCTCAGAAAGGTACCCTCTTCTAAATACCGACACTTGCCGTCATACCCATTTTTATGATGAATTTTGGCGGAAAACCACCCATTTTTGACTATTTTTCGCCAATTTCTGGATAACCCACTCATGTTAACGAAAAATCTGTCAAAAAAGGGATCCTTGTTTAGAGAAATTTTGGCCCAAAAACCCACCAATATGGGCAGCATATACCTGTTCCCTCAACATGTTATGTACCTACCCCCCTCGGGGTCATAACCACGTGATAGGTTATATTGGAAAAGATAATGGTCAGTGGAATTGTACCTGAAGTTAAAGAAGCTTTGTCATGCAGGGTTATTTGCGGGATGCTGCTACCGATTGTTTGAAAATCAAATTTGGCTTAAACGAAAACTATAAATCTACTTCACAGTAGTTAAATCGAGGGAATAGTTCTGCCAAAGTAAAGCTTTTTATCAGATCAACCACTGCAGTGTAGGTCCATGCCTTCCGCCTTGTAGACTTATGACGATGAGTCCCTTGTATCACTGCGGTAAACTTTGCTCAACAGGGACTCATAATGAAACAAAGCCTCATTCATTCAGTACCCTCAAATGTCCTCATCTCATTGAGTTGAATTGTTGTTGTTGTTTCCGTCGCTCCACTAAGGGCCTTATTTCCCTAGAGCTGTAAAAACGACAAAAATGTCAATCGGCGACGATTGTCTGTCGCCCCGTCGTCTACTGGTCAGAATGTGGCTTGGAGGATGACTTTCGTGATTATGGCAAGAATGATCCTTTACCAAAGTACTGACACTTAGATTTATGGTACAGCAGTTCTAGAAAACTTTTTTTGAGACATTTTAGACCCGATGGTCGCGAGAAAAAATAACTGGTGATTTAGGCCCAGTAGCTAAATTCTAAAAAAAGAATCCGAATCGAACGATAGTTTGATACAATTTGACTGCAGACAATAGTGATAGAAGATCCAATGTCACCCAATCGAATTTTGACCGAAGCGCCATTATCGAGTCAAAGAACACAGGGAAGCAAGGGACTCCAAGTCAGATTTGATTTCCAGACAGTCTTGAATTTCATTGTGCCCATAAATGTGGGGGTCGTAGGGGCTGACGGTTTGCGGTTTCTAGCCTTTTCTGAAACGGTTTTGCGGTTCTTGGCTTTAAAAATGACGGTTTTACGGTTCCCATCTTTCTGAACGGTTTGCCAACTTTTTCGATGAAACTGGCTTAAGAAGTCAAATTGTCACAAAATTGGAGCTAAATCTACGGATAATTGTCAAAACGATATGATTTGGGGCGAAATCCTACAAATTTGCACCATTTCCATCGGATTTAAGACATTGGAGTTAGCTTTCTCTTCTTGGAGTCACGAGAATGAAAAGATACAGTTGTCTGCAGCATAGAACCGACGTGATATATGCATAAAGTAGAAAAAAAGTTGTGACGGTTTTAGCAGAATTTCGAGGCGGTTTTACGGTTTCTCTGAAATATTTTGGCGGTTTTACGGTTTTTGGGACCCCCCTACGACCCCCACATAAATGGTTCTGGATCATTTCTGTTGAATGTATAGCAGCCTCTGCACAACGTTACGGTATATTGGCTGTTGTTTGCGTGGCTATCTTTACATTCTGTCTCATATCGGATGTCACTTGAGATTTGCGATAACGCCATGTTTCTCTTGCAAAACTCTTCAATTGTTTTTATTCGCGGGCACTTTCGCGTCACTTTTTATTAGAGGCAGACGCAAATTGTCAACATTTTTTGTGCTTTCGATTTGTGAAAAGTTTGTGGGAGGATGTATCAGTTTTCAAGTTCTGTAGCATTTTAAAGATATCGAGCCTATCAGTATCAGGTTCTTGGTATCTATTATTGGACTCATACCAGGTGCGAGGTTCATTTCGTCACCATCCCAGTAACTGAAAACGTGGAATGAAATTTAATTCATAGTTTCAGATATAGCGAGAGTTGTGGGCAGATTAAAGGATGGATATAGTCCTTATGGCGGATAAAATCCAGACAGGATTTTCATAGAAAGTCTATCATGATAAAACCATTAGTACCACTGAGCTTACATTCCAGGTTACAATGCTTTTATTATTCGCTTAGGTCTGACAATAAGTTTGCTTTGGTAAGCCACATTCGGTACAGCTATAATTTCAAGAGTACGGTTCAAATGTCTCAAAGTGATTTTTAAAAGCGTATTCATGTCAGCAGAGTGCATTTTATGTCGTGAGCAGGGCTTACTAGTGTTATTATGTAAAAAGTCTCACAGACGATTGTGAAGGGATGGAAAGGTAGACAGAGGCATGTACAAAGAAGGGTTTCACTGAATGGTCGCAATTTTGTTAACTGAGCATTGTGCACCAGACCTTGATTGGCTGAGGAATTGTCACATGTCTGTATAATTGACCAATCACCTTGCGTAAAAACAAAACGCACATAAATTTAGGCCGATTTGGCTTGTATTTACCATCCTTCGCAATACTATCTTCTGCGGCAGGGAAAATCGACCTCATAAAATGTTATTGATTGGAAGATTCACTAATCGATTTCGAAATGCAAGGCGTTCTTTGGACGTTTGGGGCTGTTTTGGCGTTTGAGGACAAATGATACATTTTGTCAAAGAATACCGATTTTACATTTTTCACTAATTTACTTCTTATTTTGCGAATAAAACGCCAATTGCGATGTGTAATAATTTCATAACGTTTGTTTTTAAAGTTACGTGCAAGTGAATTGACTGCAACTGCCTTGCCTCATTAGGCCGTATCCGTATATCTTTTTCTGAAAGCCAACTGAATTCAAATGATGAAAAGTGTTTCAAATCATTGGTTTTTAAAGACGCTGCCTAACGAAACTCCCAAAAAGCCACGACTTTCTTCCCCTGCAGCTACATTGCCCACGGAGACATGTTTCCCATCAGCTGGAACTCCATAGCATTAACAGCGCAATTCAACAGGCCAGGTCGCGTATGTAAACAAACTTCGTTCGAAACGACGATTTTGCAGTATTTTCGATAGGCCTTATCACAGAGATTTTCCACTGATTTTCTCAAAATGAAGGTGTTATTTTGAAGATAGACTCTTGAATTTCGTAGAGAAACAAACGAAACTCTCATATGTTGTACGATTGCAGAGACAATGGCGTATTGATAAGAGTAACTTTATCGTTGATTGACCCCATCCACCAAAATGTTTGCAGAACACGTTTGAACAAGAATGCAGATTATAGAGATAACTTGCTTGTTTTTGGTTACGTGATCCAGCCCCTTTAAGATACAGCCGAGGTCCAAGCCACAAGTACCAGATGCGCCGTTCCGAAACACACAAAGGCCCTCTACTGCAAGCTCAAGGAATTAATTCTATGACACGTGCCCATTGTTTACTAAGTCTTCTACAACCCCTTGAAGATGCGGGGCGATCGATGTTTCTTAGAAGGGGCGGGATGGGGTTCAGCAGATTTCTTTTCAAGAAAACGATTTGTGAGTCTTCCCTAACAGTAACAAGCATTTCCCTATACCTGCGATTTTGCTCCAGATTATTGGGACTCTGCAATTATCTTGAGTTTATATCATGGTGTCGGTCCGTGCCTGACTTTTATCGAGAATTAGAAGCAACTCCATTTCTATTCCTTTTACTCTGTCACCTGTTTTATATGTATTAGCTTCAGACTAATTTGTCACAAATCATGGACATTGTATTGTTATTGATAAAAATCCTCAAGTCTAAGGTATCGTCGTGTTAAGTTTCACAATTTCTTGGATTGGGGAGCTATATTTCAAAAGCTGAACTATTTTTAACTTAATCCTGAAAGTGAACTCTTTGGGGTTAACTGGTGGTGTGGCCAAGTGGTTTACTCGCTTGGCTTCGAATCTTGTCGCTATCACAGCAAACCACAAGACAGCAGCCAACTCAACTGTCCATCCTTCCGAGGTTGGTACTCAGAGGTAACTCTGAGGGCTCAAGCCGCAGTGCAGTAGTTCCACATCAGCTGCATAGCTGCCAGCAACCGAGCTTGCGTCGTTAACAAATAAACACTGCTAGCTTGCTAGCTAGCTTGCTTGCTTGCTGCATTGTCTGTTCGTCTGTATTGATTTACAAAGAAGTCAAATTTGCCTTTGGCTGCGCGTAGACCCATTATTCCAAAAGGAGAAAGATTAAAGAAAGAAAGAAGAAAGAAAGATCCTTTCTTCTATTGGAATTATGGGTCTACGCGCTTGCTGCATTTGCCTCACAAGAAATTGCTATTCATCAATACACCTAGTCGCTCCACCCTCGGTACCATATGTTGTACAGTTTCATTTCCCGTTCTTGAGGGTCGTATAGGGGGGTTCCTTGTTCCCCTGTTCCCTCATGAAATTATCTTTTGTCCCCATGTTCCCCAGCAAAGTTTTGAAAAGTTCCCTGGAAATATTATGCCATACAAAAATCGTGAAACTCTTTTGTAAAACATCGTTTTCCCACTCGGGGAGGGAGGGTACCTTAGTACTGTTCGTGGTACGGGGACGTGCCATTTTTCAGGGGTACTTTTTTCAAACCATTTCGGAATTATGGGTATCATTTTCACAATCTTTTGACATTTCACGGAATGATGGGTGTCCTTTTCAGGGGATTTTGCATAATTTCCGGAATTATGGCCCAGATATTTATTCAATTTGTGGATTCGTGGCCCTAAAATCCACCAGAATTTACGGAATTATGGGTACCAATTTTTCGGCCAAAATGGCACGTCCCCCGTCACATAATATGTTGAGTTACCCCCCCCCCCCACCCCCCAAGTTTTCCCATTTTCAGTTCATTACTTCTGGGAAGAAGGAGGAGTCGTGTGCGACATAGAGCTGATGTCATAGCAAGGGTGTTAGGACACGAATGTTTTGATTGATTATTTGTTTACCTTGTTTTGATCCCTGTGTCTTGTTTTGTTGTCTTGTTTTCTGTTTTGTTTCGTTTTCAACTGAGCGTGAATAGGCCCAACCGCTCTTCAAGTTGTTCGAATACAGCTCCCTTGTATTTCTGTGTCTTAGTGCGCCTTCGCACAAGATAGGTTTTCAAACCGAAAAGTTTTCGGTTTCAAAACCTATCTTGTGCGAAGGCGCACTAAGACACAGAAATACAAGGGAGCTGTATTCGAACAACTTGGAGAGCGGTTGGGCCTAAGGACGCTCAGTTGAAAACGAAACAAAACAGAAAACAAGACAACAAAACAAGACACAGGGATCAAAACAAGGTAAACAAATAATCAATCAAAACATTCGTGTCCTAGCACCCTTGGTCATAGATACAAAGCGCAGAAGTTTTTTGTTGTACCAGTTAACCATTTTTGCAAAAATCATCCTTTAAACTGGCTTTCCTGTGTAAAAATTTTATCTTTCCCAATCTTTTACAGTGTTCCCAATTCCCTGAAAGCAAACTAAGGGACCAGTCATTAATGATGCTGGGTAGGGGGCTAGAAGATATTTAGAGGGGCCGGCAACAATTTTGGGCTGTCAAAGGGGGGCCATTAAAAGTCTTAAAGAGTTTATGCAAGGCTAAAAAGCCTGCATTTGCACAGAGCAGAAAAATCTAAAAATAGCACATTGAAATCAATGGCCCACACGTGTTAGGAATAATTGATGGCTAAACAAACAGTGCTGTGTTTGGGCATTTTCTTTGTTCTATTTATAGAGAAGCCTATTTACCATTATGAAAACTACAAAGCTAATATGAGCTATCTGAAACAAAGACTTCCTCTTTCCATGATCTTTGTAAAGCCGTGCATTTCTTATCAAAGTATCATTAATGAATATTTCCATGAATCTTTAGGAATCACTTTTTTCTCTTGAAAGAATTTCCATGTTCTTTTGCGTTACTTGTTATCAGAAAATATAATACGTTCCTTAGAAATTTGTCATCAAATTTAATACAAAGGGGGGCCACGAAAAATTACAGCTAAAAGACTAGGGGTCCTTGAAAACTTTAGTGAAGAAATGGAGGGGCCATGAAAAATTTTCATTATCATTAGAATCCCTAATGGTTCCCTTGTTCCCACTACAGATTTTTGTTTGTTCCCTGTTCCCCCAATCTTTCTTTTGGATGTTCCCCTGCTCCCTAGAGCCCCTATACGACCATCCTTCTTATTTTCAAATGACGCACTTTATTGCTGGCGAATTTACCACATTCACACTCAAACAGTTGAGCTACTTAGGTTATGTTTCCCACTACTGGAGTTTCTTAACAATTTTTGGCGATCTGAGTTTCTTGCAGGCAGTTTCTAATGATTAATACGTGGAGTAGTATCCTTTGCTCCTCTATCCATTTCTGACTGTTCCACCTATCAAATGTCGCATTGTGATGAACTTAGCGCCACAAAGATTGTGTTGATCCGTATTTAGATGGATTGAATAATTACATAAAGCCAGTTCCCCACTGTGACAATTGACTGTGACAAAATATTACCACAACAATCATGACGCACTAGAGCAAAAAACAACAATGCAAATGCGCAATTGGTTGCACAATTGACACAACATCGCATTTCCGTTCCACGGTGTTTTGACGAAGCATTTGTGTCAACACTGAAGTCAATGTTTCCACAACTGCACAGAAACCAAAGACATACACAAGAGCACTTCGTATCAAATTTCTGCAACAAACAGCTCTGCTTCGTAGCCGGGTAGTGCAAAGATTCAGCGCTTTGCAGAAGCTGATCTGAACCATGGCTGCCCAAGGATTCAGCGTCGCCGATTATGTCGTCTTTGCCTGCATGCTGCTAGTTTCAAGTGCAATTGGTGTCTACCATGCATACGGAGGCAAGCAATCATCAACGAAAGAATACCTGATGGCGGGAAAAGGAATGAGCTGTTTCCCCATTTTCGTGTCACTTTTGGCTTCCTACTTATCAGCAATAACACTGCTTGGAGTTCCATCTGAAATCTACACATACGGTGTGCAATATGTTGTGTTGATCCTGTCGTACTTCATCCTCTGCACTTGTGCTGCTGTCATTTATGCCCCTGTTTTCTACAGATTGAACCTGACAAGTGCGCACGAGGTATCACATTGTTTACATTTTCGTTTCGAGCTTCTGATAGTTTATTGTATTATATGTCTGTTACTTTACTTCATACGATTACGGTAACAGGATAGGTTACGGTACAGACTGAGAATTACACTTAAGTGCCTTTTAAACCGTTAACCATTAACGAAGATTTGTTTGTACCATGCATAATTTTTTGTTTTGGGCACTCCCTCCAAAATTCAGCTGGCATGTGGTTGTTTCAGTTACAGATTCATCTCAACATTCTCAACATACAAGCTTCAATATCAACTCTATAGTCTACGATCATACAAATATGTAACAAATGGCACTTTCGACAACATCCACACAAGCCCACTGAGGAGGAAAATGTATGAAACCTGTGTGTGGGGAATTCCTTAAAGGAGGAACTCTGCCAGTAGACAGACCGATCGAGAACACCTCCAATGGAATAGGTGTAGGTGACAGGGGGCTGGGGAGGCTGCAACCCTCCCAACTTTGGAGAAATTGCAAAAATCTGCCATAATTGGGCATAAAATTAGCCTGCGTGCAGACTCGACTGGTTTACCGAAATCGAGTCTGCACGCAGGCCAGCATAAAATCGGCCCAAAGTCGGGCAAAATTTTCATAAACAATGGATCTTTTATCCGGCAGCCCCTCTAAATTTTATTTCCTCCTACGCTTTTATGTAAAACGATTGATCTACCAACGATCTACCTGATAGAAAAAGATGTGGTAGGCTTGTCGTCGGAATTTTTCGCCGGTACCGGCGCCGGTGCCTTTACCGCTGCTGGCCATTTACTATCATCCCCCTATCATCTCTCCAGCGAGCTGTGACTGTGCACAAGACAGTCGTTGACCATCGCTAAATATACAAGCAGATCCCCTGCAAAGCCAATTCAAGAGCTGCATGCATATGCAAGTCCAAAATAAGCCTGTTGAATGTGACGATTTCGGCATGTGCATGGACATTGTTTAGCTGCTCGAAAATCGTTTTCAAGGAAGATTCCATCAAAAATCCGTAAAAATCCTTTCGTTCTGAAAAATCTTGTCCGCTCTTTCGAATCAGTGAAATACCCCTCAGTTTCCCACCAGGGCTATGTCGGGCATTTGAGGTATGTAACCAAACCAACCAAAAAAAAATTGGGTGTTGGTTAACCAAAGTTACCAAAATTGTATAAAGCAGAGACCTTTTCAAATCTATGAAATGTGGTCTTGTAGATAAGTTGTGGCCAGGGACAGAAGAAGCATCTCAAACTTGCGGGGCACAATACTTTAGGGGCTCTGTTTCAATAAGAAAAAAGGGGGCACTTTCCTGAAAATGAAAGGGCACTTCTTTGATCATTGCTAATTCTTATGGGGGGGTGCACGCTCCCCCAGTGCCCCCTGGTTCCTACGTCTATGATAATGGCATTGTACTAAAATATTGTTATTTGCTACTACCTCTGACTTATGGTTGGTTCTTCATGAGAGGCCTGTTTACTTCATGCGCAATCACTATCTCAAACAAAGTTTCAGTTAATCCACAGGGAGACCAGATTGACTGTTCTTTTTGTAATAATGTGTGTTATTTGGTAATCTATTCTATTTCTTATTTATTCTTTTCTTTGGTAATTTATTCTATCATTTATTTTCTTATTTGGCAATTTATCCTGTTAGGTGGCAGTACAACAGAAGTCACAGAAAATGAATGAAAAATAGAAGGAAAATTAACAGTTTATCTGGTTTGGCTATGGCCACCACATTGGATAGGGGTTTCTGTAGATTGGGGAATTTCCTGTAACCTGGGGAATGACCTCAGCAACTGATGAGCTATCAAACTTTGGTCCAAGTGATATGAAGGACCAAAGTGGTAAGTCTAGCAGCACAGTTGTCATGAATGTAGTTTATCAAAGGTGTGATCAAGGAAAGGTGGTTATGGTATTACTGTATGATGCTAGCTTTTTATTTTTATTTCAGTATCTTGAGCTGCGCTTCTCTCCTGGAGTCAGGTCGCTTGGTTGCCTCCTTTTCATGTTGCAGTATGTAAGTACCTTTTGCGTAATGAAACTGTTTGATAATGGTCAGTGGGAGAGGATTTGGGCTTTGGGGGGGCAGTTCATTATTGGCACATATAGGGGTTTGGGCTCCAAGAATTTCTGTTATGACCCAAATCCAGACTATAGTAGGGATTTTTGAGACCAAGTCCCAGAATATGGATGGTTTCCAACCAGTGTTTGTGATACATAACAACAGGAAAATTGTTAAATTATTCTAAACCTGGGAATTCCCTGAATTTTTACCAAAAATTAGACCCCAAGCCCATTCCCAGGATTCTCATGCCAAAACCACCCAAAACTGGCACACATCCCCACATGATTGGGTAGTCAAGTAACCCCTCAGGGGTTGGGTCCAATGACAATTTATTTGGAATGCAATCAATAACAGTTGACATAAATTGTATTTTAGGATTCATGGAAATTATGTTCTTATCAAATACTTTAAAATCTGAGTTATGTGAATGGAGAATACCCACACTCACCCTCATTGTGGCGCTGGAATTTTCATGATATTTTCAATGCCACCCCACAAAACAGACAGTTTACTTGAAGGAGCATGAAACCTCCCACCCCTCAGCTTTTACACATTGGTCCTACTTCTGTGTAAATGCTACAATATTTACATGCTGTACAGAGCACCTACTCTTGGTATCAAATTTCACACAAAACCTTCCGACATGCACAGCCTTGATATGTTTTCATTGAGGTGTAGCGAATAGTCTGATAGTGAAGGTCTGTTTCTCAAGGTGTGTTTGAAATTCGTCTGCATTTTAAAGGAAAAGCAAAAACCAATGTCATAAACATATCCTCTTTGTGAAACTGAGGCTCTGTCTGTTTTTTGTTTGGGTTGTATTAACAAGCTATAGTTTTTGGTAACTGCATTCTGCAGCTAAACCTGAACTGAATTGTGCTAAGCAAATGGAAGGAGACAACGCGGTGTGGGTGTGGTCTAGAAATAGAGCAAGGATGAGACACATGCGCGGAGTACAGTTTGAAAGCCTATGTATTGAGAAGATAAAACATATGTTATTAGACTGCTTCAGTGCGACCTTTAGTCTCAACCGTCAGTCATTTCTCTGAAAGGTATTTCTAGCATTAGATGTCTTTTTCGTCCTTTTTAACATTAAGGGGCAGATCATTACAATAATCTCGTATACCTCCATCAAGAATCCTTCCGGATCTTCGTGAATCTACAGAATCTTCTGGATCTTTCGAAACTCGTCAAGAATCGGTGACAATCTTGAGAAAGCTTTGCTAAATCTTGGAGAATCTTCAAAATTTCGTTCAGTGATATGTTACGAAGGAGTTTCATAACAATCTTTTCTATTTGGAAATCAAAAATCGAATTTGAACACTATCCTCTGAACTCTCAAAGATTCTAATGCATCAAATCATGGGAAGTGCAAAGACCTAGAAAGGGAATCAACATAGCTATATCGACTAGCCGCTATAAATATGCTAAAGAAACTCCCACACACGCATTGTTCAACATGATGAAACAGCATGTGTCAGGCAGGGCCATAGGGGGTGCAGAAAGGTGGTACTGCCAGTAGCAGGGGCGGATCCAGGATATTTTGTGACAGGGTTGAATTGCGGCGAAGCCGCAATGGTAATAGGGGGGTCCGGGGGCGAAGCCCCCGGAAAAATTTTTTAGGGCCACGCCCATTTATTTTTGAGGGAACGCCCTTTTTCAGTACAGTTTTTGGACAACGCCCTTAGTTTCTTTTAGGGAAGTCTGTTTTTAATTGAAGAATTCCATAATTCTGAAATTTTAATTTTCTTTTTCATTAATGTATTTTTAGGGTCGATCTATGTATTTATTTGCTTATGTAACTATCGTAATCAGGTTTTTAACAGGGCAGTTTGTAAATCAATTGTTATTGTAGACTTTACCCAGTATAAAGAATTTGAAATGAAGTGAAATGAAAAAGAATCTCAATCGAACGATACTTTGCTACATTCTGTAGAATTTTCGAATGTGCAAAATTATGATAGAAGCTCTTACACCACTCGATCGAATCTCGTATCAAGTCTAGGGAAGCACAAAGTCCATGTACGCTGAATGCAAACAGAGTTTACGAGACAGAATAGTCTCTGCGCAGGAGAGTTTGAAGCTCTCATCTGTCTTGCGCAATAAGATTCGGGTTGGAGCGGGTTGGCACCGGGTTGAGAGCTCAAAATGAATGTGCCACCGGGTTGGTTTTTCCTTCCACCTTTGTAAAATTTCGCAATTCATGAGTCATGCTATCAAACTAATGCGGTATGACGATAGATAATTATGATCTGTCTTCTGAATGCAGCACAACAAAAGAGTGATTGAAATCCTCACTTATCGTTCAGCAAAAGCTGATATCAATTTTCATAAGGAGAAATTCACGGTTTGCGCCTCCGTATGATAGATGTTCATGAATGGAACGGCATTTGAAAGAGGGGGGAATTGTTCTCTGGAAATCTGACCGGTTTATTCAAACCTGTCAACCCGGCCTAGATCCGCCCCTGAGTAGTCACTAGTCAATCAGAAAAGCTTCCAGTCAGTCATCTGTCAAGACATTTGGCTTTGACAGTTAGTTAAAATGTTTCTTTCAAGTAAAATTTCTTTTATGAGCTGCGCTCTTTTTTGTCATAAATGGCACGAATCATTTACGTCTGACCAGAATGACAACTGAAGCGATGTGAACTCCGATTGCTCAGGCGTATGACCAGTTGACCAATACGTGTGGCTACCTTTTAGATTTGAACATGGCAGGAGTGGCATACGTTATCATAAAACTAGGCCCAAACTAGGCTGCCTGCTGACACAAGTATCACAATGTTGTGAGTCCGGGTACAACATGTAAATGCAACATCACGTACTGCCAAAGATCTGCCCGTCAAACTTGGGATGATTGTTGTTCCTAGTGAAAAACAGGCTTAGTCACAGGTCAACAATAAAATATATATATTTGGTCATGAGTCTAGGCTTTTGAACACAGTTAGTCATAGTCAGTGGGCAAAACAGCCTGCTAGTCAGCCAGTCAAAACCCGCTCGACACCCTCACATAGGAAGCAGCAGCTGATTGGGGGACAATGTCGTTAAGACAATGGAAAACAATACAGCTAACTAATGCTTGTGACGTAGCACCATTGTTTTCTAGATTACTGGGAGCTTGAGTCCTGCCTGCCCCCTGCTTCCTACGGGCCTTGTGTCTAAGTTGTCAAATACGATAAATTATATTTAATTTGCGCCTCTGCGAAGCAGAAGCAGCAAATTATTAAAATGCAGAGGCTCTGGAATGCGTTCCAAGTATCGGCGGTCGAGCTTGAGCGCGCTCGTGTCCAAAAGAATTCAGCCAATGGGATTATCGAATATGTCTGATTATGCGGAATTTCACGGGATGATGCAGGAATGTGTTTGTTTTGCGTTCGTTTACCAACAAAGAGAAAAATAGTTAATAAGTTCCTCCTAAAATCTGTGCGTACGCATTTGGTCAAGCAAAGGATGACTATGAGCAAAGAGAATTATTCCTTTTTGTCAAGTTTGTGATGAAGTGAAACATAAGCAGGCCAAAAGACACACTCAGATGTACGAGGAAGGCTGTGTGGTGTGGCTGTGTGGTGTGGTCGTGTGGTTACTGAGTTTTCGAACTCAAGATGGGAAGGTGAGTGAAATGGTATATATACAGATTTTATCTTCAAGTATTTCATCGTTGATTTTGTGACTTGACTGTGCATATTCTTCTGATCTATCTAATTCTGCCATCAACCCGTTAAATTCAGGTCATACTGTGGTCTACAGGCAAAGCAGCAAACTTATGAAACATGAACCGTTCCTAACGCAAATATTCGCCATGTTGACATTGATATCATTGCAGTATACCCCACTGCTTATCAGTTTGATCGGTAAACTTAACAATTGTATCCTTATTTTCAACTTTAGTTACGATTTGCAGTCAACACAAAATGCAAAAAAGTCGTATGGTCACTGCATTTTCACTGTCGGGCTTGGACAGGACAGGTGAGTCAAATAGGTACCGCCAAGATAAAATAAGAGAAGAGTTCTAAGAGCAGAATAAGAGTTTTCTTATTTCATCTTGGTACCACATACAAATTTTATTTTGAAATATTTTGCTTTGACTGTTTATTTAGATTGCACATGATATTCATGTGGTCTAACGAAGGACGGTTTGGCTTCCTGCATCAAACAAAACAAAAGTTATGTTGGTACGCCCCCTTTGTGCTCCTTCCTGCAGTGCTTTCAGCATACTCCCACAGTGTCTCCCAGCGTGTGATGACAAATATTTTGACGAGTGGTGAACACCAGCCCGGTCAAGGAGACTCCAAGGAATTTAGGCCAGAGACTGTGAATGACATCAAGCAAAATAAAAGGGCTGAGAAAAGCCTGCATGAATGCAAAGTATCTCTGATAATGAAACTGCTCGTATTATTTCTAGATCCTTTTTCTGGCGTCTGGTGCCCATTGTCACCAGAGAGGAAGTGCGTCATAGCCTTACAAACTGGTTTTTGTTTGCCTAAAATTCAATTAACGTAAACGTCGGAAACACGGAACGAAAGTGAATGAAAAATTTGGAACCCTTTTCAATTAAAACAAAATTTCATTACGCAGCACTCATTGATCAGCTATTGTAGCTTGATGCAACGCCTTTTCGGATGTATCCCTTGTATTGGCATGCTGTTGCCCACTAAATTCCATTTCCATTCCATTCAACAGGAATGCCCAGTGTCTGCATGTGGAAAGATGATTGTATGACAGGGACTTGTAGTTTGTAATGTTGGACAGTTCGTAATCCTGCAATTCTAATCTATGGTTCTAATGAATGAGTTTTTTTAATTGAATTGTTTATAATAGCTACATGGAATTACTCTCTGTCTTTCTATCAAATTCAAAATGAAATATTTTCTCTTCACTAAGCAAGTTAACGTTGTAGTAAAAAGCATGGTCCTAGCAGTTAGTGACCAGACTTGCTAAATCCCACCTGATTGCCACCTTGTACGGAAATGATACCATACTGTCAAGGCATTCAGGCTAAACCAAGTTTTGTAAAAATGATACCCTTGGCTAGACTAATTTTACATCAAAAGTGCCATGAGTTGGCATTTTCTGGACATAAATTGCCAAATTCTCGTATTCTCTGGACGAAATTGGGTTTCTATACAGGAATTACCGAAGTTTGACTTTTCTTTGAGCAAAATTGCCAAAAAGCATACACTTGCGCAGACTAAAATCGACTAAAATTGCCAAGAGTATACCCTTGGCTAGACTAGCATTCCGAAAAACTATACCCTTGCGGGTGGCACATCCCCAGGTACCTTAGCTATGCAAGAACACCCCCTCCCTCCCGTGGTCTAAGCAGATAATGGTAACCAATCTGAAAAATTTTTAATGATAAAACTCGATATTCATAGTGTGCAAAAGAAACGGAAGCTGGTAGACCAAAGCAGCGTATTTGTGTAGTAGGGGTGTAGTACAGCTGGGAGGTTACCGTGAAGGTTTTTACCTACCAATGTGGGCGCAAATTTTCGGATAGTGATATCCCTTGTTTGATTTGGTCTGGGCCTGCCTTCAACTTTGCAGATTCATACTAAGAACTGGTGTGCTCCAAGCAAACAGTTAACATCTAACACTCGATTCAGTTGCAGATTTCTTTGTGTAGGTTTCAAGACTTTGTGAACTCCACTTATTTGACACCGTAAAAAGCCACGGACTTAATAAATGAAATGAGGAAATCTAAGATTGCTTTGTTATTCTTATTAGCTGTTTAAACACTGTAAGGGCAAATATTTGACGTTTGAACTGGCATTTATGTAGATTTATTTAGATCAAATGACTTACTAGACTGACGACGTGATTCCTTGTATTCGTTCAACATTTATAATCTGATGTTTTAATTTCACTCATACAAAGGACTCACGACCAAACTGATTCTAAACAGGGACTAAAATCTTACGAAAAATCAGAAGAAACTTAGAACATCTTCCATCCTTCGAACTTCGAAAGAAAAGTCGAACGTCCCTTCGAACGTCATTTCGAGCGTCGCTTCGCTTCGAGAAGTCGAACTTTGAACTAATGAGCCAATCAAACGCTAACAATAGGCACGTGGGTTGACCATATTAAGAAAGTAGCGATCTGATTGGTCGCGCCGTGAACGCGGCGGACTTGGCCTAATTAGTCCCTATTCTGAAGCGTAAGGACATAAGTCCCTCAACTGAAGCGATGACAACAACAACAACGAGCATAAGTTAGAGGGACTTATGTAATGTAGTCTAATGACTTACTTGGTTGACTGAAATTTGTATAGAAAGTTCTAGTAGAGAAACCACCGCTACAGAGGTTATAATTACCAGTCACAGCGTTCTGTTTGTAATATGGAGTTGGCAGATCACTGGTTAATCGGTAATCACTACTGGGTAATCACTGGGTAATTCTATATGGAAGAAAACTTCCTGTCTGGGCGATAAGAGATTAAGGCCCCGTTCACACTGCTCCGTTTTTTTTATGATCCGTTTCTGTTGCATAGATGCTACCGGTTCACATTACTCTATTTCTGTACAAAATCGGAGTAAAAAACATCCGTTTTTGTCCGTTCACATTGATCCTTCTTATAACAAATACAGAGCCAAAGATATCCGTTTTGTGCGTTCAACAGACTTGACTTTGTTTCCTTGTAGATTCTGTATCTGTCAGTAGTATTGTATGCACCAAGTTTGGCACTGCAAGCTGGTAAGTCAATCTGACTGTTATTTACGATACTAGCTGCTCTGTTTGTAAGTACTTTATAATGCAGGAAGGGTCATTTTGTGGGCTGAAATAGGAGTGGACCGAGACAAGAGTCTTGCGGGACCTCCTATTCGATGCGCCCCATATCATATTTACACCATCAACTGGACAATTCTAGTTTCTGTTACGTATATAAGACTTAAACCATGGTAGCTTCCTACCAACTACACTATTGCGCTCGATCCGAGCAGAGTCTCTGCACTTGCAAGACGTCTGTGGAATTGCAGTTGTAAGACGTCTGTGGAAAGACGATGCTACTATGCGGAGGCTTCGCAACCGCAATAGGAAGATACTTTATAGGGTATTTCAGACTTCTTCTGAAGAAACATTGATCAAGGGCCTCTTTTTCAGTCGCTGGAGTTCCTCTAACAGCAACCATCATAACAACTGGACTGGTGTGCAATTTCTACACAACGTTGGTGAGTAATTGCTTGACGTACCATCTCAACTCTTGTCAATATGTAGTAGCTGTTGAGGATTAAAACGAATATCTTTTCTGGGCACTTTTTAAGAGCTTGTTGTCAGATTTCATGAAGTACAGGGAATCTGTCCACAACTTTGCATGACGCAATTCACCTGGCAATAAGGAGGGTCTCTCATCGATTGGTACACCTATTGAGAGTGTTCCTCCTTTAAGTGCATACAATTAATTCAGTTCCTTTTGTATTTGTATATTGTATTAACTTTTCTGTATCATTGTATTAATTTTCTGTAACATTATTATCTTTGTTGTGTAGTTATTTTTTTGTATTGTTATAATCATAAATTTTACGCAGAGAATTTAAATTACATGAACTTAACTGCACTGAACTGAATATCTGAGGGACTTTAGCAACCAGGACGGCAACGCACGCCAGAACGTCGTCTTGTATGATAGAACCGAGTATAGTTTCCCACAAATTACCTTCACATGTTCTTAAACAAGCCAAAACGAAATCTTCTTCTGCATTTGAATAAGCTGGAACCTTCTTTTTCTTTGATAATATAAGCATTTAAAATGAGTGAGTTTCACTTCGAAGATCCAGATCTGAAGAAAAGCACGTTAGAAATAGGATTTCTAAGTTGCTCAGTTGAAAAGGACAGCTGCATAGAATCTCAAGGAAAGCAAATTCGAACGGAAAACAAGGAGTCTTTTCAAGCCGAAGTTCGGAGACAAAGGGCACAGTTGCGTTGTCGTTGCAGTCGCCATCCTAGTTACTAAAGGTCCCTATTAGGGAGTGTGCAAAGTTTATAACATGGCCGGTGCAAAACGTAACGGGGCAATTACTTTTTTTCAGCTTGTACACAACTGGTTCAACACTTTTATTAAGCAGATTTGAACAGGCTTGAATGGGGCAGTAACTTTTTGTGGGCTCAAGATGGAGTGAACTTCTAGATATAAAATGGCTCACCTTGAGGACAAAATTGTGAATCACGCAAGTTGAAGAATGCATGCAAAGATGTGTATAAATGACATCAAATTACCTTGTTAGTTTCTTTCAAGAAGGATTCATCAGACAAAGATTCTTATAGCGATGAACTGCCTTTGTTGTTGTCTTTGGCTATTACTATAAAACATCTTTTGTTCATGAATACGGGGCAGATGCATTTTATAAGTAAAAGGTGACTGGGCAGTTGTATTTTTTGCAATGATTTCATACAGGGCGAGCAGATTTTTTTGCAACAGTTTTTCTTCTCAACCGGCCATGTAATGTGATAAATTTTGCGCTGTCTCTTATCATGTTTAGGGAGGAATGAAAGCTGTTATCTGGACTGATGTATTTCAAGCTGGTGTGATGGTACTTGGACTGATCGTGGTGCTAATTGTTGGTGCTGTTGAGCTAGGGGGATTTACAAATATTTTTGACATTGCTGAGAAAGGAGGAAGATCCAAAGTATTTGACTTCAACCCGGATCCAAGAATTAGAAATACTTTTTGGACATTGGCGATTGGAGGGGCATTCACTGCAATGCCAGTGTGGACTGTTAGCCAGACTGCAGTACAAAGATTTTTGTCAGCTAAATCTTTGAAGACCGCACAAAGGTAACACTTGTTGAATATGGCTTATTTTGTACTGGATGACTAGTAATACCGGGTGAGCCAGAAAAAAGTTCACGCTTTCAATTAAGAGCCGAAGGAATGAAGTATTTTTGTGATTTTTCACGCTGTCTTACCAGCACTGGAAGTATCGGTAAATTTAACTTAATAAAAATTTAATGGTTGCAAAATGACTGAAAAATGGCCTAAAACATCGATCAAATCGTAAGGACTCTATTCACACAAACAATAGGCAATGGACCTTTCACTACTCTCAAGAGTTACAAGAGGTAGACTTTCAAACAACTACTATTGATTTCACTCCCATGGCAATAAATTTTCCGAGGATAGCTCTCAACCATGAGAAATTGCATTGTCTCCATTGTTCTGTGCGAAGAGTCCTTTAGGCCCTTTTTCAGTCACTTTGCAACCATAAAATTTTTGAAAAGTTAAATTTACCTTTATTCCTAGTGCTCATAAGATAGCCAGAAAAATCACAAAAATACTTCAATCGTTTGGCTTTTAACTAGAGTTTGAATCATTCAGATCTGTGAAGTACACTTGATGCTATGAATTTTCGTAAATGGGAACTTTTTTCTGGCTCACCCTGTATATTTTTTGAAAAGCTTTAAGTGAAGATATCTGCATTTGGCGTAATACAGTAAAGTCCCGCCTTTAAGAAACTACATTATAAGAAACTCAGGCCTGATTTTGCTAAATAAAATACCTGTCTACAAGAAACTACCCAGGCTGATTCATCTTCAGTTTCTTTTACAATGGTACATAGTAATATTTTATGGCATATATTTGAATATGGCTCCAATAAGTCTCAGTTCTCTAGAAATAAGAATGAAAGTTTCAAGCCAAAATTATTGTAATTTCAAGAAACTTTCAGTACTGACCCAAAATATCAGCTTCTTGTTCAACTGCGCGTATTTAAAAAACGTTTTCTTAACAAATTTCACAGCTGTTTGGAACACACAAGTGTTTCTTATACCATAGTATACACATCCTGTTTTGAGGAAATATATTCTAACATAAGAAACCAATCAGGCTGTTTTTGTAAAATGAGTTTCTTAAAGGCGGGACTTTACTGTAGACTATAAGCTGTTTTAAAGAGGCTTTAGGCTTTCGAAGTGAACCGTATCTTATACAGTTTGCAGGATGATCGAATGTAAATAACAGTGATAGAAAGGGGACGCACAGTAGACTTGTGCAACCTTTTGATACCAACGTAAAAGTCAGAATGGCAGCTTTTCAATTGTCTCAAAGTCACCCTCTGTCGTTTCCATTTTGGCAGGAGGACTTTTGAAATTTTGAAAGACATGCCGGATGAAATCAGAGACGGCAAATCACCTAAATGCTTCACAAATGCTACCACAAGCCTCTAGTATTTACCAGAAATATGAAGCAGTTTTTGAACTTTGGTGTAATAAAGATTTTTATGTCTTTATATGGATTTATAAGTGACTATTGTTTTAGGAGTTTTCTTATAACAAGGCAACCATTCTACTCTGGTTTGGTAGCATTGTTAGCAGCAAGCCCAACTTCTGCTTTCTGGTTTCCTGGTGGAGTTTCTAACATAGAATACCTTGTCACAAACAGAATTTTATTTATATTTTCATGCAAATAGAAGTATTGCTGTTGTTTGAAATGAATCATTGTTTCTCATTGTGCTTGCGTTTCACAGGTTGCTTTATAGATGCATTGATCTGTAAGATCTATCTTGATACATATCTATATCTTCCCAGGGCTCTGTACTTGAATATTCTTGGCCTAATCTTCATCGTCAGTCTGTGTGTACTTGATGGCTTGGTCATTTATGGTGTTTATCACAAATGTGATCTTCTCACAGAAAAGAAAATTACAAGCAATGATCAGGTATGTTTTCTTAAACGGATCTGAGTTCCGTAATCGTACCTCCAATATTTCCGAACCAGTAATATCCTGTCGAAATATCCTGTTTTGTAAAACCTGAAGTAGCTTCAATTGCTTTCTAGCAGCAGCAATTGTTTTCTTTCAACGAATAATTCAGTTCACCTTACCGTAGCGTTTGTGTTTCGTTTATATGGAAAAAATTCTCCTCACTCATGTGAGATTGGACCTCTGGTAAGGTGGGATCTCACTCTACCGTTGATGCTGCGTTCGACGTATAAACGCGAAATCAATATACAAAGCATGGTATGGGATGATGGAATCTTGCCTGCCAGCCCCGGGTCTGGTAGATAAGGCGATTTCCCTTATACAAACAGACCTTAGGTGCATTGACAATAAATTTGTTTGCCTTTAACGAAACGATACAGATAATAGAGATCACGAGTCTCTTACTTTTACGTGACCAGGCCCCTGAATAGCAGCTAAAGACGCCGAAATTTTTAGCCATAAATCTGTAATTTGTGGTTACTTATAAAATTCAGAGTCTTGCATTGTATAGATGCGTCATCAAGGGTATGAAATGCCAGCTTAATATTAGGGCAATGGAATTCAATTTGATGATTGCTACTTATGATTTCGAGGTATTCGTCAAGTCCAGCTAGCTTTAACAAGCACAAAGTCCTAAAATTCACGCCCGTTTCAAGACTTTGCGCTGTTTCTAAATTATCTCTCCACTGTTTGATGTCGTCTATCCACATTCTCCTGGATCTACCCTTTGCTCCCTTGACCATGTGTAAATCCTTGCATGATGTTGACAAACAGCTTTCGGTTTGGGCTTTTCGCGATATATGGCCAAAGAATGACGATTTACGTTGAACGATCTGCTTTAATAGATTTGGTTTACCTTTTACTCTGTCAAATATCTCTTTGTTCGTAACTTTGTTTTGTTTTTCAATTTGTTTTGAGTGGGCTTGTCAGGATTTCTAGCTACTGAAAGCTAATTTAGGCCCACTGTGCATGCCGCATCTAGGCATGGGACCCCTAGTTTAACATCCCTTCCGAAGGACGGAGAGGTGAGTTGTGAGGTCAAGCCTCCGAGGTCACCCATCCGGAGTTTTACCTCAATCGACCGAGCTTAACTTCAGTTACCTGACGAAATCTGTTTGAGCCACTCGGCCACTCACCCCGTGTTTGTTTGTTCGGCCACTCACCACTTTTAGTTCTTGCAACAGTTCTTCTTTACTTCTACAGGTGCTGCCATACTTTATTATTGACAGGCTTGGACACTTAAAAGGCGTCCCGGGACTCTTCACATCATGCTTGTTCAGTGGTGCCCTCAGGTAACGCGCTGCACCTCCAGCCTAGACTGATTACCTGACTCCTTTTTTGCCTGCGCGCGTTCAGTTAATGATGTTGCTTCGGTCAACAGAGACTCATAATGCTATCCTGAAAACTTGATTCCATTTGGGCATTCACAAACAAGACGTGTTTGTTGCAGTCAGCTGATAAGGATCCACGAATACCACTGTGATTTATGCTTTGACTGATAAGCAGGAAGCAAGAAACTAACCATTTACACCTGCTATTTTCAGACTGTGAGCCTATGCCGTTTTTCATGCCACTATAACTTTGGACGTTTTTGTAGTCATGGTGTTTGATTCATTTCTGCAGCACTGCATCATCTGGTTTGAATTCGATCGCAGCTGTGACTTTGGAAGACATCATCAAAAGAACTCATCCAGGCTTATCTGAACTTTGGTCAACGAGGATTTCCAAAATCATAGGTAAATGAGCATAGGTTTCAAATCTTGAAATCTGCCAAAAAAGGCGGGTGTAAAATTCAATGACCTATTTCTTTAAACTGAATAACTTGAAGGAAACTTTGGCCATTTTTCTATGATTCTACCGTTGGACTTTTCAGAAATCTTGACTATTTGTCGAAATTATAGCCTAATTTACATTTCAGCTCATTTTATGATGTGACGTCATCAAATTTCCAAATCGCAAACCAGAAGAGTGAAAGAGTTTTGCTTGATACCATATTGTAGGCATCCATAAACTATGGTTTTCTTGAAAATTATTTGATCTTTTGTCAACAGGTTTAGAAATTACGATAGTTTTAAGTTTTTTTCGAAAATTTTCCCGAATTCTTAAAAAAGAAGAAAAACGCTGTAATTCTGAAAATATTGAAGATTTCAGAAAAGTCCAACGGCAGATTTACTGTAAAATAGTTCAAATTTCTTTGAAGCCGTTCAGTTCAAAGAAATAGGTCATAGAATTTTACACCCAGCATTTTAAAGATTTGAAACCTATGCTAGGTAAGTGAGAAACATAGAAATCAGTCTTTTTTAAAAGAACCGGAGCTTTCTTATGGGCTAGAAGTGACTTGTGAAAATATTTTTCCACATATGCATTATTATGAATGCCCAAATGATGATGGACACTGGATCTTTGAATTCAGAATCATTTTGTCCTTTAAAGGACAAGTCCGGGATTGATGAAGTTATTGTTAAAAAGCAACCTTACCAACTGCAGACCATCAATCGTGAGTTCTTTCCAAGTTTTGATGCCTCCAACTTTCATAAATTTTTTAATGAATCTTCGTAAGTTAGGCCCAATATCGTCGCCATTTTGGATTTTGTTGGAATGTGTGAAGGCGCGATAAAGAGGCTAGCAATGTGAGTGGTATAATATTAACACATTTTGGCAGCCTCAATCAGGTCAACATGAAGTGACGTCATAGAAAATGACGTCATTTTGTACTTCGTTACAGATTGAAATATGCAGTTTCGCAGATTAAAAGAGAAAGCATTGAAAAAAGTACTACACACCATCCACAACAGTGTAATCTCTTGAATAATCAACAATTATACCAACCCCGAACTTGTCCTTTAAACAGAACACACTTTGAAAATGAGCTCTATCAAAATTTAATTTCATATCGATATGTCAAAATGCTAATCAATTAGAATTGTGGTATCTGTTAACAAGTCCTTTTTATTATATCATTGAAATTTTACAATTCATTTTACGGATTACGTTACTTTGTTGGAGAGATGAACTGATTGCTGCCTTGGGCCGCTGCTTCAGCTTCACATTTTGATCTAATAGAATCTTACACAAGCGATGGCGGAAGGGATAGCTCATTGCAACTCCCCATGGCTATTTCATGCAAAGGTGGCACATTACTACAAACAACTACATGTAAATAATTGAAACCGTATTATATTCTGTCAAAATTGGATGTCAGGTCAGAGTTACGATTGCACGAAATAATGTCGCAAGCAAAACTCTTTTTTTTGAAAAGTCTGACCTCCTTAATGCTCTCCATACACAGCAATTTGAGCGCGTGAACAAGTTCAACTTCCATCGCGGGCGCTTGCAATCGTTACCTAAAGAACTAATCGTGGTCACAACGCATCCATGCTGAAAACGCTGGTTATGGAGCTTTGCCTTTACAAAAACTTTGTCACAACTATCATAAAGTCATAGAGAGGTGTAGTAGAGCTCCAAAGCAAGTTTAACATATTTCCAATATTGATAATAAAATCTGCTCATATATGACAGGCGTGAATGTCCTCCTCTAAATGGCATGATGTACTTAATTTCAGCATGCACCTTTGGTATGATTATCATTGGCGGAGCTTTCTTGGTTTCATTCGTTGGTACAATGGTTCTGCAGGTTAGATTTCTGCTTCATACACCCTTCACTTTTTAAGATCGTACCGAATGCCCCGAAAAAGTTCTCCTGTTTGAAAATTACGATAACTCGATTACAGAATTCCCCTGTAATTTTTTTTGATGATTTTTATCTGTTTCAAATATACCGTAAAGGCTCTATAATCCCTATCTGGGCCGGGATTTTCTGAGGATTCTCAGGCAAAATTAGCCGCTCTCCCCTTTGAGCTCCTAACCGACAAGGGCTAGAAAGAAGACACTTTGTTATTTGATATTTGATATTTTTGATATTTGATTTTATTAAGGAGGGTTACCCTTCAACAGAGTTATTTTTCAAGGGGCCCTCCACTTAAAAACATTACTTACAATATACAATAAAATTACCGAATAAAAAGAAAAATTACAATATAAAAACCATAATATAAAAACCTAATACAAATATACAGTCTGATTTAAAAGAAAAAGAGAAAGCCCTAAATTGATTTTTTGAAACTATTCAGGGAAGATGCCTGTTTGGTATCGGCAGGAAGGTCATTCCACATTTTTGCTCCTCGATAGGAGCATTAGGATATCCTATGTAACTTGATGTAAAACGTCCTAAAATCTAGTTTATTTTACTTAAATTCTTGTATTTTCGATGATGTCATCAATTTCATTTGTTTTTGTCCAAAAACAGTACTCCTATGGATCTGACTGTAATAACTCACCAAAGCGAGATATTACGCTTGTTTGAATTTTAATTAACATATAAAGTATCAAAATATCGTAAAAAACTTTTTGAAAAAATCATGAAATTTTTAATCTTATATTTATTACCTAAGTTCTCCATTTTATGCCTTAAAATCAATTGGAATTATTAACTGTTTACGTCCTAACGTCTTAACAGTCCTAACTGGACTGTTTCCGGTATCTAACATAGGCTATAGTTAAAAAAACGTCAATTAAGCAAAGAAAAATTCACTTAATCCACCCAATCTGGATATCATTTGAAAGAACATAGATTGTACTTTTATATGATATGTCTCAAGTTGATTCAAATCTTATTATTTCCTGAAGAGTCTCGAATGAAAGTAGGTTCCTTTTTTTCTGAAACACCCTGTTCAGATATCTATTTTTCTCAACAGCTTGCCTATAGTATCTTCGGTATCGTTGGTGGACCATGTCTTGGTATATTTGCACTTGGCATGTTGGTTCCTTCGGCTACATGGAAAGTGAGTAGCTTGTCGCATCGATTTCTATTTTACCAGGATATGAAACAGTCCATGCATTTGATCTTTTGTTCCTATTTTTTTTTTGTTGGAGTTCTCCTTGAAAATCAGCATTGCTGGAGAGCTACCTTTTAGGTCGTTCCGCTCATTTTATTTCAGCGACTCTAGAGGCTTCAACTATCCAATGTGAGCTGCTCTTAAGCCCATTTCCACTTAGTTCACAAATCGAATTTTTGGCAGGCTGCAATAGATCGTATACTATACTGATTTTGAGGATTCATGAGTTAATCTTCAGCTGAGGATTCATGAGTTAATCTTCATCTAAGATCCTCAGTTAGATGCTGGTGCTTTTGTATACTTTTTAGTCTCCTACTTATAGAACTGTAAGCGATTTTCTAAAAACTTCCGATTTCGAAAACACTGAAAATGACCCAAAAACGTGGATCAAATTTTCTAAAGACTCAACATGAATGAACAAAGAGAAACATTTTCCTGGTAATTTGGGGATTTAAAAATTGATCAGAACTCCATGCTTGTTTAATTTTGCTTCCCTACTGTTTGTCTTCTAACCCTCTTGACAAAGGAAGGCAGTACCTGCATAAAAGTGGTGTAAATTCAATGAAATTTGAAAAGGAAATACATTTCCTTGTACCATTAAAAGTGCTTTAAAGTTCCTTCCAACATGGAACTGATGCACGTGCATTGGATTGTAACTGATCAAGTTCTAAATCCTCATATCGCTAGGGAAACGTTCTCTCTTTGTTCATTCACGTTCAGTCTTTAGAAAATTTAATCAACGCAACCTTGTTTTGGGCCATTTTCAGTGTTTCCGAAATTAAAACTTTTAAAGGGGCAGGGTCACGTAACCGTAAACAAACCTGTTATCTCTATAATCTACATTGTTGCCCACACGTGGCCATTGTGTTCCGTACAGAGTTTGGTGGATGGGGTGAATCCACGATAAAGTTGCTCCTAAAAATCCACCGATATCTCTGCAATCGTACAACATATGAACGTTTCGTTTGTTCCTTGACAAAGTTTAATAGTCCATCAGTCCACCTTCAGAATAGAACCTTTATTTTGAGAAAAATAGAGGAAAATCTCTGTGATATGGTCAATCAAAAATACTGTATAACCGTCGCTTCGAAAGAAGTCTGTTTACACTACATGACCCTGTCCGTTTAAGCAGTGATTCGCCCCTCGATTCCCTGTTTATGTCGTATGTTTCTTTAGGGTGCATACTGCGGTGCATTTGTTGGAGTTGCTTCAACGCTTTGGTTGGCTATTGGAGCACAAGTATACCCACCTCATAAATTCAAGGCCCCTATATCTGTTGAGCAGTGCCCAAGTTATCTCAGTTTTAAGAATATGAACCTTACATACCCAGTAAACTATTCAATACCTACGCCGTACCCTACAAACTTCAGTGGAATATATTATGATCAAATGAAAATCCATGGGTAAGTAACGAATTTCTTTACCACCCTCAAATTTTCATGATATACTTTTTTTTGTTTATATCAAAATATGACAATAAATCTTACATTCTAATATACGTTTCTAATTGCTGTACAGCACTACAGGGACGATACCATGGGGAGCGAAAAACAATTACAACTCCGTGGCCAAAATGAATGGACATGCAATGTTAAGCTGAATACAACAACGCAACGAATGATTTGAAATGTAATGGGTACTATATTATACGAGATTCCGTCCCATATCAGGTGTAAGATCACGATTGCCGTAAATTTACGGGCAAAACTCATTTGATAATACTTCGCCCTGGCAAAACGACTGGATATTATTTGCATTGAACATGCACTGGACAAAGTGTTCAGCGTAAAATGTTGCGGCGTTTTGCCACTTTGTCCAATCTTGTAAGTGGTGTTCAGTGATATTGGGTGTTGTTCAGTTGATTTTGAAGGCAGTCAAGAGTGTTTAGTTGACAAGATTAAAATTCTTTTTTTGGAGATGTTGTTGAAAATGTTCAGTCCTTTCGTGACGCGCGTTGCAACGAAACAGTGGACGATTTTATTGACATTGTTTCATTAAAGGCTGCACTTTTCTCCATTTTCAACTTCTTCGTGTTATTTTCAGACGCTGAATAAGGTTAGCAGTGCTCAATGTATGTTCGGTGAAAATGTCCAGTCGTTTGGTCAGGCCTAAAGATGCCCGAAAGTCGTTTGGTGTCGTAAGTTAGAACAGTCGAGCTAAAGGAAAGTTAAGACGTTTGCAAGCTTGTAGTTTCCTAGCTGCTTATCAGATTCCTTAAAACTACGCAACATTTTGTAGGTAACATGTCAACTGAGATAATGAAATATAGGATCGAATTGGGCCGTATTTCTCTTGATTGGCCGGTGGTTTGATAAAAGTGTTTCATGATTTGATTTGATTTGATTTGATTTTGATTTATGATATTTATACAGGGTAAAACATTCAGTTACACTGTTTTACAATGTACCCTGTTAAAATAACTTACAAAAGAAAATATATAATTTTACACGTAAATCGAAAAAGAAATAAGATCTACACAGCTATTAACAAAATGTATAAAAATTTAGTTATGATCATGCATCTCAGAAATTTTCCTGATGGGCGTAAAATCTTTGATCAAATTGGCTAACAATTCGGCCTGACAATACTGACAACTATCTGAAAAACGGCTACAGACATTCTCGAGTGAAAAATAGCCATAACTCCTTGATAGATGCTAAGAGGGTAATGGTCGCAATCTTCGCTCTCGGAGAAAAATTTCTTGATGCACCAGTTAAGAACGCCTACATATCAAATGCTTTTCTTATCTTTGAGCAAAACTATGGACGAACTAAACAGGGTTGCGAAACTGGCTCCCGCCCTAGATACCATCTAAAAATCCATCTGATAGCTACTTAAATTTTCTATTACCTTGCTATGCTAAATCGTATAAGTTATAACAGAATATTATACATATGTAAAGTTCTTAATTCTGTCACATTAGATATTGTGAAAATTCAATTCAATTGTTATGTCGTATCTGATTACAGACGTGGACGATCTGTTTCTTCCAGTTTTCCCTGTCATCAGCTTTTTGAAGCAAAGTTCCAGCGTTCTTCTCATTGGTTAGCAGCTTCAAGCTATCTTTGTATGTTGTTCTTTGCCCCCCCCCCCCCCCCTGTCTCTTTTACCTTCAATTTTTCCTGTCAATGATTGATGTTCGAAACCTTTCTTTCTGCACAAATGACCTAAAAACTCAAGTTGCTTTTTTCTAATTGTTTCCATCAATGTTCTTTTACATTTTGCTCTGATAAGTACATCTTTATTGCTATCTTTATACGTTCAGGATATCTTCAAAATTCTTCTCCAAAACCACAGTTCTGCAGCTTGCAGTTTGTTCTGTAGTTCTTTTGTAATTGTCCAGCATTCCGATCCATATAAAAGCGTTGACCTTATATTATGAAAATAAGCCTAGATTATGGCCTTTATTTCAGACCAAGCATTACAGACTTCTACAGCATCTCATATCTCTGGTATGCTGCCATTGGTATTTCATTTACTTTTGTCGCTGGTGTTATTTTCAGCTGGGTTTTTGGTAAGTTTAACTTTCTAATTAACATAAAACTTTTACAGTTTTACAGTTGTATTTCTTTTTTTTATCCATATAAAATTCTTACAATTGACCACTTTAATGAACAGCCTCGTTTTGGAAATTATTCAAAATTCGTTCATATGAAATTTTAAACGCCAAATTCGGATTTAGCACCCAAACTTTAGTCTAACCTTAAGTTTTCATGTTGCTGGCGGTTGTAGTGTTAATTTTATGGCGATGTAAGGTTTGAAAATCTTTAAGGGATTTGACCGTGAAAGTGACTCGGGGTGTAAAGTTTCACCCCGAACGACTTTTCACCGTCAAATCCCTTATAAATCTCTGAACTTTGCATCGTCATAAAATCAACATCACAATAGTTAGCAGTTTAAAAACATGTAATTAGACTAAAGTTTGGGTGCTAAATCCGAATCTGGGCTCGAAATTTTCATATTAACAATAGGAAGAGATTTTGACAAATTTCCAAAACGAGGCTGTTTAATTAAAGTGGTGTATACATGTTTACTTACTCTACATATTAAGATTATACAACTGCACAACACTACAGGGACAATAACATGAGGAGCAAAATTGCATGGCTACCCCATGTTCTTACGAAAAACAATGAACACTACTAGAATAATACACAAAAAGAAAACAAAGAATACTAAACTAATCAATATACGCTAACTACAATTTAAATCGATTTCAATGAACGTTTGCGGCATAAAGACTGTTGGAAAGGTATTTCAGAACAATGTCCCTGCTTTCTACCGAATGTATTTCTTTGCTCGCCTCATGTATAAAATTTGCCAACCCAGATATTTATATTTTCATCAAGTTATTTGTAACATTAGCATGCGTTGTATTGGATTGCATTGGACTTGCTCAAGGTCTCGCTCTTGATCAATAAACGAACAGGAGGGAAGAGGAAGAAGAAATGGGAAGGGAAATGGGAAGAGCGAGACTTGTAGACTACGCGTTCCGAAAATGAGGCTCGGCAGTTATCTGTTCAATTTAATTGGCTCTGCCGCTAACATGAAAAGAAGCCGCCGGTCAATATCTTAACCGGTCTCGTTTTTGCAAAGCATAGTTCGCAAAGTCTCGCTCTCCTTCCCCGTTCCCTTCCTCTTCGTTCTTCGTCTTCTCCCCCTCCCGTTTGTTTGCTGATCACGAGCGAGACTTGAGCAAGTCCAGCATTGGATTGACCACAGGGAAACCAGGTTAAATGTTTACATTTGCAGTATTTTTTATTTGATAATCTATTCTATTTTTTATTAATTTCGTTATGTGGTAATTAATTTCATTTCATGTGCACTTTCAGTGACTTCTACTGTGCTGCGCAGCGATTTTTTTACTGCGAGGAACTTCGCTGCGCTGCATAGTAGAGGTCAAAGAAAATGAACAAGAAATGAAGTTAATCTCCAAATAACGAAATAGAAAATGGAATAAATTACCAAATAACAAAATTAATAAAAAACAGAATAGATTATCAATAATTATCACTAACAAATACTTCAAACGTTAACATTTAATCTGGTTTCCCTATTATTTAATCTGCTTAAAAGTTAACATCTAATCTGGTATTGACACAGTAGTACTTACCAAATTTAGTTCTTTTAGGGCTTTTTTTGATTCATATCTTTACACGAAATCTCATCAGTGAAAAGAAAACATCTTACAAATTGAAAAAAGAAAAAAAATTCAAATAGCTGTTGAAAAGTTGGACTGGGTTAAATCGAAGGTGTGATCTTCCTGACAGTCGTGTTTTAGTTAGGGTTTGCTGAGCTCTTTAAATGCGTTTTTAATTTTCTTTTAAACTGACAGAATGAGGGGGTTTCCGTTATTTCAATAGGTATTTCATTCCAGGCTTTCAGCCTAGAGAAATGGAAACCTCTTTTTGTACTCTCGAGCTTAAACGTTGGAATGTCGAGATTTCTATTGTTTTTTTGTGTTATACCTATAAATTTAATTCCTTTGAGTATACTTATTCCAGAGGCTGTCGGGGCATTGTTTATTGAATATTCTGTGTGCCATGATAGCGTACTGCCAAAAGCATTGATGAATCAGATTAATTTCTTTCCGTATGTCAAGCTTCTGGTTTGGTCATTGACAGAAAAGCAAAATATAATTGTACATTTGCAGGAAAAGGAAAAATTCAAAGCAATGGCTCTTGAGTTTATGCCGTTGCTGAAAGATTTTAACTCTGAATAAGGTTTTTTAAAATTGTCATTTTATTCCCTTAAGAGAAGAAAACATTTTTTTTGCATTTTTGCATATAGTTGAATTATTGGCAAAAGAGATAAAAAAGAAAACTTTATGATAAGTTTGAGATATCGACTTTTTCTGTGATTTTCGAACGGGAGGACCTTTTGAGACATGTGCGTTAGCGTCATTAATGTATGTCTTTGTCATTCCAGGACCAGGAAACCCTGATGATGTAAACCCGGATCTGCTATTCGACTACAAAGGATTTTTCTGGTCCTTCATGCCTCGTAATTGGCGTCCAGCTCGTTACAATTTCAGACAAAGCTCAGAAGATTACGATGCGGAAATGAAATCGCCAAGTGGAGATGTGAGTATCTTGGTTTGCGGGGAGGTGCTGCTGGAAAATCTGGATAGTTACCCTGTCCCGGAGTCAGATTCCTGAAAATGATACCCTATCCTGGAGCAAAACGTTTTTACTGAAATAATACCCTGTCTTTGATTGTTCGTCAACAAAATTGTGCCGTGCCCTGGAAATATGTAAGAAATCTGTCGGAAAATGTGGTAATATTGCCATCCAAACGATTTAAATCACATTCGCAGAGAGTGCAAATGGCTTACAACGACGTTTTGGATTGAAAAATGACAAATGTGGACCCTGTCGTGGAGCCGATTTTTACGTCATCGACAAAGATTTGGGTAAAAAGTTTCTTTCTACTTACTGGGGGATTTCTAGTGTCAAAGTTGAAATACAGCTTCTTTCAATCGTTTTGCTTTGGGTATTCAAAGAGAAAGTGGATCTCATCTTCGACAACATTATTTTGACACATCTTACAAACTCTTTCGTTTGTGTCGTAGGCTGTTGATTACAATAGCATTAAAAGTCGTGATTGGCGCCTTTTTGACAGCTACTAACAAAAGGCTTTGTTTTTGAATGAGATTAAAAGCACCGTTTTGCTAAAGCTATGTGAACGCCTATGGTATTCATATCTTATTCATTTGAAAAATGGAGCGATGTAAACGGGCAGCTTTTTCATCAAGAATAACGGATAGAAAGCAAAAACGGAGCAGTGTGAAAGTAGCCAAAGTTTCATTCACATAGCTGGTCGGTTTGATCAAAATCATAATGTCCAACTTCAGTTACGTACCATGCAACTGCAAAGTCCCAAAATTTTTTTTTTGGTTTCGTTTGTAAATTCTTGTTCACATTAGATGTAAGGCGTATTATCAGCGACCAAAAAGCCAAGACTTTTGTTCGTCTACATTAGGGAGCAGTCATAAAGTATCTGCTATATGGGGGTGGATGATATTTGGATGGGCCATGAAAAATTCTGACATGACTTTTTGGGGCTTTGAAAAATAATCAGATGTATTTTCTGGGGCCATAAAAGTTTTATCATAAAATGTAATTTCTAAAGTTTGACAACGCCTGCAAATGCAGCAAAAATTGTTTTATGTTACTTTTTCCCACTTGCTTTTCCTTTCATTTCTTTTCTTCTCCTTCTTTTGTTTAGTTCAGTGGCCAACCAGTGCTTCATTATCAAGTTACATTTCTGAAATGTAAAATCATCGAGCCTGCATTCTAAAAACTAAATTATTTTATGGGGTCATGAAAAATATCCTAGTTCTTGCTATTGGGCCAGAAATAAGTGAACAGGATTCTAGGATGGGGCCATTAATCTTTTTGCTAGATTTTTGGAGAATCATCCATCCCCAGAGATGACCGCTCCCTTATTTCAAGCTGTCACACCTGTGACTAGACATCAGATGCTAGACATGTCTGTTGCTTACCATTATCGTCACTTACATTTCATTTTCACTTCATTTTTATTTTCATTTCATATATTTAAGGAGGGTTGCCCTTCGGCAAAAGCCGTTTTTCAAGGGGTTCTCCGATAAAAACATTATTAATTACAAAAATACCAAATAAAACTACTCTAATCCAATTTAAATGAAAACCATAATATTAAAAACCTATTTACAAAAATTGAATATCTACATACATATTGAAAATAAAAGAGGAAAATAAAACAAACCGAATTCACTCTAACGAGGGCAGACCCCGCAGCACCAGCTACGGCCACCCCCACATTTGTCATTTTGATACCATTTAACTTGAAACTAGCTGTTGTGAGGCCCTCATAGAAGGAAAATTGACCAAAATGCATTTCTGTTCACAAATAGGTTGTGCTGGTCACATTGAACAGTAGTGATAGACAAATGGCAAAAGAAAGAGAAATCGAAGCAAGCCAAGACGCGAAAAAGACATCAAATGCTGCTGCTGCTATTGCAAACCATGAACACGTGGAATAGTGACGTAACTTGTCACTTGCTGCCTCGGAGGTTTATTCTCATACTGTAAATCCTCGTCTATATGAATCTACTTTTTGAGAGCCAGGCTGCATTATGTTCTCTGAAAGTGTTTAGGTAGCATTTTGAAAGTGTTTAGGTAGCATTTTTCATCGATTTTGATTAGTTTTCGTGTATATATGTATATACATAGCAGACTAGATAAAAATCAATCGATGTAAAATAAAGATACAACAACAACAACAACAACAACAACAACAGCAAATGATAAAGTTTTTCAACAGTTCTATACCGAAGGGCTCCTTGTGCAAACCTTTTGAGAATAATCATCATAACAAAGAGATCTTAAAACCCAAGTAATTGTTTTGCCAATGTCATAACGCATCTAATAAGTGTATAAGGTCATGGATGGCAAGAGATGAGGTTCAGATTTTAACAGCCAACAGGGACTAAAATGAACGTAGATATGGACGACCCACGGGGGGGGGGGGGTTCTCAGCTAAATTTCGGGTAGGGGGGTGCCGCCCACAGTTTCAAAATGTAACCGTTGGCTAGACCAATTTTTGTGAAAATGATACCCTTGGCTAGACTAATTCCTTCATCAAAAGTGTCCTGAGTTGGCGTTTTCTAGTCAAAAATTGCCAAATACTCGCATTTTCTGAACCAAAATTTTTGAAAAATTGGGTTTTTTAAAGGAGTTGCCGAATTTTGACATTTGTTTGACCAAAATTGCCAAAAGGCATACCCTTGCATAGACTAAACTCGGCTGAAACTGCCGAAAAGTACACCCTTGGCTAGACTAGAAGTCCGAAAAAGTATACCCTTGCTGGCGGCACATCCCCAGGTACCTTTACTATGGAAGAACCCCCTCCTCCCCGTGGGACGACCAAACAGTAACTTTATTACCCATGTTATAAGTACCCATTTTTCATCAAGCTGAAGCAGGTTCTTCATTACGAGGTGAATGATTTAGGAAAAACAGCCTGTAGATTCTCATTTTGTAGCTTCTTATGTGCTTGGATTTACTTTGTCTATCTATACAGCTATTCTTTTTCTTTGCTGCTAAAAATTAACCGAAAAGCGTGTAAATTTTCTCTCAACAAAGTTGTTTTCAGAAAGGAGATGACACGTTTGCAGTTCCTGTCACTCGTGTTGAATATTGCAATAGTTCCTGTTCTTCGCAATAAATACTAGTCATGTTTTGCAGTAAAGAGAACCTAGCTAATTATTTCCTCTTTGGTAACTTTGCTTCGTTTCAGAAGTATTGGCTCCAGATGTTTAAAATGGTTTTTGTGTAAAACTTGTTTCTTTGAACTGTGACTTTTTATCATAAATACAGTCCCCTATGTTTATGAGCAACGGGAAGGGTGCCTTGGTCTCTAGAGTTTCTTGTTTCGTGCTGCTTCACTCAAAGCCATTTTCATTTCATTTCATTTTAAAAATATTTATCCTGGGATACAATTCAGTTAAAAAAATAATGTAGCAACTGCTTTCCAATTGTCCCAGCAAAGGAAACAAAAATTAATAAGATCTAAGCCTATTTACAATAATTTATACTTAAATAGCTATAAAAACGTAAAAGGAAAAAAAAGGTAACTCATTCGATACGATTCGATACAGATCAGCTTTCCTTGAATGTTCTCAATTCGAAGCTTTTAGTTCCATACATTTCCAAGACAATAAATAGAAGTGAATGAAAATGAATTTACTCCTTTAGATATTTATGTTTCAGTTTACCGCTTACGAATTAGGATATATAGCTTTTCGTGTATCAAAGATAGCTTCTATAGACATCTGTGTAGCGACTATTATCTATGCTGCTAATCAAGTGATTTCATTATTATGTGATTTTTATATGGCAATATTTTTAGCAAGATATACTTTTGTGATTCATCAAATGATTGTCAAAGGGATATTTGCATCGGTTTCATTATTTTGACATATCAGAATTATGAGGAATGTGCAACCATGGGCAAATAGAAGCATATGATTTACTCACTAAAGGTGTGTTTTGATATTTGACGGCCTCCTTAGCTGCCTGCACATGGCAGCATAGGGCTCGAATCTTTACAAAACTTTAAAATTAACTGTGTAAAATGTCATTGTCTAATTCTTGCAACTCAGTAGATCGAAGAGAAATTTAGGTCGTTCGCCATAATTCCAGAAAAAACATTTTCGATCCCATCATTATTTTTGGAATCATAACTTTTTTTACGTTTTATGAAAGGGTGTACAAGAGGAGGTATCCGGAGCTTTGAAAAGATTAAAAGCACCATAAATTGTAAACTGATTGAGGAAAGTCAACATGACCAATGCAAGAAATTCTCAGTTTTTAAAGATCTACAAGATTTTTTTTTTTTTTTTTATATCAATATAAAATATTACAATATATGCTACCTTCTACTGTACTTTAACTACTATGCAACACTACAAGGACGATGCCAAGAGGAGCAAAAGACTATGTCTACCCCATGGCCAACACATGAAAATACACAACTAAATCAACAACTAAATAAACACCTACAAAATGGTACACATACGATACGATACTGATGGATACTGGAATCTGTTTCGCATTGGCATGCAAGGTCATCGACGGAGGCGCCAGATGCCGAACAATACTGTTCAAGACATTGCGCCTTTAAGTTGTCGGGGTTTATGGAGCACAATATCGTAGATGTTAATAATCTAATAGATGGTAGCAAGCAGGAGCTTGTACCTATTGTGGTTTACGATTTAGCAATTTGATGACGTCACGACTTCAATACTAGCAGAAATTTTTTTAATGCCGTAACTCTAAAAATATTGACGATATCAAAAATGCTCTTTCTGGAATTATTGCGAATGGCCTAAAGTTCCCTTTGATTCATTCAGTGGAAAGAATTAGACAATAACATTTTCCACATTTGATTTCAAAGTTTTTGCAAAGATTTGAGCCATATGCTGCACATGGTGCTTCACAGTGCCTTGTTCTTTCACTGGAGGACGAAGAAGAGACTGGTAAAAGAGTGCGCTGCGTAGTACTACGCGCAGTCAGCTAAGGGGACATTCAAAGCAGCGCATTGTGCAAACACACTTTTGGTGAGTAAATTATGTGTTTCTTTTTGCACATGGTGCAACTAATAATTTTCTCTGGATGACGGATGATGAACCTTATTTTCAGAAATTATTGCTGGAAGAAAGAGTTGCAGGAAGTAAATTTCTCTAATCTTTTTGTCGAAACTTGCAACTTTTCTTCGCAACAATTACATTTTACCCGATTCGCAGCTTTTAATTTACGCAACTTTTACTTTCAGCCCATCACTTTATATCATTTGAATTACTGAATCTCCCTTACGAACTCCAATAACAACGATGTAGTTTGTTGATGCAAATTTAACACCAATTCACTTGACAGTTTAGTTTCAGTGTCGGTAATCGTCTCAAAGAACTTCTAATTCCAAAAATAAGAAGATAGTCTAATTCACCTTTTTGTTTACCAAATAGTCTCAATGACTATCCAAAGCAAGAATAGATTCTAGTTTACTTTTAGCCACATTTATTCTTTGTTTTTATTCCCCAGGATCAAAAATATCCGCCACAGGTTTGCAAAACAGACTCATTCCTAGAATGAGCATGCTTCAGTAGTCCTTAACGTTTGCTTGTTTTCAATTTGTTTTGAGTGGGCTTGTCAGGATTTCTAGCTACTAAAAGCTAATTTAAGGCCCACTGTGCTACCCTGGGTACCAGAGCCTCGAAATTTAGATGAAAGGAAATTGGTAAGAGGAAAAGAGAAGGAAGAAAGGAGGCTCTTTCTTTCCTTCCTTATTTTTTTCTTTTTATTATGTTTTGGCTCTGGTACCCAGGGTACCTCTGTGCATGCCGCATCCAGGCATGGGACCCCTAGCTTAACGTCCCTTCCGAAGGATGACGAGGTGAGTTGTGAGGTCAGGCCTCCGAGGTCACCCATCCGGAGATTAACCTCACTCGACCGAGTTCGTTCTTACTGTAAAACTATCCCCCTATTCTGACAGCAGATCCTGGACAAAAGTTATCCAGCCAGTTATTGTTTGTTCGTTCCTAACCTGCAATGATTTTTGGAACACAATTCATTTCCATTTGTGTAAAAGAATTTTCCATCAATCCTTTGATCCTGTGCCCATTTGATGCGTCTTCTGACCTGCAAAATTCTTCAAGTTGTCCACAACTTTTTCAGCGGTTGCAAGAGAAAGTGGGTAGAGAGGAAGATTTTCATTTAAGTGTGACCATTCTAACAAGTTTCCTCCATAAAACAGCAAGACCTAAAAAATCCTCAATTAGAATTTGAACAGAATACTCTATCAGCTTTTATGTGATTGGTAACCTGTGTTTGTTCTGGAATACCGTACTAGTTGTATTTAATGTTTCAACTTTCTTTTTCGACTATAATTGTCCTAACGCTGCAATAGACCTTTTCAAAGAGGTGCAGAGAAAATGTGCTTCAAGGCAATCATTGTTTGTGTTTACAAAGTCTCGCAATGACATGTGCCTATTTGCAAGGAAGCTATAAACAACGACATCTCCATTTTTTATAAACAACGATCAATAGACTCTAATAACATCTGCTTCTTTTCGCACTGCACACTAGTTCCCTAACATATACTCCCAATTGCCTCTATGGTAAAATTTTGTGGAGCTTGAAATAATTTATTGGTTCATAAGAGATTATTCCGCTTTTCATTGCTTCCACAAGAATCATGACAAAACCTCTCGTGTAACGGTATCAAAGAAGCAAATGTTTCAGTCAATACTAAACTCTAATAACGTCTGCCTGTCCTTGTCCTGGGCACATGTGCGGCAACATATATGCCTTAAGGCCAATTTCCAGTCAGCGGAATTCTCCGAGCGGGCGGAAGTTTAGACAATAAAACGTTGCTCAGCCGTAACTATCTATTCAATTTCAGAGCGACATTTTCTCTTGTAAACAATAGAATTTCCGCCCGCTCAGAAAATTCCACTGACTGGAAATCAGCCTTTATTCGGTAAGGTTTCCTGGGACTTGGCATAGTTTATTCGCTAGCATGATTGCTTTTCTTTGCTTCACAAGCCTCGTGTAACGGTATCAAAAAAGCAAATGCTACGATCAATAGACTCTCATAACGAATTCTTGCAAACATGTGCAGCTACAAATATACCTTATTCGGCAAAATTTCCTGGAAGTTGACATGCTTTGTTTGTTACGATGAGATAATTTCGCTTTTCATTGCCTCCCAAGAAATCATTAAGTTTTCATTAAACGTGTCTTGTCTTGCTATGGGTTTCATTTACTGAATAAAGATGCACGTGAAATCTGAATAAAATCTTATCAAAAGCATATGGCTTGTATGAAGCATTGCACAGGTCCTGATTATTTCATACTTGAGCTTGTAAAACAATGCGCAATGTAGCAGGTTTGTTTCGAACCGTCCCCCTGTTTGCTTGGATTGATGTTATCTGAAGCGAAAATTTTTATTGTTGCAATAGGACGGCACTGTCGCATGATACGGAATCCTGTTTAAATTTCTTTGAATATCTCTTTTCGTTTTCAAGTTATCCACTGATATTAAGTTTCAGTTGATGACGTCATTTTGTTTGCAAATTACTCGAATGACATATTGAAATATAGCTGTATCTGATCTTTGAAAGGTTACAGTTGTAGGAGACATTTAAGTTGAGCTGGATGAATGTAATAGAAATTGTCTCATGGACTGATATTCTGTCTAGCAAGGCATGTCAGTTGAAGAAAAGTTCTTTGAGTCAATTTCCTTTTGGAAACATAGTCAGCCTCGTACACTTTCTTTACTTTTTGCAAACAAAATGTCGTCATCAGCCAATCACACAAAGTAGCGGATAACTTACCCTGGGTACCAGAGCCTCGAAATTTAAATGAAAGGAAATTGGTAAGAGGAAAACTTCCTTCCTTATTTTTTTCTTTTTATTATTTTTTGGCTCTGCTTCCCAGCGTACGGATAACTCAAAAATGAAGCAAGGTATCACAAAATTGTAAATGACGCTCTTCATTAGTAAAAAGTGCTATTCATTTGCATCAATAAAAATTTTCACTTCTGATTACCTTTAAGGAACCACAGGGGCATCAGTTTATATATTCTTGGTTATCATTTAGTACTTCTCGATGTTCTTATTTTGAATATTTTCTTTCTATCTCGATGCTGTTGTCTTTCTTGTTTCTGAAAAGCCGCGATTACTTTGACTGATACGAAGGAGAGCAGAAAATAATAATAATAATAATAGAATATATTTAAAGTGGGTAATCTACAATAATTAACAATGTGTTAGTTAATTTTTTACAGTAGGGCCCACTAAAAAGTAAAAGTAGCTAAAACAAAAAAAAACCTATAAATATACAGTATTACAGTAAGAAATTAAAATAGTATAAGATGGCAATGTGCATTGTAGTTATAACGTCAAAAGACTGGTTTTGAATTGCAAAATGCTGTTCTTTGATGTTATTGGTCCAGGTAAGTCATTCCAAAGTTTGGTTCCTCTTCTTCTGAAACTAGACGAGGCCTTGCCCCTTGTGTTCTTCACAATAACCTTTTTCGCAGCTGCTGATCTTGTGTTCTTCTGATGCACCTGGGCTGAACATGTAAATCTATCAGTCAAATAATCAGGGGCCAGTCAATTTAGACATTTAAACATCATAATGGCAATGTTTCTCTTAAAATGCGAAGGAAGTGAGGGAGATGAAAGCGGAGGAGGGGCGAGAAAAGAGAAAAGGAAGAGAAGGTTCTTCCTTCTCGCTTACTTCGTAGAACCTTTCATTAGATAACCGTTATTATCTATCAGGCCTTCGCATAGTTGTAACAGTACGGTCATCCCAAATTGTAAATAGCTATCCTGAAAAGAATATCTATCGTACTGAAGAAGACTGACATTTGCGCTTTATGAGAGAATATCTCTTGCAGTTGACGGGTAAGAGTGCAAATTTTGGCGGTTTTGCAGTTATGAGTCACCCTATAATGAACACCCCATACAAACATGTAGCAGCTTTATGATGTATGAATACTGCGTAAGACAGAAGCTGAGCCCAGCCTCCGCTGTTTTCGCGAGGTGAAAGTGACAGTGGTGTGTGAGGTACATATATTATAATGAGAATTGTGGCAATTAACAGCAGACTCTGCCAGCTTCCATTGAAATGAATTTGCACTGTGCCACCAATGACTTATCAGCTTAAATTATTCTGTTCTTTATCTTTAATGCAAAATTGAGAGAAAATAGAGGCAGATGGTAAAAAGTTGGCAGCTATGACCCACTTTAATCCTTCTTTCCCGTAAGAAAATGCTGTACGAAACACTGGCACGAGAGAGAAACTTTTTTCTTGAAAATGTCCATTTTTGATCATTTATATCCCAAAGGCAAATGCTTATTTTGCAGTCATCTACCTATTTTCACAGAGTCGAGAATAAATACACTGTTGAGCAAGATTTACCGCAGGGATACAAGGGACTCATTGTCATAAGTCCAAAGAATATCTGGTCCTCAAAGCAGCAACAGTTTAGACACTGCAAGGCTGACACCAGGAAGGACGTCACCTTTTTAAAAACGTTTGCCCTGATAGTGAAACATCGATGATGAGGAAAATGATAGTTGTAACTCGAAGCACGTTTCTTGGAGCGATAAGCATCTCAACTGACATAGCCTTGAAAACAGAAATGAGTGAGTTCAGAGTGAAAGAAAAACACTTCATTCCTTGTAATCTTTATCAGATAAATACGATTCTGTCTGCTGATCTGTTTTGCAATTCATTTGAGCCAAAAGTACACTCCTCCATCATGCCTTCTTTTGATAATTCATGATTCAAAAAGATCCTCATAAACGCCCTCTAATCTTTGACAGCACCTGCAGCATCATGGCTGCTTGGTCTGCGATAGAAAAAAATCCTGCATGGTCCTTGAAATGAATTTGAAATAATATTGCTCCATGAGATAGGTTATTTACTGTTTATTTCAAATGAGAGATATTTGTTTCTAAATGTTTTTTGAAAGAACGGAAGGTAGGGAAAACACAAAATAAAAAGCAATAGATGACTGCCATATATGATCGCTTTCCGAACTTGTCATTCAAGAAAATCAGTTTATCTTTTGACAATTAATATGGAGAAACTGCGTATCTGAAGCTTCGACAATTGATGAATTCTCATCGCAGCTATGCTAACTTAAATTTTGGTGCACGTACCTTCATGCATGCCTGTAAATGCGCGTTTGAAATTGGATTTCAAATTGGCTGTTTTTTGGCTGATATATGATTTCAGTTGATCTGACCTAACCATTCACAAAACTTGCTCCAAAAGGTTTACATTACTTCCGGAAAGGGGGGTGGGGTACATGACTTGCGGATGGACGAGGGTCTGCCACCCGGTTTTCAGAAAGCTACCCTCTTCTAATTATCGACAGTTGTATCAGAAACTGAGAACGAGAAAAATATCAATGATCAAGAGAACAGCAAAGATGACGCTGACAGTGTTGAACAATCCTAAAATATTGAAAAAAATCCTTAAACAAATGGCTTCATGGCCCATGTTTAGCACTTGAAGTAATTTGAGAGCCCAATGTTTCCCATTAGTTTTGATGACTCTGTCAAATCCCTTCCTCCCCCCGCTGTTCCATACTTTATGACTGCGCCCTTATCCAGCTGTAAGTTGTTTCTATCTCTAGAAACTTTTCGGCAAAATCTTTTGGAAATTTCTCTACTCCGGTTCTCCTATCTATGAAATTATTCATCTTTTCATTTCTTTCAATAAGCGTAAACGCAGGTTACGCAGGTGTTTCTATCTTCATTCATTTTCACCTCAAGATATTTCAGTCGAATTAGATGACGTTGATCGTACGATATTTTACAGATGCTCAAGGAATTATTTAGCATTAGGGACTGATCTTTGATCAAGCTACTGAATGATTCACTGCCCGTACTGTTACTTTCAATTTTGTGTTATTAAGAAAATGAAACTTCGAGACTGTAATAAATCATAAGCCGTTTATTGAATGATTGAAGGGAGTGTCTGTCGGGAGGCAATCTTAGTTATTGCCTTCTTCGTCCCTTTGGTACTATTTTACTCTGAGAGCAAACAAAGATGATAGACAAGAAGGAAGCGGCACAAATAAACTACAATTCTTCTTTCTTTCTCGTTTTGCACACCAGTTTTCCCCAAAGTCTGATATAGGTATTTTCTGATCTTTTCAAGGCTCTGGTATCAACAGAACTAGTGTTTTTTGCCTCCTACTTTATTGATTTTATACGAAATACTTTAGCTTCTTTATTAGTCTCTTGTTCTATAAGACTTCTTCACCTTGTTCAAAGGAATTTTTGCCAACTCTGTCCCGCAGGTGAATCGATAAAGTATATGCACTATAGAGGAGTGGGTCGAGGTGAAAGCGGACACTCTTCACGAAACTGTCCATTTCTGCCATTGGAAAGCATACAGGGCCAGCCTGAAAGTCGGAACCTTTCATGAAAATTCTTCTTGTTTATGAAAGTTTGGTTCAGAATATTACCTCACTGCTAGCAGGGTTCCAAGATTAAGGATCTGCATATATTGCATTGCTCTACTGTAGCTAATTTGGTCTTCTCCCCATCATCACTGCGGCGTAATCAAACGCTAGCCTTTTTGTCTATCCACCTCTCAGATTTGTTGTAGGTGTTGGTATCCTTCCTCGGGGTACGCTTTTTGTGGTCATATAGACACTGAGCGGATGAAAGATGTCGTGGGCTTTTCGGTGAGTAATGTTTGAGGCGTATAGGGGAAAGGTCGGATAATCTAGTGATCTATAACCAAAACAGAGCAGGACGCTAGGTACCCTGGATACCAGAGCCTCAAAAGAAATAAAAGAAGGAAGAATTTTTCTTTCTTCTGTTATTTTTTTTGAGGTTACAAAGTAAAAGAACAAAGAGTTGTATTTTTTTTTCAAGAAACTTGGATATGGCAATTTCCACTATTCAGTACACAAAGTTTTTGTCCCATTTTCCCTATGCAAGAATTATGATGCAGCTTCATCTTCTTCTACAGATATTCTTGACTTGTAAAACAACGTTTAGCCAGCAACTGTAAGTTTGAATAATAAAATTATAGTGAATATGAATCAAGAATGAAGAGTCAAAGAATATTGACACCTTGAATGTAACTTTCGAGAGTTTCTTACTGCGCCTCAAATGTTGTTCCAGATAGAATTACTCAAATCCTGGGCCAAGGAAGGAAAACTCCCCGGGGGGGGGGGGGATTCAACACATACGCATACGGGGATCAGTCAGAGAAATCTTCTGGTAACCCAAAAATTCACGGAAACCCAAAAGTATCAGCTAACTAATACTTAGACAACCGTAAACAAACAGAAAAATCTTGAAACAATGCAAATCGAGGCCAGGATTGCCTCTACAGAACCCTGAAATGTCAACTGGACAATGTTTTTTTGCCAAAAAATATCATGGCCATAGTTTCAGTTAGTTTGGACCCAAAAATATCACTTTTGGCAATATTTAGACCCACAAATATCTGTGCTGATTTGGAAAGGAAAGTTTGAAAGGGTTTCATTTTCATTTTTTCATTTTGAATTATTTATACACAAAATCCCTTCAGCTAAATCGAATACTACAAAAAGAACGCTTTATTAATTAATATTACATACAAACAGAGACATCCCATCAGCCCATTGCAGCCCATCAGCTCATCAAATGTTAGTTGTTTTTGAATTTGCACAAGGCAGGAAGCTTCCTGATACTTATTGGGATCCTTTTTTGTCATACTCCAGATTACACCGAAAAGGAAAAATCAAGAAACTTGAGATGAGTTTCCAGCTGTAAAAGTTTTATATCTTCAAATGTTACTTACAATTTCTTATTTTACAAAACACTGGGATATAAACATTCACAGCGAAGCGAAGTCAGTAAATCCGCAAAAAAGTTTTCCAACTTTAAACTTGTCACTGGTCACACTTCTTCTCGCTTCTCCGCTTCTCCCTCTTCCTCCTCCGCTCCTTTTTCTCGATTTCCTGCGAAGGAGAAAATGCTCCCCCTCCCACCCACATGATTTCAAAAGAAGCAAACAATAAACGCGGCATGATTGGTGGAATCGATCGAATGATTGACAAAGGATTAATTCCATTGAGAAACTGACAGTTTGCGTGTCTGTAGTAAAAGTGAAACCTTCACGGTGCAGTGAAAGCAAGATAGAGTTGTTGTGAATCAAACAGTGTATTTACCTTGTCCTATTGTCAATTCATTTCGTTTCCTGGACCTCTAAAGCTATTGAATATCGGAAGGAAGATCCTGGCAAAGAGACCTTTATAAATCAGTGTTCAACATCGCTTCATCAATCAAGACAAGAATTGTATAGAGTAGAGTTCGTGTGGTCGTGCGTAGCCAAAAGAGAATCGAAAATGAATATTATTTGTATCACAATATTGGTTATTTTGCTGATTGTAGAAGTGAACTCTGTTCAAAAGATAGTTCCATCATTTCATTGGAATTACAGACATAGATTGTAAGTATCGTTCATATATTGTTATCAATTTTATTAGGCCCACTGTAGCCGCCTTAGTCGCATCACACAAGGATTTATTCAGTCATAATTTGCCTTCAATCTCACGGCTGTTTCATAATAAATTTGATGAATCAAATCTCAACGGTGCACCATATGTTGTTGTCAATGGATGCTAGAATATGTTGCTAAGTTGTAATAATTGTTTATTTCGTTCCTGATGAGATTGTGTTGAGATGGTTGTCAAATTAGGCTACGAAACTTCGACTTTGAATTGGACACTCACGGTTGTTGTCAAACCCGTTGTAAAATCAGCTGTGCATTGAAAAATAACAATGAATACGAATCCCTGTCTTTGGGTGGGCCGTTTTAGCACAATCTTAGTAGTTTAAACTGTAGACATTTCAACAATTTTATCCTACTTCATTCCGAAACAGAACAGCAACATGGATACCTTGCTTCGATCGCATGTTTTGATAGTAACGTCAGTTTGAACGGAGTAGGAATATTACTGGAACATTTCTTTTGACGCCCCTTTTGCTTCCCAAGTTCAAAAGTTTGATCATTAAAAATTGTTAAATGTCATTCCTGTTTGTCATCCCAATCCCAACTAAAACATCAAACCCTTGCATGCCAAAATACATAAATAAAGATTGGCTGCCAAAATAACGTTTATGGGGTGGGAGTTCCACGAAGCACTCTCGCTAACATTCCGCTTTCAAATTTGATATTAAGCGGAATAAATCTAGGCCTACCCAAAAAATCAGTTTCATGTGCTCAAATGAAAAGAGAAAATTAACGAATACAGTCTCATTCAATTTTATTCCGCAAATTCAAAGTTATCACTTCCCAGTTGGTCCTGCTTTGTCAAGGGGAATTTTCGATGAACGAATTCAAGGAAACAACTTTGAGAACTGTAGGTGGAACACCCTGAGCCAACACAAGTACGGTCGAAATCCTGCGAAGAAAGTTTCCGATATTGTCAGAGAGATACTGATTACCTATTGGGCAATAACTTCAAATATTACAGAACATCATCGAAAACGCTTATGATGCGTAAACGTTGTCATTCGGTTACAGAGATCGAAAACTGGAACAAATCAATGCGAAAGGGGCAGTACCAAGGGCAAAATTTGTAAGGGATGAAAAAGACGATAAAGAGTTGGTGGTCTTTTAATGCATACTGAAAAAGAATAATTCATATACCACTGAGAAATAAGCTTGTGAAATGAAGGGATGTGGAACCAATAATGTCGTTATTTTGCATAAGCAATACAGGTATTAAGTCAAGCATTGTTCAGGGCAAAGCCAAGTGAAATGAGGCAGAAAATGAGCTATTGAATAGACTTAGCATGATTATCATGCTTGCAGTGAACCAACAAATTCTAATTGACATCACCATTTCCATAGTAGCAGGAGTATCAATGAAATATGTTTACACAACCCTGGAAAGGATCTGTATGGGCTGTCAATCCAAATAAGATTTATTTTTGCCCTTTTGTTGTTATTTGTTGTTTAAAAAATATTTCTGTTTTGTGTCAAAACAGTTTTTTATCATGTTTGGGACAGGGAGGGAGGAAGGAAGTACTGCAAACTTGGGTGGCACAACACTTGGAGGGCAATTGTTTGTTTACTGTGAAGTCTTGGGGGCACATGCCCCCAGTGCCCCCTTAGTTTCTACATCTATGCTTTGGGATACCCTGAAAACTCTTAAAAGTCTTTGAGATATCAGGTTGAAATTCAAATTTGTTAACTTTGAAGACACAAAGCAAACATATTGATTGTGTGTAAAGTGTCTGGCTTGCAAAATGCTGATTTGCGAGAACTGGTTTCAAGATGCTGATAGAACTTTCAGATATGTCCATATTTGTCTCACTGATCTGGTCTGATGTAGAAAAAAAAACGGCTGATGTGAGTTTGATTGTGTAAGGATGACCAGTTTAGGGAAGGGAGGTCAAGAACAATAGCAAGAAGTATGGGAAAATAAAGATTTATGCAAAACAAATTAAGTTTTAAAGGTACAGAAAGAATTGATTCTGAAGGTCTCACAATCTATGACCAACTTTCCAAAACTTGAAGCACAGGAAATTAAACAGACCAGTTCATGTTGCATGGAATACCTGGACTTGCCCAAGACTTGGGCAATTCCCCAGGAGATACCCATTGTTACTACTGGCCAGTTTGCCAAGCCACTTATTCCAACAGTCTGTGGAATATTGCCCAAGGTGGGTTGGTGTCATCACCAAAAATTTCTTGTACCTTTGCCCTAAACTTGTGACCTCCTTTCTATGAAATTGTTAAGTAAAATTATTTGGCACCAGATGATGAGCTCAGAAAAGATTTCACTGGTAAAGCAATTCAAAATTTTATAGAACTCAAACTTGACATTTTGAAAGAATGATATTCAACTTTTGTCACTTTGAGTGTCATTGATTACAAGGTTCAACAGGACATAGATACAAAGTCCAGGGCTGTCAGGAAATGGACTGGATGGCTTTCCCATGGTTAACCTTCTGGAGATGGACAAAGCCACATATTGCCACTCCATTTAGATTGTCTTTCACTTTTTTCCTACCTCTGATATTCTTTTGTTACCAACTCCTGCTTTCAAAGGCCCCAAGAGATGACAGACAAAATTATGTGAATGTGAACAATCACTTTTAGTCAGATTACAGATCTCTTTATTTTCCCAGCCAGATCCAACTTGTCCATTTTTAAAAAGGTATTGTGGAAGTCCCAATCATTGACATTTCCATCTATTCCCAGTGTAAGCCAAAAGCTCTAAAAACAGGGGTAAGAAACTTTTACCCGATTGTATTTCATCTAATTTTGATTTATTTGATATCATTTTGACTTTAAATGCCCAACAGCCCCATGGTCTCATTATGTCCATGATCAATAATTCTTCCATTGCAGGGGCGTTATGGGGCTCTGCTGTTTCAGTTAATATTGTGAAATATACCAAAACCATTGAACGCCTGATAACATCATATGACAAGTTTGCAATGCTGATCTTGTTGTTAGATGGATTTCAATGGAAAAGTGATCTCATCAAATCAAACTTCAATATTTTGAATTGGTTGCACACATTACGAAAAATCTTACCAAGTATTTGACAAACTTTGGTTTACTTATCTGGTCTTATACTGAGGAATTTCATAATATTAAACCAGTATTTACTTCAAGGTCATATGTTTTATGACAACAATTTTCTTTATTTTACCAATTGTCAACCAAACATAGATTCTCACAGGAAATCTGAAGTGCTATGGTCAGGAAATGCAGGCTAGTACCTTGCTGTAACAGGCTTCATTTCTGTTTTGTGGCTTTATATTTACCATGTATTGGCAATATAGTTTAAGCCTCTGTATTGCAAAATGTTACTCAGTTTGAAACTAAAGCAACAACACCAGAATATCAATTGATAATACTGTTGCCATTGTTTTGCCACAGTGGAAAGCCCTTTGTAATAACTAACACCACATTATTCTTTCATAGGTTTGATAAAAACTTGCTATTATAATGAGCTGCAACTGCAAGAAACATTACCATTATAACTGCATGTGCAGCAAACAACTGCTTTGTTTAGCAGGCGATAATTTGTAATCCAGAGGATTTAAAATTATGGAAAATAGTCGTTTTTGAGCTAACTAAAATAATATAAGTTTAAATGCCTAAATGAAATAATAAAAGCAATGTTTGCCAAAATATCGTTATGCTCTTTTGGTTCTTTTTTTCATCGGCTGGTAACCATTCATTTGCAAAGATCTTTCACAAGATTCTGTGGTCTCAACCCTGGTTACTTCACAACAATAGACAGTGGGAAATTTAATCACATGTACCAAGAGTTAATAACTTGAGTTTCTGGCCTTACAACCCGAAAAACCCACAATGGATTATGGTTAGCGACCTCTCAGCAACTCCTAATCATGCACTTAAATTAGATCTCCCAAAGCTACTTTCCTTGTCTTGGGTAACTGTTCAGGAAACCGCTTGTGTCAGATGGTTTTAAATGGGACTAAGATTTATCACTTCTTTGATTCAGACTGTTCTAAACATGTCTTGCAGGCCTTGCATTTGTGATTTTCTTTAAGAAGTTGTCAGTTGTTAAAAGCATCACAATGAGATTTGATTGTCCTTGATTTGATAGCTTTTGCATTTATAAATTGTTACCTGCACTTAAGATGAAATACACCATTTGTTTCTATCTTGTCTCAATGCACTCTGTGATTATCAAGTTTTGTTTGCACGCCGTCATTGGAAGCGCTTTTCAAAACACATCCCTCCTCGATATTTCCCATGAACTATATGCAATCAAGATTGAATGCAATATGTGCGAATGGACTTAAAAAGAAATGGAGAAAAGACAGATCCTTGTTGGCTGACTGCTACTTCCAATTATTGATGACGCGTATTAGTTCTTCATATGCTAACTGCGAAGTCGTGTTGTCGAATCATTACAAATCGTTCCTCGTCAGAAGTTTATGTTTCTTCAACCCTGGATTCCATTTGCTCAAGGTGTATGAGTGTGGTTGAGCGAGGCGGGCGGGCACATCGATGCCCTAGCAACAACGCCAGAGCATGCACCAGTTTCAATTCAATGTGGCGCAGCTATGGCATCTTTAAGATTGGAGTCCAGGATCGAGAGTTTATGCGTGGATCTTTGCATCAGAATAAGCCATTCATTAAAGGAGATTTTCTGTGATCATTAAACGACACGTTAGCGCCCCTTTAGAAGATACATGAGACGAGCTTGCTAAATCAACGCGTGGTTTGGAATTAGTGGCAGCCGTTAACTTTCCGTTAGCAGTATTAGGTTTCCCCAAAGGGATCATCCTAGAATTTCGCTCTTCCCACTCTGGTTTGGAGTTAGTCAACACAATAAGAGGCTGTTCATCTCATCGTGGGAATAATTTCGAGTCGAGTACCCAACCCAGATTAGAACTTTCCGGGTAAAGGGATATTGATGCCCCCGCTGGCATCCTGTTTTCCCACTCATAGACAAGGGAATATGATTACCATCCTTCACACTTTTATCTTCTAAGCACGGGTAGAGTTCTCGGCTAGATTTCGGGTAGGAATATGCCACCCATAGTTTCAATGGTACCGTTGGCTAGACCAGTGTTTGTGGAAATGATACCCTTGGCTGGAATAAATTCTACATTAGTGCCATAAGCTGGTGTTCTCTAGACAAAAATTGCCAAATTTTTGACTTCTCCACACCAAAATCACATAAATTTTGGGTTTCCTTTCTTTGCTCAAAATTGCTAAAAAGTATATCCCTGCCCCCTTGCCTTGCTCAGACTAAAATTGCAAAAAGGTATGCCCTTGGCCAGACTATAGATCCGAAAAGGTATGCCCTTGTGGACGGCATATCTGGTAGATTAATACTACGGAAGAACCTCCCCGTGCTTCCGAAGGATTCTAAATGTAGGTTCTGGCAGTGTCCTTTCATATTGGAGTGTTATCATGCAGATCTTCCTATTTCTGACAAAGACCACATTCCCATAGCTCCTCGTCGAATGGTTTTTTCTTTTCGTTCAATTTGTCATGTCTCAACTTTGACTTTCAGTTGTAAGTATGGCATCGCTATTGCAGCGGATGTAATTTTTTACTTTTGAGATTCTGTTTGATAGATTGAAATTCAAAGATTCTGGGAAGCCATCGTTTGGCCTGGAAGAAACCATTAATGTCTCGCCCAGCCAGATAGAGTGTTTGATGACTATTTATGCTTGATTGCAAGAATGCAATGCAACGGTGCATAGCCTCTTTCTAGCATACAGCAGGATACTGACCACTGGATACTGACTCAATTTAACAAAATTGGCTCAAAAGTTCAATGACTCATTGCTCTCATTTTTTGGAGTACGAGTACGTATTTTCTTTTTGGTGAAAGCATTCAGCTGGCTCTGCCTTTGTATATTAGCTTGCATTACGGAATATTGAAGGCTGTTCAAGAAAGGAAGTTTGCAAAGGGTGGTGGTGATGCAAGGAAACAGCGATACGGCAAAAGTTGCGTCATTCTGTTTATCGTGTAGCATGCGTAAGAAGGCTAAGTTGTTGTAGTGTAATCTCCTCCTCGGCGATTATCTTTCCCGCATCGGATTATTTACCAAGCATGGTTTAACTGTTGTTGTACTTGTGTGAGGTCATTTTTAATGCTCTTACATCATGTAATACTCAAAATAGTACGATAAACTGTTGTTTACTCATCATGTTTACTCATAACCTGTAAATATCAGGGAATACTGTAAATAAACTTGGTTATGGCAATGTTACGCCACGATTTTGAGAAAAGCGAGAGCAAGAGCAAGAGCGAGTGCCTCACACTGATCTCCAGCAATTTTAATCAATGACTGCTGAATAATAATAATAATAATAATAATACCTTTTTTAATGTTAGTTTTACAATAGTGTGGACACTAATATACACTAACATAAAGCAACTTAAGAGATTGCATTATGGAATTTATTGTCTGCAAGCGTTGCATGCACATTTGTTTTCGAAATACCAATCCTTTATGAGGATTTTGAATTGATTTGCATTTTTAGACAACTTTATTTGATTTGGGAGAGAATTCCAAATCTTTGGACCCAAAAAGCTAATAGATCTTATACCATAATTTGTAGTTTTAACCTTCGGAACAAATAGAACATCATTTCTTCGAAGATCATAGCTAGTCGATTTTGGGAGAAAATAATCTTTCATAAAAGCTGGATTCAAGTTGTGTAAAGTTGAAGAGCATTCATCTTGATTGTATAAGCCATGGGGCTGGGTCAGGCTACAATGACCAAACCCCCGTAGACTTAGTCAAAAATCTGCCGTATTCAGGCAGTAGATCTACCTGAAGGCAGAATGTGTGTAAAAAGTGTCCTTGGTTTCAGGCGGCCTTCTTGATATTATCTACCTGTATGCTGTGGACAGACCAATTTTTTGGCTTGTCTTTATATGAGGTTTGCTTCATGCAAGATGACGAAGCCCCTCCTCTGCTTCGATCAGCCATCTTATCTTTCTCAAAGCTCTCTGCAAGATATTTGTGTTCATGTCTATTTTTAAGCCTTCCATGCCGTGATGCACCACAGTAACGTGTCGTTTCTACACTGAAGATTGTTTTAACGTAAGAACACGATTAACAATAATAGTCCCTTGTTTCCCTGTAATCCTTTGAATTGATTATGGCTCTCTGGTCAACAAAGACTCATATAACATTATTCTGAAAAGCCTGACCCTATTTAGGCCCAAACTAACTCTGAGCTTCCTAGAGTACCAATAAGATTGCGAGATTTTGTGAATTCCAATGGTTGTGGGATGTGTGATAGAATTTTCGATTCGGTTGAAGAGCTGATAACAATGTCACGGGATTTGAGATCCAAAGCCATGACAGACGAAGTTAAAACATACAGTTGACTCATGTCAGGGGATAGTCTTCGGACCCTTTAGTCCAATAGTAGGTGTCAAGGACTTGCATCCTCCGTTTACATAATGAAATCCTTGCCTAGAGATGACCGTTTTCCGCATCAACATTTCTTTGCTTTTTGTAACTGGTACGTTGTTCAAATCCTTGCATTACCGGTATTAATGACCGGGCATGACTATGGGAAATTTAGAGTGAGTATTTGGAACTTACATTAATCTGTCATATTTAGGAATATGACACCTTGTACTAGGATTCGGAATTAGAGTTCGTTGTTCCGATATTCCGGTAGTCTTTCAGGATTTTCATCTGCTATTTGGTGATCTCCCGTGTACTCAGGGTAGTGTACGTTTGCCATTCATGCTTACATCACTTGGACATGCTATTACATCTACCTTTACATCGATGATTTTGCTTGCTAGTGGCCCGTCCTTGGGGCCAGTGGCGAACATTTCAAACGACACACTGAGCTGAGATTCTGATTTAGACTAAATGGGGGTATTTGGCTTTGATTTGCTGTAAGGTATTTCTGATGCATTTGTTCCAGTTTGTGCCATTAAGAGAATTGCCTAAATTTTGGATAAATATTTAGAAATTGTTTGCAACTACTCTAACATTTTATTCAAAATCTTTTGCTTGGAACCGTTCCAGGTTTTCAAACATATCATTGCTAACTGTTATCGACATCTGTTTTGTTAAGCCTGTCGACGTTTGGTTTTCGACTCGCAGGAGCTTAAGAAGTTTTACGACTGAAAAGTGTACAAAATGGTGATGTATGAAATTTGAGTTAACCACATTATCGTAGTGCAACACGTTTTGTGCACATTGAAGAAAAAATCCTCTTAGCGGTGAAAATGGTACTGACATCACTTATAATAATGTCTAAAAAGAAGGACTTAGCAGAGTGGTTTCTGGTATCGTCAACAGTGAAAGTTTCAGCATAGAATTGCGCAAATAAATTATCTGCTAGAACCATGACATCAAATGTACTCCGCAACAAACCGATTAAGGCAACAGGTCCACATCAGATGTTAAGGAAAGCCGTTCGGCGAGAATGTCCATTTCCTTGTGTCACTAACGTCGTTTAGGAGATGAAAAGTTTGTCTGTTGTCAAGGTTTCATAATATCGTTGAAGAAGGCAAGATTATATTTCAAAAGTGATAGAGAACTCGCTAAGAATAGATAGTGTTAGAGAACTCACTTTAAAAATGACAGAGAGCTCGCCAAGAATAGATAGTGACAGAGAATTCACTTTAAGAGTGACAGAAAACTCGCCAAGAATAGATAGTGACAGTAAACTCACTTTAAAAGAGATAGAGAACTCAAACCAGTTTTCATTGTACTTCCTACAGAGTTGCATTATAAGATCAAGAGTAATCGATAGAAAGATCAGTTCCCACTGCTCTGAAGATATTATGAAATTGACTGTAAAGACACATGACATTGCAAAGCACGTTGCTTGAGAAATAAATTAGATAGCGTGCAGTAATCAAGTAAATTTACGTCCTAACAAGACTCTCTTGTTAAATCTTTCATAGAAGCTAATGAGAATACGTGGGTGCTAAAGGAAGTTAACCTACTTCTTGACCTAGATGAAGGAAGAAAATTTGCATAGTCCGCCTCATGATCAAGTAAAAAACAACTCATGTTAAGTTACATCACAGTCTGTACGTCAATGTGAATGTTTAACAGGTCCGAGATGCATAGTGAAGTCTTTGTGTGCCTCAGATCAGTCAATAATTGTCTTTAAACAACTTTCAGTAGAGAGTTTCATGAATAGCGTTTAAACAGGGAAGGCCTTTCACAACTGTGCCAGCTTAGATAAGAATATAATGACATAACCTCATGACAATAAACTCTACATTGAAATGGGAAAAAGCTTTTAAACTACTTGATCGAGAGGTCACTTGATTGACGGCAGAGGTGTTTCCAATCTAGCGGCATATTTTACTCTTTGCCATTACTAGCAATTCCCTCAGCTACTAGATGACGCGAAGAGCTGTAAGGCGTATAAGTCAGGGGAAATTTAGATGTTCCGCACTCCCTTCATTGATTGATCGATTGCCTGGCTGCAGAAATGATTGTCTATGTTTACTATAAATGGCAAAAGAATTGGATTCTTCAGGACCTTGTAAAATTTGTTGTCTATCATTTTTCACGCAGTTTATATTTCGTGAAAATTAGATAAATTTTGCTCATTCTTCTCTTTTGCAATTAAATCTCTACACGAGTCGAGCAGTCAGATGAAGGTAACTGTGTATTAAAAAACGTTCTTAAGACCAGAAATGAATTGCCAATCTCTCTGTGCATCATCAATGCGCAACTGTATTTCCTTAAAGTGTTGTTCGTCATCGTAGCAGAGGGTTTTCACTGTGACATCTCAAGCTGGTCGAGTTGTTTCAACTGTTTCTTTTCATTCCAAACAGAGATAGACTAAATTGAATCTACTCTATCAGTGTTTCACGCTGCTTTAACTGTGATGTCCCCTCGGAACGGTTAGCTTTTAGAGAGCCAAGTTCAGAGTTCAATCATGACTGTGCAAAAGTTATTGGCAAAGTTATCATTGTTTATGGAATGAGCAAAATAGCTTCTCGTTTTGAATGAGTTCCAAATGAGGTGTGGCTTAAAAGAAAGTCAAGAATATTTACTAACAATCCATCATCTCCATGAACAGTCCTTTGTTGTCTGTTAGAAACAATTATTATCATTTATCTTGTTGTTGTTGTTGTTATTGTTGTCGTTGTTGTTGTTGTTGTTGTTGTTGTTGTTGTTGTTGTTGTTGTTGTTGAGGCCCATCCAGTTTTCTCTGCGAAGAAAATTTTTTCGTAGCAATCGCCTCAAAAATGTAATAAGTGTTGCTGTTGTTGTCGTTGTTGTTGTTGTGAAAGCTGGGACTGCAGCAACCATCTCTCATTGCAATATTTTGTCAAATAGGAGCTTCGCATATCCTTCAGATTATTGATATTCTTTTCTACTTTTTCACATGGCTTTATTCTTTCTTGCGATTCGTTGTATTGGCTTCTCGGTATCAGTAGACTTAATAATATCTAGTGTAGTCCGAGGCGCAGTGAATAGCGTGATATCGAAGCATCTGTTCCCTCATGATCTTGGAATGTTCTTTTTAACGCTGATATTTGAAGCTAGCCTTCCTTGTTGCTTGCGTAGAAGAGATGTCAGCTTAACATCAACGGCCAAATGTCCTGTCGGTTTAAGTTAAATTGTCTCGCAAAAAGTTCTCTAGGTTTGAGAGCGTGAGTGCGTCATTTTTAGGGATAGCATGTTTTTGTCCACTATTTTTTGGGTGCTAGCTAGATTAGGTATATTGGTGTGTGCAACGAGTTATTTATTGCAAAGCAAAAGCTGACCCAGCAACCTGAATACGGAATTTTATTTTGCACTTAAATTAAAAAAAAAAAAAGTTCAGTGGCGGGTACAGTAGCATATGGCGTCATGGCAACGATTGAATTTCGTATTATGATTTTTTTTAATTTGGCAGGACAGCTCAACATGTTTCCAGTTAAAGAAGTTAGGCCACGCTGAAATAAATTCGTTTCCTTCAAAACATTTTAAAATCCAAAACATTCTTTGCCATTTTCTATGATGATCTGACGCGAAAGCAACATAAAAACACATAAACAATTCAGGCCACACTGAAAGATATCCGTTTCCTCCAAAGAATTATGAAGTCCAAGATATTCTGTGTAATTTCAATAGCATTTCGAAACTTTTGAGAACAACAAACTAGTGAGCAAAGGAAAGGAAACATTTATATGCATTGTTTGGATTAGCAATACAATGAATTTCTCTTTTGCGTTACTTCCCGCCATTTTCTTCCAACTTGGGAAGTATGGTACTCTTTGTTTTTTCAAAGTCACATGTTTTTACGGATAAGATCGAAGTTTCAGTTCAAGGAAACAAACTGCGCTATTCTTAATTCACATCAGTTCAAGGAAATAGACAAAGTGCACTTTCTGCCTCGACATGTGTGTCAAAACACAATGTTCTATCTGGGGATCAATGCTTCTATTGACAAGAACTTTAGCTTTCTGATCACCTCAATGCTCTCTTGCTGACAAGAACCAGAGTTTCTTCCTCCTTGTAACTTTCCTTCCTTCATCTACGTAAAAGGAATGTTTACTTCCTCGACACCCACCTTTCCTTGTAAGTTTTTTAAAAGTGTAGTATAATGCTATGAAAATAAGAACATCTTTCTTCTTTGTTGACTTTGAACTTGTTGATGAAAGAGCCGCAGTTTCACTCAGAAACACAGCTTTGGGAAATTACTGTTATTGGCAGGGATGAGTTACAACAACCGTTGCTAATACAGATTTGGTGGATATCAGAGAGAGGCAATAGTTTGAAATATCTTAATTTTTCCTGTCTGAAAAGATACAAGCTCTTCACGTGAGTTCATTTCGAAGTTAAAGAATTTTATTCACCATCACGTAACGAGCCTCACTTATGGGTCTGGAAAACTGATACATCTCTCAAAAATGTCCGATACCTGAACATGCGATCGATACAACCATAACCCCGCTACTGGAAGAGCAAAATTTAACAATGCGTTGTTTACTCGTAAGGATATTAAAACGTATGAGCGTGACTTCATGTGATTGAAAGTAAATGCGATTTTACATTTTAATCGTCCATTTTCTTTCATCTTCAATCTCACCACAGAGCTCTTAAGATCAAACCTGTTTTGTTGTGTAAAGCAGCTTTGTCCACTGTCCCATTCAGTTTCGTTTGATTTACTGCAATAACTGTTTTTATTACTTTCATTTGACCATTCTGTTCAGAAATGTCCCTTATCATGAAGGATTTAATTAAAACACGAAAATCAATCTATGCGCTGTCCTCTTTTCATCATATGAGTTCCTAATTGCGAGCGACGAAGGAGCGAGATTACTATAGTGATCCAGCCAACCTTCTGTGATGTCCACGCATATGTTTATTGTATTGCTTTGTTACTTCTGATTATCTATTACCGCTGGTTAGTTTAAATTGAAAGATTCGCTGGCCACATTTCCTTTGTCACTACAGTTTGATTGTGTACGTGTTTGTCTTCGTGAACAATGATCAATAGTCATGATATTCTTTTGTCTGCCAAGGCCTGCCAAGATACTGTGATGGCGATCGGGCCTATCCCAGAGAAGGGGCGACTAAACTGAACTTCCCTTACGTTTCATGAGACACAGGCAATAAGTTTGTGCACCTTCACACTACTTTCAGATCTTCCATCGACACATTTCGCTACTTCGTTTGGCCATAAAAAGACTAAGATACCAAACACGGCGTAAATAACTGTAAGACGGACAAGATTCAACTTCACCCAACGAAACGAAGCTTGGCTTGCTATGAGCCCTGACCCTGAGCGGCGTGTGGTATCGATACGAAACATTCACAAATGCTGCACAACAATGATATCGACGTCATTCAGTGTTTACATGCAATCACATTTTCAACAGGATTAAGTCAACACAATAAGCAATAATCTGTTGAACCTGCGTTCCATACCCTCCTTTACCTTCATAAAGCATGGAATACGGAATAATGGAACGAACAATTCCACATCAAGGGGACAGCAGAACATTCATTTACGAATTTAGTGTGGCTTTATCTGAGTTCACAAATATGAAAGAGTGCGAGCAGTTGATAACTTATAGTTACTTCTAGTGCTATATTATAGGGTTAGGACCAACTTGATTAAGATGTAGATTAAGATGTAGTCGCAAACAGCCACAAAGACAACCGTTTTAGTATTTTTTAGTATTTTTTACACAACAGAAACTGCGCACACATGTGCGAAAACTCGTAACTTTGAGCCTCCCTGGCTTCCTGCAACAGATCCCAAAAAAATTAGCCAACACTTGACATTTTCTTCCTAGGGCCTTAAACTGTTGATTTATCATTTCAAAAAGCTTATCTATTCAAACACTTCCTTATCCTAGATTGGTTGATGACGTCATCTTACGCAGTTTCTGCTCTGTCTTAGTGCAGCGCAATGGTCACAGGACCAGTCTCATGCTAGGCCACCGCTACTGCGCATGGAACATTGTCAGGCTCTGGCTTTTTGCTTTGATGAAAGTTTAATTCAGTCTTACTTCACTGTTTATCAAATCCATGCATTTCATATTTCATATTTGATGCTTTGAAGGAGGGTTGAACCCCCGGGGGGGGGGCACTTCGATGTTTTCGGTACCGGGTATGTGCCGCTGGACAGGGTATAGTTTTCACAATTCTTGCTCCCGAGCCGGGTATCGTTTTCTGCAAAAATGCTCCCAAAAGGGTATACTCTTTTCAAATTTTTGCTCCCAGACAGGACTACAGCGTATTTTCTTGATCCTTTGCTCCCACACCGGGTGTGGTTTTTTGCCATTTTGCTCCCAGACGGGGGTATTTAAATTGAGGAAAATGCTCCCAGACAGGGTGAAAATCACAGCACCTCAAAGGCACACACCCGTACATATTAGGACCAAGTGCCCCCCCCGGGGGTTGACTCACAGCAGAAGCTGTTTTTCAAGGGATCGTCTAATAAATTATTAATTACAATATGCAGTTACAAATGAGACATTACTGGAATATGAAAGCTATATTTTTAAAAGCCTATTTACAATTATACAATACACATATTAGAAAGAGAAATTTAAGCATTCATTGATTTGTAAAGACCATTCATGGTGGATGCCGTCTTAGACGATCTAATCTAAAACACCACACAAGTGGAACACAAGTGAACACAAATGAACACAAGTGGAACACAAGTGGAACACAAGTGAACACAAATGAACACAAGTGGAACACAAGTGAACACAAATGAACACAAGTGGAACACAAATGAACACAAATGAACACAAGTGGAACACAAATGAACACAAGTGGAACACAAATGAACACAAGTCGAACACAAATGAACACAAATGAACACAATTGAACCCAAGTAGAACACAAATGTTGGTGTAAAAAACCAGGAAAATTTCTTCAAATTTCAAGAATTCATACCAAAATTGCTACGCTTCTCCAAAAAGAATTGTGAGAGGGAAATTTTCTCGGCAGAAAAGGCAGGGAAGTACGAGGGGCATCTTACTCAATAATGCGTGCTACTTTTTCAGTACAAAAGGACTTCTACGAAATTTCATGGAATTTTCTTGATAACAAAAGGAGCTTATCAAAAAGGCTTACGGGATTATTTGGGAGTGAGAGAGTATTTGTGTTAATCGTAAATTGAGTCTAAATTCACGTCTCTTTCTGTTATCCATCAGAAGCGCTGTGCAACTATCTCAAGTGGCGCTATCTCAAGTTTGCCTAAATTGAGTAAAACTGGACCGGGGAACCATCCTTACTAAGATTTCTTTCATTTGAAATGATTGAAAAGATCTTAAGCCCATTCTTCGCACTTGAATAGCCAAGTTAGACATCCAAATATATTTTGTTTCGTTGAAAGACCAAATTATGCGTAAACAATGTATTGTAGAATGAAAAATCTTTGCATTCCCCCGGTAGAAAGAAGCTACACAACGTTGTTAATCGTTCACTTCCCTAGTAACCAGTTCAGTTTGGTATTTGGACCTCGCAGCAAAAGAATACAAGGAAAGGCATTCATTCATTCCCCTCTCTCGCTCCCAAATAATCTCGTACGCCTTTTTGGTAAACTCCGTTTGTTATCAAGCAAAATCCATGAAAAATCGTGAAGTCTTTTTGTACTGAAAATGTCGCACGCTTTATTGAATGAGCAAAATGTCCCTCGTACTTCCCTGCCTTTTCTGCTGAGAAAACATTTCTCTGAGAATACTTTTTGGAGAAGCGTAGCAATTTTGGTATGAATTCTTGAAATTTGAAGAAATTTTCCTGGTTTTTTACACCAACATCAGTGTTCTATTTGTGTTCAGTTGTGTTCTACGTGTGTTCATTTGTGTTCTACTTGTGTTCACTTGTGTTCCACTTGTGTTCATTTGTGTTCTACTTGTGTTCACTTGTGTTCCACTTGTGTTCATTTGTGTTCCACTTGTGTTCATTTGTGTTCCACTTGTGTTCATTTGTGTTCCACTTGTGTTCATTTGTGTTCACTTGTGTTCCACTTGTGTTCATTTGTGTTCCACTTGTGTTCATTTGTGTTCCACTTGTGTGGTGTTTTAGATCAGATCGTCTTAGACTCGGCGTGAAGGCTATTTTACAGTTATGCTCCACGGAAAGAAAATCATTTTGTCCATCTTCTCACTTTTTCTTTGGCCACCTTGAATTACTCTCAGTATTGCAGAGCCTGCGGGAGGAGTAATTTGAGTTTTTGGTGAAAAATTTTCCCGACAATCTTCGGACAAGGCACATTTCAGCTCTATGAAAATCTCTGTGCATGACAAGAGATTTGCTTGCAAACACTATTTGCGAGTAGACTTTCCCAATACACCTTACGTAATGATTCTTTTTTGCTTAGTCATGATGAACTCATAGTTTTGCTGATGTTCCAATTGAATATTCAGGAACAAAATTTTTGCTAGGCCACATGTGGTGGAGAATGGTCTGTAATACTTGCACGATTCAGTAATTTTTACAAATGTACTAAAATTTAATCATACCTGCCATTTAACTTTGTTAAATTTCTCTTGAATCCTCTACCAGTTACACAGGCTCCCATCTGCATGTTAGGCTGTTTTACCAACCTGCAAGCCTGCATTTTACCAACCTGCATTTTACACTTGCCGTAGGCCATACATTGTGTTGGTTGTTGCAGTTTATACAGGCGGGGGACTATGGCCTAACATGCAGATGGGAGTCTGTATAACTGACAGAGGATTCACGAGTCATTTAACACAGTTAACTGGCAGAAATGATTAAATTTTAGTACTTTATTAGTACTTTAGTATAGTGATACAGTTTGTAATTATTACTAAATCGTGCAAGTATTACTGAACCATTCTCCGCCACCAGCGGCTAGGCAGTAACAGTAATGTTCGCTATCATATTTAGAGCCACCTTCCCTCCCAGATAGCATACAAGTTTTGACATTTTCATAAGCAAATAGATCTGTCATTCATAGGGTGTATACTTCTTTGTGACGATAAATAAAAAAAATGCCTTTGTTGTAATAATGATGATATTCATTTCTTAGACGTACCACACCTGGTGTGAAGGGCATCAAATGACTATTTTCTTGCAGCAGAACGTGTGAGCTGAAATCTACGTTTTAATGTTGTAGAAATATTAGGAACGACAAACGAAATTACAATGTCATTCTGACCATTTGTTGTTATTTCTTACTATTTCCAGCAAAAGTTAGCGATTATCTTAAGAACCCCTTCGTGTCAATGATTGCTGCAATATATACTATTTTAACTTATATGCCATATAACTTATTTTGTTTATTTTCTAGATTTCAGAAGAACCCTACACAAAGAGAGCTGTGTACAGAACCAGCACATATATACGTAGAATATGGTGCTGAATTATTCTTCATCTGCCCGCATGTATTCCTTGATGTGTCACAATCGGAAAAGCGGTTAACAAGAGAGACTATATATGAAAATATACATTTGGTTAACAAAGATGGATTCGATTCATGCAAAATAGATCGATCAAATAGTTTGCTGGTGGAATGTGATAAGTCATCAAACGTAAATCTACTCAAATATGAGCAAGTTACATTCAGCAGAGTGAATTGGAATGGATGGGTCTTTCTACCCAACAACACCTATTACTTTATAAGTAAGCCTCTTGATCTTTGCTCTCAATCTTCTCCCAGGGGGGGGGGGGGTAACTACCATATATGCACTACCATCCAGGTGAAAAGAGGAGGATAATGGCACTTAAAATTTTTGTGCAAAGCTTGGAAAATATTCTCATAGTACTGACCAGAAAAACAGAGGTGTGACCAAGACCTCTTTTTAAAAGACAACAGATGAAGGATCCGCAAATCCATGAAATTTCATGAAAATTCCGCATTCCGCTTATCATTTTCGAGAAAATCCGCGTCCCGTAGGAGTGGAGAATTCCGTCGTTCCGCCGAGAAATTGCTAGAATTCCGTATTCCGCAACAAATTTTCTTCAAATTCCGCTGTTCCGCAAACCCTGATGACCCCCACATTACAAGTAGTCATAAATTTTGGAGTGTCATTTTAGAACAGTAACTCTTTAGGGTATTGATTTTAATCAAATTTCGCTTACTTGGTTAAAATTTTGGATGGCTGTCACAATTTTAGGGTATACTTTTTCAATGGCCTGTAAATTTTGGGGTATCGTTTTCGCGAAAATTTATGAACTTCAGGGTGCGGTTTTAGACGTCAAATGGCACACCCCTGTCACCCGCCTATTGAAGTTACCCCCGGGTTATTTTCTGACCGCTTCTGGCGAATAAAGCCAAGAATAAACTTATAAGAATAAACTTATTCCGCAGCCAAAGTTTGGAATGAAATCCCACCGAACATTAGACAAAGTCCTACGATTTACACTTTCAAAAAGAAGTTGAAGGATTTTTTACTCAATCGGCAACGATTCCCAAAGCACGATCCCTAGGTAGAACAGCATTCTGCAAATTAGGCCATGATTAGGACTTGTGTTTTTAATTCTTTACACTATTGTACTAGATATTTTAATTTTGTTGTTATTAGGATTTATAAGTTTTTTTTTGTAGCTGATAGGGATTTTGTGCATAAAGATATGAAAATGAAATGAAAAGGTAAAACATTTAATAAGTCCAACAATCAAAGGACGTTTTAGCTATTCTAAAGAAAGAATCTGAATCGAACGAAATTTTGATACATTTCGAAGAATGTTTTATGGTCCTATCCATTGCATGTTTCTTCATCCATTTTTGGTTTGCGTCCACACTTGGACCGCGTATTCTCGGTCACCGAAAATGAAGCTTTTCGAAAACATTGTCCAAGGTAGATCTCGTTGAAAATGCCGTTTTCCTGCTGTCGTGTGGACAAGTGATAAACGGAACTTTTCGAAAACTCTGACGTTGCAGCATCGATTTACTACGTGCTCGGGTCTTTGAGACATTCGCTTGACTATTTTCTTTTGTCGAAGTTCAATGTCGAATTTCGTTATCGAATGTCAAATTTCGTAAATATCCGGATCCGTTTAGATGGGGCCGGATCCGTTTAGATGGGGCCTAAGGCTAACAATAGTGTTAGAAGCTCTAACACCACTCGATCGAACCTTGCGAATAAAACATGTATGAAAATAACGCTCGATCCAGGCTAGGCTTGGCTTGTTTAATGCAATAGGGTAAGAACTTTGAGGAGCCATCCACGATGATATTCAATTTCGTGTTGATTTGTCACTGGAATTTAGGGTCAGACACACCATGTCCTTGATCTAAAATATTTTGCATCCGGCAAGGGTTTGTGACATTTTCCCAAATTCTGCTTAATGTGGTATATGGTATTCAGAACTTGTCAGATGTATATCGCCGAAACTTTTACCAAAGTAGATTGGAAATGGGGCAACAAAGTCTACCATTTGCAAGCTGGCCTCACAACTTGGCTTGCCTTGCCTTCAGTTTCGATCTCCTGTTTCGTGTCAGTTTCGTTCTTCAATCACATATGGTTTCGATATCGCAAATACCCTAACACGTAGTTCCTTCCTATATTGCAGAACGCAAATTCTAAATAGCTCGATTACTCAATAGCAGGCACCCTCTAACATACCACGTTGATATTGAAAAACTATATATAGCAAAGGAATGCTGTGCACAATGTAACTCAAAAGAACTGTAACATTTGACGTGGTGGCGGCGTAACCTGTGCAATTACGTTGTGAAAGGCCATATGTACTGTCCCAGAGTTAACTAACATTTTCATGTATTGTCTCACATTGGCAAGGTAGATCGAAATAAAGGATGTAATTGAAATAAAGATTAAAGTGAAGCAGTTACAATTGTTAACAATATTAATTTGAAGAGTATAACTTGGAGTAGACTTACTCCACTCGCCGCAATATTTCTATCAATTCCCTTTTCAGCAAGATCAATTATGCAGAAAAATGCCATTTTGGCAGATAATATATTCTCAATTCGTGTTATTGTTGCTTTTGAAAGATAGGGACAACTGAGATCCTGTAATGAGTCTAAGCAAAGAGTATATATGCTACAGTATGTTTTGTGAACTACTTTAACACAACAGCCTATGTGTCTACCATGGTTAACATGCAGATTGTGTGAAAAGATTTGATTTGTCATGAAGCTATGTGTTACTTCTTTGCCAGAGCAAAAACAGAAACAGATGTGCCACAGGGCAAGGCGACTGTTTTCCTGAAAAAGATTGATAGTCTTTGAGATCCTTCACGTTGTCAATAATTTAAACTGTACACAGTTTAAATTGATTTCAACTTAGTCAATTACAAAATAGAAAGGATCCAGTATTTGTTCAATTACCACACCGTCTTCTCCATTAGAGTTGAATCAAGGTCACATCCGGTGGGAAAACCCTGCCTCGGGATCCGCAGCTTAACCCTTTGGTAGTTCCCCATCTCATCTTTCACTTGCGCAGTACTATTCTTGCACCGTTACTCGTCATTTCCTCGGAAATCAGCTCTCATTTCTACGGTTTAACCGCTGTATTAATTCCCCCTTAGTGTGTTTCCGATGGTTGTTTCCTGGAACGCAATCGTGAATTCTTGTAAGATTTCGTGGAGATTACGGCAGATTACACGAATAGATGTGTGAGTAAATAAGTGAACCCACATCCCTCAGGGAACTCTAACCCCATGCAGCTATTCACGGAGGCATTGTCTGGTTTGTTGCCTGAAATAAAGACCATTGAGCTTTGTCCTTGAACACGGCACAAGTTGGAATAACGAGTTATTGAAGTTTTGGGACTTTGGTCCAAAACACAGTGGTAACTTTTTGCAAATTGAAGAATCTTAAAACAATCATGGTATGAAGGTTACATGTGGGCCGCAGAACCGAGCCGAGCAGACACAACGAAGCAAAGAAATGATCACCTATTGACATAGATTTCCCATCTCTTTTTTGGCGTTGTAAATCATTGGCTTATATCAATAGTTTTAAAATGAAGGGACAGTCCTTGATATCCTAAACAACTAAATAGAGATATGGCCTGGGTAGATGATAATTTATAACTGCACATTCTCAATCATCATCAAGAACCTTAGATACTTTCTAGAAAAATGTCTAAGGGGGTGTCAGGTGGAGCTAATCCATAACAATTTTTAAGTCGTGATGAGTTGCTAGCTTTTAGGTTCCCTACCCCAATGTAATTTGGTCCACAAATTAAACCTTTCTACACCCAACGTTGAGAGTGGAATCGTTTGTGATTATATGAGATGTGGTCTGATGTACATCCAAGTACCAATTGCTGGTTTCACGATAGGTCGACTAACGTGTGATAAGCTGATAATTTTCGAAAACTACTTAAATCATTGGAGAAGATTTCTAAAGTACGGTTACCCTCATCATACCGAATATTTGTAGATACAATCATCCAATTAAACCAGGTGGCAATTTGGGTCCAATCCACTTTCAAGCTTCGATCTATCTGATTTTGGTCTTACAGTTCAAATTGCTTTGATAAGTTCGCAGAAGTGAACCTGACCATTGATGCCCCCACTTGAATCATTGTGGTTTCGATAAAATCTGGTACAAAATGATTATCTGTCACCGTTTTGAAGAACCATTTGGTGGAGGCTCCGGTGCTAATATCGCGATGTAAAGTTATTTGCCCCGTGGCATTCTTTTTGAAGTTTACAGGGTGCCGTCATAAATTTGCACTTTGTTTTTATGGGCTCCTTAGCCTGTGCAGTCCAGTTACTGGGGCCGATTTATAATTTTTGCGTCTTTGATATTTTTGAAAATAGTCATCATTTGGACGAATGCTGCTATGAAGGGAGCTGTCATAAAGAATGGAACAGATAGGGCTTAAGGGATTTCGAAATTCACCGTAAAATTTTGTAGCCCAATGCAAGAAACAGAAACTGTTCAGAGATGGCGCCAGGGACAAAATGCTGAGGGGGGGGGGCAAAAACTGTGAGAGTGCCGACAGCGAGCGAAACGAGCAAAATTTTTACGGACCACATCTTTCAGATTGGCTTAAAAATGCGACTACTGTACACTCTCTAAAAACATAGCAGGCAAATTACGGCAGTGCCGACACTGCATAGCAATTTTCAAAAATTCAAGTGCCGATAGGGAGGGCTCAGTGATTTTTTGAGGGGCTCCTGCCCCCTAAGCTCCCTCACTCGTGCCATCCCTGAAACTGTTTGCATAGCCCTAAACATCTGCAAAAATGATTTGATGTCCACTTGGCTTCAGAATGATCTCTGTAGCTCAGATGCTTCCTCAAGTCTTCAAGAATAGTTTACTGCTCTTTACATTTCTGTTTTCGTCTCATGTATCATGCTGTCAATACAGTATTTGTGGGATCTGGTTTAACGTTTTAATAGGGCAAGGAGGACCTGCAGATACCATTGTGTTAGAAACGGAGATAGAGAACAATATCAATGATCAAGAGAAGAGAACAGCAAAAATGACGCTGAGGGTGTTTAAAACATTTGTAGCCGAGATAAAGTGATTAACGGCTAAAAATGCCAAAATGCAGCAAATTCCTTCCCAAACAATTACTCGGTACGACGGCTGCGTCAATTGAAGAAGGATTTGACCAGGCTGAAATCCCATTCAGAAAGCAGGGCCACTAAGAGATTTTGGGGGCCCGAGAACAAAAGTTCGGAATAAAGCCCCTGCAAGGGAAGCCAAATGAAAATTTTTTCATCTCAAGTCAAATCAGATTAAATCAGATGATAATCATGCTTTAAAGTTGGTGTGACATAGTTATAAGAAACTAATTAATATTGAAACAAATCCTGAAACAAAAAGAATCATGGCCCATGTTTATCACTTGGAGTGGTTTGCTAGCCAAACGTTTTCCATCCAATAGTTTTGATGACCTTGTCATATCCCTTCTGTCCCCCTCTGCTCCATACTTAGTGACAAGTTCCTAAATATAGAACAAGCAAGAAATTGGCAATGTCTGAAAGCAATAGAGATACAACGACACCACAAATAGGTAGCGCTATGTTAATAAAGCATTTAAATGCTGGGAACAAGCAGTAAGGTTTTGATATGCTCGGTCAAGTATGACATTGTGGTTTTAAAAGTCGATCAATAATGCAACTGTTTCTTATCTTCTCCATCATACTTCATGAATCCGTATCTACACAGCTAATGAAGATTAGTTAAATTTAACCATTGGGAGGTCATTATCAAGAATTAATTATCCTGGCATTGTCATTAACTTCCAAACATCTATGTTATTATTATTAACTACATCTTCTACTAATTCATTGCTGGAGGGGTTTATCTTCCTGCAGTCATAATCATGAATTAATTATCATGTCATTATCATCAACTTCCAAATATGGTGTGTTTGCAACTACATGCTTTGTCTAATGGATTATTATACAATGATTGATCGAGGACATTGATGATTTTCACACGAGTTTATCTTCTTTGATTACTGTTTAGAATTACATATTTATAGCACTCACGAGTTTGACAACAGTAGTGTCCCGCATACAAGAAACAAATTTAAGAAACACCTGCCCTGATTTTAAAAATAACACCTCCTTTGATAAGAAATAGGTTCAGGTCTGAACCTGTTCATGTCTGTTCTTATTGAAAGCTTATTGACATAAGAATAGTTTAGATTTTCAGCTTTCCAGTAAAATCAAACTGTATCTTTTCAATATGGACACAAGAATTTTGCATGCAAATAGAGCGAAAAGTACCTTCCACTGGAATAATTGTAGCTTTTCTTGGAAGTGAAAATTTTCCAATATAAATCAAAACAGTATGTTTTGCATCAACATCATAGAGCGTATTTCTGAGTAGTTCATTGATAATACATTTGATTTTTTAAATAAGAAACTTAAGAAACTTTACACTGATTTGACGTTTATATCTCATTTTATAAGAAAGACATTAGACCTGAAATTGAAAACGTTGTTTCTTATATGCGGGACACTACTGTATCACCGTTTGCTTTCAAGGATACAGTGAAATATGTTCTTGCTGCATTGTTCTTTCTTGCTATTTCCCATGGACACATCCTCAATTCCTGTTTCTTGAGGCAAATCTATGTGACCCCCAACAGATCGTATTTTTTTGTCCAATGTAGAGATCGTTTTGCATTCAGGCCTTTTGGCCAATTTTTTCCTTCAATCTCTTCAAAGAATCACCCTGTTTATGGCATGTCTAGTAAGAATTTAAAGTTATGAACGCCTTAGCACACTTTCCTACTGTTGATAAAGCCCAGGGGGGGGGGGGTTCTGGAAACCCAAACAAAATATCACTTCAGTTTCACTGCAACCCAAAATATCACCTACCTCCATGCTTTGACACCTGTAAACAAGCGTAAAAATCCAGAAACAAGCCCAATTGAAGCCAGGATTGCCTCTGCAGAACCCAGAAATATCAGTTTGACTATGTTTTATGCCCAAAACATATCATGGCAATGAAATCAGTTATTTTGCCCAAAAAAATCACTTTTGGAATATTCAGACCAAGAAATATCGGACTATCCCTCCCTTATGTTCATGTTCCGAGTGCCCCCCCCTGGGTGATAAAGTTCCTGGTGACTGTTTTGCAAGCAGCAACAATTTCCTAAATGTGTATATCATCATTTCGGAATCTAAAATCTCCATAGGATACCATGAGTCAATCTGTTATACAAAGATAACACTTTTGACTTGTCGTATTTCTGGAGCTTTTCACAGCAGCCGAAATTATATTTACCCAGAATAGAGGCAAAGGACAAATAGAAGATAGGCTTTCTTTGCTTAACATAGGGAGATCAAATAGCCGCATATCCTTGTTTATGTTTTACTCAGAATAAACTCTAGCAAAGAGTTAATATTTAATTGAGTGAATGTAAGATAAAAAGGTGTTTGATAAGTGATCAAACAAGATCTCCTGATTTCAAAGAAAACGCCCACTCTGTTCCGTGATCCAGTTTCTTAAATAGTGCCATTTGTTTGTTCCAGTCGTGCGCAATTCGCAAGTTGTACGTAACAAGGGTGACACAATCGTCTTTCAAGCGACCAATTACATCAACTACTTGGCATAGTATTCCCGTTATCGAGTGGAAAGCATTTATGCTTTTCCCACCATTACAGTAAATCCCCGCATATAAGAACCTACCAAAATAAGAACCTAGAGGCTGTTTTACCTAAATTATGTACCTTGCAATTAAGAACCTGTTTCAGCTTAATGAAACATAGGTTCTTATTGCAGGGGTTCCAAAGTTGATCTTTGATTGCTTTTATTAAGGTCACTATGGTCCCAGTTGGCTTAGAAAGCTTTATTCTCCTCCCCAATTACTTATTAGGTCGAAAAGAACCTTTCTAAAACAAGTAACAGTACTCAACATTATTGCGATACTATTAAGGGTACGGCATGAGGCACCCTTCAAATAAGAACCTCTATACCCTGAAATTAGTCATAGTACCTTTGAAATAAGAACCAATTTCAGCCTGGCTCTCAAAAAAGTAGGTTCTTATACGCGGGGATTTACTGTACTAACATTAATTTTTCTTACAAAACTTGAACTCTTCAGTTTCAAAGCGAAATATTCTCTCTCGAACAATGGAATTTTTGCATGCTTGGAAAATTTCACCGACTGCAAAGCAGCTTGAGCGTCATGACAATGGGTCGCGGACTCGATTTACGTCTTCTCTACTTCAGTGATATCAGTAGCACTAAAGACCGTAACTGCACCTAGACTCGATTACATGTCGTAGTTTCGCTTTTTGCCTTTACTGATATCGCTACAACATCGGTGGAGCGATAACAACAACAACAATTCAACTCAGTGAGATGAGCGTAACGTGAGGGTCCTTATGGTAGTGAGGCTAAACTGCACCTTCATTTTCATTTTCGCTTTGACCAGCATTGTTTTTGTGATGATTCTAATATTTGATTGATTTTCTGCTTGCAGATACATCAAATGGTACAAAAGCCGGTCTAAAGAACAAACAGGGTGGGAGATGCAGCAGTCATAATATGAAATTGAAAGTTACAGTCTGTGATCCAGGTAAGTTTGATATGATATTGAAGCGTTTCTTAGGTTGAACGCGACTAAGCATCTCAGGATAATGGGCCTAGCGATAGACCCATTATCCAAAGAAATAAAGGGTCTATTCTTTCTCCATTTGGATCATGCGCAATAAGAAACATATAATGTACACTCACCGAATGTGTTGTTTTTATGTCAAATCTTCTGACAGCGCCGTTGCGCATGGTGCTTCGCAGTGTTTTGTTTTATCACAGCTTTCCCTCTTGGTCCCCTGTGGCAAAACAAAACACTGCGAAGCACCATGCGCAACGGCGCTGTCAGAAGATTTGACATAAAAACAACACATTCGGTGAGTGTACATTATATGTTTCTTATTGCGCATGTTTGGATAACAAGTCTACCGAGTAGACTCACGCCATGGTCCTAGTTACCTCTACAACAACAACAACAACAACAACAACAACAACAACACAACTTTTTACTTTTGCTCAAACTGTGCCTTATGGATTTTCATACAAGAAATTGAGACGGAAATGCACAGATTCCGGATTGAGTCTAAGACAGTCTCAGAAGCGAGGCAAGGAACCCTCGACACTTGGAAATTCTCATTGCCGCGGTAAAGTTCACGGAAACTAATTAGCCTTGGTTGGAGGAACCCTGGTTCATATTGAAAGTTTAGTTGATTCTTGGATTGAGAAAACATTCATCTGGAGAACTGTCGCTTTGTTCATGGCTAGTATCACTGATTTCTGATCTTTGACTGGTTGCAGTTTAAGTAGACATTTAAGTTGAGCTGAATATATGTAATAGAAAAATTGTGTCATGGACTAATATGATGTTTCGAAAGGCATGTAATTTAAATGAAAAGTTCTTTGAGTCATTTTCCTTTTGGAAATATTATTTCCATCTTCTGCATTTTTTATAAACAAAAACCATGTCATCAGCCAATCATCAAAATGGTGGAGAGTTCGAAAATTAAACAGGTATAACAAAATCATAAACGACATTCCTTATCATTAAAGAGGCTATTCATCGGGTGCAATGAAAGTTTTCGCTTTGACAAAGTCATTTTTAGGGTCAGGGTTAGGGTTAGGGTTAGGGTCAGCTTTGACAAAGTCAACTTTGGGGCCGTAAAGGGTCATGGTTGGCTTTTGATCTATAATTACTGTCATTTTGTTGTCGTAGCTCAAGGATGCTCCAAATGCAAAGACATGTGCTGTGAAAAGCCACCCACAACAAGACCACCTACCACTACGCCTACCACCACTCCTACTACAGTTACAACAACAAAAATTACCACCACAGAACAACTCACAATGCCTGCTATCAATGGTGAAAGTAGTGAGTCAGGAGAGGAGACGGAAGTAAAAACAGAAGGTGATATGAATGCAACAACAACAACGACAAGATCTAGTACGACGCGGATACACACTACGATTCAAACTACATTGGAAAGCACGCAGAAAACAAAAATAGAATCAAATATAATCAGAACAAAACCATCCGTGCAGATACATTTATCAGGCGAAGAAAGCAATGACGTTAAAATAAAATCATTAAAAAGCACAGGAACACAAAGCAAATCAAAACATGGTATGTAATTTGTTGATGTTTGGAAGAAACCTCTTTCCTAAACTCGCAGTGCCTAACTTGTTTGGGGGGGGGTATTCGTGTCTGGTTGTATATGCGAGCTATTTCTGTTTCCCGGAACTTTTTGTTCTCTAAAGGCACCTTCTTTCTCCTGCTCTATGCGAGACATCATCATTTCGCACTTTATCCATGCCCCAATAGAACCCCCATTGTTGAAATTTAATTAAGGTTTGTCAAAATTGCACTTACCGTACATATGCTAGTAGGCTCTTTTAGCAGCAAGACGCCGACGTCTTTGAATGCGCAGCTACGTTTTTATGTTTTAGAGGATTCTTATTTCCCAGCCCTTTCCCTCCTAGAAAGCTGCTCAAAAACAGCCAAATTCCCTAAGAATAGTTTGCATTCTCACATTTCCGTCATTGGTGAATATGCTCAGATTGCATTTTGCTTCCCTTCTCGACGTCCTAGTTTTGCAGCGCGGCCTTCAAAAGTATACTTTTTAAGGTTGTCAGTTTCAGAATAGAACGTACAGTAAGTACTCGCGCATGTTTTGAAGTTGATTTCACTTTGTAGTTTACATCCTCGAACAAAGGAATTATGCTGGTGTCTTCTTGACTCGCGTCTTTTTGCAGTAACTTGAATTTTTTCTATGAATTGAGTGATTTGAAAGGAAATTTTGGCAATTTGCTGTAAATTTGCCGTGGTATATTTTTGATATCCTGATTATTTTCAAGATTGCGGGATTTTAATTATTTTTGTAAAAATTCATCGAACATTTTGTAAAATTTAAAATCATTGTAAATCTCAAAAATCGCTTGAGGAAAACTGATACAATCTTCAAGAAAACCATAGTTCATAAAGATCTACGACATGGTAGCACGTAGAGGTCTGTAGCTCTTCTGGTTAAGGATTTAGAAATTTCATGACGTCACAGCCTCAAAATTGATAACTGCCGCCATTTTGAAATTTATCAAGGTATCAAAATAATGCCACAGAAGATTTACACAAAATTATCCAAAGTTCTTGTCTTTTCAAGCACTTTGATTTAAAGAAAAATCAAATAGAATTTACGTCTACCCTTTCAAAGATTTGAGCCCTATGCTAAGTAAAGTTGCAAAAAAGTATTTTTCTGTAATCCCACACTCAGCCAACGTTAAGGCTTATTAGAAACTGTGTTGTAAAAAGGGGAGATAGTTTGTCAAATGGGCAACCGTATTTGTGCCCAAGTGCTCTTTTAAGCACTATCACAAGACGTTGTCTTTTGACAAAATTGAATTTAATTATGATTGGTCTTTATTTGCAGACCTTACAAAAGATCGACTGATATTCAGAATATAAACGTAACTTAACTTTTCTTGAGACTCTACAAAACATCGGTTCATATTAAGACTTTGAATGCAATTTTTCTTCATTTACAGACCCTACAAATGACCGGCTGATATTCATATTTTCTGGTGTGGTCATTGGCATTATCATTTCCTTGTTGGCTTTTCTTGCAAAGCGAAAATATGACAATAGAAAGTAAGTATTCTTTGGACAATCATGTAAAGCCTGGTTCAAATCAGGTCATTAAAGTTGCTGGGGTCGTTAGCCCGAAGTGTTTTGGTTAAAAGGAACTTTTTTGAGCGTTTGTAGCTTATTGCTCAACGTGACAGGATGAGAGTAGTTACTTTTCACAGAAAAGAGGGTTCCGTGGTGCATAGTTGGTAAATGTTATTGAAACTGCAAAGAACAGTATAATATATCTTTTCGCAATTTAGAGAAAGGGATTGAGGGGAGTGTCGTCCATTCTGACAGCCTTAGCAACAGTAGTAATCTAGAGAATCCCCTCGGCTTCGGTGGCAAACTTACGGCTTGCGTCTTTGCTTCATTTCCCTGCAAAACTGAGTTATTTTCGATTCATTTGCACCTCTCAAGAACTGCATGTTACTTATGTAGTATGTCAAGTGTTTTCCCTGGATTATTTAGGCTTCTTGCCATCCTTCCGCCCGTTAGCGAGTGCATTTTGAGCCACTTTGGTGCATGTTGTTCACTTTAGTTTGAAGTTAGGCCCATTGATCAGTTGGACGTAAACAGAGCCGCTTCAAGGACGAGGACAAAAACAGAGAAAATACTACCTGACTAAACAAGTATTTTGCAACTGTTGAAAACTGCAAACAAATAGAAAATAGCTCAAATTGGCAGGGAGATGAGGTCTAGCCGAAAGGTAGGGATTTCTCTGATTTCCTTCTGTTGCCAAGGTTTTCAGAATGGGCCGTGCTCTCCTCAGTCCCTTCTTTTAAACTGTGAAAAGGTCTATTGGCGTGTTGTTGAAATATGATTGATCTAGTGGCTGAAATTGACTTCACAAAATATTTCTGACAAGTAATACTGCGACCTTTTGGCTTTTAACTAGAATTTGAATAATTAAAATCTGTCAAGTACTCTTGATGCTATGAATTTTCAAAAGTGGGAACTTTTTTCTGGCTCACCCGGTACATTTTTTGTGTCAGCTTTTCTTAAACCGGGATTAACTCGTGTTATGTTTTTCCTTTCATAGAAGGAAACCGGAGCAGCCATCGCCACCTTTAATGAACGGCAAATACTCTCCAAATCGAATGAAACATTTATCACCCCATATGCGAAGTCCACAAAGAGGAGCTGATGCAAAGTTCGCTAGGCTGCAAAGTGTTAGTAGTACTGTATCAACAACATCGAATGCGGACTCAAACGGAGACCCGGTTAATGTTTGAAGAATAGTAACCCAATGAGCAAAAAGTATGACGAGATAAATGTTACATTCATTCGTGCGGATTGGTGGATAAGACAGTTGATGATGGAAATTTTATGAACAGTCAGGAAATACAGGTGTGATCCGGCCCATCAGGAATTGCTTTGGCAGCAGTAGAGGTATGGCAAATTATGTCGAATGCAAATGTTTGCAGCCTGTAATTTTGTCCATTTCAGAGGAACGTAGCTCAGCCAAGTAGAGCTCAGACCAAAGAAACTCACTTTTGCCGCAAAGGAAATAACGTTACAGTGGTATGTCATGATTGAGCTGTAGACACCACGGCTCTTTCTACGCCAAAGCAGCAGTGTAATACCATAGAAACTGTGCATAAACATACTGTAGTGCAATATGTTGCACAGTGATCTCAAAATGTAGATCTTACTGTTCTCAAATCGTTTTGCAACGCATTCGGTATCTTTATGCAGAAACAGACGAATCTCGGGCAAACATTACTGCAATGGAGCTTTGTTACTGGCATTCTAAAGCTATTGCTGTTTGCCACATTCGACTCAAAGTTGAGGTGAACCTTGGAGCACGCACATAGAAGCAGTTGTAGAATATGATAGACTTGTACAGAGTTTGTGCAGTGACAATCTTGTAATTCGAGAAAAAGTATTGAAAAATGTATTTACGCATGCAGATATACTGTTGTGGCCCTCACCGAGGTTAGATACATAGTAGAAATATTATTTGTTAATATGGATTTTCAAAAGCAATTTTCTTTGAAATGTAAATATATCTTATATTTAGTATTCCGGATGAAATGCACCTATATTCTTAACGGGGCCGTAGAACAGAGCATTCGAATTCATCGTTTTCCGTAGCTATATTTATGAGCCAAGCTCAAGAGTCCACGTTCGAAATAACACCTTTATTTTGAGGGAAATAGTGGAAAATCTCTAGGATATGGCCTATAGATAATGCCGCAAAATCGTTATTTGCCCTTGCTGATTGGCACCTAGAACAATTGGATTCTATTAAGGTAGGCCATTGCTTGTCAGCACCGTGATGATATTTATGTGACACAATGGCACATACTAAACATTGATCGACTTTAAAGTGAAATTACAACATGGAATGTTCTGAGAGAGCGGTTTGTGCTGGTATGGCTGCCACGGAGCTTCTACCAAGGATAAATTTCCCTTCACAAAAACTGTCTGTTTTAAAGACCCATTGCTAACCATGACCCTCTGTGCGCCGAATGAAAAGCAAGACAAAGAGAATTTAAGCCAAAATGGGTCTTTAAATTCATGGTTGAAACTACAAATCTTTTTGATGACTTGTATCTCAAAGATTTATACTATAAACCATGAATTTAAAAACTAAAAGTTGTTGTGGAGGGATAACTATCATTCATAGACGCTCCGTGAGGTCAGTTTGTAGAAGCTCGGGTGGCAGCTATTTACCTGAATAAACCGCTCTCCCCAATCTCCTTTTTAATTGTCGAAATGGTCTATTTTGGTAATCCCTTGTGCTATAGCCCCGTTACGTAATCATTTTTAGATATGTAAGTGTTTTTTTCAACTTGGCAAAAAGTGTCCTTTTATTCAACAAATTTTTAGATGCAATTTGAGTGGCAAAGCAAGTACTTGCCATATAAAACCCAAGTTTCATCATATTAAGGAAAGATTAAATATTCCATGCTTTTTTTCCCGATTCCAAAAGCAGTTTCTGATCGTAAGTTATGTAGGTTTGAAGTTAGGAGCCCCAAAGGATGGAAATATTCCACTGGTGGTATGATTGAAAATATTCCATATGACATAACTTTTCATCATGTGGTGCTCTTTTCATGAAATTTTGTACACTAGTGTCGGAAGTAGTTGCCCACATTTTCACGCAAAAACATTTTGGATTGGAGCACACAAGGAAGACTTATTCCACTTAACGCATCATATTTAACTGTACCGAAAGCACCCAGCTCATGAGATTCATCTGTATTGGAAGTCACAAGAGTGGCAAATTTTGTTTTAGTAAGACGTATCAGAGCAGAAAATATTGATTTATTCCCTTTAGAGCCATCAAGGATGCCGTAATTCCAATCGAAAATAACACATAAGAAATGATCGTATGATTTGCCGTTTTCATCTAAAATCGTATTCCTTCGTTCGAATACCAAAATGAGTCCTTGAAAGAACTCAAAACAATAATAGCATGAATTGGGAACAAATTGCCAAAAGAATCAGCTCTTCTGGAGCCTTAGAGGATGCGTTATTCCAGTTTTTCTTCTCACGCTTTAACGTTGAATTAGGAATTTCAAATCATACAAGGCTTGGGCTTTAATCATTTGACATTACTAAACTAATGTAGAAGGCTATAACTTGCTCGTAAAATCAAAATTTTGTTTAAAAGGGAGCTCCAAAGAAGTAAATATTCCGTTGAAATCAACGAATTCTAAAAGTTAGAAATTTTTGTCTTTTTCATCGAATATGGAATCCGATCAATGGCAAAGGATAAAATTGAATCGTGGAATCTTTTATCAAAAATCGCTCTCAAACGTCTCCTTAAGCCTCAAGTCACTTAAAATCAGTTTACAAGCATTTTTGTCATCTTAAAAAGTTCTTTAACTATTTATGATAAAAATCAACAAAACTTCTGCAGAAATGAGCTTTTTATTTCATGGAATTTGCATCCTTACATGCTCCAATAGCTTCGAATATATGCTTTTTGGACTTTTAACGGTATTACAACAATATAATTATCTTTCTAAATAATCCAAGGTTATATTTTAATGATAACCGACTGACTAAAATTTCTTTGTCTTTCATTTTGCTTTCCAACGGAATCGTTCATCCTTTGTTGCTCCTCGGACCAGATTTTGAAAATTCAGGTATCTTAGATAGTATTTCAAAGATCAAACATTATCAAAACAATTTTGAGAGGTCCAGAATTGAAAGTTTGTAAACTACGGTATTTTGGAATATAGAATCCAAATACGCTCCTCCCAATGACGTAATATTCCAAAGTGCCACAAAACCTGTCTTTGTCGAGAGATATAGTCCGTTAAAGTCAAAATTGATCTTTTTAGGACAAAAAAACTGATTTTCAGATTTTTCGAATGGACACTTTTTGCCAAGTTGAAAAAAAACACTGACATATACCTAGCTAAATGCAGCTTATCAGTTTGTATCGATGCGTGTAGTAATTCTTTTCTTCCACCCAAATTTTTAGAGATCAATGCAACATTTTGATTTTCATTTGAGGATGAGATGAGATGATCTGAGATGAGAAAACATAACTGATCAATTTTAAGGGAGGAGTTTCCTGCAGAACTTTCCTGCATTAATCCTAATTATCGTTAGCCGTCGTAAGGGAAATATTTATATCCTGCGACGTTTTACCTTCTTGGAGGTGAGGGAAATCTGGATGCGAACTTAACTGAATCGCACAAAAATTTCTACTCCTTGCCTTTGAATCTTGCGTCAAAAAGGGTTACAAGTGAAGTTGCGCTTTATTTTGTCGAAGATAATTCTTTAGAAGGGGCATCAAGGTAGGATTCCTATGTCTGGATACGACATGCATAGTTGGCCTATATTAGCTTTAAAAATGGCTAGAAGTCGTTGTGTTGCCAATTTTTCGGATCTTTTGCAGAGAGCTAGGGGGACTCAACGTTCCGAGTTTTTGTGCATGCGTGCGCAGTTTCTACTCTGTCAGTCAAAACATAAACAGAGGTTTCATGTGTTGTTTTTTGACATAATGTTTTGTTTGAATTTTCATACCTTTTCTAGATGTAACTGTTTATAATAGTTCACGGTATTATGTCGATTTTTTCTATAACCACTTCTACGCCCTTTTTGTTGCCTGTTGTGTATTAAAATTACTTTGGAGTCTAAGCTGCATTAGATATGTTGATATGAACTGCAAATATTTTGTCTTTTATGTTTGTTCCACATTCTTTGATAATACTGGGCAGGGTCAATTGAACCCTGTACTGGGTGAGGCAATAAGGTTTGACGTTTGAAATTAGTCTCGCTTAACTTGAGTTAAAAGATGAGATCGCATAGGTTTATAAATAGCCTTTTGTAATTGGTAATCCAGCTCGTGGCGAAAGAAGGCAAGGCCAAAGAAAAGAATGCAAGGATTTGGTGTCTCTTTGTCCTATTTTTAGAAAAGCGCTATTTATATATCTCAGGTCATTCAATTTAAGTTGCTTGCGTTTCATTGAGTTGAATTGTTGTTGTTCTCGTTCACCAAAGGGCCGTTTTCCCTAGAGGTCCTAACTAGAGCCAGGGGGGGGGGGGGGGTAACGTCAATAGGCGGGTGACGGGCGTGTGCCATTTGACGTCTAAAATCGCACCCTAAAATTTATAAATTTTCGCGAAAACGATACCCTAAAATATACAGGCCATTGAGGATGTATACCCTAAAATCAGTGAAATTTGATCAAAATCAATGCCCCAAAGAGTTATTTTCTAAAATGACACCCCAAAATTTATGATTACTTGTGATTTTAGCAAAAATGATACCCCAAAATTTATTTTCTGCTCGAAAAAAGGCACCCCCAAAAAATGGCACATCCCGTACCTGCATATATGGTAGTTACCCCGCCCCCCCCCCCCCAACCCGGGAGCTAGAGCCGTAAAACCGGAGCAAAAATGTCAATCGGCGACGAGTTTTCTGCTACCCCGTCATCTATTGGTCAGGATGTGGCTCTTAGAAGAGGGTGGTTTTTGCCATACAGTAACGTCCCGCCTTTAAGAAACTCGTTGCACGAAGACAGCCTGATTGGTTTCTCATGTCAAGATATACTTCTTCAAAACAGGCTGTGTATACCAAGCTAAAAGAAACACTTTTATACACCAAACAATTGTCAAAATTGTTAATAAAACGTTTTTGAAATATGCACTGTTGTGAGAGGATCCAATGGTTTGAGCCAGTACTGAAGGTTTCTTGAAATTATAACAATTTGGTTTGTAACGGCTCCATTGTCGTAAATATACTGACAATTCAGGTGCTAATGAAAATCTACTACCTTTTTCTAATTGCATAGAATAATGGTTCAAATCATGTCCTTTGACATCAAAATTTATTAAACTTCATATAATAGCAAGCACATGCAGCGTTTTGACTTTATTGCGACGGACAAAGTTCAATATCACCTGCATTGTCGTAAATATGATGACAATTCGGGTGATAATGAATATATATTATGTTTTTCTCATTGCATCCAGTTATGGTTCAAATCATGTCCTTTGACATCAAAATTCATCACATTTCAAATGATAGCAAGCACATGCAGTGCTTAGACATGATTTCGTCAGAGAAAGTTTCATATCACCTGCATTGTCGTAAATATGATGACAATTCGGGTGATAATGAATATGTATTGTTTTTCTCATTGAATCCAGCAATGGTTCAAATCATGTCCTTTTACACCAAAATTCATCAAATTTCAAATAATAGGAAGCACATGCAATGTTTTGACTTTATTGGGTCGAACAAAGTTCATTGTCACCTGTATTGTCGTAAATTTCCTGACAATTCGGGTGATAATGAAAATATACTAGGTTTTTCAAAATGCATCCAGTTATGGTTCAAATCATGTCCTTTGACATCAAAATTCATCAAATTTCAAATAATAGGAAGCACAAGCAGTGTTTTGACTTCATTGCGTCGGACAAAAATCATTATCACCTGCATTGTCGTAAATATTCTGAAAATTCTGGTGATAATGAAAATGTATTATGTTTTTCCCATCGCATCCAGCTATGGTTCAAGTCATGTCCTTGGACATCAAAATTCATCAAATTTCAATTCATAGCAAGCACAAGCAGTGTTTTGACTTCATTGCGTCGGACAAAGTTCATTATCACCTGCATTGTCGTAAATATTCTGAAAATTCTGGTGATAATGAAAATAAACAACCTTTTTATAGTTGCATCGACAAATGGTTCAAATCATGACCTTTAAAATCAAAATTCATTGATTTTCAAATGATAGCAAGCACAAGCAGTGTTTTGACTTCATTGCGTCGAACAAAGTTCATTATCACCTGAAATGTCGCAAATATTCTGATTAAGCGGGTGATCATGAAAATATACTGTGGTTTTCAATTTGCATCCAGCTATGGTTCAAAACATGTCCTTTGACATCAAAATTGATCACATTTCAAATGATAGGAAGAACATGCAATGTTTGGACCCGAGTTCGTTAGAAAAAGCTGAATGTCACCTGCATTATCGTACATATTTTGACAATTCGGGTGATGATGGAAATATACTATGTTTTTCTCATTTCATCCAGCTATGGCTAAGGTCATGTCCTTCGACATCAAAATTCATCAAATTTCAATTCATAGCAAGCACAAGTTGTGTTTTGACTTCCTTGGCACAGACAGTTCATTATCACCTGTATTGTCGTAAATATGCTGACAATTCGGGTGATAATGAAAATATACTATGCTTTTCTCATTTCATCCAGCTATGGTTCAAGTAATGTCCTTTGACATCAAAATTCATCACATTTCAATTGATAGCAAGCACAAGCAGTGTTTTGACTTCTTTGCGTCGGACAAAGTTCATTGTCACCTGCATTGTCGTAAATATCCTAACAATTCGGGTGATAATGAAAATGTATTATGTATTTCTCATCACATCCAGCTATGGTTCAAGTCATGTCCTTTGACATCAAAATTCATCGCATTTCAAATGAGAGCAAGAACATGCAATGTTTGGACACGAGTTCGTTAGAAAAAGCTGAATGTCACCTGCATTATCGTAAATATTCTGACAATTCGGGTGATGATGAAAGTATACTATGTTTTTCTCTTTTCATCCAGCTATGGTTCATGTCATGTCCTTTGACATCAAAATTCATCAAATCAAGCGCAAGCAGTGTTTTGACTTCATTGCGTCGGACAAAGTTCATTGTCACCTGTATGTCGTAAATATTCTGACAATTCGGGTGAAAATGAAAATATACTATGTTTCTCTCATTGCATCCAGCTATGGTTCAAGTCATGTCCTTTGACATCAAAATTCATCAAATTTCAATTGATAGCAAGTACAAGCTGTGTTTTGACTTTTTTTAGTCGGACAAAGTTCATTATCACCTGCATTGTCGTAAATTTTCTGACAATTCAAGTGATAATGAAAATATACTATGTTTTTCTTATTGCATCCAGTTATGGTTCAAATCATGTCCTTTGACCTCAAAATTTATCGCAATTCAAATGATATCAAGCACATGCAGTGTTTGGACATGATTTCGTCAGAGACAGTTTAAGATCACCTGTATTGTCGTAAATATTCTGACAATTCGGGTGATAATGAAAATATACTATGTTTTTTCTCATTGCATCCAGCTATGGTTCAAGTCATGTCCTTTGACATCAAAATTCATCAAATTTCAATTGATAGCAAGCACAAGCAGTGTTTTGACTTCATTGCGTCGGACAAAGTTCATTATCCCCTGCATTGTCGTAAATATTCTCATAATTCGGGTGAAAATGAAAATATACTATGTTTCTCTCATTGCATCCAGCTATGGTTCAAGTCATGTCCTTTGACATCAAAATTCATCAAATTTCAATTGATAGCAAGCACAAGCAGTGGTTCGACTTCATTGCGTCGGACAAAGTTCATTATCACCTGTATTGTCGTAAATATGCTGACAATTCGGGTGATAATGAAAATATACTATGTTTTTCTCATTTCATCCAGCTATGGTTCAAGTAATGTCCTTTGACTTCAAAATTCATCAAATTTCAATTGATAGCAAGCACAAGCAGTGTTTTGACTTCATTGCGTGGGACAAAGTTCATTATCACCTGCATTGTCGTAAATATTCTGTCAATTCGGGTGATAATGAAAATATACTATGTTTTTCTCATTTCATCCAGCTATGGCTAAGGTCATGTCCTTCGACATCAAAATTCATCAAATTTCAATTCATAGCAAGCACAAGTTGTGTTTTGATTTCCTTGGCACAGACAGTCCATTATCACCTGTATTGTCGTAAATATGCTGACAATTCGGGTGATAATGAAAATATACAATGTTTTTCTCATTTCATCCAGCTATGGTTCAAGTAATGTCCTTTGACTTCAAAGTTCGTCAAATTTCAATTGATAGCAAGCACAAGCAGTGTTTTGACTTCCTTGGGCGGACAGTTCATTATCACCTGCATTGTCGTAAATATCCTCACAATTGGGGTGAAAATGAAAATATACTATGTTTCTCTCATTGCATCCAGCTATGGGTCAAGTCATGTCCTTTGACATCAAAATTCATCAAATTTCAATTGATAGCAAGAACAAGCAGTGTTTCGACTTCATTGCGTCGGACAAAGTTCATTATCACATGGATTGTCGTAAATATTCTGACTATTCGCGTGATAATGAAAATATACTATGTTTTTCTCATTTCATCTAGCTATGGCTAAGGTCATGTCCTACGACATCAAAATTCATCAAATTTCAATTCATAGCAAGCACAAGTTGTGTTTTGACTTCCTTGGCACAGACAGTTCATTATCACCTGTATTGTCGTAAATATGCTGACCATTCGGGTGATAATGAAAATATATTATGTTTTTCTCATTTCATCCAGCTATGGTTCAAGTAATGTCCTTTGAAATCAAAAGTCATCAAGTTTCAATTGATAGCAAGCACAAGCAGTGTTTTGACTTCATTGCGTCGGACAAAGTTCATTATTACCTGCATTGTCGTAAATATCCTGACAATTCGGGTGATAATGAAAATGTATTATGTTTTTCTCATCACATCCAGCTATGGTCCAAATCATGTCCTTTGACATCAAAATTGATCACATTTCAAATGATAGGAAGAACATGCAATGTTTGGACCCGAGTTCGTTAGAAAAAGCTGAATGTCACCTGCATTATCGTAAATATTCTGACAATTCGGGTGATGATGAAAGTATACTATGTTTTTCTCTTTTCATCCAGCTATGGTTCATGTCATGTCCTTTGACATCAAAATTCATCAAATTTCAATTGATAGCAAGCACAAGCTGTGTTTTTACTTCCTTGGGTCGGACAAAGTTCATTATCACCTGCATTGTCGTAAATTTTCTGACAATTCAAGTGATAATGAAAAATATATTATGTTTTTCTTATTGCATCCAGTTATGGTTCAAATCATGTCCTTTGACCTCAAAATTTATCACAATTCAAATGATAGCCTGCACATGGAGTCTTAGGACATGATTTCGTCAGAGAAAGTTTAATATCACCTGCATTGTCGTAAATATAATCACAATTGGGGTGCTAATGAAAATATACTATGTTTTTCTCATTGCATCCAGCTATGGTTCAAGTCATGTCCTTTGACATCAAAATTCATCAAATTTCAATTGATAGCAAGCACAAGCAGTGTTTTGACTTCACTTCGTCGGACAAAGTTCATTATCACCTGCATTGTCGTAACTATTCTGACAATTCGGGTGATAATGAAAATAGACAAACTTTTTATAGTTGCATCGACAATTGGTTCAAATCATGACCTTTAAAATCAAAATTCATTTCTTTTCAAATGATAGCAAGCACATGCAGTGTTTTCACTTCATTGCGTCGGACAAAGTTCATTATCACCTGCATTGTCGTAAAAATTCTGACAATTCGGGTGATAATGAAAATATACTATGTTTTTCTCATTTCATCCAGCTATGGTTCAAGTCATCTCCTTTGACATTAAAATTCATCAAATTTCAATTGATAGCAAGCACAAGCAGTGTTTTCACTTCATTGCGTCGGACAAAGTTCATTATCACCTGCATTGTCGTAAATATTCTGACAATTCGGGTGATAATGAAAATATACTATGTTTTTCTCATTTCATCCAGCTATGGTTCAAGTCATGTCCTTTGACATTAAAATTCATCAAATTTCAATTGATAGCAAGCACAAGCAGTGTTTTGACTTGATTGCGTCGGACAACGTTCATTATAACCTGTATTGTCGTAAATATTCTGACAATTCGGGTGTTAATGAAAATATACTATGTTTTTCTCATTTCATCCAGCTATGGTTCAAGTCATGTCCTTTCACATCAAAATTCATCAAATTTCAATTGATAGCAAGCACAAGCAGTGTTTTGACTTCATTGCGTCGGACAAAGTTCATTATCACCTGCATTGTCGTAAATATTCTGAAAATTCTGGTGATAATGAAAATAAACAACCTTTTTATAGTTGCATCGACAAATGGTTCAAATCATGACCTTTAAAATCAAAATTCATTGATTTTCAAATGATAGCAAGCACAAGCAGTGTTTTGACTTCATTACGTCGAACAAAGTTCATTATCACCTGAAATGTCGCAAATATTCTGATTAAACGGGTGATCATGAAAATATACTGTGGTTTTCAAATTGCATCCAGCTATGGTTCAAGTCATGTCCTTTGACATCAAAATTCATCAAATTTCAATTGATAGCAAGCACAAGCCGTGTTTTGACTTCATTGCGTCGGTCAATGTTTATTATCACTTGAAATGTCGTAAATATTCTGACAATTCGGGTGATAATGAAAATATACTATGTTTTTCTCATTTCATCCAGCTATGGCTAAGGTCATGTCCTTTGACATCAAAATTCATCAAATTTCAATTCATAGCAAGCACAAGTTGTGTTTTGACTTCCTTGGCACGGACAGTTCATTATCACCTGTATTGTCGTAAATATGCTGACAATTCGGGTGATAATGAAAATATACTATGTTTTTCTCATTTCATCTAGCTATGGTTCAAGTAATGTCCTTTGACATCAAAATTCATCAAATTTCAATTGATAGCAAGCACAACCTGTGTTTTGACTTCATTGCGTCGGTCTAAGTTCATTATCACCTGACATGTCGTAAATATTCTGACAATTCGGGTGATAATGAAAATATACTATGTTTTTCTCATTTCATCCAGCTATGGCTAAGGTCATGTCCTTTGACATCAAAATTCATCAAATTTCAATTCATAGCAAGCACAAGTTGTGTTTTGATTTCCTTGGCACAGACAGTTCATTATCACCTGTATTGTCGTAAATATGCTGACAATTCGGGTGATAATGAAAATATACTATGTTTTTCTCATTTCATCCAGCTATGGTTCAAGTAATGTCCTTTAACATCAAAATTCATCAAATTTCAATTGATAGCAAGCACAAGCAGTGTTTTGACTTCTTTGCGTCGGACAAAGTTCATTATCACCTGCATTGTCGTAAATATTCTGACAATTGGGGTGGTAATGAAGATATACTATGTTTTTCCCATCGCATCCAGTTATGGTTCAAGTCATGTCCTTTGACATCAAAATTCATCAAATTTCAATTGATAGCAAGAACAAGCAGTGTTTTGACTTCATTGAGTTTGTCAAAGTTCATTATCACCTGAAATGTCGTAAATATTCTAACAATTCGGGTGTTAACGAAAATATACTATGTTTTTCTCATTTCATCCAGCTATGGCTCAGGTCATGTCCTTTGACACCAAAATTCATCAAATTTCAATTGATAGCAAGCACAAAAAGTGTTTTTATATCCTTGGGACTCACAGTTCATTATCACCTGTATTGTCGTAAATATGCTGACAATTCGGGTGATAATGAAAATATACTATGTTTTTCTCATTTCATCTAGCTATGGTTCAAGTAATGTCCTTTGACATCAAAATTCATCAAATTTCAATTGATAGCAAGCACAAGCAGTGTTTTGACTTCATTGCGTGGGACAAAGTTCATTATCACCTGCATTGTCGTAAATAATCTGACAATTCGGGTGATAATGAAAATATACTATGTTTTTCTCATTTCATCCAGCTATGGCTAAGGTCATGTCCTTCGACATCAAAATTCATCAAATTTCAATTCATAGCAAGCACAAGTTGTGTTTTGATTTCCTTGGCACAGACAGTTCATTATCACCTGTATTGTCGTAAAAATGCTGACAATTCCGGTGATAATGAAAATATACTATGTTTTTCTCATTTCATCCAGCTATGGTTCAAGTAATGTCCTTTGACTTCAAAGTTCGTCAAATTTCAATTGATAGCAAGCACAAGCAGTGTTTTGACTTCCTTGGGACGGACAGTTCATTATCACCTGCATTGTCGTAAATATCCTCACAATTGGGGTGAAAATGAAAATATACTATGTTTCTCTCATTGCATCCAGCTATGGTTCAAGTCATGTCCTTTGACATCAAAATTCATCAAATTTCAATTGATAGCAAGAACAAGCAGTGTTTCGACTTCATTGCGTCGGACAAAGTTCATTATCACATGGATTGTCGTAAATATTCTGACTATTCGGGTGATAATGAAAATATACTATGTTTTTCTCATTTCATCTAGCTATGGCTAAGGTCATGTCCTACGACATCAAAATTCATCAAATTTCAATTCATAGCAAGCACAAGTTGTGTTTTGACTTCCTTGGCACAGACAGTTCATTATCACCTGTATTGTCGTAAATATGCTGACCATTCGGGTGATAATGAAAATATATTATGTTTTTCTCATTTCATCCAGCTATGGTTCAAGTAATGTCCTTTGAAATCAAAAGTCATCAAGTTTCAATTGATAGCAAGCACAAGCAGTGTTTTGACTTCATTGCGTCGGACAAAGTTCATTATTACCTGCATTGTCGTAAATATCCTGACAATTCGGGTGATAATGAAAATGTATTATGTTTTTCTCATCACATCCAGCTATGGTCCAAATCATGTCCTTTGACATCAAAATTGATCACATTTCAAATGATAGGAAGAACATGCAATGTTTGGACCCGAGTTCGTTAGAAAAAGCTGAATGTCACCTGCATTATCGTAAATATTCTGTCAATTCGGGTGATGATGAAAGTATACTATGTTTTTCTCTTTTCATCCAGCTATGGTTCATGTCATGTCCTTTGACATCAAAATTCATCAAATTTCAATTGATAGCAAGCACAAGCTGTGTTTTTACTTCCTTGGGTCGGACAAAGTTCATTATCACCTGCATTGTCGTACATTTTCTGACAATTCAAGTGATAATGAAAAATATATTATGTTTTTCTTATTGCATCCAGTTATGGTTCAAATCATGTCCTTTGACCTCAAAATTTATCACAATTCAAATGATAGCCTGCAAATGGAGTGTTTGGACATGATTTCGTCAGAGAAAGTTTAATATCACCTGCATTGTCGTAAATATCCTCACAATTGGGGTGCTAATGAAAATATACTATGTTTTTCTCTTTTCATCCAGCTATGGTTCATGTCATGTCCTTTGACATCAAAATTCATCAAATTTCAATTGATAGCAAGCACAAGCTGTGTTTTTACTTCCTTGGGTCGGACAAAGTTCATTATCACCTGCATTGTCATACATTTTCTGACAATTCAAGTGATAATGAAAAATATATTATGTTTTTCTTATTGCATCCAGTTATGGTTCAAATCATGTCCTTTGACCTCAAAATTTATCACAATTCAAATGATAGCCTGCAAATGGAGTGTTTGGACATGATTTCGTCAGAGAAAGTTTAATATCACCTGCATTGTCGTAAATATCCTCACAATTGGGGTGCTAATGAAAATATACTATGTTTTTCTCATTGCATCCAGCTATGGTTCAAGTCATGTCCTTTGACATCAAAATTCATCAAATTTCAATTGATAGCAAGCACAAGCAGTGTTTTGACTTCACTTCGTCGGACAAAGTTCATTATCACCTGCATTGTCGTAACTATTCTGACAATTCGGGTGATAATGAAATTAGACAAACTTTTTATAGTTGCATCGACAATTGGTTCAAATCATGACCTTTAAAATCAAAATTCATTTCTTTTCAAATGATAGCAAGCACATGCAGTGTTTTCACTTCATTGCGTCGGACAAAGTTCATTATCACCTGCATTGTCGTAAATATTCTGACAATTCGGGTGATAATGAAAATATACTATGTTTCTCTCATTGCATCCAGCTATGGTTCATGTCATGTCCTTTGACATCAAAATTCATCAAATTTCAATTGATAGCAAGCACAAGCTGTGTTTTTACTTCCTTGGGTCGGACAAAGTTCATTATCACCTGCATTGTCGTAAATTTTCTGACAATTCAAGTGATAATGAAAAATATATTATGTTTTTCTTATTGCATCCAGTTATGGTTCAAATCATGTCCTTTGACCTCAAAATTTATCACAATTCAAAAGATAGCCTGCACATGGAGTGTTTGGACATGATTTCGTCAGAGAAAGTTTAATATCACCTGCATTGTCGTAAATATCCTCACAATTGGGGTGCTAATGAAAATATACTATGTTTTTCTCATTTCATCCAGCTATGGTTCAAGTCATGTCCTTTGACATTAAAATTCATCAAATTTCAATTGATAGCAAGCACAAGCAGTGTTTTGACTTCATTGCGTCGGACAAAGTTCATTATCACCTGCATTGTCGTAAATATTCTGAAAATTCTGGTGATAATGAAAATAAACAACCTTTTTATAGTTGCATCGACAAATGGTTCAAATCATGACCTTTAAAATCAAAATTCATTGATTTTCAAATGATAGCAAGCACAAGCAGTGTTTTGACTTCATTACGTCGAACAAAGTTCATTATCACCTGAAATGTCGCAAATATTCTGATTAAACGGGTGATCATGAAAATATACTGTGGTTTTCAAATTGCATCCAGCTATGGTTCAAGTCATGTCCTTTGACATCAAAATTCATCAAATTTCAATTGATAGCAAGCACAAGCCGTGTTTTGACTTCATTGCGTCGGTCAATGTTTATTATCACTTGAAATGTCGTAAATATTCTGACAATTCGGGTGATAATGAAAATATACTATGTTTTTCTCATTTCATCCAGCTATGGCTAAGGTCATGTCCTTTGACATCAAAATTCATCAAATTTCAATTCATAGCAAGCACAAGTTGTGTTTTGACTTCCTTGGCACGGACAGTTCATTATCACCTGTATTGTCGTAAATATGCTGACAATTCGGGTGATAATGAAAATATACTATGTTTTTCTCATTTCATCTAGCTATGGTTCAAGTAATGTCCTTTGACATCAAAATTCATCAAATTTCAATTGATAGCAAGCACAACCTGTGTTTTGACTTCATTGCGTCGGTCTAAGTTCATTATCACCTGACATGTCGTAAATATTCTGACAATTCGGGTGATAATGAAAATATACTATGTTTTTCTCATTTCATCCAGCTATGGCTAAGGTCATGTCCTTTGACATCAAAATTCATCAAATTTCAATTCATAGCAAGCACAAGTTGTGTTTTGATTTCCTTGGCACAGACAGTTCATTATCACCTGTATTGTCGTAAATATGCTGACAATTCGGGTGATAATGAAAATATATTATGTTTTTCTCATTTCATCCAGCTATGGTTCAAGTAATGTCCTTTAACATCAAAATTCATCAAATTTCAATTGATAGCAAGCACAAGCAGTGTTTTGACTTGATTGCGTCGGACAACGTTCATTATAACCTGTATTGTCGTAAATATTCTGACAATTCGGGTGTTAATGAAAATATACTATGTTTTTCTCATTTCATCCAGCTATGGTTCAAGTCATGTCCTTTCACATCAAAATTCATCAAATTTCAATTGATAGCAAGCACAAGCAGTGTTTTGACTTCATTGCGTCGGACAAAGTTCATTATCACCTGCATTGTCGTAAATATTCTGAAAATTCTGGTGATAATGAAAATAAACAACCTTTTTATAGTTGCATCGACAAATGGTTCAAATCATGACCTTTAAAATCAAAATTCATTGATTTTCAAATGATAGCAAGCACAAGCAGTGTTTTGACTTCATTACGTCGAACAAAGTTCATTATCACCTGAAATGTCGCAAATATTCTGATTAAACGGGTGATCATGAAAATATACTGTGGTTTTCAAATTGCATCCAGCTATGGTTCAAGTCATGTCCTTTGACATCAAAATTCATCAAATTTCAATTGATAGCAAGCACAAGCCGTGTTTTGACTTCATTGCGTCGGTCAATGTTTATTATCACTTGAAATGTCGTAAATATTCTGACAATTCGGGTGATAATGAAAATATACTATGTTTTTCTCATTTCATCCAGCTATGGCTAAGGTCATGTCCTTTGACATCAAAATTCATCAAATTTCAATTCATAGCAAGCACAAGTTGTGTTTTGACTTCCTTGGCACGGACAGTTCATTATCACCTGTATTGTCGTAAATATGCTGACAATTCGGGTGATAATGAAAATATACTATGTTTTTCTCATTTCATCTAGCTATGGTTCAAGTAATGTCCTTTGACATCAAAATTCATCAAATTTCAATTGATAGCAAGCACAACCTGTGTTTTGACTTCATTGCGTCGGTCTAAGTTCATTATCACCTGACATGTCGTAAATATTCTGACAATTCGGGTGATAATGAAAATATACTATGTTTTTCTCATTTCATCCAGCTATGGCTAAGGTCATGTCCTTTGACATCAAAATTCATCAAATTTCAATTCATAGCAAGCACAAGTTGTGTTTTGATTTCCTTGGCACAGACAGTTCATTATCACCTGTATTGTCGTAAATATGCTGACAATTCGGGTGATAATGAAAATATACTATGTTTTTCTCATTTCATCCAGCTATGGTTCAAGTAATGTCCTTTAACATCAAAATTCATCAAATTTCAATTGATAGCAAGCACAAGCAGTGTTTTGACTTCTTTGCGTCGGACAAAGTTCATTATCACCTGCATTGTCGTAAATATTCTGACAATTGGGGTGGTAATGAAGATATACTATGTTTTTCCCATCGCATCCAGTTATGGTTCAAGTCATGTCCTTTGACATCAAAATTCATCAAATTTCAATTGATAGCAAGAACAAGCAGTGTTTTGACTTCATTGAGTTTGTCAAAGTTCATTATCACCTGAAATGTCGTAAATATTCTAACAATTCGGGTGTTAACGAAAATATACTATGTTTTTCTCATTTCATCCAGCTATGGCTCAGGTCATGTCCTTTGACACCAAAATTCATCAAATTTCAATTGATAGCAAGCACAAAAAGTGTTTTTATATCCTTGGGACTCACAGTTCATTATCACCTGTATTGTCGTAAATATGCTGACAATTCGGGTGATAATGAAAATATACTATGTTTTTCTCATTTCATCTAGCTATGGTTCAAGTAATGTCCTTTGACATCAAAATTCATCAAATTTCAATTGATAGCAAGCACAAGCAGTGTTTTGACTTCATTGCGTGGGACAAAGTTCATTATCACCTGCATTGTCGTAAATAATCTGACAATTCGGGTGATAATGAAAATATACTATGTTTTTCTCATTTCATCCAGCTATGGCTAAGGTCATGTCCTTCGACATCAAAATTCATCAAATTTCAATTCATAGCAAGCACAAGTTGTGTTTTGATTTCCTTGGCACAGACAGTTCATTATCACCTGTATTGTCGTAAAAATGCTGACAATTCCGGTGATAATGAAAATATACTATGTTTTTCTCATTTCATCCAGCTATGGTTCAAGTAATGTCCTTTGACTTCAAAGTTCGTCAAATTTCAATTGATAGCAAGCACAAGCAGTGTTTTGACTTCCTTGGGACGGACAGTTCATTATCACCTGCATTGTCGTAAATATCCTCACAATTGGGGTGAAAATGAAAATATACTATGTTTCTCTCATTGCATCCAGCTATGGTTCAAGTCATGTCCTTTGACATCAAAATTCATCAAATTTCAATTGATAGCAAGAACAAGCAGTGTTTCGACTTCATTGCGTCGGACAAAGTTCATTATCACATGGATTGTCGTAAATATTCTGACTATTCGGGTGATAATGAAAATATACTATGTTTTTCTCATTTCATCTAGCTATGGCTAAGGTCATGTCCTACGACATCAAAATTCATCAAATTTCAATTCATAGCAAGCACAAGTTGTGTTTTGACTTCCTTGGCACAGACAGTTCATTATCACCTGTATTGTCGTAAATATGCTGACCATTCGGGTGATAATGAAAATATATTATGTTTTTCTCATTTCATCCAGCTATGGTTCAAGTAATGTCCTTTGAAATCAAAAGTCATCAAGTTTCAATTGATAGCAAGCACAAGCAGTGTTTTGACTTCATTGCGTCGGACAAAGTTCATTATTACCTGCATTGTCGTAAATATCCTGACAATTCGGGTGATAATGAAAATGTATTATGTTTTTCTCATCACATCCAGCTATGGTCCAAATCATGTCCTTTGACATCAAAATTGATCACATTTCAAATGATAGGAAGAACATGCAATGTTTGGACCCGAGTTCGTTAGAAAAAGCTGAATGTCACCTGCATTATCGTAAATATTCTGTCAATTCGGGTGATGATGAAAGTATACTATGTTTTTCTCTTTTCATCCAGCTATGGTTCATGTCATGTCCTTTGACATCAAAATTCATCAAATTTCAATTGATAGCAAGCACAAGCTGTGTTTTTACTTCCTTGGGTCGGACAAAGTTCATTATCACCTGCATGTCGTACATTTTCTGACAATTCAAGTGATAATGAAAAATATATTATGTTTTTCTTATTGCATCCAGTTATGGTTCAAATCATGTCCTTTGACCTCAAAATTTATCACAATTCAAATGATAGCCTGCAAATGGAGTGTTTGGACATGATTTCGTCAGAGAAAGTTTAATATCACCTGCATTGTCGTAAATATCCTCACAATTGGGGTGCTAATGAAAATATACTATGTTTTTCTCTTTTCATCCAGCTATGGTTCATGTCATGTCCTTTGACATCAAAATTCATCAAATTTCAATTGATAGCAAGCACAAGCTGTGTTTTTACTTCCTTGGGTCGGACAAAGTTCATTATCACCTGCATTGTCGTACATTTTCTGACAATTCAAGTGATAATGAAAAATATATTATGTTTTTCTTATTGCATCCAGTTATGGTTCAAATCATGTCCTTTGACCTCAAAATTTATCACAATTCAAATGATAGCCTGCAAATGGAGTGTTTGGACATGATTTCGTCAGAGAAAGTTTAATATCACCTGCATTGTCGTAAATATCCTCACAATTGGGGTGCTAATGAAAATATACTATGTTTTTCTCATTGCATCCAGCTATGGTTCAAGTCATGTCCTTTGACATCAAAATTCATCAAATTTCAATTGATAGCAAGCACAAGCAGTGTTTTGACTTCACTTCGTCGGACAAAGTTCATTATCACCTGCATTGTCGTAACTATTCTGACAATTCGGGTGATAATGAAATTAGACAAACTTTTTATAGTTGCATCGACAATTGGTTCAAATCATGACCTTTAAAATCAAAATTCATTTCTTTTCAAATGATAGCAAGCACATGCAGTGTTTTCACTTCATTGAGTCGGACAAAGTTCATTATCACCTGCATTGTCGTAAATATTCTGACAATTCGGGTGATAATGAAAATATACTATGTTTCTCTCATTGCATCCAGCTATGGTTCATGTCATGTCCTTTGACATCAAAATTCATCAAATTTCAATTGATAGCAAGCACAAGCTGTGTTTTTACTTCCTTGGGTCGGACAAAGTTCATTATCACCTGCATTGTCGTAAATTTTCTGACAATTCAAGTGATAATGAAAAATATATTATGTTTTTCTTATTGCATCCAGTTATGGTTCAAATCATGTCCTTTGACCTCAAAATTTATCACAATTCAAAAGATAGCCTGCACATGGAGTGTTTGGACATGATTTCGTCAGAGAAAGTTTAATATCACCTGCATTGTCGTAAATATCCTCACAATTGGGGTGCTAATGAAAATATACTATGTTTTTCTCATTTCATCCAGCTATGGTTCAAGTCATGTCCTTTGACATTAAAATTCATCAAATTTCAATTGATAGCAAGCACAAGCAGTGTTTTGACTTGATTGCGTCGGACAACGTTCATTATAACCTGTATTGTCGTAAATATTCTGACAATTCGGGTGTTAATGAAAATATACTATGTTTTTCTCATTTCATCCAGCTATGGTTCAAGTCATGTCCTTTCACATCAAAATTCATCAAATTTCAATTGATAGCAAGCACAAGCAGTGTTTTGACTTCATTGCGTCGGACAAAGTTCATTATCACCTGCATTGTCGTAAATATTCTGAAAATTCTGGTGATAATGAAAATAAACAACCTTTTTATAGTTGCATCGACAAATGGTTCAAATCATGACCTTTAAAATCAAAATTCATTGATTTTCAAATGATAGCAAGCACAAGCAGTGTTTTGACTTCATTACGTCGAACAAAGTTCATTATCACCTGAAATGTCGCAAATATTCTGATTAAACGGGTGATCATGAAAATATACTGTGGTTTTCAAATTGCATCCAGCTATGGTTCAAGTCATGTCCTTTGACATCAAAATTCATCAAATTTCAATTGATAGCAAGCACAAGCCGTGTTTTGACTTCATTGCGTCGGTCAATGTTTATTATCACTTGAAATGTCGTAAATATTCTGACAATTCGGGTGATAATGAAAATATACTATGTTTTTCTCATTTCATCCAGCTATGGCTAAGGTCATGTCCTTTGACATCAAAATTCATCAAATTTCAATTCATAGCAAGCACAAGTTGTGTTTTGACTTCCTTGGCACGGACAGTTCATTATCACCTGTATTGTCGTAAATATGCTGACAATTCGGGTGATAATGAAAATATACTATGTTTTTCTCATTTCATCTAGCTATGGTTCAAGTAATGTCCTTTGACATCAAAATTCATCAAATTTCAATTGATAGCAAGCACAACCTGTGTTTTGACTTCATTGCGTCGGTCTAAGTTCATTATCACCTGACATGTCGTAAATATTCTGACAATTCGGGTGATAATGAAAATATACTATGTTTTTCTCATTTCATCCAGCTATGGCTAAGGTCATGTCCTTTGACATCAAAATTCATCAAATTTCAATTCATAGCAAGCACAAGTTGTGTTTTGATTTCCTTGGCACAGACAGTTCATTATCACCTGTATTGTCGTAAATATGCTGACAATTCGGGTGATAATGAAAATATACTATGTTTTTCTCATTTCATCCAGCTATGGTTCAAGTAATGTCCTTTAACATCAAAATTCATCAAATTTCAATTGATAGCAAGCACAAGCAGTGTTTTGACTTCTTTGCGTCGGACAAAGTTCATTATCACCTGCATTGTCGTAAATATTCTGACAATTGGGGTGGTAATGAAGATATACTATGTTTTTCCCATCGCATCCAGTTATGGTTCAAGTCATGTCCTTTGACATCAAAATTCATCAAATTTCAATTGATAGCAAGAACAAGCAGTGTTTTGACTTCATTGAGTTTGTCAAAGTTCATTATCACCTGAAATGTCGTAAATATTCTAACAATTCGGGTGTTAACGAAAATATACTATGTTTTTCTCATTTCATCCAGCTATGGCTCAGGTCATGTCCTTTGACACCAAAATTCATCAAATTTCAATTGATAGCAAGCACAAAAAGTGTTTTTATATCCTTGGGACTCACAGTTCATTATCACCTGTATTGTCGTAAATATGCTAACAATTCGGGTGATAATGAAAATATACTATGTTTTTCTCATTTCATCTAGCTATGGTTCAAGTAATGTCCTTTGACATCAAAATTCATCAAATTTCAATTGATAGCAAGCACAAGCAGTGTTTTGACTTCATTGCGTGGGACAAAGTTCATTATCACCTGCATTGTCGTAAATAATCTGACAATTCGGGTGATAATGAAAATATACTATGTTTTTCTCATTTCATCCAGCTATGGCTAAGGTCATGTCCTTCGACATCAAAATTCATCAAATTTCAATTCATAGCAAGCACAAGTTGTGTTTTGATTTCCTTGGCACAGACAGTTCATTATCACCTGTATTGTCGTAAAAATGCTGACAATTCCGGTGATAATGAAAATATACTATGTTTTTCTCATTTCATCCAGCTATGGTTCAAGTAATGTCCTTTGACTTCAAAGTTCGTCAAATTTCAATTGATAGCAAGCACAAGCAGTGTTTTGACTTCCTTGGGACGGACAGTTCATTATCACCTGCATTGTCGTAAATATCCTCACAATTGGGGTGAAAATGAAAATATACTATGTTTCTCTCATTGCATCCAGCTATGGTTCAAGTCATGTCCTTTGACATCAAAATTCATCAAATTTCAATTGATAGCAAGAACAAGCAGTGTTTCGACTTCATTGCGTCGGACAAAGTTCATTATCACATGGATTGTCGTAAATATTCTGACTATTCGGGTGATAATGAAAATATACTATGTTTTTCTCATTTCATCTAGCTATGGCTAAGGTCATGTCCTACGACATCAAAATTCATCAAATTTCAATTCATAGCAAGCACAAGTTGTGTTTTGACTTCCTTGGCACAGACAGTTCATTATCACCTGTATTGTCGTAAATATGCTGACCATTCGGGTGATAATGAAAATATATTATGTTTTTCTCATTTCATCCAGCTATGGTTCAAGTAATGTCCTTTGAAATCAAAAGTCATCAAGTTTCAATTGATAGCAAGCACAAGCAGTGTTTTGACTTCATTGCGTCGGACAAAGTTCATTATTACCTGCATTGTCGTAAATATCCTGACAATTCGGGTGATAATGAAAATGTATTATGTTTTTCTCATCACATCCAGCTATGGTCCAAATCATGTCCTTTGACATCAAAATTGATCACATTTCAAATGATAGGAAGAACATGCAATGTTTGGACCCGAGTTCGTTAGAAAAAGCTGAATGTCACCTGCATTATCGTAAATATTCTGTCAATTCGGGTGATGATGAAAGTATACTATGTTTTTCTCTTTTCATCCAGCTATGGTTCATGTCATGTCCTTTGACATCAAAATTCATCAAATTTCAATTGATAGCAAGCACAAGCTGTGTTTTTACTTCCTTGGGTCGGACAAAGTTCATTATCACCTGCATGTCGTACATTTTCTGACAATTCAAGTGATAATGAAAAATATATTATGTTTTTCTTATTGCATCCAGTTATGGTTCAAATCATGTCCTTTGACCTCAAAATTTATCACAATTCAAATGATAGCCTGCAAATGGAGTGTTTGGACATGATTTCGTCAGAGAAAGTTTAATATCACCTGCATTGTCGTAAATATCCTCACAATTGGGGTGCTAATGAAAATATACTATGTTTTTCTCTTTTCATCCAGCTATGGTTCATGTCATGTCCTTTGACATCAAAATTCATCAAATTTCAATTGATAGCAAGCACAAGCTGTGTTTTTACTTCCTTGGGTCGGACAAAGTTCATTATCACCTGCATTGTCGTACATTTTCTGACAATTCAAGTGATAATGAAAAATATATTATGTTTTTCTTATTGCATCCAGTTATGGTTCAAATCATGTCCTTTGACCTCAAAATTTATCACAATTCAAATGATAGCCTGCAAATGGAGTGTTTGGACATGATTTCGTCAGAGAAAGTTTAATATCACCTGCATTGTCGTAAATATCCTCACAATTGGGGTGCTAATGAAAATATACTATGTTTTTCTCATTGCATCCAGCTATGGTTCAAGTCATGTCCTTTGACATCAAAATTCATCAAATTTCAATTGATAGCAAGCACAAGCAGTGTTTTGACTTCACTTCGTCGGACAAAGTTCATTATCACCTGCATTGTCGTAACTATTCTGACAATTCGGGTGATAATGAAATTAGACAAACTTTTTATAGTTGCATCGACAATTGGTTCAAATCATGACCTTTAAAATCAAAATTCATTTCTTTTCAAATGATAGCAAGCACATGCAGTGTTTTCACTTCATTGAGTCGGACAAAGTTCATTATCACCTGCATTGTCGTAAATATTCTGACAATTCGGGTGATAATGAAAATATACTATGTTTTTCCTTCAAGTCATGTCCTTTGACATTAAAATTCATCAAATTTCAATTGATAGCAAGCACAAGCAGTGTTTTGACTTGATTGCGTCGGACAACGTTCATTATAACCTGTATTGTCGTAAATATTCTGACAATTCGGGTGTTAATGAAAATATACTATGTTTTTCTCATTTCATCCAGCTATGGTTCAAGTCATGTCCTTTCACATCAAAATTCATCAAATTTCAATTGATAGCAAGCACAAGCAGTGTTTTGACTTCATTGCGTCGGACAAAGTTCATTATCACCTGCATTGTCGTAAATATTCTGAAAATTCTGGTGATAATGAAAATAAACAACCTTTTTATAGTTGCATCGACAAATGGTTCAAATCATGACCTTTAAAATCAAAATTCATTGATTTTCAAATGATAGCAAGCACAAGCAGTGTTTTGACTTCATTACGTCGAACAAAGTTCATTATCACCTGAAATGTCGCAAATATTCTGATTAAACGGGTGATCATGAAAATATACTGTGGTTTTCAAATTGCATCCAGCTATGGTTCAAGTCATGTCCTTTGACATTAAAATTCATCAAATTTCAATTGATAGCAAGCACAAGCCGTGTTTTGACTTCATTGCGTCGGTCAATGTTTATTATCACTTGAAATGTCGTAAATATTCTGACAATTCGGGTGATAATGAAAATATACTATGTTTTTCTCATTTCATCCAGCTATGGCTAAGGTCATGTCCTTTGACATCAAAATTCATCAAATTTCAATTCATAGCAAGCACAAGTTGTGTTTTGACTTCCTTGGCACGGACAGTTCATTATCACCTGTATTGTCGTAAATATGCTGACAATTCGGGTGATAATGAAAATATACTATGTTTTTCTCATTTCATCTAGCTATGGTTCAAGTAATGTCCTTTGACATCAAAATTCATCAAATTTCAATTGATAGCAAGCACAACCTGTGTTTTGACTTCATTGCGTCGGTCTAAGATCATTATCACCTGACATGTCGTAAATATTCTGACAATTCGGGTGATAATGAAAATATACTATGTTTTTCTCATTTCATCCAGCTATGGCTAAGGTCATGTCCTTTGACATCAAAATTCATCAAATTTCAATTCATAGCAAGCACAAGTTGTGTTTTGATTTCCTTGGCACAGACAGTTCATTATCACCTGTATTGTCGTAAATATGCTGACAATTCGGGTGATAATGAAAATATACTATGTTTTTCTCATTTCATCCAGCTATGGTTCAAGTAATGTCCTTTAACATCAAAATTCATCAAATTTCAATTGATAGCAAGCACAAGCAGTGTTTTGACTTCTTTGCGTCGGACAAAGTTCATTATCACCTGCATTGTCGTAAATATTCTGACAATTGGGGTGGTAATGAAGATATACTATGTTTTTCCCATCGCATCCAGTTATGGTTCAAGTCATGTCCTTTGACATCAAAATTCATCAAATTTCAATTGATAGCAAGAACAAGCAGTGTTTTGACTTCATTGAGTTTGTCAAAGTTCATTATCACCTGAAATGTCGTAAATATTCTAACAATTCGGGTGTTAACGAAAATATACTATGTTTTTCTCATTTCATCCAGCTATGGCTCAGGTCATGTCCTTTGACCAGGGGCGGACTGGCAGTAGAATTAGGGCCCGGGCGATTCGGCAGTGAAGGGGCCCGAAACTGCTTGAACGAAAATTTTGCAGGGCACTCCCTTTGAAAAATTCCCCGAACACACTCCGTAGATCGGCCTCAAATGATATTCTAACAATTTGAATGGTTTTCTTTTCGAGTTTCATTCTGCTATCTACCTTATCAAGTGATGCTTGACAGGCTCGCGAGAAAGAAATGCATACATGAGAGAAGTGAAACTAGGTGTAAGCGCAGCATCGGAAAATGGGGGTCCGGAGGCTCGCCCCTGGGAAAAATTTGCATGACCACGCCCTTTAGCTTGTTGGAAAACGCCAAATTTGGGATCTGGGAGTAAAGCCCCCGAAAGAACTTTCAGGTTCACGCCTGTTCCGCACTTGAAAAACGTCCGATTCATAGCTGAAAATTGCTTTTTTCTGTCCTAAAACTTCAAGGTCCAACTTCTTACGATAGGGAATGCTTTTAACGAAAGAAAGAGCTCATTGGGAAAGTTCTTAAAAGTAGACAAAGGATCAAAATCGTCTACAAATGGTCTTTTTATCAAGTCAACTTATTGTACATGCTTTTGTATCATCGTTCTGTAAATCGAGTGTAGATATAGGCAAAAGTACTGTCTGAAAGTAACAGACTGGGAAGGGCGAGATATACAGTGAGAACGGGCCCCTGGTTATAAGACATCTTCCTCGACCAGGTCTATATTGGGCCGCTTTTGCCTGAGCTGCTCCAATTTCGTCAAGTTCTACATTTGCAGATTCCCCAGTTCACCTACCAGTCGAAACCGATTGGAATTTTGCAGTACCTCTGTCTTACGAATTAGGGCCCACGTGCACTCTTTTGACATCTTCAACCGTTTGACAAACAAAATTAACTATCTGAAGTATTTTTCAGCAAAGAAAGGGCCCAAGGGGGCCCTTGCTGAGGGGGGCCCTTCGGGCCCCAGCCCAGTAGCCCGACTGGCCAGTCCGCCCCTGCCTTTGACACCAAAATTCATCAAATTTCAATTGATAGCAAGCACAAAAAGTGTTTTTATATCCTTGGGACTCACAGTTCATTATCACCTGTATTGTCGTAAATATGCTAACAATTCGGGTGATAATGAAAATATACTATGTTTTTCTCATTTCATCTAGCTATGGTTCAAGTAATGTCCTTTGACATCAAAATTCATCAAATTTCAATTGATAGCAAGCACAAGCAGTGTTTTGACTTCATTGCGTGGGACAAAGTTCATTATCACCTGCATTGTCGTAAATAATCTGACAATTCGGGTGATAATGAAAATATACTATGTTTTTCTCATTTCATCCAGCTATGGCTAAGGTCATGTCCTTCGACATCAAAATTCATCAAATTTCAATTCATAGCAAGCACAAGTTGTGTTTTGATTTCCTTGGCACAGACAGTTCATTATCACCTGTATTGTCGTAAAAATGCTGACAATTCCGGTGATAATGAAAATATACTATGTTTTTCTCATTTCATCCAGCTATGGTTCAAGTAATGTCCTTTGACTTCAAAGTTCGTCAAATTTCAATTGATAGCAAGCACAAGCAGTGTTTTGACTTCCTTGGGACGGACAGTTCATTATCACCTGCATTGTCGTAAATATCCTCACAATTGGGGTGAAAATGAAAATATACTATGTTTCTCTCATTGCATCCAGCTATGGTTCAAGTCATGTCCTTTGACATCAAAATTCATCAAATTTCAATTGATAGCAAGAACAAGCAGTGTTTCGACTTCATTGCGTCGGACAAAGTTCATTATCACATGGATTGTCGTAAATATTCTGACTATTCGGGTGATAATGAAAATATACTATGTTTTTCTCATTTCATCTAGCTATGGCTAAGGTCATGTCCTACGACATCAAAATTCATCAAATTTCAATTCATAGCAAGCACAAGTTGTGTTTTGACTTCCTTGGCACAGACAGTTCATTATCACCTGTATTGTCGTAAATATGCTGACCATTCGGGTGATAATGAAAATATATTATGTTTTTCTCATTTCATCCAGCTATGGTTCAAGTAATGTCCTTTGAAATCAAAAGTCACCAAGTTTCAATTGATAGCAAGCACAAGCAGTGTTTTGACTTCATTGCGTCGGACAAAGTTCATTATTACCTGCATTGTCGTAAATATCCTGACAATTCGGGTGATAATGAAAATATACTATGTTTTTCTCATTTCATCCAGCTATGGCTAAGGTCATGTCCTTTGACATCAAAATTCATCAAATTTCAATTCATAGCAAGCACAAGTTGTGTTTTGATTTCCTTGGCACAGACAGTTCATTATCACCTGTATTGTCGTAAATATGCTGACAATTCGGGTGATAATGAAAATATACTATGTTTTTCTCATTTCATCCAGCTATGGTTCAAGTAATGTCCTTTAACATCAAAATTCATCAAATTTCAATTGATAGCAAGCACAATCAGTGTTTTGACTTCTTTGCGTCGGACAAAGTTCATTATCACCTGCATTGTCGTAAATATTCTGACAATTGGGGTGGTAATGAAGATATACTATGTTTTTCCCATCGCATCCAGTTATGGTTCAAGTCATGTCCTTTGACATCAAAATTCATCAAATTTCAATTGATAGCAAGAACAAGCAGTGTTTTGACTTCATTGAGTTTGTCAAAGTTCATTATCACCTGAAATGTCGTAAATATTCTAACAATTCGGGTGTTAACGAAAATATACTATGTTTTTCTCATTTCATCCAGCTATGGCTCAGGTCATGTCCTTTGACACCAAAATTCATCAAATTTCAATTGATAGCAAGCACAAAAAGTGTTTTTATATCCTTGGGACTCACAGTTCATTATCACCTGTATTGTCGTAAATATGCTAACAATTCGGGTGATAATGAAAATATACTATGTTTTTCTCATTTCATCTAGCTATGGTTCAAGTAATGTCCTTTGACATCAAAATTCATCAAATTTCAATTGATAGCAAGCACAAGCAGTGTTTTGACTTCATTGCGTGGGACAAAGTTCATTATCACCTGCATTGTCGTAAATAATCTGACAATTCGGGTGATAATGAAAATATACTATGTTTTTCTCATTTCATCCAGCTATGGCTAAGGTCATGTCCTTCGACATCAAAATTCATCAAATTTCAATTCATAGCAAGCACAAGTTGTGTTTTGATTTCCTTGGCACAGACAGTTCATTATCACCTGTATTGTCGTAAAAATGCTGACAATTCCGGTGATAATGAAAATATACTATGTTTTTCTCATTTCATCCAGCTATGGTTCAAGTAATGTCCTTTGACTTCAAAGTTCGTCAAATTTCAATTGATAGCAAGCACAAGCAGTGTTTTGACTTCCTTGGGACGGACAGTTCATTATCACCTGCATTGTCGTAAATATCCTCACAATTGGGGTGAAAATGAAAATATACTATGTTTCTCTCATTGCATCCAGCTATGGTTCAAGTCATGTCCTTTGACATCAAAATTCATCAAATTTCAATTGATAGCAAGAACAAGCAGTGTTTCGACTTCATTGCGTCGGACAAAGTTCATTATCACATGGATTGTCGTAAATATTCTGACTATTCGGGTGATAATGAAAATATACTATGTTTTTCTCATTTCATCTAGCTATGGCTAAGGTCATGTCCTACGACATCAAAATTCATCAAATTTCAATTCATAGCAAGCACAAGTTGTGTTTTGACTTCCTTGGCACAGACAGTTCATTATCACCTGTATTGTCGTAAATATGCTGACCATTCGGGTGATAATGAAAATATATTATGTTTTTCTCATTTCATCCAGCTATGGTTCAAGTAATGTCCTTTGAAATCAAAAGTCATCAAGTTTCAATTGATAGCAAGCACAAGCAGTGTTTTGACTTCATTGCGTCGGACAAAGTTCATTATTACCTGCATTGTCGTAAATATCCTGACAATTCGGGTGATAATGAAAATGTATTATGTTTTTCTCATCACATCCAGCTATGGTCCAAATCATGTCCTTTGACATCAAAATTGATCACATTTCAAATGATAGGAAGAACATGCAATGTTTGGACCCGAGTTCGTTAGAAAAAGCTGAATGTCACCTGCATTATCGTAAATATTCTGTCAATTCGGGTGATGATGAAAGTATACTATGTTTTTCTCTTTTCATCCAGCTATGGTTCATGTCATGTCCTTTGACATCAAAATTCATCAAATTTCAATTGATAGCAAGCACAAGCTGTGTTTTTACTTCCTTGGGTCGGACAAAGTTCATTATCACCTGCATTGTCGTACATTTTCTGACAATTCAAGTGATAATGAAAAATATATTATGTTTTTCTTATTGCATCCAGTTATGGTTCAAATCATGTCCTTTGACCTCAAAATTTATCACAATTCAAATGATACCCTGCAAATGGAGTGTTTGGACATGATTTCGTCAGAGAAAGTTTAATATCACCTGCATTGTCGTAAATATCCTCACAATTGGGGTGCTAATGAAAATATACTATGTTTTTCTCTTTTCATCCAGCTATGGTTCATGTCATGTCCTTTGACATCAAAATTCATCAAATTTCAATTGATAGCAAGCACAAGCTGTGTTTTTACTTCCTTGGGTCGGACAAAGTTCATTATCACCTGCATTGTCGTACATTTTCTGACAATTCAAGTGATAATGAAAAATATATTATGTTTTTCTTATTGCATCCAGTTATGGTTCAAATCATGTCCTTTGACCTCAAAATTTATCACAATTCAAATGATAGCCTGCAAATGGAGTGTTTGGACATGATTTCGTCAGAGAAAGTTTAATATCACCTGCATTGTCGTAAATATCCTCACAATTGGGGTGCTAATGAAAATATACTATGTTTTTCTCATTGCATCCAGCTATGGTTCAAGTCATGTCCTTTGACATCAAAATTCATCAAATTTCAATTGATAGCAAGCACAAGCAGTGTTTTGACTTCACTTCGTCGGACAAAGTTCATTATCACCTGCATTGTCGTAACTATTCTGACAATTCGGGTGATAATGAAATTAGACAAACTTTTTATAGTTGCATCGACAATTGGTTCAAATCATGACCTTTAAAATCAAAATTCATTTCTTTTCAAATGATAGCAAGCACATGCAGTGTTTTCACTTCATTGCGTCGGACAAAGTTCATTATCACCTGCATTGTCGTAAATATTCTGACAATTCGGGTGATAATGAAAATATACTATGTTTCTCTCATTGCATCCAGCTATGGTTCATGTCATGTCCTTTGACATCAAAATTCATCAAATTTCAATTGATAGCAAGCACAAGCTGTGTTTTTACTTCCTTGGGTCGGACAAAGTTCATTATCACCTGCATTGTCGTAAATTTTCTGACAATTCAAGTGATAATGAAAAATATATTATGTTTTTCTTATTGCATCCAGTTATGGTTCAAATCATGTCCTTTGACCTCAAAATTTATCACAATTCAAAAGATAGCCTGCACATGGAGTGTTTGGACATGATTTCGTCAGAGAAAGTTTAATATCACCTGCATTGTCGTAAATATCCTCACAATTGGGGTGCTCACCTGCATTGTCGTAAATATTCTGCTCATCACCTGCATTGTCGTAAATATTCTGACAATTCGGGTGATAATGAAAATATATTATGTTTTTCTCATTTCATCCAGCTATGGTTCAAGTCGGTCAAAGTTCATTATCACGTGACATGTCGTAAATATTCTGACAATTCGGTTGAGAATGAAAATATACTATGTTTTCTCATTTCATCCAGCTATGGTTCAAACAATGTCCTTTGACATCAAAATTCATCAAATTTCAATTGAGAGCAAGCACAAGCTTTGTTTTGACTTCCTTGTGTCGGACCGTTAATTATCACCTCCATTGTCGTAAATATGCAGACAATTCGGGTGATAATGAAAATATACTATGTTTTTCTCATTTCATCCAGCTATGGTTCAAGTCGGTCAAAGTTCATTCTAACGTGACATGTCGTAAATATTCTGACAATTCGGTTGAGAATGAAAATATACTATGTTTTCTCATTTCATCCAGCTATGGTTCAAGTCATGTCCTTTGACACCAAAATTCATCAAATTTCAATTGATAGCAAGCACAAGCAGTGTTTTGACTTCATTGCGTGGGACAAAGTTCATTATCACCTGCATTGTCGTAAATATTCTCACAATTCGGGTGATAATGAAAATGTATTATGTTTTTCTCATTTCATCCAGCTATGGTTCAAGTAATGTCCTTTCACATTAAAATTCATCAAATTTCAATTGATAGCAAGCACAAGCAGTGTTTTGACTTGATTGCGTGGGACAAAGTTCATTATCACCTGCATTGTCGTAACTATTCTGACAATTCGGGTGGTAATGAAAATATACTATGTTTTTCCCATCGCATCCAGCTATGGTTCAAGTCATGTCCTTTGACATCAAAATTCATCAAATTTCAATTGATAGCAAGCACAAGCAGTGTTTTGACTTCATTGCGTGGGACAAAGTTCATTATCACCTGCATTGTCGTAAATATTCTCACAATTCGGTTGAGAATGAAAATATACTATGTTTTCTCATTTCATCCAGCTATGGTTCAAGTCATGTCCTTTGACATCAAAATTCATCAAATTTCAATTGATAGCAAGCACAACCTGTGTTTTGACTTCCTTGGGTCGGACAGTTAATTATCACCTCCATTGTCGTAAATATGCAGACAATTCGGGTGATAATGAAAATGTACTATGTTTTTCTCATTTCATCCAGCTATGGTTCAAGTAATGTCCTTTGACATTAAAATTCATCAAATTTCAATTGATAGCAAGCACAAGCAGTGTTTTGACTTCATTGCGTGGGGCAAAGTTCATTATCACCTGCATTGTCGTAAATATTCTCACAATTCGGGTGATAATGAAAATGTATTATGTTTTTCTCATTTCATCCAGCTATGGTTCAAGTAATGTCCTTTGACATTAAAATTCATCAAATTTCAATTGATAGCAAGCACAAGCAGTGTTTTGACTTCATTGCGTCGGTCAAAGTTCATTATCACGTGACATGTCGTAAATATTCTGACAATTCGGTTGAGAATGAAAATATACTATGTTTTCTCATTTCATCCAGCTATGGTTCAAACAATGTCCTTTGACATCAAAATTCATCAAATTTCAATTGAGAGCAAGCACAAGCTTTGTTTTGACTTCCTTGTGTCGGACCGTTAATTATCACCTCCATTGTCGTAAATATGCAGACAATTCGGGTGATAATGAAAATGTACTATGTTTTTCTCATTTCATCCAGCTATGGTTCAAGTCATGTCCTTTGACATTAAAGGGAATAGACATAGGAATATCTCATAATCGCTATAAATTGGCCAGAGAAACGCCCACAAATCCATTGTTTCTTTAGATACACAATGAAACAGGATGCGTCTAAGCTGTCGAGTACACTAGATTATATTTTCGACCTGGTCCGGGCCAGCTTTTAACCATGTCGATTTCCTTTAAAATTCATCAAATTTCAATTGATAGTAAGCACAAGCAGTTTTTTGACTTCATTGCGTCGGGCAAAGTTCATTATCACCTGTATGGTCGTAAATATGCTGACAATTCGGGTGATAATTAAAATATACTATGTTTTTCTCATTGCATCCAGCTATGGTTCAAGTCATGTCCTTTGACATCAAAATTCATCAAATTTCAATTAATAGCAAGCACAAGCAGTGTTTATACTTCATTGCGACGGACACAGTTCATTATCACCGGTATTGTCGTAAATATTCTGACAATTCGGGTGATAATGAAAATATACTATGTTTTTCTCATTTCATCCAGCGATGGTTCAAGTAATGTCCTTTGATATCAAAATTCATTAATTTTCAAATGATAGCAAGCACATGCAGTGTTTTGACTTCATTGCGTGGGACAAAGTTCATTATCACCTCCATTGTCGTAAATATGCTGACAAATCGGGTGATAATGAAAATGTACTATGTTTTTCTCATTTCATCCAGCTATGGTTCAAGTCATGTCCTTTGACATCAAAATTCATCAAATTTCAATTGATAGCAAGCAAAAGCAGTGTTTTGACTTCATTGCGTCGGACACAGTTCATTATCACCGGTATTGTCGTAAATATTCTGACAATTCGGGTGATAATGAAAATATACTATGTTTTTCTCATTGCATCCAGCTATGCTTCAAGTCATGTCCTTTGACATCAAAATTCATTAATTTTCAAATGATAGCAAGCACATGCAGTGTTTTGACTTCATTGCGTCGGACAAAGTTCATTATCACCTGAAATGTCGCAAATATTCTGACAATTTTTGAGATAATGAAAATATACTATGTTTTTCTCATTGCATCCAGCTATGCTTCAAGTCATGTCCTTTGACATCAAAATTCATTAATTTTCAAATGATAGCAAGCACAGGCAGTGTTTTCACTTCATTGCGTCGGACAAAGTTCATTATCACCTGCATTGTCGTAAATATTCTGACAATTCGGGTGATAATGAAAATATACTATGTTTTTCTCATTTCATCCAGCTATGGTTCAAGTCATGTCCTTTGACATTAAAATTCATCAAATTTCAATTGATAGCAAGCACAAGCAGTGTTTCGACTTCATTGCGTCGGACAAAGTTCATTATCACATGGATTGTCGTAAATATTCTGACAATTCGGGTGAAAATGAAAATATACTATGTTTCTCTCATTGCATCCAGCTATGGTTCATGTCATGTCCTTTGACATCAAAATTCATCAAATTTCAATTGATAGCAAGCACAAGCTGTGTTTTTACTTCCTTGGGTCGGACAAAGTTCATTATCACCTGCATTGTCGTAAATTTTCTGACAATTCAAGTGATAATGAAAAATATATTATGTTTTTCTTATTGCATCCAGTTATGGTTCAAATCATGTCCTTTGACCTCAAAATTTATCACAATTCAAAAGATAGCCTGCACATGGAGTGTTTGGACATGATTTCGTCAGAGAAAGTTTAATATCACCTGCATTGTCGTAAATATCCTCACAATTGGGGTGCTAATGAAAATATACTATGTTTTCCTCATTGCATCCAGCTATGGTTCAAGTCATGTCCTTTGACATCAAAATTCATCAAATTTCAATTGATAGCAAGCACAAGCAGTGTTTTGACTTCACTTCGTCGGACAAAGTTCATTATCACCTGCATTGTCGTAACTATTCTGACAATTCGGGTGATAATGAAAATAGACAAACTTTTTATAGTTGCATCGACAATTGGTTCAAATCATGACCTTTAAAATCAAAATTCATTTCTTTTCAAATGATAGCAAGCACATGCAGTGTTTTCACTTCATTGCGTCGGACAAAGTTCATTATCACCTGCATTGTCGTAAATATTCTGACAATTCGGGTGATAATGAAAATATACTATGTTTTTCTCATTTCATCCAGCTATGGTTCAAGTCATGTCATTTGACATCAAAATTCATCAAATTTCAATTGATAGCAAGCACAAGCAGTGTTTTCACTTCATTGCGTCGGACAAAGTTCATTATCACCTGCATTGTCGTAAATATTCTGACAATTCGGGTGATAATGAAAATATACTATGTTTTTCTCATTTCATCCAGCTATGGTTCAAGTCATGTCCTTTGACATTAAAATTCATCAAATTTCAATTGATAGCAAGCACAAGCAGTGTTTTCACTTCATTGCGTCGGACAAAGTTCATTATCACCTGCATTGTCGTAAATATTCTGACAATTCGGGTGATAATGAAAATATACTATGTTTTTCTCATTTCATCCAGCTATGGTTCAACTCATGTCCTTTGACATTAAAATTCATCAAATTTCAATTAATAGCAAGCACAAGCAGTGTTTTCACTTCATTGCGTCGGACAAAGTTCATTATCACCTGCATTGTCGTATATATTCTGACAATTCGGGTGATAATGAAAATATACTATGTTTTTCTCATTTCATCCAGCTATGGTTCAAGTCATGTCCTTTGACATTAAAATTCATCAAATTTCAATTGATAGCAAGCACAAGCAGTGTTTTCACTTCATTGCGTCGGACAAAGTTCATTATCACCTGCATTGTCGTAAATATTCTGACAATTCGGGTGATAATGAAAATATACTATGTTTTTCTCATTTCATCCAGCTATGGTTCAAGTCATGTCCTTTGACATTAAAATTCATCAAATTTCAATTGATAGCAAGCACATGCAGTGTTTTCACTTCATTGCGTCGGACAAAGTTCATTATCACCTGCATTGTCGTAAATATTCTGACAATTCGGGTGATAATGAAAATATACTATGTTTTTCTCATTTCATCCAGCTATGGTTCAAGTCATGTCCTTTGACATTAAAATTCATCAAATTTCAATTGATAGCAAGCACAAGCAGTGTTTTGACTTGATTGCGTCGGACAACGTTCATTATCACCTGCATTGTCGTAAATATTCTGACAATTCGGGTGGTAATGAAAATATACTATGTTTTCTCATTTCATCCAGCTATGGTTCAAGTCATGTCCTTTGACATCAAAATTCATCAAATTTCAATTGGTAGCAAGCACAACCTGTGTTTTGACTTCCTTGGGTCGGACAGTTAATTATCACCTCCATTGTCGTAAATATGCAGACAATTCGGGTGATAATGAAAATGTACTATGTTTTTCTCATTTCATTCAGCTATGGTTCAAGTAATCTCCTTTGACATTAAAATTCATCAAATTTCAATTGATAGCAAGCACAAGCAGTGTTTTGACTTCATTGCGTTGGGCAAAGTTCATTATCACCTGAAATGTCGTAAATATTCTGACAATTCGAGTGATAATGAAAATATACTATGTTTTTCTCATTTCATCCAGCGATGGTTCAAGTAATGTCCTTTGACACCAAAATTCATCAAATTTCAATTGATAGCAAGCACAAGCAGTGTTTTGACTTCATTGCGTGGGACAAAGTTCATTATCACCTGCATTGTCGTAAATATTCTCACAATTCGGGTGATAATGAAAATGTATTATGTTTTTCTCATTTCATCCAGCTATGGTTCAAGTAATGTCCTTTGACATTAAAATTCATCAAATTTCAATTGATAGCAAGCACAAGCAGTGTTTTGACTTGATTGCGTCGGACAAAGTTCATTATCACCTGCATTGTCGTAAATATTCTGACAATTCGGGTGGTAATGAAAATATACTATGTTTTTCCCATCGCATCCAGCTATGGTTCAAGTCATGTCCTTTGACATCAAAATTCATCAAATTTCAATTGATAGCAAGCACAAGCAGTGTTTTGACTTCACTTCGTCGGACAAAGTTCATTATCACCTGCATTGTCGTAACTATTCTGACAATTCGGGTGGTAATGAAAATATACTATGTTTTTCCCATCGCATCCAGCTATGGTTCAAGTCATGTCCTTTGACATCAAAATTCATCAAATTTCAATTGATAGCAAGCACAAGCAGTGTTTTGACTTCATTGCGTGGGACAAAGTTCATTATCACCTGCATTGTCGTAAATATTCTCACAATTCGGGTGATAATGAAAATGTATTATGTTTTTCTCATTTCATCCAGCTATGGTTCAAGTAATGTCCTTTGACATTAAAATTCATCAAATTTCAATTGATAGCAAGCACAAGCAGTGTTTTGACTTGATTGCGTCGGACAAAGTTCATTATCACCTGCATTGTCGTAAATATTCTGACAATTCGGGTGGTAATGAAAATATACTATGTTTTTCCCATCGCATCCAGCTATGGTTCAAGTCATGTCCTTTGACATCAAAATTCATCAAATTTCAATTGATAGCAAGCACAAGCAGTGTTTTGACTTCACTTCGTCGGACAAAGTTCATTATCACCTGCATTGTCGTAACTATTCTGACAATTCGGGTGGTAATGAAAATATACTATGTTTTTCCCATCGCATCCAGCTATGGTTCAAGTCATGTCCTTTGACATCAAAATTCATCAAATTTCAATTGATAGCAAGCACAAGCAGTGTTTTGACTTCATTGCGTGGGACAAAGTTCATTATCACCTGCATTGTCGTAAATATTCTCACAATTCGGTTGAGAATGAAAATATACTATGTTTTCTCATTTCATCCAGCTATGGTTCAAGTCATGTCCTTTGACATCAAAATTCATCAAATTTCAATTGATAGCAAGCACAACCTGTGTTTTGACTTCCTTGGGTCGGACAGTTAATTATCACCTCCATTGTCGTAAATATGCAGAAAATTCGGGTGATAATGAAAATGTACTATGTTTTTCTCATTTCATCCAGCTATGGTTCAAGTAATGTCCTTTGACATTAAAATTCATCAAATTTCAATTGATAGCAAGCACAAGCAGTGTTTTGACTTCATTGCGTGGGGCAAAGTTCATTATCACCTGAAATGTCGTAAATATTCTGACAATTCGGGTGATAATGAAAATATACTATGTTTTTCTCATTTCATCCAGCGATGGTTCAAGTAATGTCCTTTGACATCAAAATTCATCAAATTTCAATTGATAGCAAGCACAAGCAGTGTTTTGACTTCATTGCGTGGGACAAAGTTCATTATCACCTGCATTGTCGTAAATATTCTCACAATTCGGGTGATAATGAAAATGTATTATGTTTTTCTCATTTCATCCAGCTATGGTTCAAGTAATGTCCTTTGACATTAAAATTCATCAAATTTCTATTGATAGCAAGCACAAGCAGTGTTTTGACTTCATTGCGTCGGTCAAAGTTCATTATCACGTGACATGTCGTAAATATTCTGACAATTCGGTTGAGAATGAAAATATACTATGTTTTCTCATTTCATCCAGCTATGGTTCAAACAATGTCCTTTGACATCAAAATTCATCAAATTTCAATTGAGAGCAAGCACAAGCTTTGCTTTGACTTCCTTGTGTCGGACCGTTAATTATCACCTCCATTGTCGTAAATATGCAGACAATTCGGGTGATAATGAAAATGTACTATGTTTTTCTCATTTCATCCAGCTATGGTTCAAGTCATGTCCTTTGACATCAAAATTCATCAAATTTCAATTGATAGCAAGCAAAAGCAGTGTTTTGACTTCATTGCGTCGGACAAAGTTCATTATCACCTGAAATGTCGCAAATATTCTGACAATTTTTGAGATAATGAAAATATACTATGTTTTTCTCATTGCATCCAGCTATGCTTCAAGTCATGTCCTTTGACATCAAAATTCATCAAATTTCAATTGATAGCAAGCACAAGCAGTGTTTTGACTTCATTGCGTGGGACAAAGTTCATTATCACCTGCATTGTCGTAAATATTCTCACAATTCGGGTGATAATGAAAATGTATTATGTTTTTCTCATTTCATCCAGCTATGGTTCAAGTAATGTCCTTTGACATTAAAATTCATCAAATTTCAATTGATAGCAAGCACAAGCAGTGTTTTGACTTCATTGCGTCGGTCAAAGTTCATTATCACGTGACATGTCGTAAATATTCTGACAATTCGGTTGAGAATGAAAATATACTATGTTTTCTCATTTCATCCAGCTATGGTTCAAACAATGTCCTTTGACATCAAAATTCATCAAATTTCAATTGAGAGCAAGCACAAGCTTTGTTTTGACTTCCTTGTGTCGGACCGTTAATTATCACCTCCATTGTCGTAAATATGCAGACAATTCGGGTGATAATGAAAATGTACTATGTTTTTCTCATTTCATCCAGCTATGGTTCAAGTCATGTCCTTTGACATCAAAATTCATCAAATTTTAATTGATAGCAAGCAAAAGCAGTGTTTTGACTTCATTGCGTCGGACAAAGTTCATTATGACCTGAAATGTCGCAAATATTCTGACAATTTTTGAGATAATGAAAATATACTATGTTTTTCTCATTTCATCCAGCTATGGTTCAAGTAATGTCCTTTGACATTAAAATTCATCAAATTTCAATTGATAGCAAGCACAAGCAGTGTTTTGACTTCATTGCGTCGGTCAAAGTTCATTATCACGTGACATGTCGTAAATATTCTGACAATTCGGTTGAGAATGAAAATATACTATGTTTTCTCATTTCATCCAGCTATGGTTCAAACAATGTCCTTTGACATCAAAATTCATCAAATTTCAATTGAGAGCAAGCACAAGCTTTGTTTTGACTTCCTTGTGTCGGACCGTTAATTATCACCTCCATTGTCGTAAATATGCAGACAATTCGGGTGATAATGAAAATGTACTATGTTTTTCTCATTTCATCCAGCTATGGTTCAAGTCATGTCCTTTGACATCAAAGGGAATAGACATAGGAATATCTCATAATCGCTATAAATTGGCCAGAGAAACGCCCACAAATCCATTGTTTCTTTAGATACACAATGAAACAGGATGCGTTTAAGCTGTCGAGTACACTAGATTATATTTTCGACCTGGTCCGGGCCAGCTTTTAACCATGTCGATTTCCTTTAAAATTCATCAAATTTCAATTGATAGTAAGCACAAGCAGTTTTTTGACTTCATTGCGTCGGGCAAAGTTCATTATCACATGTATGGTCGTAAATATGCTGACAATTCGGGTGATAATTAAAATATACTATGTTTTTCTCATTGCATCCAGCTATGGTTCAAGTCATGTCCTTTGACATCAAAATTCATCAAACTTCAATTAATAGCAAGCACAAGCAGTGTTTATACTTCATTGCGACGGACACAGTTCATTATCACCGGTATTGTCGTAAATATTCTGACAATTCGGGTGATAATGAAAATATTCTATGTTTTTCTCATTTCATCCAGCGATGGTTCAAGTAATGTCCTCTGATATCAAAATTCATTAATTTTCAAATGATAGCAAGCACAAGCAGTTTTTTGACTTCATTGCGTCGGGCAAAGTTCATTATCACATGTATGGTCGTAAATATGCTGACAATTCGGGTGATAATTAAAATATACTATGTTTTTCTCATTGCATCCAGCTATGGTTCAAGTCATGTCCTTTGACATCAAAATTCATCAAATTTCAATTAATAGCAAGCACAAGCAGTGTTTATACTTCATTGCGACGGACACAGTTCATTATCACCGGTATTGTCGTAAATATTCTGACAATTCGGGTGATAATGAAAATATACTTTGTTTTTCTCATTGCATCCAGCTATGCTTCAAGTCATGTCCTTTGACATCAAAATTCATTAATTTTCAAATGATAGCAAGCACAGGCAGTGTTTTGACTTGATTGCGTCGGACAAAGTTCATTATCACCTCCATTGTCATAAGTATTCTGACAATTCGGGTGTTAATGAAAATATACTATGTTTTCTCATTTCATCCAGCTATGGTTCAAGTCATGTCCTTTGACATCAAAATTCATCAAATTTCAATTGATAGCAAGAACAAGCTGTGTTTTAACTTCCTTTGGTAGGACAGTTAATTATCACCTCCATTGTCGTAAATATGCTGACAATTCGAGTGATAATGAAAATATACTATGTTTTTCTCATTTCATCCAGCTATGCTTAAAGTCATGTCCCTTGACATCAAAATTCATCAAATTTCAATTGATAGCAAGCACAAGCAGTGTTTTGACTTCATTGCGTCGGACACAGTTCATTATCACCTGCATTGTCGTAAATATGCTGACAATTCGGGTCATAATGAAAAATATTCTATGTTCTTCTCATTTCATCCAGCTATGGTTCAAGTCATGTTCTTTGACATCAAAATTCATCAAATTTTAATTGAAAGCAAGCACAAGCAGTGTTTTGACTTGATTGCGTCGGACAAAGTTAATTATCACCTGCATTGTCGTAAATATTCTGACAATTCTGGTGGTAATGAAAATATACTATGTTTTTCCCATCGCATCCAGCTATGGTTCAAGTCATGTTCTTTGACATCAAAATTTATAAAAATTCAATAAATAGCAAGCACAAGCAGTGTTTGACTTCATTGCGTCGGTCAAAGTTCATTATCACCTGAAATGTCGTAAATATTCTGATTAAACGGGTTATCATGAAAATATACTTTGGTTATCAAATTGCATCCAGCTATGGTTCAAAACATGTCCTTTGACATCAAAATTGATCACATTTCAAATGATAACAAGCACAAGCTGTGTTTGACTTCATTGCGTCGAACAAAGCTCATTATCACCTGCATTGTCGTAAATATTCTGACTATTCGGGTGATAATGAAAATAGACAACCTTTTCATAGTTGCATCGACCAATGGTTCAAATCATGACCTTTGACATCAAAATTCATTAATTTTCAAATGATAGCAAGCACATGCAGTTTTTTGACTTGATTGCGTCGGACAAAGTTCATTATCACCTGCATTGTCGTAAATATTCTGACAATTCGGGTGGTAATGAAAATATGCTATGTTTTTCCCATCTGATCCATCCATGGTTCAAGTCATGTCCTTTGACATCAAAATTCATCAATTTTCAATTAATAGCAAGCACAAGCAGTGTTTTGACTTCATTGCGTCGGTCAAAGTTCATTATCACCTGAAATGTCGTAAATACTCTGACAATTCGGGTCATAATGAAAAATATACTATGTTTTTCTCATTTCATCCAGCTATTGTTATAGTCATGTCCTTTGACATCAAAATTCATCAAATTTCAATTGATAGCAAGCACAAGCTGTGTTTTGACTTCCTTGGGTCGGACAGTTCATTATCACCTGAAATGTCGTAAATATTCTGATTAAACGGGTTATCATGAAAATATACTTTGGTTATCAAATTGCATCCAGCTATGGTTCAAAACATGTCCTTTGACATCAAAATTGATCACATTTCAAATGATAACAAGCACAAGCTGTGTTTGACTTCATTGCGTCGAACAAAGCTCATTATCACCTGCATTGTCGTAAATATTCTGACTATTCGGGTGATAATGAAAATAGACAACCTTTTCATAGTTGCATCGACCAATGGTTCAAATCATGACCTTTGACATCAAAATTCATTAATTTTCAAATGATAGCAAGCACATGCAGTTTTTTGACTTGATTGCGTCGGACAAAGTTCATTATCACCTGCATTGTCGTAAATATTCTGACAATTCGGGTGGTAATGAAAATATGCTATGTTTTTCCCATCTGATCCATCCATGGTTCAAGTCATGTCCTTTGACATCAAAATTCATCAATTTTCAATTAATAGCAAGCACAAGCAGTGTTTTGACTTCATTGCGTCGGTCAAAGTTCATTATCACCTGAAATGTCGTAAATACTCTGACAATTCGGGTCATAATGAAAAATATACTATGTTTTTCTCATTTCATCCAGCTATTGTTATAGTCATGTCCTTTGACATCAAAATTCATCAAATTTCAATTGATAGCAAGCACAAGCTGTGTTTTGACTTCCTTGGGTCGGACAGTTCATTATCACCTGCAATATCGTAAATATTCTGACAATTCGGATGATAATGAAAAAAAAATATTGTTTTTCCCATCGCATCCAGCTATGGTTAAAGTAATGTCCTTTAACTTCAAAATTCATCAAATTTCAATTGATAGCAAGCACAAGCAGTGTTTTGACGTCATTGTGTCGGACAAAGTTCAGTATCACCTGCATAGTCGTAAATTTTCTGACAATTCGGGTGATAATGAAAATATACTATGTTCTCCCATCGCATCCAGCTATGGTTCAAGTGATGTCCTTTGACATCAAAATTCATCAAATTTCAATTGATAGCAAGGACGAGCAGTGTTTTGACTTCATTGCGTCAGACAAAGGTCATTATCACCTGAAATGTCGTAAATATTCTTTCAATTCGGGTGATAATGAAAATATACTATGTTTTTCTCATTTCATCCAGCTATGGTTCAAGTTATGTCCTTTGACATCAAAATTCATCAAATTTCAATTGATAGCAAGCACAAGCAGTGTTTTGACGTCATTGTGTCGGACAAAGTTCAGTATCACCTGCATAGTCGTAAATTTTCTGACAATTCGGGTGATAATGAAAATATACTATGTTCTCCCATCGCATCCAGCTATGGTTCAAGTCATGTCCTTTGACATCAAAATTCATCAAATTTCAATTGATGGCAAGCACAAGCAGTGTTTTGACTTTATTGCGTCGAACAAAGTTCATTATCACCTGCATTGTCATAAATATTCTGATTAAACGGGTGATAATGAAAATATACTATGTTCTCCCATCGCATCCAGCTATGGTTCAAGTCATGTCCTTTGACATCAAAATTCATCAAATTTTAATTGATAGCAAGCACAAGCAGTGTTTTGACTTCATTGCGTAGGTCAAAGTTCATTATCACCTGAAATGTCGTAAATATTCTAACAATTCAGATGATAATGAAAAAAAAATATTGTTTTTCCCATCGCATCCAGCTATGGTTCAAGTAATGTCCTTTGACACCAAAATTCATCAAATTTCAATTGATAGCAAGCACAAGTTGTGTTTTTATATCCTTGGGACGGACATTTCATTATCACCTGTATTGTCGTAAATATGCTGACAATTCGGGTGATAATGAAAATATACTATGTTTTTCTCATTTCATCCAGCTATCGTTCAAATCATAACCTTTGACATCAAAATTTATTAATTTTCAATTGATAGGAAGCACAAGCTGTGTTTTGACTTCATTGCGTCGGACAAAGTTCATTATCACCTGCATTGTCGTAAATATTCTGACAATTCGGGTGGTAATGAAAATATGCTATGTTTTTCCCATTGCATGTTTTTCCCATTGCATACAGCTATTGTTCAAGTCATGTCCTTTGACATCAAATTTCATCAAATTTCATTTGATGGCAAGCACAAGCAGTGTTTTGACTTCATTGCGTCGAACAAACTTCATTATCACCTGTATTGTCATAAATATTCTGATTAAACGGGTGATCGTGAATATATACTGTGGTTTTCAAATTGCATCCAGCTATGGTTCAAGTAATGTCCTTTGACATCAAAATTGATCACATTTCAAATGATAGCTAGCACATGCAGTTTTTGGACATGATTTCGTCAGAGAAAGATCAATATGACCTGCATTGCCCGGGGGGGGGGGTACTTCACTATAAATTCATACGGGGGTGTGCGCCGCAAGAATTTCTGTTACGACCCAATCCCAGAAATTTGGTCCGATATTGATACCCAATCCCAGAACATATGTCAGATATTGATACCCAATCGAAGACGTAACAAAAGCAATTTGACGTCAAAAGGATAAGGGATAGAGGGCTGGGAACGATTATTTTGGTTACAAGTGGCCATTGGAACGAGGTTCTGATCTGAGGACGTTTTTCAACACAAAAATACTTGAAATCAGTTCACTTGAAACTGAAAACGTGTAAATTGAAAATTTATCCAGTCGTACTTTCATTCAACACCCATTACAGAATTTTGAGTAGTCCCCAATGCCAGAAAATTCCGAGTGAAAGTATACCCCAATCACAGAAATTTTCCAGTAAAAGGATACCCCAATCCCAGAATGTTCAGGCCAAAAACTACCCAAAACTGGCGCACATCCCCGTCTTACCCAAAGTGAAGTACCCCCCCCCCCGGGCTGCATTTTCGTAAATATCCTGACAATTCGGGTGATAATGAAAATGTATTATGTTTTTCTCATCACATCCAGCCATGGTTCAAATCATGTCCTTTGACATCAAAATTTATCGCATTTCAAATGAAAGCAAGAACATGCAATGTTTGGACACGAGTTCGTTAGAAAAAGCTGAATGTCACCTGCATTATCGTAAATATTCTGACAATTGGGGTGATAATGAAAATATACTATGTTTTTCTCATTTCATCTAGCTATGGTTCAAGTCATCTCCTTTGACATCAAAATTCATCAAATTTCAATTGATAGCAAGTACAAGCTGTGTTTTGACTTTTTTTAGTCGGACAAAGTTCATTATCACCTGCATTGTCGTAAATTTTCTGACAATTCAAGTGATAATGAAAATATACTATGTTTTTCTTATTGCATCCAGTTATGGTTCAAATCATGTCCTTTGACCTCAAAATTTATCACAATTCAAATGATATCAAGCACATGCAGTGTTTGGACATGATTTCGTCAGAGAAAGTTTAATATCACCTGTATTGTCGTAAATATGCTGACAATTCGGGTGATAATGAAAATATACTATGTTTTTTCTCATTGCATCCAGCTATGGTTCAAGTCATGTCCTTTGACATCAAAATTCATCAAATTTCAATTGATAGCAAGCATAAGCAGTGTTTTGACTTCATTGCGTCGGACAAAGTTCATTATCCCCTGCATTGTCGTAAATATTCTCATAATTCGGGTGATAATGAAAATATACTGCGTTTTTCTAATTGCATCGGCCAATGGTTCAAATCATAACCTTTGACATCAAAATTCATCAAATTTTAATTGATAGCAAGCACAAGTAGTATTTTGACTTCATTGCGTCGGACAAAGTTCATTATCACCTGCATTCAGTGGCGTATTTAGGGGGGGCAGATGGGGGCAACTGCCCCCCCCTTCACGATGGAAATTAAGCTTTGGCGGTCCCTCTTTTGCAAGAACAGCGCTCCTTATTCTGACCCAAATGCACTCTTTTTTTTAGTGTTTCGTTTTGAATGTAGGGAAACATATCAACTAAGGCGTTGTTCAGTAGAAAAACCAGAGAATTTTCTCCAATAAAGACCCACAAAGTTTTGCGCGCCGCTTCCTCGCTCACTTTCCGTTGTGTTTTTTGCGCCCCCTTTCCAAGTTGCCCCCCCTTCAACTTCGGTCTGGATCCGCCCCTTGTCATCGATTCAGGCAAATACCTAAATGTTCAGCAATGTATACTCTTACCCAGAGCGTCAGAAAATTTTTTATTTCCTGCGGACGAAAACTTCTTGCTATAAGATTTCCTGTCAGTTCTCCAGCACAACAACTGAATCGATCAAACATTGGATCAAAATCCTGGATGAAAATTTTCAGACGAACTTTTGCAATTATACTGGATGAACCAGAAAAAAAGTTCCCACTTTTGAAAATTCATAGAACAAAGATAACTTCACCGATTCGAATCATTCAAATTCTAGTTAAAAGCCGAAAGATCGAAGTATCTTTGTGATTTTTCTTGCTGCCTTAGTAGCACTAGAAGTATATGTAAATTCAATTTTATAAGAATTTCATGTTTGCAAAATGACTGAAAAGGGCCCTAAAACATCGAGCAAATCATAAAGGACTCATCGCACAGAACAACAAAGAAAATGCCAACAAAGAAAAAGGATGAGAGCTATCCTTAGTACATTTATTGCCATGGGATTGAAAAAATCTTCAATATTTGCTTGAAAATAAAAGTCTTAAAACTCTCGAGAAAGGTGACATGCCCATTTCTTATTGCTCTGTGTGAGGAGAGTCCTTTATATGATTTGAGAAATGTTTTAGGTCCGATTTTAGCCATTTTTGCAACCGTAAAATTTTTGTAAAGTTGATTTTTCTCTTATTTCTAGTCTTGGTAAGAAGGCGAGAAAAATCACAAAAATGCTTCAGTCTTTTAGCTTTTAACTAGAATTTGAATCATTCAAGTCCCTATAGCTATGAATTTTCATGATGATATGAATTTTCTTGATGCTATGAATGTTCAAAAGTGGGAAAATTTTCTGGCTCACCCAGTTTATTTTGACAAAACAGAGAAATGTCCCATCCCCCCACTTGGGAACTCCGCTGGTCAAAGCTTCTGTTGCCGGAAAAGCGATAAAAGTGACGCATCCATTTTCGATTACAGTTAATCAACACGCTTTCCATTCATTTAGAGTGAGAAATCATACAGGCACGGGGCCCCTTGGTCATTTTATTTTATCATTGCAACAGCACCAGCTTTACAGTAAAACAACAAGTAATTTTTTTGCTGGGGGCCCCTTCGGGGCCTTTTCTTCAAAACTTTCTCGGGAAGATGAAAATATGTAATTTACATACTAGCAATAACGTTAGTTAGTGAGTGCAGCGTTTTGGGAAATGCGAACAAACTGCACCATCATATAAAATGGAATAACAGAAATAGGCCTTTCTCATTCTGCTGATATTACAAGATGCCTTTGCCCCCCTCCCCTGTGTACGCAACCAGTTCAGTCTGTTTTTGCCACTCTTCCTGCCCACTGTCTGAAGACCATGACGAAGTCACACAAACACGCATTCATTCTAGATCATGATTCATTCATTCTTGATAACAGCGCCTCTGATGTTTTTGTTATTTTGTGATAAAAATAGGTCATTTGGAGCAAATCAAATAGCAGGATTGTGATGTTTTCACAAACCGACACAAAGAGAAACTTCACAGCTTGCTGATTCTTTTGAAATATTATGTGTTCTTACGTCATGCTCTGATCAAGATGCCGAACACGGTTTGCTATAATCGAATCTTTGCTATATTTACCGGCTAGTATCGAATCGATGGGATGGCCGTTGCTCTAGAAATAATTCTGCTGTAGATAAATCGAGAAGCTCAAAACAAACACTAGGACATTATTTAAGCTTTTTTGAAGGTAGCTGAACAATAATCTGGGGTTAACAAGAGTGGTAATGTGAAAAAAGCACGGTTTGTTTGGGGCGAAAAGGGGCCTAAGTTGCAAACAGAGGAGCTTTCTCATCGCAGCTTCCAACATGAAATGGCTCGTTATTCTTCGAATGTCGGAAATAAATTGCAAATGATGATCAAAATAGGTAAAGTATGTGGTTTTACATCGAATTTTGACACCCCGAAGCCATTTACTACGCACAAAACCGTGCGGGGTTGACTCCGCGCGGAATTTCCGCGCAGATCCCAGAGTAGAGGCAGAGCAACGAACTCACTCTGGAGACGAGACTGGCACTGAATTGATTTGACCACAAATCGACAGAAAGAAAGAGACAGAGATATCGCATCTTGCTAATTGTTTTGATATATAATGAAGCTAACGCTGCAATAATGAATTTCCTGTGACTTTTGTTGAAATCCAAAATTTCCTGCGGACATTGTCCGAGCGTCCGAAGGCATTCTGACGCTCTGCGAGTAGAGTCTGCACGCAGGCTATTGTAACTAGGCTATTTTAGGTTTCAGCTCGTAAGTTATACACGGTCCCTTGTATAGCAGTCTTAGATTGATGGGGCCACCGTGTATAAACAATTTAAAATGAAATGAAATGCTGCTTCTGCAGCTGGATGCAGTGACGTTCGCATTAAAACACAACTGCTGCGGAGGAGTAGGTCAATCACAGTGGTCCATGAGGTGATCGTCGCGGTCAGGCCGCCCCGGCAGGTCAGAGGCCAAAGGCGAAATACCACAAAACAACAGAAGAAGAAAAGTCCATTCAAGTCCTTTCAAATGGATATTGAAGAGCATGAAAATGCTCAATGATTGCATGACAAGTAGCATGATTATCATAGAGGAAGTTTCTCTGGTCTTGTTTACATCAAACGCGTCCATGTGAAAGAAATGGCGAGTAGTGGTGGTGAGTAAATTCTGATTGCTTCGTCGTACATATCAAAATATGACAACAGTTGATGAGCGAGATGATTGACTAGCTCCAGAAGGACAGCAACCCTCGCAGTGTCAAATTATTCTTAGTTGTTTGCCACGCAGCATCTATTCTACTTTTATCCTCGCAGTACAAGTGATTTTGAAATTTAGTCAAGTCAGGTGATTTTGACATTAAGTCAGATAAAATCCACTTCGCAGGGTGCCAACTCTCAGAGATTGTATTGTTCATAGGTGCGTCTGAGTCAACAGTCAAAACAAGTCAAAACATGGGGCTACTGACGCCCTCTCCCTTCTATGTAAACATGACTTCATTTCACCCTGAAGACTTTGGACTAGTAGAATTGTCGACCTATTGATTGCTTCTCGAATCATCGAATTCAGGTCCCAGTGTGATGTTCCCGTTCATTTTTGCCGTTCATTTGAGTAGGCCCTGCATGCAAGGCCCAGCATAATGCTGACAATATTCTGTAATGGCTCCCCGTTCACCAATCAAAATAGAAATTGGGAAGAGTTTTTGGTCTTCAACGTTTACAAACTTTGAAGATTTAAATTCGCTCTGTTGGGTTCGCTTCAACTGGTTGTGAACCTTTGCGTGGTTCGTAAATTCAACCATGCGTGAAATAAATATAGTCTTTTGTCAAGCAAGATAAAGGTAAATCATTTGCATCTGAAATGCTATTGAACCCAGTGGTTGTAGAAACTTTGTTTTGACATACCAGAATTACAATTCGATGTCTCAGTGCCCGCTAAGCATTGAAACTTCAGTAACTGGAATGTCTGTCGGCTTTATGTCTTGCTGTGGCCGCAACCAGTAACCCTTTGGCCCAATGCGTTTGAGCGTTTGTCTCATCATGGTCATGGCCTCATCGATCCCATTTCAGTGTTGTTTCGAACATCATACCCTGCGTTGGGTACCAGAGCCAAAATGTAAAGTACTATGAAGGAAAAAACAAAGAAATAAAGAAGGAAAGAAAGTAACAGGAAGGAAGGAAAGAGCTCATTTCTTCCTTCTCATTTTCCCCTTCCCAATTTTCCTTTTATTCAAATTTTGAGGCTTTGGTTACCCAGGTTAGGAACATCATACCAAGAAACTGAGAATATGGCCTGCCGTTTAGGAAAACTGCAGCATCTCCTTACTGTTGGCAATATTAGCAATATCTAAGTTTCTATTTGATAATCTCTTTCTTAACCCTGTTGTACTACAAACTTTTGATGATAAAACAGACAGTAAAAAGAAAGAAAACTGAAGCATCTTTGACATTTCCAATTTTTTAATTGGCAATTAATTCATGTTTTCCATTGTTATAATTTAAGTCACGTGACCAGCAGACATCTATATTTGGAGAGTGGTCACAAAAGAAATCACAAAACAATCATAACTTCTTTGTTTTAACTTTGATTAATTGTGTTTGGTACCAATTGCCCTTGAATAGTATTTTTTTTTGTATTCATACATTATTTATATTTGCTACATCAGCAAATCTTAAGTGTTAAGACGTATTCAAATTGATGAGGTCATATTCTAATAAATAATGATGAAATTTCATGATTTTGATATAAATTGATGGACAGTGATATTTTCTTCATTTTTAAGTGGTCTATTCAGGTTACAAACCTTACCTTCTGAAATAATTAGCATTCCTTGATTCTTCAGTACAGAAGCTTATCGCAACATGGTCCTATTGTTTGGTTGCCTGGCAACAAACCACGAGATCAATTAGCATCAGATTCTATAATTAGACTTCTAATAGACATTTTTACTATTGCAAGAAGTCACAATGGCATACTAATTATGGTTTTTGATATGATTGAGGGGGGCGCAGCGGATTTCTTGCCCTCGGGCATTAGTCTGACCCAAGGAGCACGAGTATAATAGGGTTAATGCCACTAGAATGTATCGCAAAGCATCAATAAGAAAGAAACTGGCAATATAAAATCTACTTAAGCTCATTACTTATATCACATTTGCATCATTTATTTACACCAGTTTGTCATTGTTTCATTTGAGCCCCTAATAACTGATGTGAATACATTGGAATTATGTATAACAATTAGGAGAACCAATTTTGGCCATGAAAGTTTACCTTATCCATTTGTTGTTATCTATATGATGTAAACTTTGATACTTTGATGACGTCATTAACTTTAAGATAACTGATATCATCAAGATGTATAAAATTATACACCATCAGAGAGCTCTCATGGAGAGCTGTCTAATGATGATATTGTCAATGATTCGTGATCATTCAAAAGCTAAACTCCCTTACTTTAGTTTTTTGGCTGACAACATGTTGAAAAGATGTTAGTCACGTGATCAATGTCTACCATTTTGAAAACTTGTCAACTTTCAATTAGTCTATCAAATTTTAGGAAAAGTTGCAAAGTTGCAACTTTCAATCTTTGAAACTAACGACACTGCTTTAAATAAGCTTTACTACGGGCACTTGTTTATTTATATCATTGAGCTTTGCAGACTTTGTTCCTTTTCTCATCTCCATAACTCGTCATTCGTTTCCACCGTACATGGTACAGATAACAGAACGTTTTCTACGTTACGTTTGGGTCTGATCGATAATAAAACAGAAACTCCACCTCCCCATGCTAGAACCCGAGGGGTATGGATTCAAAGAAGCGTACGAGCTCGTTTTCAGAGCAAACGGATTTTTACGGAATTTTGATGGAATTGTCTTGAAAATAAAGGATTTTGCCAAAGGTGCACGAGATTTTTGGGAGAGCGAAATGCCCCTCACTAGAGCCTGTTTGTTTCGTCACTTCTTACAACTGGACCAACTTTTATCAAGTATTTTCATTTTGCAGTTTAAAATTGGATGTTTTATTGCACGAAGAAACACTTTGATGATTCACTATGGGGGCAATGGTTCCAAAGTGGATCCTTCGTCCAGGATGTTTGGTGGTAATCTGTCTGTTCATTGGAGTGGCACAGGCAACATTTTTGCAACACAATGAGATTGCTAATATTTCAGGTAATCGCATCTTTAGCTTGTATCTCCTTGATTATCTTTTGTGCACACAAGTCTTGGCTGAATAGATCAGAACTTATATAGGGTGTCCCAAAAAGACATGTGCTGTTTAAGTGACTACTGTGAAGGAGCAATGAATCAAATCATTTTTTCTTTTTCTAATGTACGAACAGAAGAGACTTCAACTTAGGGTGTGTTTGATTGGTACCAACTCTGAAAACGGCTGACTTGCAAGACCCGGAATTTGTGTTTGATTGACTACCAAAATCCGAAGACGGTAGGGGTTTGGCAGGTTTGAAAGGCCTGCCGAACCTTCTGCTCCAACAGGCGGAAAATTTGGCAGACTTTGGAGAGATTCTCATTTTCATTTGTGAAACTTTGAAAACGAAGCAAATTTGCTTGTGCTGCAATGGTAATTGAGTTAGTTAGTTAATTAATTACCAAAACTCGATTCTATCTTTTAATTCTCTGTTTTGGCTGTCAAATTGGATTTCTAGCCATTGATGATATTTATGATAGATCTAAATTTCAGAACATGTCTAGACATAGAACAAAAATTCATAGATCATGACAGACGAAATCAGCATAGGTTTGCTTGCACTCACTTGCACGGCAAAAACAATCAAATTCATTCCAAAAATAGCAACGCCATCACCTGACTGAGGCCTCGTTCACACGAAAACGGAAGGGAACGGAACGGAACGAAACGGAACGGCACGGACCAGAACAGAATGGAGTGGAACTTTTTAAGGGGTGCTCACACGGCAATTGATCGATATGAAGTGTTAATACCTTCCTAGAAATAAAAATGTTCAAATCTCGCTACTAAGTTTTTCCATTTTTATGCATAAACAATCCTATTTGTTTGGTGTTTTAGAATTACATCATGCATGAAAAAAGTCCGCAGAGTGGAACAGAACGCTCCAAAAAAGTGTTCACACGATGGTTAAATCGCCCCGTTCCGTTTCGTTCCATTTTATGGCTCATGTTTCAGAGCCGTTCACTTTTCGGAATGGAACGGAACGTTGCTAGTCATTCTCGTGTGAACACCTGTAAAAAATTCTTTTGTTTTCTGGAACAGTTCCATGTCGTTCTGTTCCGTTCCGTTCTGTTGCGTTTCGTTCTCGTGTGAACGGGGCCTACTTTATGTTAAAAGCCTTTTCAGGACTTACAATGCATGCTTTTGATCTCTACGGAAGACTTCCCTGAAAATATGCCTTCGGTTGGTCTTTTAGCTCACAATAGGCGTCACTAAACACCTTCGCGAGTTTCATATTGTTTCGCAGCTTCGCAGAATGAACTTTTGGTCAAAACGCAAAAAACGCGAAAGTTTCTTCCCACAAAAGTTACCTCCCTTTATCAAAGTAGTTCGTTTCAAAGGAAAAAGACAATTTGAGTCTTCACTTGAAAGACGTCTTTGGACTACATAGCTGTACAAGATCATGAATTTTCACGAAAAGCCACTTTTTGCGATTTCCTATAAATTGTTTGATGCCTAGATTATAAAATGCACTAAAAAGAAAGTTTTAAGGTTGGCAAAATAGTCCAATTTTTGTGACTTTCCAAAAGTTTCCCAATCTTTGTCTTGGTCACCGGTACAGTATTTTCTCCCTTTTGAACAGCTGCGAAGGGGCTTTGATCATGGGAGTTTTGGACACAATTTGGGGGTTGATCGGGTCCACAATACCTGGCCTAAATGATACTTAATTAATAAATGTATTTCGTTACCTTGCTTGTCTTCAATTCACTGTTTATCTTCTCGTTCTTGCCTGGGAGTAGATCAGCATGCTATCAACCGTTCAGCATGGCCTAGTGTTTTCAACTGCGCTGCACTTGCGCTGCGATTTGATCTGCGAACTAGTTCCCAGATCGAAGCGGCCGTGAGTCGTTCGATGGCCACGTCGATCTGGGAACTAGTTCGCAGATCAAATCGCAGCGCAAGCGCAGCGTAGTTGAAAACATTAGGCCATGATAAACGGTTGATAGCATGCTGATCTACTCCCAGGTAAGATAGAGAAGATAAACAGTGAATTGCAGACAAGCAAGGTAACAAAATACATTTATTAATTAAGTATCATTTAGGCCAGGTATTGTGGACCCGATCAACACCCAAATTGTATCCACAACTCCCATGCTTTGATACGAGTTTGCTCAAATTTGATACTCTTAAGTAGAAGAGATTATAGCACTTAGACTCTATGAATGTAAATATCAGACAGAAAATCCCTGACTTATCACAGAAAAAATAAAATGTATATTAATACAAATATATAAAACGAAAGAGAGAGATGGGGAAAAAAGAGCTTACGACCAAACCAGAAGTCCGAACAGAATTCGGAGACCCTGCCGGAGGGTGTTATGACACGGATGTTTTGATTGATTATTTATTTACCTTGTTTTTATCCTTGTGTCTTGTTTTCTTGTCTCCTTTTCTGTTCTATTTCATCTTCAACTGGCGTGCCGAACTTAACGTGGGTATAAGCCCAACCGCTCCCAAGCAGTGCGAATATAGCTCCCATGTATTTCTGTGTCTTAGTGCGCATTCGCAAAAGAAAGGTTTCAAACCTCAGAGCAATACGAAAACCGTTTTTCGTTTTTCTTGTCAGGCTTTGCGATTAGAAACCTTTCTTTTGCGAAGGCGCACTAAGACATAGAAATACAAGGGAACAATATTCAAACAATTTCAAGGCGGTTGGGCCTAAACGCTCGTTCAGTTGCACACATCAGTTAAAGACGAGACAGAGCGGAAAACAGGACAAGAAAATAAGAAACAAAGATCAAAATAAGGTAAACAAATAATCAATCAAAACAGCTGTGTCCTAACACCCTTGCCCTGTCTACATGATGCAATTTCTTTTTTTGCAGAACAAATGAACCAGCCGATCGGCAATTTGTCATCACAACCACTTGAGTTCACTTTCTTAAGCCTAATTGGAGTCGATAAGAAGCGTGTAAGTAAATCTAATTTTTCAATGATACAAAACCAGTTGAATACAACAGCAGAACGATTGCTTTTCGAATCAATAACAATTGGTGAGATGGCAAACATGACGAACACATCATTCCAAGATCTCCTTCAACAACAAGGGATAGCCTTCCTGAAGAAATTTCAAGTTGTATTAAACAGGGGTCGTTCCATCGGGAAGCTTCCTCTCGTCTACACTGCATTTAAAGAAGGGGTTGTCTTGACCAAGTTGAAAGATTTCATAATCATTGATCTAGTGACGAGGATAACAGGAATATCAAACACAGTTGTAAAGAAGTTATATGCAATGCCTGACGATGATTATGTGATAGCCAAAACAGTGAAGTTTGGCCAAATTCCACAAATCATGAATGCCAGTTTGGATCTTAAGTACTTCTACAGCATGTCATTTGAATCAATGGTAAAGGCTTTGTTAATTGATAAAAATATCACAGAAGGCAGTGTTTATTTTCAAAAGGATTTCGGATACGTTATACGGAGCGTGAGTTTCATGGAGATAAAGAAGATCTACGGGATAGACGATAACGCTCTTTGGTCTCACAGTGTGTTCAACTTGTCTTTGCAAATATCAGGGATAAAACTACCAACGCTGCAAAAGATCATCAATGAAGATTCAAAATCAAAAATAAGTCAAATTCCTATTGGGGAAATTCAAAAATTGCTTCAGATTTCTCAAAGTAATCTCAATAAGATGACGATGTTGAGCCTCTTTGGAACATTTGCAAATAAAGTGTCCACCGCTTTAATGATAGCTAAACAGCCAATTGTATACGCAGCATTTATAAAAGGAATATCAATAACACAGCTTAAGGCGTATAAATTGTTATCGCTAGCATCAAACATCACGGGACTCACATTATCAGTAATCAAAACGCTTTATGCGATATCTAATGCTGATTTTCAAACAGCTAGTTCAATGACATTTGAGTATTTGCCTACATATGTGAAGCTTCAACTAAAAACTGACTCTCTTCTACGGCATTATTATTCAATGTCCTTTGATTCAATCGCTAAGGCAATGCTGATTCACAAAAATGTGACAGAAGGGACAAAAGACTTTGTGAAAGATTTCAGATACATTTTAACGAAAGTGAAATTTGCTGATATTAAGCAGATCTATTCAATCAACCAGTCAACTCTTTTCAATCACACTATTGCAAGCCTAAGCTATGAATTGTCAGGAATTGATTTAATGCTATTGAAAAATGCCATGAATGAGACCTCGAACACTTATTTGAACCAAACAAAGATCGGAGAAATCCTGGCTCAGTTGAATCTAAATCAATCAACTTTCAATCCAATGACCATGATAGATCTTCTTGCCAAATTAAAATCCAAAGGATTAGCAAATTTAATGGCTGCAAAGTTACCTATTGTGTATGCTGCATTTTTGAAAGGTATTTCAATTTCAAACCTAGCAGGGTACAACCTCATAGCTCTTGCAGTTGATGTGACTGGCATTAGTGAGGTGATGATGAGGAAAGTCTACAATGTATCTGATAGGGACTTTAACAATGCCAAGTCAATGACATTTGGATATTTGCCAACCTATGTGAAGAATCTCATGAAACAGGAATCCCAATTGAAGCATTATTACTCAATGTCCTTTGATTCCATCGCTAAGGCGATGCTGGTACATAAAAATGTCACAGAAGGGACTAAAGATTTTGTTAAAGATTTCAGATACATTTTAACGAAAGTGACATTTGCTAAATTGGAGCAAATCTATTCGCTTAGCCATGCAACGATATTGTCTCATACCATCGCAAGCCTATGTTTTGAACTGTCAGGAATTGACTTAATGCTGTTGAAAATTTCAACAGGCGTTTCTTCAAATATCTTTCTAAACCAGACAAAGATTTCTGATATGATGACGATGCTGAAACTGAACCAGTCACAACTCAATGCTGTGTCCATACAAGGTATCTTACGTGCATTGTCAGGTCAAATTACATCGGGACTGATGATTGCCAAACAGCCAATTGTGTATGCTGCATTTTTAAAAGGAATTCGAGTTTCAAGCATAGCAGGATACAAGCTGATTAATCTTGCAGTCCAGCTTACAGGCATCAGTGAAACCATGATCAAGACACTATACAATATTTCCGATACCGATTTCAATACTGCCAAATTGCTGACATTTGGATATTTACCAACATATGTAAAAAATACCATGAAACAGGAATCCCAGTTGAAGCATTACTATACAATGTCATTTGATTCAATTTCCAAGGCAATGCTGATTCACAAAAATGTTACAGAAGGGACAAAAGACTTTGTGAAAGATTTCAGATACATTTTAACGAAAGTGACATTTGCTAAAGTGAAACAAATCTATTCAATTAGCCATGCAACAATATTGTCTCATACAATCGCAAGCCTGAGCTTCGAAATGTCAGGAATTGATTTAATGCTGTTGAAAATGTCAACAGGCGTTTCTTCAAATATCTTTCTAAATCAAACAAAGATTTCTGATATGATGACGATGCTGAAACTGAACCAGTCACAACTCAATGCTATGTCCATACAAGGTATCTTACGTGCATTGTCAGGTCAAATTACATCGGGACTAATGATTGCCAAACAGCCCATTGTGTATGCTGCATTTTTGAAAGGGATTCGAGTTTCAAGCATAGCAAGATACAACCTGATTAGTCTTGCGGTCCAGCTGACAGGCATCAGTGAAACGATGATCAAGACACTGTACAATATATCGAATACCGATTTTAATACTGCCAAATTGCTGACATTTGCAAATTTGCCAGCATATGTGAAGAGTCAACTGAAACAGGAATCCCAGTTGAAGCATTATTATACAATGTCATTCGATTCAATTGCTAAGGCAATGCTGATTCACAAAAATGTTACGGAAGGGACAAAGGATTTTGTGAAAGATTTCAGATTTGTTTTGACACAAGTCCCATTTTCGTTACTGAAACAGGTGTATTCTATCAATCAGTCTACTATAATGGCGCACACAATTGCAAGTCTTAGTTTTGAAATATCTGGCATAGATCTGATGTTATTGCAGAGTGCAATGGGAAACATTTCAAGCATTGGTTTGAACCGAACCAAAATTTCTGAAATCACAACAGTCCTGAAGATGACCCAATCAGATTTTGATTCCGTGACAATTGTTCTGCTTTTGAAAAAGTTTTCAATTTGGCTTACACCTCGTATTCTTTTGTCTAAGCGGCCTATCATATACGAAGCATATCTGAAAGGCATTTCCCTCAAACAGTTATCCAGTTTTAATGTCACTGATTTAGCTGTCAGCATTACTGGTCTTCCTGAAAGCGTTATCAAAGGCCTTTATTTTGCTTCAGATGCTCAATTTGTTGCTGCCAAAGGCATGATGTTTGGACTATTACCTGTATATGCAAAGCAAATAACAAACAGCACAGCGGATTTAAGGCATTTTTATACGCTGTCCCTGGATTCCCTTGCAAAGGCTATTTTCCTTCACAGGAGTGCTGCTGAGGGAATCAAAGACTTCGTCAAGGATTTTACGTTCATCGCATCACAGATAAAGTTAAATGTCATCATGGCTATGTATAGCTTGAGTAATGCTGTTTTTGGAGCTATGACATTGCCTGGATTGGTATATAAGATGTCTGGTGCTAATCTTGCGCTTGTGCAACCGATATGGAACTCAAAGCTGGAAGTTCTTCAAAGTTTCACAATTCAAGAAGGACTCTATTTCTTGAAGTATCGTTCAAAGCCTGTTGTTTTAAGCAGAACATCAATCAATCAACTAATTTCGTCATTTGTTGTTAATTCCGACCATGATCCAGCTTTCTTCATCAAATTAAACAAACTGAAGCTGAGCAATCTAATGGCAGCAAGTCTTAAAGATATTATCTTATCAGCGAAACTGCGGGCCGTGCCAGTACAGAGATTGGTACAAGCAAGTTTAATATCTCCTCTCTACTACAGAGCAATCCAGGTGACACCAATACACCTGCTGCTTACCAAAAAAATTTTGGCAATCACATCGCAAAACCTTGGCAACCAGACTGTCATGAAGCTGCTGCAATCAATTCTTGGCTTGAAAGGTATGTGCTCACACGTTAATTTTTTCATTCATTCATTTATTGATTTTAGCTATTGCGGCCGAAGGCTTTTTGGCCATTTGTATTTCAGTCATAGCGGTAGGGCGGACTAAAGCTATCTATTATGAATTGGTTGGTTGCAAAATTGCTGTCAAGCTTTGTTTCCGCAATAACCAGAATATCTTGTCTAAGCTTGTCTAAGTTTATTATTCTAGCCGCTAAGAAAATTTGAGATTTGAGGACATATCTTGCTAATTAGGCAATTGTTAAAACAATGGAAAGCACAATGTAATTTGTCGAAGGGAAGAATGAACAGGTTATTATTAGCTAGCTGGCCTAACAATTGGAAGGCCTTTTATTGGCTGACTCGAAGAAAAGAATAACCTTCTATGAAGAGGCACAATGACTGCAACTTACGAGGGAAAGGTTGCAGTGACGTTGGAAGAGATAATCACATAAAATCTTGAGTTTTACATGATTTAAGAGCTTTTTAGGGGTTAAAACTAATTCAAACGGCGCTGGGTGAATAGAAGTTTAATTTCATAATCATTTTTTCTTGTCTCTCGGCATCCTTCAAAACCAGGTACCGGGTGAGTCAATGAAAACTCCCGGCGTTTGGAAAAACCCTGCTCCCTGAATGCAAAAGCAATGATATTGAAAACTGTCTTGTTTTATCCCCGATATGTCAAATTAGGTTCAGTAGTTTACCCGGCTTTAATCGGACATTCCTTCCCAATGAAATAGGAGATTTTCTGCAGAAAGCCCCTTTCGAAAACCTGCAAAAATGGGTTAAAACATCAAGCAAAAGTTCCCTTTATTCTCCTTCTAAGCAATAATGACGGAGAATGGAATCCCCAAGAATAAGTCATTCTGAAAGACTTTTCAGCCCACCAACAGGAACGCACGTGCTAAAGCGTGCTGAAAGTCTCGCTGTGCGGAAAACACATGTGGGAAACTTGCTTGTAACTTTACCACGTTTTTTAAGGTTCCTCGAAGGGAATCTTTTTAGAAAATCGCTTACAGAATTTGAACGGAGTGCCCAATTTTAGCCAGAAAAAATTCTAAAATGATTGAACATGTTAGCTATTCAATCAGGCATTGCAGAGTATTATTGCTTGCGTACTGAGAGAGCAGTAGCCTTTCAAACGTCGGGCGTTTTTTGATTCACCCGGTAGCTTGTAAAAACAAAAATTAACACAGAATCAGACTCATTACAGAATTTAGCAATAAGTCCTAGGCTTTGCAATATGTCTAAGATCAATTTACTCTTTTAGTACTAATTCATGTAAAGACATTTAATGCTCGGTGTAGTCAAATTTCGATACATCAGACCAGTCGGAGCAAGATTCATATGGGGGGGGGGGGTAATCTAAAACAAGGGACTAGCGAAGCAAGCAAATATAGGGGTCTGCTGCTTCCCCATCGGGAAAACTTTTCATCGGTACACCCTTTTTAGATCGTTGGAAAACGCCCCATTTTTGGAAAATCTGCCATTGAAAGAAGCAAAGAATATCACTGATGGGGGTGTTTCCTTGAAAATTATGAAAAATTCAAACTCACAAGGTTCGCCAGAATACAATTTATTTTTGAAGTGCATGACATCATAAGTTATTGCACGCTTGATAGATTCTGGTAGAATATATATGAATTTGAATCTTCATTTCCATGACTTTGGCTTTCACAGCCTTTTCACTTGCAAATTAAACTCATTTTGGCAAATTATTGGAGGGGGGGTTGAAGCCCCTTTAGCCCCTCCCCCGCTTCTGACGGGCCTGTGCATTGACAAAGCGTTTCCTACTTTTCAGTCACCCTCGAGGGTTAACCAAATGTTGTTCTTCTCTTTTCAGCCTTTGCTGCTTTCCCCATCATTGTATCAGGATATTATCACAACATCTCAGTGCCGCAACTTACCAACGACAAGGTCGCACATGTAGCCCAGAAGGTCATAGGACTCCCAGTGAACGTCATTGCAACTGAATTCAAGCTATCGAGTACTATTGTTCAGCTGATCTGGCGCACTACATTCGAACAGCTAGCCACAGTTGTTTCTCAACAGCTAGGAAAAAGGATTCATTACAGGCAGTTGTATCATTTGTCATTTCATGATCTTTTTGATGCAGTTTTGAAGAGAAAGAGCTTCAACGATAGCATCAAGGCAATAGAAAAGTCAGTCCGTTTTATTGCGCTAAACATGACACTGAATGATGTCAAAATCATGTTTCAAATCAACCATAATGAATTAATGAGACAGAGCTTGCTTGATTTGGCAAGCAAAAATGCAGGTCTGTCAGCCAAAGATATCAAGGAAGCTCTCAAGTTTACGAAACAACAAGAGCAACTCTTTGCAAGGGTTAAGGTCGCTGATGCAGAGTTATTGTTTGGTCGAGCGGTTTTCCAACTCCCAATAGAGAGGATTGGACATAGAGTCATTAACCTTGGCACCGAGAGCGTCTTTTTGTTTACACCCATGAAGGAGTTATTGCAAAAATATAAGAAGCCTGTCGGGGAGCTTTCTACCTTACCCCTCAACAAGTTTTTCGCATTAGGCTCAGTGTCAACACAAAGCATCGATGGCGTCATGAGGAAAATGAAAATTTCCGAAGAAACACAAATATTCATTAATGCACATGCTCTGGGAGACTTCTCTGTTGCCCGAAATGTGTCACTGGCTACTTTTGCAACTTGGGACATTTTCAAATTGCTCTTGGAGATCAAGTCACTTATGTCTAAAGGTAAATATTTCAACTGCCAATTTGCATCATAAGAATAAAGGGTGCACTACTGATTGCAGTGAGAGAATTTTTACTAAGATATATTGCATTCCAATTATAAATATTTAATGTAAAGGAACTGATACACTTATTTAAAACTACAGATTTTGAGTACCCAAAGTTTCTTAAATTGTCTGAAAGGCTCTGTAATATTTTTAACTGCCTGTTCCCTCATGACTAATTGAAAACCAGGTTTGTTCAAGCTTTCCGATGATTAGACATAACTGAAGTACATCCCGAGGAACATGATACAGAAAACAAGCGAAAAAAGGTTGAAACATGTTGAAGATTTCTTTGTCAAAGTTTGATAGTTTGATAGTTTATTAAGTTGCATTTTTCCATGGTACTGGGGTTTCTTAATTTTTTTGCGATCTGAGAGTTGAGTTTCTTACAAGCAGTTTCTTACAAACAACGTGTAAGCAGCTCAGTCTTAATTCTAAGCTATTATTCTAAGCTTTATTCCAAGCTTTATTCCAAGACTAGAACAAATTAAGTCCATGGTCGACTTGTTCCTACTGTTCCATTTACCAGGAACACCAGATGCAAACAGAATACTTAGACTGACCCAAAGATACCACTTCACTTATATTCCTATTGCCAAGGGTGTTAGGACACGGATGTTTTGATTGATTTACCTTGTTTTGATTCTCGTATTTCGTCTTCTTGTCTTGTTTTCTGCTCTGTTTCGTTTTCAAACTGATGTTTACAATTGAACATGAGTTTAGGCCTAAATGCTCTCAACTTGTTCGAATGTAACTCCTTTGTATTTCTGTGTCTTAGTGCTCCTTTGCACATGAAAGGTTTCAAATCGCTAAGCCTATCTCAAAATGTGTGAGAGAAAGGTAAGAATTCTCGTCAGTAGCTGACAAGTTTGCTTTGTAGCATTAAGCATGCCAACCCCGGACTTGTCCTTTAATTGTCCACTGTCCTGGATCTGTTCCTGAGGAACTAAAAGTTATTGTTTTTCTTATGGAACATCACATCCTGTTCTCAGAAATGTATTTTGATGATTGTATCTTTTAATCGTAGGTCAGACTGCTTGCAAGAAGTTTCAGACTCCATGCCCTGCAAATGCATACTGCAACGATCCAAAAGACTATCTTTACTGCCGCTGCAAGCCTGGATTTTCTGGGAATGGATCAAAGTGCTATGGTAATTTTATTACCAAATTACTTTTATCCGCAAAGTTTCCCTTTTTTTCTTTATTAGTTCCGTAGTTTCGTTGTCCATGGCTGTGTGGTCCTTAATTTGACTAGATAATGATCCACATGACAGTCCAAGTGATATAAAGCCTGGTTCCCATTTAGCCGTTACTGCTGGCGGTTGGCAGACGCCGGCATCGGTGCCTTCGGTATGCCACAGGCAAAGTGCTTCCATATTACTCCATCGGTAACCATGCCGGTAGCTAAGAATCCCTAAACTTCAAATGGCCGCTGCCTTGAACTGAAGATCAAGGACCGAGATACAATTTTTTACTTGAGGGGGCCATGGGCAAACCGGGTGACGAGCTAAGCGATCCAGAACTTTGGAGGGGTCTAGGAGTACTCTCCTGGAAAAAATTTGAGACCAAACTCTTCAAATTGGCTTAACGGTACACTAATTTTTGTTTCTCAATACGAATTGACTTTACAGGTAAATCTACGTTTGGAATGTTTACCAAAGACCACTGTAGAGTTATGGTGAGAGACATGTTTGTTAGCTTGTTCCTAGATTAATGAAAGGTAGAAAGTGAACAAGATATACCCGACATAAGATCGAGTACCAATCTGATATTCTGAAATACTAGAATAATAAAGAATAAAGATTTACTGTAGCAACTGCTGAAATATTTTGAGGGGGCCATGGCCCCCTGGACCCCCCTGTATCTCGGTCCTTGCTGAAGATTATTACTGCACTGCCATCTTGCTTCTTTGAATTCTCATATAATGAAAATGGCGCTAATTATGTTGATGTTCATAGGGCAGATAAAAGTCATGTGACTACTTGTGAACAAAGGGCTGCCGCAGGTGCCACGGGCAGGAAGAAAGTAGAACACGGCTCTACGTTCCTTTCGATGCTTCCGGCTACCGCAAGCAGCCGCAGGCAGCTTCAGGAAAGTGTTTCCATTAAAGAAAAATTGCCAGCAGTTTCGGCTATTTGGAAGCCAGGCTTAATAAGCGGTGGGTTAGATGATGCAGACCCCGGGGGGGGGGGGTACATGACTTGCGGATGGACGGGGGTCTGCCGCCCGGTTTTCAAAAAGGTACCCTCTTCTAATTACCGAAAGTTACCGTCATACCCACTTTTATGATGAATTTTGGCGGAAAACCACCCATTTTTTGCCATTTTTCACCAATTTCTGGATAACCCACCCTTGTTTATGGAAAATCTGCCGAAAAAGGGACCCTTGTTTAGAGAATTTGGGGCCCAAAAACCCACCCATATGGGCGGCACATACCCGTACCCTCAACATGTTATGTACCCCCCCCCCCCGGGGATACAGACTGCGCAAAATAAAACTGACAGGAGCGTAAGTCTGGTCTTTGTATTGGATAAATCATGCCATTACTTGAAGAGCTGTGAGTACTGCCATTCAACTTACTTCCCAATGCCTGTGTGAAGTCGATGGGGGTCTGTGATATTCTTTTGCTGCAACTTATATCAATTTCGTATTTTTTGCAGATGGATGCAATATTGTGTGTGGCCATGGTGCTGAATGCTTCAACGTGCCTGGTTCATTACCAACGTGTCGTTGTCTTAAAGCTGGTTCTATTTATGAAAATGGAAAGTGCGTAAAACCCACAGGCAAGATCGTGAAAGTATCTGGCCTAAAATTGAAGCAAGCATACGTAAAAGAGTACAGTGATCCATACACAGAACCATTCAGATTGAAAGCAGTCGAAATCGAAAATGTTCTTTACGTTGTTGTTTGTACGAAGATCTTTGGTTGTATGGGCATTCGGGTTTTGAGGATGACTGAAGGAAGCATTGTCGTTGATTACGGTGTTGTAATGAACAGTGCAGCGAAAAATATCACAAATAAACAAATTCTTGATGTTTCAAAACAATCTCTGAAGGATACAAAAATGGTCTTGTTTGGAGCAGATCAGACCAGCACACTTGCAGCTCAGGGTAATTGCCATATACAGTTTTTTTAGTTGCGGGGCTATTCGAAACGGTGCATTTGCAATTCCTCTACCATTTCCATCAATAGCACATTTTTCCGCGAACTTAAGAAATTTCAAACTTTTCATTATTTTGGGTAGTGGACAGGGCGTACATACAATGTAAGACACCGCTTCCATCATTACATGGAAAGACACACTTCTTTGAATCACGGAAATTTCAAATTTTTCATTATTTTGGGGAATTGGAAACAGAGCATATGCAATGTGACGACATCGTTAGGCCTAGTCTTTGCAAGCCACGTATGTAACAGAATAGAAGATTTGTCGAGTCTCTTTTATTCTAAGTTAAGGAGGTCGCTTTGAGCGTCAGTTCACTTAGCAAATTCAAAGTTTTTTAATCAATAAATCAATCATCAATCAATCAATCAATCAATCAATCAATCAATCAATCAATCAATCAATCAATCAATCAATCAAACTCTAAGAAGATGGTCTAACCTTACGTAGAAAGTAACAATCAGATGGGATGCGCCGAAATCCGGCACACAGATGGCCTAGGTAGTCTCTTTTGAAGCTGGATTGTAACGAGCCTTAGTTTGGAGCCATAACCATAATTCAGTTTAGTGTGTCAAACTGAAACTCTTGTGGTCAGTCTAATGAGACACAAGCCACTGTCACTGCATAAAATACCAAAATATTAGTTTAAGAATTTTCCTTTTTTCTTAGAGAGCAATATTTGCGATGTTGGAGGAGACGATTGTTATTCGACTGAAACATGTGTTGCTGGACAAAACGGAGATTACAGTTGTGCATGCAAGAAAGGAGCCGAGAAAGATGGTGCACATTGCCAGTGGAAACCAAAGAGTAAGTCTAGAAGCACAGAATCATATTGATAACATTCTCTGCAACTCACGAGTATGATTTGAGGAAAGGTATCAATTTAAAAATTTTGGTATGAGGAAAAGTGTCGATTTTCACCATTTTGGTACGATGGTTGAGCAGGTAGGCTATTTCTTGGAAAATTGGTGTAAGGTCTGGTGCTCATTAACGAACATTGCTACAGGGGATGGGTATGTTTTGAAGCTTTGACGGCCCCCCCTCCCCCCCCCCCCCACTGACGAAGATCTGGTCAAATGCCCGGAATTACAATGGTCCAGTTGTAAAGAGCATCGTCTTGATATAGGTCTTAGAATTCAAATTTTCCTCTAGTAGAAATGGGTAGCCTTTTGACTTGCAACGCAAAGTTAGTTTTGTATTTGCGAGGTTGGAGCTTTATCACTTTAACTCTGTAACTTGGTTGGTGGCAACTTTGCCTTCATGCTGTAGATTTGAAATGAAATGGAACTTGATTTCTGGAAAGGACAGGTGGAGGAGAATGGTTCAGTATGCCTGCACGATTCAGTAATACATACAAATGTACTAAGATTTAATCATACCTGCCAGTTAACTGTGTTGAATTTCTCTTGAATCCTATCTCCATATCTCTTCGTCATCGTTTAGTTCGGCCCAAATTCTGTTGTGTTGAAATTCTGTTGTGTTGTTGCAGTTGTATTGAATACACAGTGTGGAGAAGAAAAATAATATCATTTCTTCTCAACACTGTACATTCAATACAACTGCAACAACACAGCAGAATTTCAACACAACAGAATTTAGGGCTAACTAAACGATGACGCAGAGATATGGAGATATGGATTCAAGAGAAATTCAACACAGTTAACTAGCAGGTATGATTAAATCTTAGTACATTTGTATGTATTACTAAATCGTGCAGGCAAACTGAACCATTCTCCGCCACCTGTGTGGATAGTTCAAAAGACGTTTTATCCCGAAAATCCTTGAAAATGGGCATGAAAATCGACCGAAAATTCTTAAACCTTTCTCCTACATGTATTCATTTCTCCTACGTGGGCCTTTCTCCTACATGTATTCATTATGACTTGTTACTTTTCTTTCAATCCACACAGCAAACGTGGCAGCAATCGTCGTTCCTGTCGTCTTGATTGTGATCATTCTCATCATTGCTGGCATTTTGGCTGCAAGGAAATACGGTCGCAGTCTGAGCGTGCGACTCAATGCCAGAGGACAAGAGCTCCCATTTTCAATCTTCAGAGCTTCAAGATCGAATTCAGCTGTGGACTTAAATACTGGAAACAGTAATGAAGTAAAGGGTACTGATTCAGTGTGATGTTCCGTTGTTGACGCACCCCTGTCTGGGGGCCCTGACACATTCTATCCTTGTGAAAACAATGAAATAAAATATGTTATCTCATTTTTTCTTTTCTATTTTTATGAGGCCCCCAAAGGGATCTCGGGCCCTGTGTCCCCAGGATATATTTTAATGGGCTCAGGGCTCTCACAGGCAACATTGCCGTGCTCCAGGGCTCAACTGCATGCTTTTCAGGGTTCCAGGGGCTCCATCTCTTAAAATTCTTGAAAAAACCATGGAAATTATTTTCACGCTTTCAAAGTGATAGGCCCCAGAGCTTCATGGATGCCCTTTTGGAGGCCTCTTTTATGATAGGAACTTGTCCCCAGACCACTACGTTTGAGCACGAGGCTGCGTTCTTGCTTCTTCTGCATATTATCATTATCAAGGACATATCGGACAAAGAGGAGAATTGTTTTATCACATTCGATCACCTCTGCTAAGGCCAACAAAAACAGTTCAGTGTTTTATTCGCAGGCATTTTAGGTAGCGTCTACTTTTGAGACAGACTTCACACATTTTCAGACCATGTTTACACCGTACCAGCACAGTCTTGATCCATTACACAATTATTATGGTTTCTAGTCTGCGCACATGCCGTTATGGTTCAGGAACGTTTATATTCCAGGAAAGGGTATTCTATTGGTCGAGGAAAAATCACTCAGATCTGTAGAGAGAACTATTAAATCCTGAAAGAGAGCAACAATAGGCCGCTTTATTACCAGACGAACAGATCAGTTCGTTTCTGTATCGTTAATTTGTTCTTCGCACGAACCGAATTGAAGAGTGTGAGATGACACCCGTTTTTAGTTATTCGACGTTGCTCTTTACTGCATATACTTTTGAGTTATTAACTTATTTCTTTCCTTTCAGGTTTTAAGATTAATTCGTTTTTCTCTTGCAGGCCTCAACAGGTTTCTCTCTAGATACAGGTTTATTCTGGTCGTTGTTCTTTTACAGGAGTTAACAGCCTTCTTTCTACAGATTATGGTTTTGTTTGTTGCGTCTATGGGTTAAATATGATAAGTCCGTTATTCAAAGCTATTATCAAATTTTGTATCACAAATCATTTGTTTAAAAATCCCTTTGTTGGTATACCATTAAAGCTCTATTAAGGCCCCCTTTCTAATAAGCCCTTTCCCTCTGAGCCAAAATTTTTGATAAGCCCCCCTCTTTTAAGCCCCCCCACTTCTATCAAATTCCAGAATTTACCAAATATTTTCCATGCATGTTAATTTTGATATGCCTTGGGAAAAAAACTGTGTCAAATTTATGTATCTGACCGGTAAAATTGTATCCTGATGCTGCAAAATATGGGGTGAAACAACCGAAAGGCTTCCAATACATCCTCGTCATTTAATTTTGTGAATAAGTCTCCCTCTCTAATAAGTCCCCTCTCTATCAAGCCCCCTTTCTGGAGTGTCCAAAATAAAATAAGTTCCCCGGTGGCGTAAAAGAGCTTTTACGGTAAGGAGCATAGTGGTAGGAATAGTGTTAGGAACAGTGCCAACGTGGGAGGCTGATTAGCGACACTTGTGCTATAGATCCAAAGTTGTAGCGGTACAGTGTAAACCGGGTCTTGGCTGAATCTGACTTTAAAGGACAAGTCTGGGGTTGGTGTAATTAATGATAAAATACAAGATAATACTGCTATGGTGTACCATACTTTTTCCACTATTTTTCGCCTTCTCTTTGTGAAATTTCACATTCAAATAAGTGATTTGAGCTTAGTGATGTCGTATCGCCCAAACGAAAATTAGGCTGTCCTTGTATCTTCTCACCTCTTAACCGTTGCTAGCTTCTTTACTATGCAAGAAGACGGCGATACAGCGACCAGATTGGGCTTAAATTTTCACCACGTTCATTCGGCCATCGGGAAGCTCAAAATGTGCAACTAGCAAGAAATATCTAAATTTTCCAGTAGTTTTTGCATGGAAATTTAGGGGAAACGGACAGTTTTCTCGGGTAAATTGAAGGGAAACGGAAATTTCCATTTCTCTCTTGGGAAACTGTTAGGAAAGTGTCCGTTTCCCCAAAATTTCCAACACACAGTACATGGGGAAATTTCACCATTTTTACAAAGTAAGAATTCGTATCAGTAGTTATGAGTCTGCTTTGTGTAGCCTGCGTGCAGACTCTACTGACTTAGGGATCAGTAGAGTCTGCACGCAGGCTAGCTTTGTGGCGTTAATCATACCAAACCGACAGAGCAGAAACTGCGTAAAATGACGTCAGCGACCAATCTGAGATAAGGAAGTGTTTGGATAGATGAGCTTTTTGAGATGATAAATCAAGAGTTTTAAGTCCTAGAAAGAAAATATCAAGTGTTGCCTAATTTTGGGATCTGTTGCAGGGAGCTAACGGGGCTCAAAGTTGCGAGTTTTCGCGCATGCGTGCGCAGTTTCTGCTCGGTCTACCAAACCCGGACTTGTCCTTTAATAATAAAAAACCATTGTAGCATATTTTTTAAAATTTTTAATGCAGGGAAGTAGTTTTGTCATTTCACTGTTTTTATCAATGAATTTAATCAATGAAAATCCCATGCAGTTTTAACTGGTTTCACTTCTGTGTTAAATCGGCGAAAGCTCTCTTACATCCAATTCAATCCAATTCAAGTGATCAGTCTCTTCATGAAACATTATTTATTGCTTTAATTTCATTTGCTTTTTATTTCATTCCATGAATTGTGTCATGTGCAAAAATGCGTTCAATTTGGATGATCCCTGCTAAATTTATGGCCATATCATTAGGCGGTAGTCTCCATGTTTACAGCTCACATGAATGCAACAGAACGTGCAGGTCAGGACTGTTCCAGAAAGTTCACACTGCACCGTTTTTGTACAAAAACGGCGAGAAAAACCTCCGTTTTTGTGAAAGTGTTCAAATTGATCTGCACAGAAACGCCACAAAAACGGAGGTTTTCGAAAACGATATTGAAAGTGGATATCCACAAACACGGAGGTTTTGAAAACGCTCTGAATTAATGTGAACACACAAATACGGAGGTTTTTGAAAACGCTCCAATATTCAACAATGAGCTTCGCAGAACCGGAGCAATGTGAATAAACAAAACGGATATTTTTGGCTCCGTATTTGTTATCATGAGGATCAATGTGAACGGACAGAAGCGGATGTTTTTCCCTCCGTTTTGTACAGAAACGGAGTAATGTGAACGAGTAGCATCTATGCAACAGAAACGGATCATAAAAAACACGGAGCAGTGTGAACGGGGCCTTAGAAGGCCACAATGCCTTATTGAAAGTAAATCTATTGATTTAAGAACTATCAAATTATCAATTATCAATATTAAATAATTCTTATCTACCAAATACTGGACTACTGCCATTTAAATATGATGCTCGGCATTTCATCACAATTTACTAAATAATTGCCCAAGGTAAATCATTTAATATCTTACATCAAAGGCAATTAGGAATGATGGTCCCAAAGCCTAGCGTCCAATCTACACAAATAAAGCACATTAAACAGATAATATTCCAGTTATCAGGTTCTAGGCATATTTCACGGGTAATATCCTAGCAATTCTAACTGTAGTTGATTTGCTTTCTCTCTATAGGAGCCAAATAACGAATGCTCCCACTGTTTACAAGTTACCAGTAAAAAATGAGGAAACAGACGTTTTAGTTCTTCTACAAAAGTTTTTGATTCGAAAGACAGCATTATACAGTTCGCAAAAATTCGATGAACTTCGAGTGTATACAACAGAACTACAAGCTCTACACAGAGTCTTTCGCATAAAGCTGTCCAAAGTTATCACTCCATCGAGACTCGGACTACGGTCATGGTATGCCGGCACATTTTGCAAGGGGTGAAAAATGTGACGATAGCAAAATTTGAGTTAGCGTTCACACTATACCAGCACATTTGAAAACGGTGGGAAATTTGACGGTAAAAACTCGCTGCAAGTCTTTGATGCCAAAGAAATGTACCTACACCCTAAGAATCGACCAGTCTCATTCCAAAAGCGTCGAAAAATATTCTGTTTACATCATTTATGTACATCATATTTTACATCATCATCATATTTTACATCATCATCATATTTTACATCAGAGTGTTCACAAGATGCTGTTTCAAAATTAAAAGTGTGCCAGTTAGAGTTCCATTTTCAAAATCTACCGTTTTCAAAATCTGCCAGCTACAATTGTGACGTTTTCGTGTGAAAGGGAGGCTTATACCTCACATTTTGCACCCTTTCCAAAAAGTGCCGGCATCATTTGAGCGCAGTATTAATCGAAGAAGAGCTAAGAGAGGTATTCTAAATTTTGAGATGAATCGTCTTACCGAGGCTTTGCTTATTAGGAAGCAGTCACGAAGACAGGTTGTAATTTGGAGCAGGATTGGCCACAAAGCGTTCTCTTTGGTTCCAATTATTGATTAGAGAGCCTTTTCATGTCTCAAAAGTTTCCTTAGGATCAGAAAGCAACAGCCTTGATTGAAAATAATAATCTTTTCCGTTGGAATACTGGAACAGTAAATTGAGCTAAACTTCACACTGTAAATTACATACAAATTCTCAAATTAAGTTGAAGTTTTATCACTGACTGTAACAACTTCTGAATTGAAAATAACATTCAAGTATGACACATCGAGTCTCCTTAGTTCATTCTTTCACTTCTGGTCACGTCAATCTGCGACGCACGGGGATAAAAATTGCCACTCCATATATTAGAAACGAAGTAATGAACAAGGAGGACCTGATGCATCATACGTCAATCTTATTTTTACATCTGTTTTTCCTACTACCCGTGGTTCACCCCACGAAATGAGTCAGGATTTTCAGGATGAATGGTATTGATAGTACCATTCATTCTGGTTTTCAAACATAGCGGAAACATTGTCTAGTGACTCAAGGAATATGGACCCACCTGTCGCACATTTCTAATGAAGACATTGTCACTAAATTATATCAACAGATCATGCAAATCAGCCGTTTTGAATGTTCCAGTATTACTACTACCTCCATCATTAGATGCCGCTGATGCATTCATTTGTTGAGGCATCAACATACCTGCAGGGCTCTGCTGTTGATACAAGTTCGTTGGTTGTTGTTGCGGTTGTGCATGAGGTGTTGCATGTTGTGGTCCACCCATTAAATGCTGTGTTTGTGTTTGAAACATGGTTATTGACTGTGTTTGACTTTGGATGAGCCCGCCTGGCATTTGAGAGTTACCAAAATTCATCATCGATGGTTGTACGCCTGCCAACAAGAAAAAGTAGTGATATGAACGGCTTGAAGCAAAAACATTAGCGCAACAGGGCAACGTATTCCGGAAAGCTCTCTGAATGGCCCATTTTGATAACATTTTTTCACATCAAATATCATTGGGTTAAAAGCGACAGAATTTGAATTCTTTCTACATAGTGATGAGGTGTTCAAGATAATGATCACTAAACTAGCAATAACGTTAGTTAGTGAGTGCAGCGTTTTGGGAAATGCGAACAAACTGCACCATCATATAAAATGGAATAACAGAAATAGGCCTTTCTCATTCTGCTGATATTACAAGATGCCTTTGCCCCCCTCCCCTGTGTACGCAACCAGTTCAGTCTGTTTTTGCCACTCTTCCTGCCCACTATCTGAAGACCATGACGAAGTCACACAAACACGCATTCATTCTAGATAATGATTCATTCATTCATTCTTGATAACAGCGCCTCTGATGATTTTGTTATTTTGTGATAAAAATAGGTTATTTGGAGCAAATCAAATAGCAGGATTGTGATGTTTTCACAAACAAACACAAAGAGAGACTCGGAGAGACTTCACAGCTTGCTGATTCTTTTGAAATATTATGTGTTCTTACGTCATGCGCTGATCAAGATGCCGAACACGGTTTGCCATAATCGAATCGATGGAATGGCCGTTGCTCTGGAAATAATTCTGCTGTGGATAAATCGAGAAGCTCAAAACAAACACTTTAAGGACCTTATTTAAGCTTTTTTGAAGGTATCTGAACAATAATCTGGGGTTAGCAAGTGTGGTAATGTGAAAAAAGCACGGTTTGTTTGCGGCGAAAATGGGCCTAAGTTGCAAACAGAGGAGCTTTCTCATCGCAGCTTCCAAAATGAAATGGCTCGTTATTCTTCGAATGTCGGAAATAAATTGCAAATGATGATCAAAATAGGTAAAGTATGTGGTTTTACATCGAATTTTGACACTCCGAAGCCATTTACTACGCGCAAAACCGTGCGGACAGTTGACTCCGCGCGGAATTTCCATGCAGATCCCAGAGTAGAGGCAGAGCAACGAACTCACTCTGGAGACGAGACTGGCACTGAATTGATTTGACCACATATCGACAGAGAGCAAGAAAGAAAGAAAGAGACAGCGATATCGCACCTTGCTAATTGTTTTGATATATCATGCAGCTAACGCTGCAAATACTGTAGAGTGAGGATCAAAGCAACAAACATGCTTTCTTTGCTTTCACTTATTTGGCAAGTCCATTAATAACAACAGTTTGACATAATCAGTACGTTAGTGGCCTAAGGTCATACATAGACAAGAATTAAATCATTTTCCTGTCTTTTTTCGAATCGTTCACGATATATTATCAACCCATACAATACAATTAAGAATGAGTAAGCCATCCATAATCAACTTCGTATTGTCTCGAGGGCCCCTTGAAAATTGGCATCTGCTGAAGATTCATGCTCCTTAGATATATCATATCAAATCGAATCGAATCGAATCGAATCGAATCGAATAAAATCAAATCAAATCAAATCAAATCAAATCAAATCAAATCAAATCAAATCAAATAGAAGCAACAAAATTTAAATCACTTGCAAATCACACTGCCAAGAAGTCACCATTCATGTAAAAAACATCGGTTGGCCCAAGAGGTTGACAATGTCCCGTGGAACTTATACATGTAACAGCAGTTCTACATGGTGACAATGTCAAGAGTATAAAATCATCATTGTGCTATACAACCTGAATATGATTAACCATCATACCTTGCTGCTGTTGAGCCGGCCTGTTTTGCATCTGCATAGCACCCATCGCCATTCCTTGATTCATGCTAAACGGATCAAAACTAGGGTCAGAAATCGAACCCTGACCCATGGTATTCTGACCAATCAATGCACTCTGACCTGCCATACTTTGACCTCGCATCCCACTTTGACTCATCATTGTACTTTGGCCTATGTTCTCGTGACCTAACATGCTTTGACCCAATGTATTTTGTCCTGTATTATAGGAATCCCGAATCATGCCTTGATATGGCTGTGATGTAATCTGGCCACTCCCCATACTTCCTAAGGACTGGTGTGACATTGATGACGATGCTACAACGAAATAGTACTATATGATAATGCAAACAATAGTTTACTAAGGAGATGGGAAACATTAATACATAATCAGGAAGGTGGTCGAGGAATAATTTGTCTGCTGGACCTGAGACATTGACCAGCAGTTCATTTTGAAATGTTATTCAAATACTGATCTGAACTTAGACAAGCTTTCAAGCTTTCACTCCTTCAGGAAATGTAACTATCTAGTATGGAACGCCATGACTGCCTTATGTCATGGATCAAAATTGCTTTCTGCGATTTAATCATTGCCTTATGTCAATTACTCATTCAACTCGGCCATCATACAAGTTCTTTGTGTGCATTGGATACTCCATCATGTGCTTTCTTTGTCCTGTGCTGTTATTCTTGGCAATGATCATGTCTTCTTCATGTTACGTTATGTCATTATTGCATTCAGCTGTGACCAATAACCTTTGCCTTATGATGTGGTGTCGTTCAGTTCTGCTATTTCATCATTACGTTATGCTATTTGACCATTATACGATTTCATCGTTACGTTATACTATTTCATCATTATACTATTTCATCATTATACTATTTCATCATTATACCATTTTATCATTATACTATTTCATCATTATACTATTTCATCATTATACTATTTCATCATTATACTATTTCATCATTATACTATTTCATCATTATACTATTTCATCATTATACTATTTTGTCTTTATACTATTTTGTCTTTATACTATTTCATCATTATACTATTTCATCATTATACTATTCTATCTTTATACTATTTCATCATTATACTATTTCATCATTATACTATCCAATTCAACAAATTATAAGGAAAAGTGGTTTCAGCGACATTTTATCCTCGTGAAAGCTTTTGAGCTCTTTGAAAACGGTCATCCAATTCAATGAAAGACGTAGAATTGGGACTGAGGTAGATAGTATGAAATTTTTGGCGGCCAAGATGGCGGAAAGTGGAGAGAATGAAAAGCTGCAAACTGTTCTCAACAAAATTGGCCTTGGAGCACTCATAGAAAGATTTAGAGGCGAAAGGGTAGATCTTAATACGGTGATTGCAGCAACAGACGCTGAGCTAACTCGTTTGGGAGTAGTGACAATAGGAGACAGGGCAAGGCTACGCGACATTTGTAGAAAAGAGGTGCAGCAGCACGCGGCTGCTGCTGGCGTTCAAGAAAGGTCAACAACTTCGACTTCAATAGCACCACGAAGGTCATATCCCGATATTTTACGGGAACGGGCTTCATTATTCTCAAGCAGAGGCAGTAGAAGCAGAGGTGGTGGAAATCGCAGACATGTGCCATCAGCAGCCTCACATAGAAAGAAAATTTCCCGACCATGGACAGTGCAATTCTACTGTTTGTCAAGCAAATTTGCTTTCAAAGTTCCAACACAGACCGAGAAAGAGATATTGCACAACGCTGGACTTGGTCTTCGAAAAATCAAGCTTGATTTATCTGATGATGAGAATGAAGTGCGACAGAAATTAACTTCTTCGAGAGTCCACCGTAGCGCTAGCCTGTAAATCTGAGGCGCCGGTATATCTGAGGTTTTGCCTGTAAATATGAGGTCGGCAAGATCAGACGTATTATTCATAGGTGACGAGTAGTCATAATCTATTGTAAGACAGACAAAGGTGAAACACAAGGTCTGGCTTCAAAAGAAACAATAGGCCTTTCCGGGGGTCAAAATCTCTCACGAATGGACATCTTTCTGAGAGGAAATCGTTAAGAAATCAGTGAGGAAATCCATAGTAAAGGTTGAAAATTAACTTCGTACGGGGATCCGTGAGAACAAGTATCCAATTTACTTTCGTTTCGTTTTGTTTTCATGTCCTGGATTTGGCTGGTATCGGTCGTAAGAAATTACTCATGTTGCTCAAATGCTTTTTCTATTGCCATAAAGCTTTTCAATTTTTCAACAAGGAACTTGAAAGTTGTTTCGTAATTAAGAATAAAGATTTTCGCATTTCTAGGACTAAAACGTTGTTATTTTGTTGTGCCTTGTTTTAAATGCTTGAATTATCAACGTATGGTCGTTAACACTGGCCTGGTGAAGATATATATGTTTCTAGACACAGACATGGGAACCCCAGGGTGCTTGGCCTACGACCAAACAGGAAAGTGCCGCTGGAAGGTTTAAAAAGCTACCCTGTCCCGAAGTCAAATTCCTAAAAATGATACCCTGTCCCGGACCAAAATGAACAATTAAAATAAACCGATACTAATATTGGGTTCTTAGGTTAGATATTTCGAGATTTGGAAAAGATGTCGCAGACTTACAAAAAAAATTAACAAACCGAGAAATAATATGCGACCAAAATGAAAAATGAACTAAACCGATAGTAAGATTGGGTTGTTAGGTAAGATAATTCTAGATTTGGGAAAGATGTCGCAGACTTTTGAAAAAAATTAAGAAACCGAGAGATAATAAGCGACCAAAATGAAAAATAAACTAAACCGATAGGAAGATTGGGTCATTAGGTAAGATATTTCTAGATTTGGGAAAGATGTCGCAGACTTTTAAAAAAATTAAGAAACCGAGAAATAATTTGCGACCAAAATGAAAACTAAACTAAACCGATAGTAAGATTGGGTTGTTAGGTAAGATAATTCTAGACTTGGGAAAGATGTCGCAGACTTTTGAAAAAAATTAAGAAACCGAGAGATAATAAGCGACCAATATGAAAAATAAACTAAACCGATAGGAAGATTGGGTCATTAGGTAAGATATTTCTAGATTTGGGAAAGATGTCGTACATATTTAGAAAAAATTAAGAAACCGATAAATAATATGCGACCAAAATGAAAAATAAACTAAACCGACAGTAAGATTGGATTCTTAGGTTAGATATTTCGATAATTTGGGAGAGATGTCGCAGACTATTAAAAAATATTAAGAAACCAACAAATAATATGCGACCAAAATGAAAAATAAACTAAACCGATAGTAAGATTGGTTTATTAGGCAAGATATTTCTAGATTTGGGAAAGATGTCGCAGACTTTTAAAAAAAATTAAGAAACCAAGAAATAATATGCGACCAAAATGAAAAATAAACTAAACCGATAGTAAGATTGGGTAATTAGGTAAGATATTTCTAGATTTGGGAAAGATGTCGCAGACTTTTAAAAAAAATTAAGAATTAATATGCGAAAAAAATAAAAAATAAACTAAACCGATAGTAAGATTGGGTTATTAGGTAAGATATTTCTAGATTTGGGAAAGATGTCGCAGACTTTTAAAAAAAATTAAGAAACCAAGAAATAATATGCGACCAAAATAAAAAATAAACTAAACCGATAGTAAGATTGGGTAATTAGGTAAGATATTTCTAGATTTGCGAAAGATGTCGCACACATTTAAAAAAATTAAGAAACCAAGAAATAATATGCGACCAAAATGAAAAATAAACTAAACCGATAGTAAGATAGGGTTATTAGGTTAGATATTTCTAGATTTGGGAAAGATGTCGCATACATTCAAAAAAAATTAACAAACCGAGAAATGATATGCGACCAAAATGAAAAATAAACTAAACCGATAGTAAGATTGGGTTGTTAGGTCAGATAATTCTAGATTTGGGAAAGATGTCGCAGACTTTTAAAAAAAATTAAGAAACCGAGAAATAATATGCGACCAAAATGAAAAATAAACTAAACCGATAGTAAGATTGGGTAATTAGGTAAGATATTTCTAGATTTGCGAAAAATGTCGCACACATTCAAAAAAATTAAGAAACCAAGAAATAATATGCGACCAAAATGAAAAATAAACTAAACCGATAGTAAGATAGGGTTATTAGGTTAGATATTTCTAGATTTGGGAAAGATGTCGCATACATTCAAAAAAAATTAACAAACCGAGAAATAATATGCGACCAAAATGAAAAATAAACTAAACCGATAGTAAGATTGGGTTGTTAGGTCAGATAATTCTAGATTTGGGAAAGATGTCGCAGACTTTTGAAAAAAATTAAGAAACCGAGAAATAATAAGCGACCAAAATGAAAAATAAACTAAACCGATAGGAAGATTGGGTTATTAGGTAAGATATTTCTAGATTTGGGAAAGATGTCGCATACATTAAAAAAAAATAAGAAACCAAGGAATAATATGCGACCAAAATGAAAAATAAACTAAACCGATAGTAAGATTGGGTTCTTAGGTTAGATATTTCGAGATTTGGAAAAGATGTCGCAGACTTACAAAAAAAATTAACAAACCGAGAAATAATATGCGACCAAAATGAAAAATGAACTAAACCGATAGTAAGATTGGGTTGTTAGGTAAGATAATTCTAGATTTGGGAAAGATGTCGCAGACTTTTGAATAAAATTAAGAAACCGAGAGATAATAAGCGACCAAAATGAAAAATAAACTAAACCGATAGGAAGATTGGGTCATTAGGTAAGATATTTCTAGATTTGGGAAAGATGTCGCAGACTTTTAAAAAAATTAAGAAACCGAGAAATAATTTGCGACCAAAATGAAAACTAAACTAAACCGATAGTAAGATTGGGTTGTTAGGTAAGATAATTCTAGACTTGGGAAAGATGTCGCAGACTTTTGAAAAAAATTAAGAAACCGAGAGATAATAAGCGACCAATATGAAAAATAAACTAAACCGATAGGAAGATTGGGTCATTAGGTAAGATATTTCGAGATTTGGGAAAGATGTCGTACATATTTAGAAAAAATTAAGAAACCGATAAATAATATGCGACCAAAATGAAAAATAAACTAAACCGACAGTAAGATTGGATTCTTAGGTTAGATATTTCGATAATTTGGGAGAGATGTCGCAGACTTTTAAAAAAATTAAGAAACCAAGAAATAATATGCGACCAAAATGAAAAATAAACTAAACCGATAGTAAGATTGGGTAATTAGGTAAGATATTTCTAGATTTGGGAAAGATGTCGCAGACTTTTAAAAAAAATTAAGAAACCAAGAATTAATATGCGACCAAAATGAAAAATAAACTAAACCGATAGTAAGATTGGTTTATTAGGCAAGATAGTTCTAGATTTGGGAAAGATGTCGCAGACTTTTAAAAAAAATTAAGAATTAAAATGCGAAAAAAATAAAAAATAAACTAAACCGATAGTAAGATTGGGTTATTAGGTAAGATATTTCTAGATTTGGGAAAGATGTCGCAGACTTTTAAAAAAAATTAAGAAACCAAGAAATAATATGCGACCAAAATGAAAAATAAACTAAACCGATAGTAAGATTGGGTAATTAGGTAAGATATTTCTAGATTTGCGAAAGATGTCGCACACATTTAAAAAAATTAAGAAACCAAGAAATAATATGCGACCAAAATGAAAAATAAACTAAACCGATATTAAGATAGGGTTATTAGGTTAGATATTTCTAGATTTGGGAAAGATGTCGCATACATTCAAAAAAAATTAACAAACGGAGAAATAATATGAGACCAAAATGAAAAATAAACTAAACCGATAGTAAGATTGGGTTGTTAGGTCAGATAATTCTAGATTTGGGAAAGATGTCGCAGACTTTTGAAAAAAATTAGGAAACCGAGAAATAATAAACGACCAAAATGAAAAATAAACTAAACCGATAGGAAGATTGGGTTATTAGGTAAGATATTTCTAGATTTGGGAAAGATGTCGCATACATAAAAAAAAATAAGAAACCAAGGAATAATATGCGACCAAAATGAAAAATAAACTAAACCGATAGTAAGATTGGGTTGTTAGGTAAGATAATTCTAGATTTGGGAAAGATGTCGCAGACTTTTGAAAAAAATTAAGAAACCGAGAGATAATAAGCGACCAAAATGAAAAATAAACTAAACCGATAGTAAGATTGGGTCATTAGGTAAGATATTTCTAGATTTGGGAAAGATGTCGCAGAATTTTAAAAAAATTAAGAAACCGAGAGATAATAAGCGACCAAAATGAAAAATAAACTAAACCGATAGTAAGATTGGGTAATTAGGTAAGATATTTCTAGATTTGGGAAAGATGTCGCAGACTTTCAAAAAAATTAAGAAGCCAAGAAATAATATGCGACCAAAATGAAAAATAAACTAAACCGATAGTAAGATTGGGATATTAGGTAAGATATTTCTAGATTTTGGAAAGATGTCGCAGACTTTTAAAAAAAATTAAGAAACCAAGAAATAATATGCGACCAAAATGAAAAATAAACTAAACCGATAGTAAGATTGGTTTATTAGGCAAGATAGTTCTAGATTTGGGAAAGATGTCGCAGACTTTTAAAAAAAATTAAGAAACCAAGAAATAATATGCGACCAAAATGAAAAATAAACTAAACCGATAGTAAGATTGGGTTATTAGGTAAGATATTTCTAGATTTGGGAAAGATGTCGCAGACTTTTAAAAAAAATTAAGAAACCAAGAAATAATATGCGACCAAAATGAAAAATAAACTAAACCGATAGTAAGATTGCTTTATTAGGCAAGATATTTCTAGATTTGGGAAAGATGTCGCAGACTTTTGAAAAAAATTAAGAAACCAAGAAATAATATGCGACCAAAATGAAAAATAAACTAAACCGATAGTAAGATTGGGTAATTAGGTAAGATATTTCTAGATTTGGGAAAGATGTCGCAGACTTTTAATAAAAATTAAGAAACAAAGAAATAATATGCGAAAAAAATAAAAAATAAACTAAACCGATAGTAAGATTGGGCTATTAGGTAAGATATTTCTAGATTTGCGAAAGATGTCGCAGACTTTTAAAAAAAATTAAGAAACCAAGAAATAATATGCGACCAAAATGAAAAATAAACTAAACCGACAGTAAGATTGGATTCTTAGGTTAGATATTTCGATAATTTGGGAGAGATGTCGCAGACTTTTCAAAAAATTAAGAAACCAAGAAATAATATGCGACCAAAATGAAAAATAAACTAAACCGATAGTAAGATTGGGATATTAGGTAAGATATTTCTAGATTTGGGAAAGATGTCGCAGACTTTTAAAAAAAATTAAGAAACGAAGAAATAATATGCGACCAAAATGAATAATAAACTAAACCGATAGTAAGATTGGGTTATTAGGTAAGATATTTCTAGATTTGGGAAAGATGTCGCAGACTTTTAAAAAAAATTAAGAAACCAAGAAATAATTTGCAACCAAAATGAAAATAAACTAAACCGATAGTAAGATTGGGTAATTAGGTAAGATATTTCTAGATTTGGGACAGATGTCGCAGACTATTAAAAAATATTAAGAAACCAACAAATAATATGCGACCAAAATGAAAAATAAACTAAACCGATAGTAAGATTGGTTTATTAGGCAAGATATTTCTAGATTTGGGAAAGATGTCGCAGACTTTTAAAAAAAATTAAGAAACCAAGAAATAATATGCGACCAAAATGAAAAATAAACTAAACCGATAGTAAGATTGGGTAATTAGGTAAGATATTTCTAGATTTGGGAAAGATGTCGCAGACTTTTAAAAAAAATTAAGAAACCAAGAAATAATATGCGACCAAAATGAAAAATAAACTAAACTGATGGTAAGATTGGGTTATTAGGTAAGATTTTTCTAGATTTGGGAAAGATGTCGCAGACTTTTAAAAAAAATTAAGAATTAATATGCGAAAAAAATAAAAAATAAACTAAACCGATAGTAAGATTGGGTTATTAGGTAAGATATTTCTAGATTTGGGAAAGATGTCGCAGACTTTTAAAAAAAATTAAGAAACCAAGAAATAATATGCGACCAAAATAAAAAATAAACTAAACCGATAGTAAGATTGGGTAATTAGGTAAGATATTTCTAGATTTGCGAAAGATGTCGCACACATTTAAAAAAATTAAGAAACCAAGAAATAATATGCGACCAAAATGAAAAATAAACTAAACCGATATTAAGATAGGGTTATTAGGTTAGATATTTCTAGATTTGGGAAAGATGTCGCATACATTCAAAAAAAATTAACAAACGGAGAAATAATATGAGACCAAAATGAAAAATAAACTAAACCGATAGTAAGATTGGGTTGTTAGGTAAGATAATTCTAGATTTGGGAAAGATGTCGCAGACTTTTGAAAAAAATTAAGAAACCGAGAGATAATAAACGACCAAAATGAAAAATAAACTAAACCGATAGTAAGATTGGGTCATTAGGTAAGATATTTCTAGATTTGGGAAAGATGTCGCAGAATTTTAAAAAAATTAAGAAACCGAGAGATAATAAGCGACCAAAATGAAAAATAAACTAAACCGATAGTAAGATTGGGTAATTAGGTAAGATATTTCTAGATTTGGGAAAGATGTCGCAGACTTTCAAAAAAATTAAGAAGCCAAGAAATAATATGCGACCAAAATGAAAAATAAACTAAACCGATAGTAAGATTGGGATATTAGGTAAGATATTTCTAGATTTTGGAAAGATGTCGCAGACTTTTAAAAAAAATTAAGAAACCAAGAAATAATATGCGACCAAAATGAAAAATAAACTAAACCGATAGTAAGATTGGTTTATTAGGCAAGATAGTTCTAGATTTGGGAAAGATGTCGCAGACTTTTAAAAAAAATTAAGAAACCAAGAAATAATATGCGACCAAAATGAAAAATAAACTAAACCGATAGTAAGATTGGGTAATTAGGTAAGATATTTCTAGATTTGGGAAAGATGTCGCAGACTTTTAAAAAAAATTAAGAAACCAAGAATTAATATGCGACCAAAATGAAAAATAAACTAAACCGATAGTAAGATTGGGTTATTAGGTAAGATATTTCTAGATTTGGGAAAGATGTCGCAGACTTTTAAAAAAAATTAAGAAACCAAGAAATAATATGCGACCAAAATGAAAAATAAACTAAACCGATAGTAAGATTGCTTTATTAGGCAAGATATTTCTAGATTTGGGAAAGATGTCGCAGACTTTTGAAAAAAATTAAGAAACCAAGAAATAATATGCGACCAAAATGAAAAATAAACTAAACCGATAGTAAGATTGGGTAATTAGGTAAGATATTTCTAGATTTGGGAAAGATGTCGCAGACTTTTAATAAAAATTAAGAAACAAAGAAATAATATGCGAAAAAAATAAAAAATAAACTAAACCGATAGTAAGATTGGGCTATTAGGTAAGATATTTCTAGAGTTGGGAAAGATGTCGCAGACTTTTAAAAAAAATTAAGAAACCAAGAAATAATATGCGACCAAAATGAAAAATAAACTAAACCGACAGTAAGATTGGATTCTTAGGTTAGATATTTCGATAATTTGGGAGAGATGTCGCAGACTTTTCAAAAAATTAAGAAACCAAGAAATAATATGCGACCAAAATGAAAAATAAACTAAACCGACAGTAAGATTGGATTCTTAGGTTAGATATTTCGATAATTTGGGAGAGATGTCGCAGACTTTTCAAAAAATTAAGAAACCAAGAAATAATATGCGACCAAAATGAAAAATAAACTAAACTGATGGTAAGATTGGGCTATTAGGTAAGATTTTTCTAGATTTGGGAATGATGTCGCAGACTTTTAAAAAAAATTAAGAATTAATATGCGAAAAAAATAAAAAATAAACTAAACCGATAGTAAGATTGGGTTATTAGGTAAGATATTTCTAGATTTGGGAAAGATGTCGCAGACTTTTAAAAAAAATTAAGAAACCAAGAAATAATATGCGACCAAAATAAAAAATAAACTAAACCGATAGTAAGATTGGGTAATTAGGTAAGATATTTCTAGATTTGCGAAAGATGTCGCACACATTTAAAAAAATTAAGAAACCAAGAAATAATATGCGACCAAAATGAAAAATAAACTAAACCGATATTAAGATAGGGTTATTAGGTTAGATATTTCTAGATTTGGGAAAGATGTCGCATACATTCAAAAAAAATTAACAAACGGAGAAATAATATGAGACCAAAATGAAAAATAAACTAAACCGATAGTAAGATTGGGTTGTTAGGTAAGATAATTCTAGATTTGGGAAAGATGTCGCAGACTTTTGAAAAAAATTAAGAAACCGAGAGATAATAAACGACCAAAATGAAAAATAAACTAAACCGATAGTAAGATTGGGTCATTAGGTAAGATATTTCTAGATTTGGGAAAGATGTCGCAGAATTTTAAAAAAATTAAGAAACCGAGAGATAATAAGCGACCAAAATGAAAAATAAACTAAACCGATAGTAAGATTGGGTAATTAGGTAAGATATTTCTAGATTTGGGAAAGATGTCGCAGACTTTCAAAAAAATTAAGAAGCCAAGAAATAATATGCGACCAAAATGAAAAATAAACTAAACCGATAGTAAGATTGGGATATTAGGTAAGATATTTCTAGATTTTGGAAAGATGTCGCAGACTTTTAAAAAAAATTAAGAAACCAAGAAATAATATGCGACCAAAATGAAAAATAAACTAAACCGATAGTAAGATTGGTTTATTAGGCAAGATAGTTCTAGATTTGGGAAAGATGTCGCAGACTTTTAAAAAAAATTAAGAAACCAAGAAATAATATGCGACCAAAATGAAAAATAAACTAAACCGATAGTAAGATTGGGTAATTAGGTAAGATATTTCTAGATTTGGGAAAGATGTCGCAGACTTTTAAAAAAAATTAAGAAACCAAGAATTAATATGCGACCAAAATGAAAAATAAACTAAACCGATAGTAAGATTGGGTTATTAGGTAAGATATTTCTAGATTTGGGAAAGATGTCGCAGACTTTTAAAAAAACTTAAGAAACCAAGAAATAATATGCGACCAAAATGAAAAATAAACTAAACCGATAGTAAGATTGCTTTATTAGGCAAGATATTTCTAGATTTGGGAAAGATGTCGCAGACTTTTGAAAAAAATTAAGAAACCAAGAAATAATATGCGACCAAAATGAAAAATAAACTAAACCGATAGTAAGATTGGGTAATTAGGTAAGATATTTCTAGATTTGGGAAAGATGTCGCAGACTTTTAATAAAAATTAAGAAACAAAGAAATAATATGCGAAAAAAATAAAAAATAAACTAAACCGATAGTAAGATTGGGCTATTAGGTAAGATATTTCTAGATTTGGGAAAGATGTCGCAGACTTTTAAAAAAAATTAAGAAACCAAGAAATAATATGCGACCAAAATGAAAAATAAACTAAACCGACAGTAAGATTGGATTCTTAGGTTAGATATTTCGATAATTTGGGAGAGATGTCGCAGACTTTTCAAAAAATTAAGAAACCAAGAAATAATATGCGACCAAAATGAAAAATAAACTAAACCGATAGTAAGATTGGGATATTAGGTAAGATATTTCTAGATTTGGGAAAGATGTCGCAGACTTTTGAAAAAAATTAAGAAACCAAGAAATAATATGCGACCAAAATGAAAAATAAACTAAACCGATAGTAAGATTGGGATATTAGGTAAGATATTTCTAGATTTGGGAAAGATGTCGCAGACTTTTGAAAAAAATTAAGAAACCAAGAAATAATATGCGACCAAAATGAAAAATAAACTAAACCGATAGTAAGATTGGGTAATTAGGTAAGATATTTCTAGATTTGGGAAAGATGTCGCAGACTTTTAATAAAAATTAAGAAACAAAGAAATAATATGCGAAAAAAATAAAAAATAAACTAAACCGATAGTAAGATTGGGCTATTAGGTAAGATATTTCTAGATTTGGGAAAGATGTCGCAGACTTTTAATAAAAATTAAGAAACCAAGAAATAATATGCGACCAAAATGAAAAATAAACTAAACCGACAGTAAGATTGGATTCTTAGGTTAGATATTTCGATAATTTGGGAGAGATGTCGCAGACTTTTCAAAAAATTAAGAAACCAAGAAATAATATGCGACCAAAATGAAAAATAAACTAAACCGATAGTAAGATTGGGATATTAGGTAAGATATTTCTAGATTTGGGAAAGATGTCGCAGACTTTTAAAAAAAATTAAGAAACGAAGAAATAATATGCGACCAAAATGAATAATAAACTAAACCGATAGTAAGATTGGGTTATTAGGTAAGATATTTCTAGATTTGGGAAAGATGTCGCAGACTTTTAAAAAAAATTAAGAAACCAAGAAATAATTTGCAACCAAAATGAAAATAAACTAAACCGATAGTAAGATTGGGTAATTAGGTAAGATATTTCTAGATTTGGGACAGATGTCGCAGACTATTAAAAAATATTAAGAAACCAACAAATAATATGCGACCAAAATGAAAAATAAACTAAACCGATAGTAAGATTGGTTTATTAGGCAAGATATTTCTAGATTTGGGAAAGATGTCGCAGACTTTTAAAAAAAATTAAGAAACCAAGAAATAATATGCGACCAAAATGAAAAATAAACTAAACCGATAGTAAGATTGGGTAATTAGGTAAGATATTTCTAGATTTGGGAAAGATGTCGCAGACTTTTAAAAAAAATTAAGAAACCAAGAAATAATATGCGACCAAAATGAAAAATAAACTAAACTGATGGTAAGATTGGGTTATTAGGTAAGATTTTTCTAGATTTGGGAAAGATGTCGCAGACTTTTAAAAAAAATTAAGAATTAATATGCGAAAAAAATAAAAAATAAACTAAACCGATAGTAAGATTGGGTTATTAGGTAAGATATTTCTAGATTTGGGAAAGATGTCGCAGACTTTTAAAAAAAATTAAGAAACCAAGAAATAATATGCGACCAAAATAAAAAATAAACTAAACCGATAGTAAGATTGGGTAATTAGGTAAGATATTTCTAGATTTGCGAAAGATGTCGCACACATTTAAAAAAATTAAGAAACCAAGAAATAATATGCGACCAAAATGAAAAATAAACTAAACCGATATTAAGATAGGGTTATTAGGTTAGATATTTCTAGATTTGGGAAAGATGTCGCATACATTCAAAAAAAATTAACAAACGGAGAAATAATATGAGACCAAAATGAAAAATAAACTAAACCGATAGTAAGATTGGGTTGTTAGGTAAGATAATTCTAGATTTGGGAAAGATGTCGCAGACTTTTGAAAAAAATTAGGAAACCGAGAAATAATAAACGACCAAAATGAAAAATAAACTAAACCGATAGGAAGATTGGGTTATTAGGTAAGATATTTCTAGATTTGGGAAAGATGTCGCATACATAAAAAAAAATAAGAAACCAAGGAATAATATGCGACCAAAATGAAAAATAAACTAAACCGATAGTAAGATTGGGTTGTTAGGTAAGATAATTCTAGATTTGGGAAAGATGTCGCAGACTTTTGAAAAAAATTAAGAAACCGAGAGATAATAAGCGACCAAAATGAAAAATAAACTAAACCGATAGTAAGATTGGGTCATTAGGTAAGATATTTCTAGATTTGGGAAAGATGTCGCAGAATTTTAAAAAAATTAAGAAACCGAGAGATAATAAGCGACCAAAATGAAAAATAAACTAAACCGATAGTAAGATTGGGTAATTAGGTAAGATATTTCTAGATTTGGGAAAGATGTCGCAGACTTTCAAAAAAATTAAGAAGCCAAGAAATAATATGCGACCAAAATGAAAAATAAACTAAACCGATAGTAAGATTGGGATATTAGGTAAGATATTTCTAGATTTTGGAAAGATGTCGCAGACTTTTAAAAAAAATTAAGAAACCAAGAAATAATATGCGACCAAAATGAAAAATAAACTAAACCGATAGTAAGATTGGTTTATTAGGCAAGATAGTTCTAGATTTGGGAAAGATGTCGCAGACTTTTAAAAAAAATTAAGAAACCAAGAAATAATATGCGACCAAAATGAAAAATAAACTAAACCGATAGTAAGATTGGGTTATTAGGTAAGATATTTCTAGATTTGGGAAAGATGTCGCAGACTTTTAAAAAAAATTAAGAAACCAAGAAATAATATGCGACCAAAATGAAAAATAAACTAAACCGATAGTAAGATTGCTTTATTAGGCAAGATATTTCTAGATTTGGGAAAGATGTCGCAGACTTTTGAAAAAAATTAAGAAACCAAGAAATAATATGCGACCAAAATGAAAAATAAACTAAACCGATAGTAAGATTGGGTAATTAGGTAAGATATTTCTAGATTTGGGAAAGATGTCGCAGACTTTTAATAAAAATTAAGAAACAAAGAAATAATATGCGAAAAAAATAAAAAATAAACTAAACCGATAGTAAGATTGGGCTATTAGGTAAGATATTTCTAGATTTGCGAAAGATGTCGCAGACTTTTAAAAAAAATTAAGAAACCAAGAAATAATATGCGACCAAAATGAAAAATAAACTAAACCGACAGTAAGATTGGATTCTTAGGTTAGATATTTCGATAATTTGGGAGAGATGTCGCAGACTTTTCAAAAAATTAAGAAACCAAGAAATAATATGCGACCAAAATGAAAAATAAACTAAACCGATAGTAAGATTGGGATATTAGGTAAGATATTTCTAGATTTGGGAAAGATGTCGCAGACTTTTAAAAAAAATTAAGAAACGAAGAAATAATATGCGACCAAAATGAATAATAAACTAAACCGATAGTAAGATTGGGTTATTAGGTAAGATATTTCTAGATTTGGGAAAGATGTCGCAGACTTTTAAAAAAAATTAAGAAACCAAGAAATAATTTGCAACCAAAATGAAAATAAACTAAACCGATAGTAAGATTGGGTAATTAGGTAAGATATTTCTAGATTTGGGACAGATGTCGCAGACTATTAAAAAATATTAAGAAACCAACAAATAATATGCGACCAAAATGAAAAATAAACTAAACCGATAGTAAGATTGGTTTATTAGGCAAGATATTTCTAGATTTGGGAAAGATGTCGCAGACTTTTAAAAAAAATTAAGAAACCAAGAAATAATATGCGACCAAAATGAAAAATAAACTAAACCGATAGTAAGATTGGGTAATTAGGTAAGATATTTCTAGATTTGGGAAAGATGTCGCAGACTTTTAAAAAAAATTAAGAAACCAAGAAATAATATGCGACCAAAATGAAAAATAAACTAAACTGATGGTAAGATTGGGTTATTAGGTAAGATTTTTCTAGATTTGGGAAAGATGTCGCAGACTTTTAAAAAAAATTAAGAATTAATATGCGAAAAAAATAAAAAATAAACTAAACCGATAGTAAGATTGGGTTATTAGGTAAGATATTTCTAGATTTGGGAAAGATGTCGCAGACTTTTAAAAAAAATTAAGAAACCAAGAAATAATATGCGACCAAAATAAAAAATAAACTAAACCGATAGTAAGATTGGGTAATTAGGTAAGATATTTCTAGATTTGCGAAAGATGTCGCACACATTTAAAAAAATTAAGAAACCAAGAAATAATATGCGACCAAAATGAAAAATAAACTAAACCGATATTAAGATAGGGTTATTAGGTTAGATATTTCTAGATTTGGGAAAGATGTCGCATACATTCAAAAAAAATTAACAAACGGAGAAATAATATGAGACCAAAATGAAAAATAAACTAAACCGATAGTAAGATTGGGTTGTTAGGTAAGATAATTCTAGATTTGGGAAAGATGTCGCAGACTTTTGAAAAAAATTAAGAAACCGAGAGATAATAAACGACCAAAATGAAAAATAAACTAAACCGATAGTAAGATTGGGTCATTAGGTAAGATATTTCTAGATTTGGGAAAGATGTCGCAGAATTTTAAAAAAATTAAGAAACCGAGAGATAATAAGCGACCAAAATGAAAAATAAACTAAACCGATAGTAAGATTGGGTAATTAGGTAAGATATTTCTAGATTTGGGAAAGATGTCGCAGACTTTCAAAAAAATTAAGAAGCCAAGAAATAATATGCGACCAAAATGAAAAATAAACTAAACCGATAGTAAGATTGGGATATTAGGTAAGATATTTCTAGATTTTGGAAAGATGTCGCAGACTTTTAAAAAAAATTAAGAAACCAAGAAATAATATGCGACCAAAATGAAAAATAAACTAAACCGATAGTAAGATTGGTTTATTAGGCAAGATAGTTCTAGATTTGGGAAAGATGTCGCAGACTTTTAAAAAAAATTAAGAAACCAAGAAATAATATGCGACCAAAATGAAAAATAAACTAAACCGATAGTAAGATTGGGTAATTAGGTAAGATATTTCTAGATTTGGGAAAGATGTCGCAGACTTTTAAAAAAAATTAAGAAACCAAGAATTAATATGCGACCAAAATGAAAAATAAACTAAACCGATAGTAAGATTGGGTTATTAGGTAAGATATTTCTAGATTTGGGAAAGATGTCGCAGACTTTTAAAAAAAATTAAGAAACCAAGAAATAATATGCGACCAAAATGAAAAATAAACTAAACCGATAGTAAGATTGCTTTATTAGGCAAGATATTTCTAGATTTGGGAAAGATGTCGCAGACTTTTGAAAAAAATTAAGAAACCAAGAAATAATATGCGACCAAAATGAAAAATAAACTAAACCGATAGTAAGATTGGGTAATTAGGTAAGATATTTCTAGATTTGGGAAAGATGTCGCAGACTTTTAATAAAAATTAAGAAACAAAGAAATAATATGCGAAAAAAATAAAAAATAAACTAAACCGATAGTAAGATTGGGCTATTAGGTAAGATATTTCTAGAGTTGGGAAAGATGTCGCAGACTTTTAAAAAAAATTAAGAAACCAAGAAATAATATGCGACCAAAATGAAAAATAAACTAAACCGACAGTAAGATTGGATTCTTAGGTTAGATATTTCGATAATTTGGGAGAGATGTCGCAGACTTTTCAAAAAATTAAGAAACCAAGAAATAATATGCGACCAAAATGAAAAATAAACTAAACCGACAGTAAGATTGGATTCTTAGGTTAGATATTTCGATAATTTGGGAGAGATGTCGCAGACTTTTCAAAAAATTAAGAAACCAAGAAATAATATGCGACCAAAATGAAAAATAAACTAAACTGATGGTAAGATTGGGCTATTAGGTAAGATTTTTCTAGATTTGGGAATGATGTCGCAGACTTTTAAAAAAAATTAAGAATTAATATGCGAAAAAAATAAAAAATAAACTAAACCGATAGTAAGATTGGGTTATTAGGTAAGATATTTCTAGATTTGGGAAAGATGTCGCAGACTTTTAAAAAAAATTAAGAAACCAAGAAATAATATGCGACCAAAATAAAAAATAAACTAAACCGATAGTAAGATTGGGTAATTAGGTAAGATATTTCTAGATTTGCGAAAGATGTCGCACACATTTAAAAAAATTAAGAAACCAAGAAATAATATGCGACCAAAATGAAAAATAAACTAAACCGATATTAAGATAGGGTTATTAGGTTAGATATTTCTAGATTTGGGAAAGATGTCGCATACATTCAAAAAAAATTAACAAACGGAGAAATAATATGAGACCAAAATGAAAAATAAACTAAACCGATAGTAAGATTGGGTTGTTAGGTAAGATAATTCTAGATTTGGGAAAGATGTCGCAGACTTTTGAAAAAAATTAAGAAACCGAGAGATAATAAACGACCAAAATGAAAAATAAACTAAACCGATAGTAAGATTGGGTCATTAGGTAAGATATTTCTAGATTTGGGAAAGATGTCGCAGAATTTTAAAAAAATTAAGAAACCGAGAGATAATAAGCGACCAAAATGAAAAATAAACTAAACCGATAGTAAGATTGGGTAATTAGGTAAGATATTTCTAGATTTGGGAAAGATGTCGCAGACTTTCAAAAAAATTAAGAAGCCAAGAAATAATATGCGACCAAAATGAAAAATAAACTAAACCGATAGTAAGATTGGGATATTAGGTAAGATATTTCTAGATTTTGGAAAGATGTCGCAGACTTTTAAAAAAAATTAAGAAACCAAGAAATAATATGCGACCAAAATGAAAAATAAACTAAACCGATAGTAAGATTGGTTTATTAGGCAAGATAGTTCTAGATTTGGGAAAGATGTCGCAGACTTTTAAAAAAAATTAAGAAACCAAGAAATAATATGCGACCAAAATGAAAAATAAACTAAACCGATAGTAAGATTGGGTAATTAGGTAAGATATTTCTAGATTTGGGAAAGATGTCGCAGACTTTTAAAAAAAATTAAGAAACCAAGAATTAATATGCGACCAAAATGAAAAATAAACTAAACCGATAGTAAGATTGGGTTATTAGGTAAGATATTTCTAGATTTGGGAAAGATGTCGCAGACTTTTAAAAAAACTTAAGAAACCAAGAAATAATATGCGACCAAAATGAAAAATAAACTAAACCGATAGTAAGATTGCTTTATTAGGCAAGATATTTCTAGATTTGGGAAAGATGTCGCAGACTTTTGAAAAAAATTAAGAAACCAAGAAATAATATGCGACCAAAATGAAAAATAAACTAAACCGATAGTAAGATTGGGTAATTAGGTAAGATATTTCTAGATTTGGGAAAGATGTCGCAGACTTTTAATAAAAATTAAGAAACAAAGAAATAATATGCGAAAAAAATAAAAAATAAACTAAACCGATAGTAAGATTGGGCTATTAGGTAAGATATTTCTAGATTTGGGAAAGATGTCGCAGACTTTTAAAAAAAATTAAGAAACCAAGAAATAATATGCGACCAAAATGAAAAATAAACTAAACCGACAGTAAGATTGGATTCTTAGGTTAGATATTTCGATAATTTGGGAGAGATGTCGCAGACTTTTCAAAAAATTAAGAAACCAAGAAATAATATGCGACCAAAATGAAAAATAAACTAAACCGATAGTAAGATTGGGATATTAGGTAAGATATTTCTAGATTTGGGAAAGATGTCGCAGACTTTTAAAAAAAATTAAGAAACGAAGAAATAATATGCGACCAAAATGAATAATAAACTAAACCGATAGTAAGATTGGGTTATTAGGTAAGATATTTCTAGATTTGGGAAAGATGTCGCAGACTTTTAAAAAAAATTAAGAAACCAAGAAATAATTTGCAACCAAAATGAAAATAAACTAAACCGATAGTAAGATTGGGTAATTAGGTAAGATATTTCTAGATTTGGGACAGATGTCGCAGACTATTAAAAAATATTAAGAAACCAACAAATAATATGCGACCAAAATGAAAAATAAACTAAACCGATAGTAAGATTGGTTTATTAGGCAAGATATTTCTAGATTTGGGAAAGATGTCGCAGACTTTTAAAAAAAATTAAGAAACCAAGAAATAATATGCGACCAAAATGAAAAATAAACTAAACTGATGGTAAGATTGGGTTATTAGGTAAGATTTTTCTAGATTTGGGAAAGATGTCGCAGACTTTTAAAAAAAATTAAGAATTAATATGCGAAAAAAATAAAAAATAAACTAAACCGATAGTAAGATTGGGTTATTAGGTAAGATATTTCTAGATTTGGGAAAGATGTCGCAGACTTTTAAAAAAAATTAAGAAACCAAGAAATAATATGCGACCAAAATAAAAAATAAACTAAACCGATAGTAAGATTGGGTAATTAGGTAAGATATTTCTAGATTTGCGAAAGATGTCGCACACATTTAAAAAAATTAAGAAACCAAGAAATAATATGCGACCAAAATGAAAAATAAACTAAACCGATATTAAGATAGGGTTATTAGGTTAGATATTTCTAGATTTGGGAAAGATGTCGCATACATTCAAAAAAAATTAACAAACGGAGAAATAATATGAGACCAAAATGAAAAATAAACTAAACCGATAGTAAGATTGGGTTGTTAGGTCAGATAATTCTAGATTTGGGAAAGATGTCGCAGACTTTTGAAAGAAATTAGGAAACCGAGAAATAATAAGCGACCAAAATGAAAAATAAACTAAACCGATAGGAAGATTGGGTTATTAGGTAAGATATTTCTAGATTTGGGAAAGATGTCGCATACATAAAAAAAATAAGAAACCAAGGAATAATATGCGACCAAAATGAAAAATAAACTAAACCGATAGTAAGATTGGGTTGTTAGGTAAGATAATTCTAGATTTGGGAAAGATGTCGCAGACTTTTGAAAAAAATTAAGAAACCGAGAGATAATAAGCGACCAAAATGAAAAATAAACTAAACCGATAGTAAGATTGGGTCATTAGGTAAGATATTTCTAGATTTGGGAAAGATGTCGCAGAATTTTAAAAAAATTAAGAAACCGAGAGATAATAAGCGACCAAAATGAAAAATAAACTAAACCGATAGTAAGATTGGGTAATTAGGTAAGATATTTCTAGATTTGGGAAAGATGTCGCAGACTTTCAAAAAAATTAAGAAGCCAAGAAATAATATGCGACCAAAATGAAAAATAAACTAAACCGATAGTAAGATTGGGATATTAGGTAAGATATTTCTAGATTTTGGAAAGATGTCGCAGACTTTTAAAAAAAATTAAGAAACCAAGAAATAATATGCGACCAAAATGAAAAATAAACTAAACCGATAGTAAGATTGGTTTATTAGGCAAGATGGTTCTAGATTTGGGAAAGATGTCGCAGACTTTTGAAAAAAATTAAGAAACCGAGAGATAATAAGCGACCAAAATGAAAAATAAACTAAACCGATAGGAAGATTGGGTCATTAGGTAAGATATTTCTAGATTTGGGAAAGATGTCATTTCTCATATAGATATCATTTCTCGGTTTCTTAATTTTTTTCAAATGTGTGGGACATCTTTCCCAAATCTCGAAATATCTAACCAAATAACCCTATCTTAGTATCGGTTTAGTTTATTTCTCAATTTGGTCGCATATCATTTCTCGGTTTCTTAATTTTTTTTAAATGTGTGCGACATCTTTCCCAAATCTCGAAATATCTAACCTAATAACCCTATCTTAGTATCAGTTTAGTTTATTTTTAATTTGGTCGCATATTATTTCTCGGTTTCTTAATTTTCTTTAAATGTTTGTGACATCTCTATAAAATCTCGAAATATCAAAGCTAATAACCCATTCCTAGTATCGGTTTAGATATTTTTCATTTTGGTCGCATATTATTTCTCGGTTTCTTAATTTTTGTTAATGTGTGCGACATTTTTCCCAAATCTCGAAATAGTATCGGTTTAGTTTATTTTTTATCTTGGTCGCATTTTATTTCTCGGTTTCCTATTTTTTTTCAAATTTATGCGACATCTTTTCCAAATCTAGAAGTATCTAACCTAAGAACCCTATCTTAGTATCGGTTTAGTTTATTTTTGATTTTGGTCGCATATTATTGCTCGGTTTCTTAATTTTTTCATATTCATGCGACATTATTCCCAAATCTCGAAATATCTAACCTAATAACCCTATCTTAGTATCCGTTTAGTTTATTTCTCAATTTGGTCGCATATCATTTCTCGGTTTCTTAATATTGTTTAAATGTGTGCGACATTTTCCCAAATCTCGAAATATCTAACCTAATAACCCTAACTTAGTATCGGTTTAGTTTATTTTTCAATTTGGTCACATATTATTTCTCGGTTTCTTAATTTTTTTCAAATGTGTGCGACAAATTTCCCAAATCTCGAAATATCTAACCTAATAACCCTATCTTAGTATCGGTTTAGTTTATTTTTCAATTTGGTCACATATTATTTCTCGGTTTCTTAATTTTTTTCAAATGTGTGCGACAAATTTCCCAAATCTCGAAATATCTAACCTAATAACCCTATCTTAGTATCGGTTTAGTTTATTTTTTAACTTGGTCACATATTATTTCTCGGTTTGTTAATTTTTTTTAAATGTGTGCGACATCTTTCCCAAATCTCGAACTATCTAACCTAGAAACTTAATTTTTTTTAAATGTGTGTGACATCTCTCTGAAATTTCGAAATATCTAAGCTAATAACCCATTCCTAGTAGCGGTTTAGTTATTTTTCATTTTGGTCGCATATTATTTCTCGGTTTCTTAATTTTTGTTAATGTGTGCGACATTTTTCCCAAATCTCGAAATAGTATCGGTTTAGTTTATTTTTTATCTTGGTCGCATTTTATTTCTCGGTTTCCTATTTTTTTCAAATTTATGCGACATCTTTTCCAAATCTAGAAATATCTAACCTAAGAACCCTATCTTAGTATCGGTATAGTTTATTTTTCATTTTGGTCGCATATTATTTCTCGGTTTCTTAATTTTTTTTAAATGTGTGTGACATCTCTCTAAAATTTCGAAATATCTAAGCTAATAACCCATTCCTAGTATCGGTTTAGTTATTTTTCATTTTGGTCGCATATTATTTCTCGGTTTCTTAACTTTTTTTAATGTGTGCGACATTTTTCCCAAATCTCGAAATAGTATCGGCTTAGTTTATTTTTTATCTTGGTCGCATTTTATTTCTCGGTTTCCTATTTTTTTCAAATTTATGCGACATCTTTTCCAAATCTAGAAATATCTAACCTAAGAACCCAATCTTAGTTTCGGTTTTGTTTCATTTTCACTTCTAAAGTGCAACAGACAAAGAACGACTGACTTATGTTGGAAGTACTTCTATTAACAGCGTACCCCCTGACAAATAACCCTAACTTAGTGTCGGTTTAGTTTATTGTTCAATTTGGTCGCATATTATTTCTTGGTTTCTTAATTTTATTCAAATGTGTGCGACATCTCTCCCAAATTATCGAAATATCTAACCTAAGAACCCAATCTTACTGTCAGTTTAGTTTATTTTTCATTTTGGTCGCATATTATTTCTCGGTTTCTTAATTTTTTTTAAATGTGTGTGACATCTCTCTAAAATTTCGAAATATCTAAGCTAATAACCCATTCCTAGTATCGGTTTAGTTATTTTTCATTTTGGTCGCATATTATTTCTCGGTTTCTTAACTTTTTTTAATGTGTGCGACATTTTTCCCAAATCTCGAAATAGTATCGGCTTAGTTTATTTTTTATCTTGGTCGCATTTTATTTCTCGGTTTCCTATTTTTTTCAAATTTATGCGACATCTTTTCCAAATCTAGAAATATCTAACCTAAGAACCCAATCTTAGTTTCGGTTTTGTTTCATTTTCACTTCTAAAGTGCAACAGACAAAGAACGACTGACTTATGTTGGAAGTACTTCTATTAACAGCGTACCCCCTGACAAATAGCGGTCGGCAGCTGTGATCACAGAAGAGTAATGTTGTATGTACAATAGGCGGTCTCTGTACAGTATTGTTTAATTTGAAAGGCTCTTGAAACAATAACACTAGGTGTTTGATTACTCCCAGGACACCTCATATTTACAGGCAGGCCTCAGATATACAGGCGCCTCAGATTTACAGGCTCGCGCTACGGTGATATATGACTTCTTCAGATGTTCCTGAAGGGGGAGCCTTTCCTGTTGGTTATCCACAGCTGAAAGATTGCGGCGGCTTTGAGCTGATGCAGTGCCTCTCAAATTCACGTGATCTGAGTGTTCTTTGTTGCAGCCTTGCAGCGAAGGATATCAAAGCAAAGGTTGGAGGAGGACAAGGGAAAATTTTCATACGCCCTATTCAAAAGAACCTGTGTACGAAAAAGATCGTCAAAGATAGTAAATCATCATTAAAGGAGAAATGCATGACATGTGGGACTGACATACCTCTTCATGAGCTGAGGTCACACATAACATCCTGTGGGGGCTATGCATCATTCAGTGACAGTGAAAATGCCAGTGATGATGATGTTGATGATGTTTTAGCAGTTTCAGCCTTTGAAGTAGCCTTAAACACTGAAACAGGTGGACAAAGTCCTATTGAGATCAACATGCCACCAAGTGAAGATGAAGTCCCATCTACTCACCATGCCACCAACGGCCACACAGCCTCTGTTTTAGATCCCACTCCAATTGAGATCCCAGCAGTAATTGAAAATAATGTTGTTATCTCCTTGGAAGGAAGTAGCACTCAAGGAATACAAGTAACAGATGCGGCAGATGAATTGTTCTCTCTGGAGTATCCAGATCTGGCCAATGTTACACAAAAGGTTACTGAAGCAGCAAATGACATCAAAGCAAGATCTTTTGATCAAAATCCAGTTGAAATTGTGAAATATTTACAAAAGAAGTTGTTGAGTGGAAGAGTACTTGATGTGGAGGATCCAACCATATCACTTGATGGTAAAACAAATTTCATCATGGTTGACCGAAACAACATTTTGGAGACTGGCTTTGATGAGATTGGATCACTTCAAGATAAATTCATCACACTGGAAGTTCAATTCTACAATGAGGTAAGTGTTTAAAACAAAAGAAGGTTGTCAGATTTGTCTTTCATCAATTTCAACAATGAGCATTTCAGCTACCACAGGTCTTGCCATTCCATTTGAATTTTCACTTCTGGAAGTAGTGGAGAAGAATGCATGGTGGCAAGTTGTTTGCCTTCCTTTTATTAGTTTAGTCAAGAATTATATTTCAGATGTAGCTGAGAGAACAAGTAGGGGCAGTTGCCCCCCCTCCCTTCCAGAAAAAAGTCTGCTTGGCATCCCAGTTTCTGATTAGAACTGTATCCATATCCATGAAGCCGATCTACTCTCCTAATTTGGCGTAGACAAATTGTACATTTAAGATCAAAAACTTTTGGATGGAACAGAAAAACAACTTTGGACAGAAAGTTTGTGGATCTTTTTCAGGTAATTTGGACAAAGAGACTTTTGGACAATGATACCAAAATACAGACTACAAGCATGAAATCCAAATATTTTCTTCAAAAGATACAGTGCTTCTGCACAACCAATTTGACAGATACTGAATGGATTATTTTATTTCAGAATGCAGAAGATTTTGGTGGACCAAGGAAGGAGTTCTTTCTGATGATGATGAGGGCAATCAAAGAAAAATACTTTGATAAAGGATTACTCACTGCTTTCAGAGAGGATTATGAAAAGATTGGAATTTTATTTGGTAAGATATTAAAAAAATTGACTGTAGTACAGGCTGGCACATTAACATTATTTTCTTGCCTAAGGAATTCTCAGGATTTTTATCCAGCTGCAAAAGACCTAAGGATTATTTCATATCTAGTCCTGTGTGGATTTTGAAAGACATCAATACTGTGTAGTTCTTTGTCTTGCAAAGATGTCTCTTCTTAAGCAGATCAACACTCTGTCAGTCGCAATGGGACTTTTTGCAGACAATACATTTCCTAAGGCCTGCTTCACACTAGGCCTTTTGAGTCACCAGGGTCGTGCAGAAAGACCCAAAAGACAAAGGATTCAAACTTTTTGTTGATACCCAAAGACAAAGGATTCAGAATCTCACCAGCACCTTTGAGCATCATGACAAGGGGTTGCAGACTCAATTAGCGCTTAGCTATTTCTGTGATCCCAGCACTTTGTGCTGAAAACCGCAACTTTACTTCACCTTTACCTTCAGACTCTGATTATTTGTCTTTTAGTTCTCTCTACATGATCTTGGTGACCTAAATGACCTAGAGTGTGAACCAGGCTTAACTTTTTCAGTAACCCCTGGTAATACCATGTTTACCTGCAACTATGGCATGACCAAACTGCTGAAGAGGCTTGATTAAAGCTTCCATCAGGTTGCAAGAATCCCATACAAGGTATTACGAAAGGAAATATGTATCAACAAATGAATTAAGAGACCAATTTCAACGGGGAAAGGTTTATGATCTTAGACTGTTAGGGGCTTGGAAAAATTTAGTTCACAATGATCAAGTTACTCAATGCTCCAACTAACACCCCACATTTTTTTTCTGACTCACTTTTAGCTATCTTGTTATTGTAATCCAACGATAAAGAAATTGATAAATAAATCATGGTAATAATAATGCAGTTGGTAATGCCTCTTCAATAAGGAATGGAATTTTGTCATGTCAGTCCCTATGAAAATAGTTGTTGAATATGTGATGGAATATGTATGCATACAGTACACAGATAAACATTTATGTATTATGAAATTTTTCAGGCCTCAGCATACTGCAAAACGGAAAAATTCCGACATTCCTGAGCAGTCAACTATTGGACCAAATATTCAGTGAGGCAGATCAAAGGGATCATGAACACGACCCAGTTTGTAGATTGCGCTATGGAATGACACAAATAGGTATTGTTCAGGTAAAATGTTTATTTAACTACCATCCACAATTTTTTGTTTAATTTTCATAGTTTTCACTACTGTATTTGTAGACCGATAGATGCTCACACTTGAAAAGTTTTCATCAAAAAGTGTTTGGTTTTGTAGAGAATTCTTTATGTACAGTACCTTGCTTGTAGAGGATGATTTCAAAGCTCTGTGGGAAAACAGCTTCTTCCAATTGAACCTAAGAGTTGGATTTTTCCAAAATCAGCTTTTCATAGTACTGTGCAAATTTTAAAATCACATCAGATTTTTTGTGCCTTTATGGTACAGTATTTATCCTCCATTATTCAATTGTAGGCAGTCAAAGAACTACCATTGTTGAAGCACATGTTTTTACACAACCATAATGCCATCTTAACAGTTAAGAAGATCGTGAAGATGTTGAAACCTGTATTCGCAGAGGAAGGTTCCAATACCAGGATGTTGGAAGATGAAGTTTATGCTTCTTTTATGAAGTATTTGAGAGAGGCATCAAGTAAGCTATGAAAGTTGTAATTTTTGTCAATTTAATCCATTCCATGGGAGAAATCTTGTATAAGTGGCAAAGGTTTGTTGTTGAATTGCTATTATTATATACATTTTTTAGTTTGTCAATTAGAGCCAAACTGTATCAACTGTACTGTATGTTGTATTCAATTATTACCCTGACCATCCCCCAGGACACCCCCACTCACACAGAAAAACCACTACAGTAGCTTAGATGACTGATATCATTAGAGTGTATATATATACTGTATTTAAAATAGAATTAATGAAAAATTTTGGACCCTGTCTTACAGGGGCATGACCAAATTCATATCTTGATTTAGATTTACCTTGAAATGGATAGTGATTGATGCCTGTTGGAGTGAATGTTAAAGATGGAATACCGGATGACCCAAAAAAAAACTTCACGAGCTAGATCATAACTAGCTCCGTGAAATCAAGAGCTATTGCCAAATGCTTTCCACCATTGTTTAGTTGAAAGGCTTAGCTACCTTTTGAGATGCTGCATGGTCATTTATAGCAATGATTACCATCCGAAAAACCAGATTCAATGAAAATTTTGAATCCAGGATTCCTCATTTTCATTGAAATAACCACCATCATTTTCCAGTTAACATTCTTTGAAAACTCGACATAGTGATGCATTAGAAGTCGTCTGGGGAAATTTTTTGTTTGCAAAATGAGTGACCTGAATTCTTCATTCAAATTTCATGCTCCAAAGCAAAGTTTGATTTCATGTTTTGTCACACTTTCCAAAAAATGGACAGGAAAGCAAGGGAATGGTCCAAGAAATGAATGAATTTCCATATTTTTGAAACTGCTTTTTCGGACAGTACGCATATCTTAAACTGACCAAGCAACATCTCAAAAGATAGCGAAGCCTTTCAACTACATGCTGACACCTTGTTTGTCTTCATAACGTTTGCTGTCAAGGAGATATAGGTGATCTAGCTCGTGAAGTTTTTTTTGGGTCACCCGGTATGTTCCTTCATTTTTTTGCTGAATCACATTGAAAATAGATTCATTTTTTCGTAGGTGGACGCAGACAAAATGTGACACTCGAGAAGGTACTAATTTTTGTCACAGGTTGTGATGAAGAGCCAGCATTAGGATTTGCTGTTCCCCCATCAATTCTTTTCGTGGAGGATTCCCAAAACTTCATTCCAACTGCAAGTACATGCATAAACCAGTTGAAACTGCCATGAGGGACCATATCAAAGAAGATGCCTTCAAGTGATACATTGTTTGGATTGTATGACTATGCCTTCTGCAATTCATATTTTGGTCTTGTTTAGGTGACAACAATGGAGTGTTTTCTGTTATTTTCAATTGATTATGGTTACAAGAGTTTGGTTCACAAAGTATAGGGCTTAAATCTTTTTGCAAAACTTAAATCATTTATGTAAGATGTTATTCTCCTGTCCTTTCAATAGAATTTATAGGAGGAAGATTCCTGCAACCTGCCATAACCCCAGACAGAGCGTTTCCATAGCATCATTATTTTCAAAGTTACAGCATTTTAAAAATTCCTTTTAGTTTGATTTTTTTACTTTGTCAGATAGCTAGATCATAAATCATGCTAGAAGTTACAGAATTTTGCTTGCTATCACATTGTAGACCTCAACAAAAGTCTAAGAATTTTATATAGAGAGGACTTTCTTAAATGGGACTAGAGCACCCCCTAAGCTGAAAACTTTCTTTGAAGTGGAGACATCTGTGGACGTTAGGATTGATTTCAGAAAAGTTAGCTTATGGAGGTACACCAGGTGTCTCAAAAAAGTAGCCCCTTTTGACTGGAGGAACAAAATGATAAGATATCATTATTCTCCGAGTGGACAGCTAAATGTAACTTAGATGCACATACCTTGCATTCAAAATCATCAAAATTTTGAAATGCAAGGTATGTGCATTTAAGTTGAAGATGAACGAATTTAGCTATGAACTCAAAAAGTCCCAATATCTTATAGGTTTGTTCCCTTGCTAAGTTAAAGGGGGGGGGGTACTTTTTTGAGACGCAGGTATTTTGTTTAAGTTCATGACAGGAAATCATCACTGAATATCTAAATCATCACAGGCATATCTAAAAAAATAGATCTTAAACCATGTTGCAAAGTATCCTTATGCATCATGCAATGTATCACCCTTGCAAGCCCAGCAAGCTCCCTGTACTGTGCAGGTGGAAACCAAGATTTCTGATGTGTTATTATTATGCATTAAACAATCACAATGTCATTTTTGTAATGAATGCCTAACATTTGCAGTAGTAACTTGATTTTTTGCGATGACTTTAAACTGAATTTCTATTTTTGAAGCATTTGCAGAGCAGGGTTCAGTTTTTAGTTTCTTTGCTTTGCCAGTAGAGGAGTTCTAATTGTTTTTAAGAGATACAGATGTGGTTTAGTTTTGTATATATGGAGAGGCATGGTTATTTTATTTAAGTTTATATTTCTTACCTCAAAAGCTCTTATTAAGCTAAGCCCCAGGGGACATGAACATACTAAATTTGTTGTCCATAACTTGTGAAATAACAAAAAACCTATATATCATATTTCACTTACAGAACAAATTTTACTGCCGGACAGGGGCAGTGCCAGTTTTCAAAAAGGGGGTGGACAAAAGGTAAAATTGATTGCCAGAAGGTATACCTAACGCTTTTTATATAAGTTTTGCTTAGGAATAAATACTGACCAAAGGAAAGTGGGGTGAACATGTCCACCCAAATCCACCTTGTGGCACCGCCCTTGCTACTGGATGGTGTTCCAACGAAGGATAAGCATTCAAATAGAATGGGAATTGGAATTTAGAGAACAGAAATTTTAATGGTAGATCTAACTCTGATCCACTGTCAAGCAGGATAGTGAATAACCTGTATGTGATGGTTTGTAAATTTGATGGTTGGAGTAACTTAGATGGTAGAAGATGAAATAGTTTTTTTAGGAAGTTGAGCGGTATCACTACAGCAATGAGGTCTTCTATAGCAGAGCTGGGTTTTATCTTTAATCTGGGAACAGAATTGAGCAAAATTAGAAAGTTTAACCAACTATGTTGCCTCTGGTACACCTTTTCAAACTCTGTCTAGGTAAGAAGGGAGCTGCATAGAGCTTTTGAGGTAAGAAACTGATGGCTGATTTTGGTACCAAATTTATAACACAGGCTTTCATACACATTTGATGATGTTTTATTCATCATTGTAACCTTTAAAGTTTTGTTGATTGTCTTTATATTTGAAGGAAATGCTCTATTTCTTGTACCACTCTGAGAAACATGCTTATTCCATGATTTTCATGGTCAAAAGGGACATTCCTTTGCAAATGCTGGATCATGCCTTCATGTTGTAAAATTGGGGCCAAGAAGATTGGTCGCCCTCCTTCTTCAACGTAAGCCTCTTCATTGGCAATATCACCGTCTACCCCGTAGTAAGTTAGATCTGCGTCACTGAGCTCTACCCCACAAGGATTTTGCATTTGACCTGACACCCAGAGTCTCAATGGGGAGGTTCTTGTTGTTCTCATTCTGTGGCATGCCCAAGCATGTCGCCATATGTCCAGCTTTGCGTTTATCTCTGATAGGAAAACATAATGGAGAGCTGTTATGTGGTTGTCATTCAAGGGGTCTAGTATATTCTCCTCTTCCATGAAATAGAACAAATGATAGTAATAACTGAGCACCCCAGTAAACACATCTCGCCACAACCTTTCTATTCTTTGGTTATGTGTACTCTTTCCTGTGATCATACTTCCTCTGCCACTTCCCCTTTTTTCAATCATGTAATCTGCCACCAAGACATTCTCCAACCCCTTGTCTGATCGTACTCTAGATGGAAGGCCATAGTCTCCTACCCCCTTAAGGAAACAATTTAGAATGGTCTCCGCTTTGTTGTTATCTGTGCATGCAAGTGAAACTGGTAACCGACTGAAACCATCAATTACCCCAGTAATGACAAAGTACCATCTTATGAGTTTGTGATTTGTGTCTATGTGCCACAAATGATTGGGTCCTTGGACATTATAGGTGCGTCTGTGTAGACGATTTTTTTTGCGAGCTTCAACCCCGATTGGGTCTGTGCGTCGTATGCTTTCTCTTAGCCGATACCTCTGCACAGAAATGCCATGCTGTCTTAGTATCTCATTAATCATCCTTTCACCACAGTTTGGAAACTCGGTTGCTACAGCCTGAACTTGTGTGTCCAGGTCTTCATCACTGATTTCAATAAAATTCCATTTCGTCAAGCTGAATTCGCTCATCCTACGATAAACTGTTCGTTCGCTTACACCAAGTAATCGTGAGATCTCTTTCACCGTAAAATCCTCCTCCAGAAGTCCATGGAGCGTTTCCCTTGCAATGGAATACTTCGGTGCTCCACACAAATTGGCCTCCCTGTCTGGAACATCTGGACAATAAATGGCACATTCGATTCGCAAATCCATTATTTTTCGGCGATTTGTCAGTCCAAGAGTCTGTAGATCAGTTAAAGATAACTTGTGGACGATGTCTGGAGTGATTTTTTCGCGAAGGAAATGTTCCTGAACGTGAGAAAGATTGAGCTTTCTCAGAACATCGACAATGCTGTTATCCGCCATGTTTGAGCTGTTTTCGTCTGGCCTGTTCTTCAGTTTTCCCGCCAAATTTAATCCTAATGAAGTTTTCCAAAGAGGCCAGCATCACAAAATGTTTCCATTCCATAAGGATGAGACCAAATCACGAAATGTTCGAGTTCGAATCGCATGTTGCTGAGAGCACATGAAATGGACGGAAGAAAGTGATGAAACCACATGACAAAACTGTCAGATCGCATAATGACAAAAACACGCAACAGAATGGTAGGAGCACTGCACAGAACGATAAAAGCACAGAATATGATGAATGATGAAATAGTATAATGGTCAAGTAGTATAATGATAAAATAGTATAATGATGAAATAGTATAATGATGAATTAGTATAATGATGAAATAGTATAAAGACAAAATAGTATAATGATGAAATAGTATAATGGTCAAATAGTATAATGACAAAATAGTATAATGATGAAATAGTATAATGATGAAATAGTATAATGATGAAATCGTATAATGATGAAATAGTATAATGATGAAATCGTAGAATGGTCAAATAGCATAACGTAATGATGAAATAGCAGAACTGAACGACACCACAACATAAGGCAAAGGTTATTGGTCACAGCTGAATGCAATAATGACATAACGTAACATGAAGAAGACATGATCATTGCCAAGAATAACAGCACAGGGCAAAGAAAGCACATGATGGAGTATCCAATGCACACAAAGAACTTGTATGATGGCCGAGTTGAATGAGTAATTGACATAAGGCAATGATTAAATCGCAGAAAGCAATTTTGATCCATGACATAAGGCAGTCATGGCGTTCCATAATCTAGGATACGCCCAAAAATGCACTGGCTGGTCGATTGAATTGAGCAGAGAATACTTTGGTATTCATCCACACTGCATCCGCTTGTAGATGATTTCGCAGCGCGTCACGTAAAGGGACATATAACGTATGTTGAAATCTTTGAATTTTTCAGTTGTAGACAAACGCGCTGATTGGTTGAAAATGACATTAGACCTTGTTCATGAGATCCAAAGTCCAAATCAGTAATCAACAATCTTGACAAAATTTTTGACGAAAATTCAACAACATTCTCTGTATCAAATCTGTGAACCTACTGAGATTAACGTCTTTAAAGAAAGTAACGGTCGAAACTTGCGCCAATTTTTAGGTAAGTCATTCACTGCAGGAGAACGGAATAATAGACCTTTTAGCTATTCTACAAAAGAGCCTGGATCGAGCATTATTTTTATACATTTTTATACGCGAGGTTCGATAGAGTGGCGTTAGAGCTTCTATCACCATTGTGCGCATTCAAAAATTCCTACAAATGCATCACAACAACGTTCGATTCAGATTCTTTCCTAGAATAGCTAAAAGGTCTATTTTGAAAAGTGTCGAGCCGTTGCTTTCCTATGGCATGTCCAATACGCAGACAGCTCTTTGGTACGTCCAATGTTTTTGTGTACTCACCTGCTGTTGGAGTCAATCCAACATTTTTCATCATCAAAGAATCCAAAGATGACGTATTCGAACGGTTGCTGTGATTAATAGACGATGATTGGGATTTCTGAGGCAGAAGAACACCACTGCTAGCTCTTGACGTACTTTGAGGAGAATATCGACTGTCAGTTTGCATCCTCCTTTGCGAGTCTGCTGTCTGTGATTGATAGGGTTGAAGCGGCGGCTTATCTGTCGTAGCAGAGATTGGCTGATAGGGAGAGCTGTTCGAAGTAATGGGCCTGTTTGAGGACTTAGAGCCGAATTGTGCAGGTTGGAATTCCTCTCTGTTGTTCGAGGCCTGATTTTTTGGGTAAGATGATACAGCAGAAGTGGTGCCTGCTTGGCTGCTTGAGCTGGTAAATGATGCGCTCGATTTAGTGTCATCTCGTGCCATCAGATCTTTCGTTTGTTTCCGGCCACTTGGGGAATCATCTGTGAGTATTCCAAACACTCTTGAAAACTGCAAAAACAATGCAAATGTGATGCAGGATTAGATCGTATCAAATACAATTACGTCTTTAGATAAATAGTATGGGAACTTTAATCATAATTACCTAATTCACCACGATGGGTTAAAACTATTATAACTTGAGATAAAAAACTATTACACATAGTTTGCCCTTAATGCAAGCAATTCTTTTGAATCACTCCATGGAAAGGAGAAATAGTTATTTCATAAACCTTTTAACCTTTCTGAAAAGAATCAGAATAGAACATATTTTGCTGGATTTTGTAGAAGTTTCGAATGTGCACAATAGTACTAGAGGCTCTAACGCCACTCGATCGAACATCACGTATAAAGACGTATAAAATAAAGCTCAATCCAGGCTCTTTTGTAGTAAAGCTAAAAGGTCGATGTCTTCTAATTAAATGGCAAAGACAAAGTTCGGCCAAGATTTCGTTTCAAATTTGATTCCTCCAATCCGCTTTTCAAAGGATACACTAGATAATAAGCTTTACTAGAAATATCATTCCAATTTCGGTTCATTTCGTTCTCACAATTATTCCTGAATCATGGTACAAAGATCATAGCAAACTCTCACGTCATGCTCTTCTTTATGAATACGTGTCACTATGTGTTAGTGTCAGATGTTCCAAAGAATGTCCCATTCTATAATTACAATACACCAATAGAGTCAATAAAATGGGTGAGGGCACTTTTTGGGACACCAGAGAGTAGTATCTGATGATGAAAAATGAAAAAGTTCATTGTTCAGCCCGTAGTAACATCTTATGATGAAAAATGACCAATTCTATCATTATTTATTGATGGCAGTTATAGATTAATGTCGGATCACAAATTTCTTGCACATAATTTTCACTTACCTCTGACGCAGTTGAGTTGTCGGATGCTAAAGTAAGAGAAACAAATTCAAAACCAGTATGAAAGTAGATGTGTGCTTCTAACATAAAATTAGCTGCAAATCATGACAATAACCATCCATAAAACTTTGCAAAATCATAAACCCTTTTGTGAAGATGCTGTATGCAGGCTAACAATGAAAAGCAAAACAATTGATAATATTTATCTAAAAATATACTTCAACGCCATAGAGAATGATACCCAAACGTATAGGGACTTGCCCTTCGTCAGTTTTTGCTATTAATATGTCGCCACATCACCACACTTCACAGTATAATCGATAGCAATAAAAAAGATAAGTCGATTTCTATTTGCAACTCTGTGAACAGTGACTGTACTGCCTTTAGACTTGCATACTGCCTAGCTTTGAAATGCAAGATGATAAAATAGGCCTTATGTCCCTATTTTGAATAGGAGGAATGAGCTTACCTTTTTCAGGGCTGCCAAGAACCATACGATCAACTTTATCAAGCATTTCTTTCATGTCACGTGATTCTTCTATCGCTTTGGAGAACTCAAGAGCAGACCTATTAGAAAAGATATGCAGATTACAAAACATGTTGCAGACATCATTTTGACTTTAAAATTCCACGTTCAGGATTGTAATTCAGTAGCAGATAGCTATATTTGATTTGACCTTGCAAAAATAAAGATGAAACTAAAATATTATATATCATATATCTGTCTATCACTGTAAATCTTGAAAATCCAACGTCAGTGATCTCACAAATCTTCAAAAAAACTTGTCCATATAAGACAATGCAGAGAAACGAAAAACTGTAAGCATGTAAAAGTGTAAAAGAACAACACTTCTGTGATTGCAGTTTCATATTTTTATGTAATTCTTTCCCGGAGTGTTCCATAGGAAGTACGCAATAGACCTTTTAGCTATTCTGAAAAGGAATCTCAATCGAACGATACTTTGCTACATTTTGTAGAATTTTCGAATGTACACAATAGTGATAGAAGACCTAACGCCACTCGATCGAGCCGTGTGTATAAAAATGTATAAAAATAAAGCTCGATCCAGGCTCCTTTGCTGAATAGCTAAAAGGTCTATTTTACAATTCAAATGAATATCGATCTTCTGATTTCCCTTAAAATATGCAATAGCTGACACCGGAAACTTCTTAAAATGAATCAGTCACATATTGCATTGATCAACGAGCCAATTGGGGTTCAAATCTGTTCCATTGTGATTTAAAAAAGGGGTGTTTGCAGTATCTGGAACAAAATAGATGGGAATTAACCCTGGTCTCCATATGATCGAAGGATCGCAAAAGATACAAGGCTCCTTGAAAATTGTGACTTGCAGTCCTTGCAATTCTTGCTAGCCTTGTCATCGTTGCAACAAACAAGTTTCCATTCGAAAAAAAGGTAGACTTAAAGGGAGTACAAAGACCAGCATGCTTTGCGTGAATTCAACGGCCTGCTTTGCACAGCTTTCAGAATAACTGGCTGTACGAAATTCACAAAAAACAAAAACAAACGTTGGCAAAGGCTGCTGGCCTTTGTACTCCCTATAGGATAGCAAGAATCACAGAGATAGCAATTTTCTGTTTCAATCACAAGAATCTTAAAGGGAGTGCAAAGACCAGCATGCTTTGCGCGAAGTCAACGACTTGCTCTGCACAGCTTCCAAAGTAAGTGACTGTACGAAATTCACAAAGAACAAAAACAAACGATGGCAAAGGCCGCTGGTCTTTGTACTCCCTTCAAGGATCGTAAGTATCACGATGGATTGTTAAAAGAAGTTTCCAATAAGACGAATGATCGCAAGGACTGCAAGTCGCAATTTTCAATGATCCCTGCGTCATTTGCGATCCTTGCTATCATATGGGAACCTGCCAGGCTTTACTGATATAAAATGAGTGGCTTACTTTTGTTGCTCCTGCATCTTGCTTAACTGCTCGAGTTTAGTTCTATGTTCTTGGTCAACTCGATCAAGCATATCTCGAATGACAGACATAAAATTATTGAACTAGAAGAAAAGGCACATAAAATTACAAGAAGATTTAATATGGAAAATGAAACGTCTCTAAGAAAAAGGTGAAATTTTGTTGTTACACAAAGAGTGGGTTGCTTCGGAGAATACTTTGCTTCTGAGGGAATGAGATGCCTCCACACATTAACCTGAAAATCGGGCGGCAGACCCCCGACAATCCATGAATCATGCATATGGAGTAAAACTTCCAATGTGACCACAGCCAATATGCTTTAAACAATCTTCATGGCACTTTTAGGGAGTTTTAGGCCTTTTGCACCGAGTGAGCATAGAGTAAATAGTTAGAAACTGACATACATACCTGTGAAACGTTTAATCCTGGGTCGACAGCTATCGGTAGCAGAAAAGGAATGACTTTAGTTGCGAGGTAATCTTTCTCAATATTCATTTTCTTGTGAGCCAGAGTTTTCTTGTATATTCCTATAAATATTTGAGGAAAACAATGACGACTGTTTGAGATTTGCAATAACGGAAAGTTGCTCATGTTAAAAACTTTAAACAAGCAATAGTATAAACTAAGCGTCCCACTAGCTGAAACCATTTTACAGTTTTTCTTGACTTGAAAAAATAGTTTATTGCTAGGCCTACTGCGCAAATGCATTGGCCATTTTCAGCGTGTAATATGCGCATACTAACCGATTTTGTGTTGTACAGGAAAATATAAAGCCCGAGGTCTTAAAAGTACAGACCGAGCTTGCGAGGTCTGTGCATTAAGACCGAGGGCTTTATATTTTCCTGTACAACGACAAAACCGGTTAGTATGAGTTTTATTACCTGATATCTTCTAATCTTGACTCGCATTTCATCACACACATTTTGTTACAGTCATGTCGTTTGAGTTCACTGCAAATCTCACAGGCCTAGGCCTAAAGTAGTTGCCGTGGTGACAAAAACGCGTCCTTGTATCGTATCATACAAGGCTACGGGAAACCCGCGGGAAATGTGCGACTAAACAAGAGGAATGGCGGGATTCTGATTTGCCTCGTTTTTGAAACTTCAGTCAGGTAATAAAAGACAGTAAAGGAGAGAAGGCCGAGAGCGAGAGGGCAAGTAAAACATGCGACAGTGAAAGCTTGACTGATTCCGTTCCTACAGACATTTCATTTCATTTCATTTTTAATTCTTTAAACAGGGTAAAAGCTTCAATAACTAAAATTACTGCTTTACAGCTTGCCCTGTCAACTAAACAAAAAGAATATTGAAAAAACCTATTTACAATTTTATGTCGCAGCTAACGAAATATAGAAAGCAGAAAATATAGAGTAAAAGTAAAAGAAAATATAGAGTCAATTTTGCGTGACAGTTTTCTTAAAAGCAGAAAAGCTACTCGTAGTTTTGGCTTCGGATCCTAATTTGTTCCAAAGTTTTGCTCCCCTGAATGAAAAGCTCTTTTGTCCAAAGGATGTTTTCAACAGCGGAAGGTTCAAATCCAGTTTAGAATTGCGTAATTCCCTGACGCATTTATCAGAGACCCTAGAAAGCATACCTTGTAGATATTCAGGTACTTCATTGTGCAATGTCTTGTGAACAATCTTTGTTGTTTCAAACTCAATCATTTGTTGAATATTTAGCCAGCCAAGTTGTTTAATTAGCGGCAATGCGGAGGCGTCATAGGGACTATTTGTGACCATCCTGGCTGCTCTGTTTTGAAGCTTTTGCAATTTTTGAAGAGCCATAGACAAAAGTTTTCCAGATTTGATCTTCCTTACTTTTCATGCAAGGAATTCCTACTTGTGTAAACTCATACGTCATGAAATATTTGCCAATTACCGTTGACAATAAGACACAGAAAGGCTTGCCATTTAATCACGTGATAAAGTGTGGAATAAAATTTTTTGGTCTTATCTCACGGCACCAGCAGCAAAACAACGCGGTCGCGCAAGGCTAGAGAGCGCCACTTAGTGGGGTAACTATTTTTATTCGCGGGCAGTTTCACGTGACAACTAATTCAAAAGCATCGAGTCCATATAAATACTGCTCTCATGTTCAATATCAACTTCTTTTCAATCATAAAACGAAAGATGTCATTTAATCCCCAAAGAAACTAAACCAAAGAAATTCCTAAGGATAAAGCTAGGAACAAAAGAATCTTTGGTCTCCACTGCTAATGACTTTAGTACTATTGTGCTACAACAAAGGTCTGTCAGCGTTTTGTCAGCAAAATTTCAAGACAGCGTTAACGCTCAAGTATTTATATGGACTCGATTCCTTTAAGACAGACTATAAATTATATCTGAGACAGGCAATATTGACTAAGGATAATAAACAATCCAGTGCCTCTTGAAGTCTAAGAAGAAAGGTAAGCTGCAGACAGAGCAGAAACTGCGTAAAATGACGTCATCGAGCAATCTGAGATAAGAAAGTGTTTGGATAGATAAGCTTTTTGAAACCATAAATCAAAAGTTTAAGGCCCGAGGAACAAAATATCAAGTGTTGCCGAATTTTGGGATCTGTTGCAAGGAGCTAAGGGGGCTCAAAGTTACGAGTTTTTGCACATCGCATGAGTGCGCAGTTTCTCCTCTGTCCAAGCTGCATAGAAGATTTCTGCGTTAAACGTAACACGTAGTATTAAATTGAAGATTAATGCAAGACTTTACCTAATATCCCCATTAGAACGGCAGGCTCTTTTGATGGAATCTGAGGCAGTATTGGAAAAATATCATCCATCATCAGAAACTTGTCCAGGAACTCAATGATCTTTCCAATACAAACCAATGCATTTACTCGAACCTAAACAAATATGAAATTGGTGATGAATAGTCTTTTTAGCTATCCTACAAAAGGTTCTGGATCGAGCGTTACTTATATACAACTCTATACTCGATGTTCGATCGAGTGGCGTTAGAGCTTCGATCATCATTTTGCACATTCGAAACTCCTACGAAATGTAGCAAAATATCGTTTGATTCTTATCTGAATAGCTAAAATGTCTATTGTTATCGTTGTAATACAGTAGAAAAACACTGTACAAATGAAATCTAACTTTGATTTAACGTTGGATTTGCTGTTTATAGGAAAGAGTCTCGTTCTATGATCTGTCAAAGACGATAACACTTGTTACTGTTTAAGAGCTTTGTACAATGATACATCATGTCACTTAGATGATATTTCCAGATTCCTCTTAGGTATTCTACAAACAGCATGGGTCAAGGGATACTTCATACGATGATATACTAGACGCTCGATTGAACTGTGTTAGGGCTTTAACAGAAAATTCTTCACAATGAATAAAAATATATCGTTCGATTCAGATTCGTTAGCACTTACTTTTTGTAGTTTTACTTTGCATTCCTAATTAGTTTACCTACTTTTTCACGGTGTGCGTTTTTATGTATTGGCCAAGGGGTAGTCATTGTCTGTCGCTCCTCGTAGTGTAGTACAATAATTAGGGTAGTGAAGCAGAATTTAAGATAGGTATTGTAATTACTTTATATGAATAGAAAAAGAGTCGTTTTCAGAATAGCTAAATCCTCTATTCCAAAAAGTTATTTGAAACTGATGGATGGCTTGCTCATGCTGGCTTTGAAAGCAACCTTTGCTAAATCAATTATTTATTTCCTGTCACCTGAAATGATTTTCTCAATTATTACAGAATGCAAAGAATAAAGGAAATAATAACTTGTAGCATCCACACCGCAGTTGACCATCAACCTTTAACCATAGAATTAAATGGCTGCTATTCTAAATTGAAGGCTGCAAGGTTCTTAAAAAAGGTTCTTATATACTGTACAGTACACGCCATGCATACGTTAGAACCGTTTTCAGCACAAGAAATCTTAAGACTTTTATGAGAATTCCTTGAGAGTTCTTGAGAACATTTTTAGGTTACGATTATTGTTAAAAATCTGATAGACTTCTGTATCACTGAAGAATTCTGATCAGAAAATCAACAATTCTTGAAATTTATAAAGCCTTCTGAAGACACGAAACCTGTTATATAAGAACCTGCCCCAGTGTCATTATCTGAGAGGTTCTTATTTAGGAGGTATGAAATCTATATTTCAGCCTCAACGTTCTTATAAAAATAGGTTCTTTTATACGGGTTTCTACTGTAATGGCTTACTATTTGGACAAACAGATTAGTCGATTGGCACACAGGTGTCTTTTACACACAGATGTCACTTTAAAGTAAACCTTTATTTATATAAAGCCGCAATATATTAACGCCATTGTATTCCTTGCTGTTGCAGTGAGATTTCTAAAATGTTCAAAGTCTCTGAGATATCAACAGAGAGTATTTCTGAGACAGTCTTTAAAAAAACAAAGATACGTAATTTGAATTGTTCTGCTAACAGGAAGAATTCAAGAACTGTGTATCACTGAAAGATCTTACTTTTTTAAACTTACCGACAAGATTGACGTCTTCAGTACTAAAGCTTTCACTCTTGGAATTATGGAGTTCTTCAGAGTTGAGTAGTCAATCATATGTGTAAAGTCAGGAATGATACTCAGAACTAATTCCTAGAAAGGGACAAAACGATCCCGTATCATTAGTAAACGAAGACAATAATGACTCCGATGCCGGGAAATCCAGGTGCATATTTATCCTTGGAAAATAGCATGAGGGATATTTCCAACAGGATGAATATTCCTTCCCTGAATCTTCATCTGTTTTCCCAGAGTCGTGGTTAATATTGTGTTTACCCTTACCAACAAAGGCCTAAGTCATCTTTCGCATGCCTCAGAAGAGCTGCCGGGAAATAACAAAATATTTCCCGGGGCACCGCGGGAAATAACATAATATTTCCCGGAATATAGGGAATAATAGGTAGATATTCATCCTCAGAGGGAAGATATTTCCTATTGAAGAAGTAGAGTTCCCTTCCTTGGTAGGGATAACAACAGATATTTTGGTGAGTTGGATTAGCTAAATTCTGATCTGCATTGAAATTTAGTCTCGCAAATACAGCAACAAACTGGAAAACTATGATGGTGGGGCACAATTTGTTGTTCATGCTATCCTCGATTTGTCAATCGCATCAGTATGAACTGAAGTCAGTACCTCACAAATGTACAAGTATGTAGCTGCAGTAAAATCCACGCAATAGATTTGACAAATGGTGGAAACTCGTTTGGTTTAGATAAATGTGCGCTACTTTGGCAGATATAAAATGAATTTTGATTTCACGTAACAAAATAAAAAAAGATGAAATATACTTCAGATTGTTTACTATCTAGAACTGTCAAAGATTCATTTTGCTAAATGGTTTAATTTCGTTTGTCGTAGCTTTGATCAGCCTGGTTTTCTTGAATGTAAATTGTATTAAATTAAATTATCTATTTATGTAAATTGAACTTTCAACCGAAGCACACAAACATTGCAGGACATAAAGAGAGCCAAGCAAGATTCAACCGCTACTGGAACACTTGACTACGTCTCCAATAGCCTGATCTACCAAGTGCATGTGAAATTTACAGTATATTTTGGTGAAATTTACGGTATCTGGGCAACTCAACTGAACAACATGTCAAATAGAAAAAGAAAACTGGCACCTCAATTTGTGAAGATGTAGATTCTAGAGCTCTAAACACCATTGGTAAAACATAGTTCTTTACGTCATCCGTTGGTGTCTTTTTCAACAGCAATTCCATCTTTTGCATGAATATCAGAAGAACCTAAAATGTGAGAAACCAAAAAGACTTTTCATGTGTTGCAACGATATCAGAAAACTGAGCATTATCTTCTTCCAAAACTATACCACTTGTATGCGAAATAAGCAAGTAAGTAACTTTCAACCGATCTGTTATATACGCATTACTTAGTCTAACTAAGGCTTCAACTTACTTTGATATGCTATACTACATTTTGGTCATATCATGTTCCATGAAAGTAAAAGCGGTCGTAAGACAATTTCAAAATTTCAGCCCCACTAGGTTATTATTGGACTTGCCGAAGTCGTCATATAAGAAAGAAAGTGACAACTTGTCGCGAACAGCTCCTCATTAATTATTCATAAGATCTACGTGACTTGACTTAACCCGATGTTTGTAATAGGATCTAACCGCAAGGAACTTGAAAACAAGGGGGTCAGTTGTATCTGTCTACACAGGTGCGCTGCTTTGGAAATGGTGACGCCAATATGTTCATTTTGACATACAGCCATTCATGTTTCAAAGTTGGTTTGCCCCCGTCAGTTTCCTTCAGGGAAAAAAGCAAAATCTAGTCTGCCATTGGTCAAACATTTATGATCAAAGGTGCCATCTGCCGTACCAAAAACCATCTGGCCATCCTGCTGTGTTATCCAGCAGTGAGCTGCTCGCGACAAGTCGTCCATTCCTTTCTTCCAGGACGACTTGGGCAAGTCCAGGTTCTTATACGCGGGTTTTTACTGTAACTCAAAAAATGTTACAAGTAAAACTATTTTGTTCATTACATTGACAATGACTTCAGCATTCTGTCTTTATATTCATCATACCAAAAATATCATCGTAAAGCAAGTAATAAATTCACCTGAACCGGCTCTTGGACTGGAAATATCTTCTTTAGCTCCGGTAATATCAGCTCAATATATTCCTGATCTGTACTGTCTTCAACAATCAACATTACATTTGGCAGGACAAATGGAATCATTGCATGATTTGGAAATTCCAAGAATAAATGAGGAAGAATTCTTTGATGAATTACTCTCTGCAAAGAAAGAAAATATCTTCAAAATATCTGTATGGATATGAATTGTATGGAACTGGGTGTGGAACTTCACACAAGCTTCACGAAAAAGAAAATTTTCTGCAAAGTTTATATAATCCGTCAATACTAACTGTTTCTGAGCTGCACAGGAAAATGTACCACCCGACGAGGCCTTCAAAAGTCTTTGCAATAAGATCGAGGGTTTTATGTTTGCCTATACAACAACAAAACCCGTTAGCATGAGCTGCATTACCTGAGAGCTTCTAATTTTGAATCAATCATTTAGTTGAGCGCATTTTGTTACTGTTAAACATCACAGGTCTAACTCAGTTTATCTGGCAACAACAACGCACCCTTGTATCGTATTTTGCAAGGATACAGTAAAACTGCGGAAAATGTTCAATTAACCAATAAGAGTGGCGGGATTCTCGTACAGCCTCGTTTTAGAAACTTCAGTCCGTTCTGTTAAGATAGGGGAAATTTGCATTGCACATGCGCAGGAATCCCACAGGGGTACAAGGTGAAATTCGAATGCGGGGATGGAAAATTGAGTGGCACTGGGCACTGGCGGCAGCAAGACAGGAAAACAAATCTAGCAAAGGTTGGTCTACCCAGCATACTTATGTCGTTAATCGATATTCTCATGTGATTATTAAATCAGCGCTACTCTCGGTGCTCGTTATTATGAAGGAATGCCAAACATCGATGGCCTACTCTTATTTAGGCCTCTTGTTGACGTTTGTGCTTATTCTTAGTTAGGCTCTTTTTCGTCTTGATCTTTGCATCTGTTTTAGGGGCCGCACACAAATCGATTCTTTCACGCATAACGTCCATTGGACGTTTTCAAAATACCCCCACCCCCCTCCCCCGAAAACGTCCAATTGAAAATCGATGTAATTTTTCCGATCACGAGAAAATTTCAAACCGTTGTTTTGCTGCATATCAAATGGGCCTAAGTGCTAATGAAGTCGTCAGCGACGTGCTTTCCATGACCATGCTCAACGAAAACGGACAAGATATGTCACTGCTATCGAAATTCTTTCACATTAACAACATATACAGCAAACGAAAGCTGCAGACTAAAGTTTCTTGCAGAAAATTCTCGGGAGAAATGTCGATAAAACAAAATTTTTGAAAACGTCCAGTCCTTTTACCCCCTCCCCCCAAACGTCCATTGGACGTTTCTCGTGAAAGAATCGATTTGTGTGCGGCCCCTTAGACCCAGCAGTAAAATTATCTTTTGAGAAAGCAAGCTGAATGTCATTCTTTGAAAGTACAGTTGATCTATAGGCCAGAATGCATATTCAAGCCAAGAGTTATTCAAGTGGTATTAAGTAAAGAAGGAACACTTTAAGTAAGGTCTCAAAACAAATGACCATTGCTGCTTTAGGGCGATGTTTAGTTGGGCAGTAATGATGGAGGAAGGGGGAGGTGGGTATAGAACAAAATCTAGATGTTGTTGGCCCCGAACAGTGTTCGCAAAGGACAAGAGATCCCACACCAATGAATGAAACATGAAGAAACATCGCCGAAACTGAAGAAAATTTCTGATAAATTTAAGAATTTTGTTCCCACTGTTTTTCTTACTGTCCCCTTAATTCAGTTGTAAATTTGAGAGTTCCTTTTTTCAGTTTTCCAGGACCAGTTGTGATTATTCTGAGAAGATGTCCATTGATGGTCCATGTCCAACAAGGAACTTCTCCTACATATTGCACAAGATCAACAATCAACAATCGAGTCTGTGGACATTCCTGTAACTGATGATGTAATGTATCTGTCCACTTGTGTAAGAGGTCCCTTCCACAACTTTGTCAGCCATTAAAGCAAAAACTCTGGGGATACACACAGCATGACATGTTGAGGTTATGGGCAAGTAAACCCATGTGGGTGGCATCTGGGCCAAAAATTTTGAAAGCAAGGGTCATGTTTGGCAGATTATTCTTAGAGATGGGTGGGTTTGGCCAAAACTGAAAAAATGATTTCAAAATGGTTTCCACCAAAATTAATTAAATAAGTGGGCACAAAGGCTCATTTTGGCAGTTAGATGTGAGTAGCTTTGGGGTGGTGTATCTCTGTCCATCCACAAGTCATGTACAGTACCTCCATGTGTAAAAACTACCATGAAACAGGTGGCACCATAGATGGGGGATTAGGGGACTTATCCTCCCAGATCCCAAAGTCTGGCAAAAATTTTCAAAGAACAATTTCATGTCGATAAGTTGGGTGCACCTTTAGACTGAAAAATTATGTCAAAATCCCTTCCCCCACTTTGTTTGGATTTTTCAGAGCTGGCACCACTACTGTCATGAAACAATGAAAATAGGAACATCTAAAGTATACTAACTGTATATAAATATAGGGCTAAAGTTGATACTGCTGCCAGTTGCAAATCATTATGATTTCCAGCGTTATACACGTTGCTTGATGATCTTACAGTTTTAAGTTATGCTTGATGATTATACAGTTTTAAATACTGTACAATTTCATTTCAAGATATATGTCATGTCATGTCCTAGCATTTAAGATCAGGCCTGTTTGTAGCACCTAGCTTTGTAGTACCATTGATTTCAAAAAGATAAAATATATACTGAATTCAAATTAGAAAGTTGGATTGTTCATTCTGAAAACATAAAGTTCATTTTGGCACACCTGTTGCTTAAATAGCAACACAATAATGCATTAAATCATGTCTGGACATTGTCAAATGTACTGGCCACGTTTTGCTGTGTAATGAGTACAGTGGGTTGACCACCTTTGTTTATAGTCATCTTTCCTCAAGCAGGGCAGGATTTTATTCATATTTTTCAGGTCAAAATTTTTCAACATTTTATATTTTATATTTTGCAGTGCATTAGTTTGATGTGACTGATTGTCATTCAGCATGCTCATTTTGAAATTGTTGATCATACTTTGTCATTTATGCTCTATATACAAAATCAGACCATGGATGGATAGCCTGCCATCAAAATATTTGACCATGTCTTGACTATGGGTCAACTACAAATTTCAAACCCAAACATGATCAAAACCTGGTCATTTTATTGTCAAAACATGGTAAAACATGGTAATTCAGCCATCATCCTTTTTCACAACTGAGCCTGATTTTTATAGAATCAAGTACACATTAGCCTTGCAGTAATGCAAAACCTGATGCAAAGTGATGCAAAAACTGTAAGCCTTGACTCAGAAGGAACCATTAGGAATTACTTATATCTGACTGGGAGGGATCTGACCAGGAGTTGCCAGATCCACCTATTACCCTGGATTCCTCCTAACCAAAATTTCATTTTTCAGGATACTTTTCAATGGGGTGTAAAACATGAAATTCTTGCAGAATTCTCAAAAAGCACAATTTTCAAATCCTTGTAACTTGTGAACCGCAATTTTGCCAAAGTACCCCTTTATATCAGATGAAAGCCCAGAATTTCCTCTACAAACCCATATAAAGGAAGTTGTGCGGCAAGCCTATTTTCTGAACTAAAAATTTATTTTTCAACTTGTTCTCAAAGGGGTCTGGAAATAGGAAATTCTTAGCATTCTTGCAGAATTCTCAAAAAGCACAATTTTCAAATCCTTGTAACTTGTGAACCGCAATTTTGCCAAAGTACCCCTTTATATCAGATGAAAGCCCAGAATTTCCTCTACAAACCCATATAAAGGAAGTTGTGCGGCAAGCCTATTTTCTGAACTAAAAATTTATTTTTCAACTTGTTCTCAAAGGGGTCTGGAAATAGGAAATTCTTAGCATTCTTGCAGAATTCTCAAAAAGCACAATTTTCAAATCCTTGTAACTTGTGAACCGCAATTTTGCCAAAGTACCCCTTTATATCAGATGAAAGCCCAGAATTTCCTCTACAAACCCATATAAAGGAAGTTGTGCGGCAAGCCTATTTTCTGAACTAAAAATGTATTTTTCAACTAGTTCTCAAAGGGGTCTGGAAATAGGAAATTCTTAGCATTCTTGCAGAATTCTCAAAAAGCACAATTTTCAAATCCTTGTAACTTGTGAACCGCAATTTTGCCAAAGTACCCCTTTGTATCGGATGAAAGCCCAGAATTTCCTCTACAAACCCATATAAAGGAAGTTGTGCGGCAAGCCTATTTTCTGAACTAAAAATGTATTTTTCAACTAGTTCTCAAAGGGGTCTGGAAATAGGAAATTCTTAGCATTCTTGCAGAATTCTCAAAAAGCACAATTTTCAAATCCTTGTAACTTGTGAACCGCAATTTTGCCAAAGTACCCCTTTATATCAGATGAAAGCCCAGAATTTCCTCTACAAACCCATATAAAGGAAGTTGTGCGGCAAGCCTATTTTCTGAACTAAAAATTTATTTTTCAACTTGTTCTCAAAGGGGTCTGGAAATAGGAAATTCTTAGCATTCTTGCAGAATTCTCAAAAAGCACAATTTTCAAATCCTTGTAACTTGTGAACCGCAATTTTGCCAAAGTACCCCTTTATATCAGATGAAAGCCCAGAATTTCCTCTACAAACTCATATGAAGGAAGTTGTGCGGCAAGCCTATTTTCTGAACTAAAAATTTATTTTTCAACTAGTTCTCAAAGGGGTCTGGAAATAAGAAATTCTTAGCATTCTTGCAGAATTCTCAAAAAGCACAATTTTCAAATCCTTGTAACTTGTGAACCGCAATTTTGCCAAAGTACCCCTTTATATCAGATGAAAGCCCAGAATTTCCTCTACAAACCCATATACAGGAAATTGTGCGGCAAGCCTATTTTCTGAACTAAAAACTTATTTTTCAACTAGTTCTCCAAGGGGTCTGGAAATAAGAAATTCTTAGCATTCTTGCAGAATTCTCAAAAAGCACAATTTTCAAATCCTTGTAACTTGTGAACCGCAATTTTGCCAAAGTACCCCTTTATATCAGATGAAAGCCCAGAATTTCCTCTACAAACCCATATACAGGAAATTGTGCGGCAAGCCTATTTTCTGAACTAAAAACTTATTTTTCAACTAGTTCTCCAAGGGGTCTGGAAATAAGAAATTCTTAGCATTCTTGCAGAATTCTCAAAAAGCACAATTTTCAAATCCTTGTAACTTGTGAACCGCAATTTTGCCAAAGTACCCCTTTATATCAGATGAAAGCCCAGAATTTCCTCTACAAACCCATATGAAGGAAGTTGTGCGGCAAGCCTATTTTCTGAACTAAAAATTTATTTTTCAACTAGTTCTCAAAGGGGTCTGGAAATAAGAAATTCTTAGCATTCTTGCAGAATTCTCAAAAAGCACAATTTTCAAATCCTTGTAACTTGTGAACCGCAATTTTGCCAAAGTACCCCTTTGTATCAGATGAAAGCCCAGAATTTCCTCTACAAACCCATATAAAGGAAGTTGTGCGGCAAGATTTGTATTTGACCTAACTTCATGAATTATTGTACTTGCCTTTGCTCATCAACACATGGGCCTAACGTCATTTTCTCCTCAAAAGACATCCACTCAGATTTAAAACCCAACAGTTTTCTGTGACAATCCCAATAGATCTTGATACTGTCATCATTTTTAAACAATATTGACTTCATATTCCGAGTCCTTCTACCTTATGCCTTGATGTTACGACCCCTTTTCGAAGATTTCTAACCTCATGCAAAATTTGCGGCTAAGTGCGCGCGCATTGGATCTGGCGGCCATGACACCTAAATGCAAATTTCCCCTATCTTTTCTGTTAGGTAAAAAGGTAATGAAATGTGGTATTTAGAAAGTGATTTAGGACTGAAAAAGAAACTATTTGACAAGAACACGAAGACTAACTACCGATGAATTACATGCAACGTACTACCTACAAGTGTCCCTTTTCTCAAATGAATACAACAGAGATAAAAGGCCTCTCGGAAATCCAGATCAAAATATGAAACGTAAAGATCAAAGAGGGGATTGTTGATAACAAAGAAAAAATGTAACAAAAATATGAGAATAGGTCATATAAGATCTGTTATAAGTATGTGTGGTCTAATTCTTATTAAAAATATTAGCATCTGGTAGTCATTCTTAAGGAGATTAAGGAAATGGAACAGGCTGCATTGCCTTATTTTTGTACAGCTCCTTCAAGAAGATTTCAATCAGATCCAAGCCCCTGACTTACAGGTCAGATAGGATCTTTGTTGCAGCGCAGTGGCGAGGAGCCAAGATATAGATCGTTCCGAACGCAAAGATGGACTAAGTGGTTGTATAATTCTTTTCAATGTCGTAATTTGGTTCTAAAATTCAATTCAATTAAAAAAAAGATGCAAATTCCGTGCAACAGTTAAAGAATAAAATGAAATATTGACCAAATATAGACTGTAACTGCATACTTTGCAAAAAAATACATACCTCGACTCGGATTTTCTAGTTTACTGTAATGTAGATTTTATGAATCCTGTAACTTTATTGACTATTAGTTTTTTACTTGTATATATCTTTGCCTAACATTGTAATGAATATTTTGGCTTGAATTAGAATTTTTGTATGTAGTTATGTAAGTTGCCAATTTTAAATAGAATTATAGTAATGGTAAGTAATAATGGTTGGGAAAGCTGTGTACGCTTCTCCTCGAAAAAGCCTGACAGTACCCGAGTTGAGGTAGCAGCGGGGTGCGGTCTTCTCGACTTTGGTAGTGGAGACACTTGGGACATCTGGGCAGACAGGATAATTGAAAGCAATAATGCACCTTTCCAGAGACAGCGCTTTATAAACCGGAACTGTCAGGGCAACAACTAAACAAAGAATTTGTTTCTCGCCTCAGCTGGAGCCCTCAGCGATCTAAGAAGCGCCCAACAACCAACCATAATCTGTGGCAGCTAGGGCTGATCGCTCTTAATGCGTTGTGACATGCGCAAGTTTGAAACGCATACTTAAAGCATCAAGCAAGATAAAGTAGTGAAATAAAACGCTACATTGCTATTCAAGCTTTAATTCATTACACAAGAATTCCCACGATCTTACAGTTGTGCAAGAAATAAACTTTCTTTTGTTTTGTTTAGCACTGAAGATACTTTCACTATTTGATTCCATCATCATGATAAAAATGTGATATGAGATTGCTCATTGACCGTTACATGTTTTCCAACTGATGAAGAAGCGAGCATTCTCATATGGTGGTGCTGGAGTTTGGGACCACTTTGATTGTAAAGTCAAGCAGTCGTCATACTATTTAACAACATTCAAAGATGCTCTGAAATAATACATTTCTCTCAGTTCTTTATCATTCATCCATCATTGCAATAAAAATAGAGTTTTACTTTATATGACTTCATTTGCAAGATTTTATGCACGGCCCCCGGAAAAGTCTTTCTGTACTTACTGAATAACAGTCGTTACAAATTCAAAATGTACTGAAATGAAACATCAGGGGAAAATTTTGTAAAAGGAAGGGTATCCACCATTGCAAAGCTATTTTGGTGCTACGAGAGCAGACCTAGCACCTCTAGTGTAGCTGACCACAAGTTCTGTACTCGATTTGTTTGGTTTGATTGCGCGCGCCCCAAGGTGTGAATCTTTTCTTCAGAACCGCATTTTACTTCGTCACATGGGAGATTAGTTCTTTCGTCTTACAAAGGTTCAGCTGAATGTTATGTTTCTGGAAGTGGAGTCACGGGACCCTGGAAGGGAGGCTCTGGGCTCAATTTATATTCCAAGAAAGCTTATTTCAAAGTTAAACCAATTGATGATTTTACCACATTTATGACTTTGTATAACTTACTCAGCCAAGAAAGGATTTATTCCAGACTAATTCAGTAGTGAGAGAGGCCTTTGACAAAGAAACATAATAATATACAGGAATGGCATACCTTTGGAAGTTTTGACAACACACGATGCAGACTTTTGTAAAATTGGGATTTCGTCATTTCATCTCTTTGTACCAATGTATGTAAATATTTCAACGTCATTGCAGCAACGTCATCAAAGAATTCATGCTACAAAAGTAAAATAAGCAATGTATGTCTTGAGGGGCTGGAAATATGAAAGATCTAGCGTATAAAATCGGCCAAGTTAAGTTTTGGCCAACAATATGATCTTTGGAATCGTTAAAGCATAAAACCAGCAAAACTAATCGACTAATTCACAATGGCTCAGCTGCGATAGACAAAGATGCTATGGACATCATGCACGAATTTAGCTATCCCTGTTCAAAACTGCCGCCATATAAATACTTTAATTCCCAAAGGCGAAGACCTCAGGATGCTCGAGACTCAAAAATTAGAAGCACAGCGAGATTCAAGATACTCTAAAATAGAAGCAGAGTGTAAATCTAGGATCATCATCATCATCATCATCATCATCATCATCATCATCATCATCATCATCATCATCATCATCATCATCATCATCATCATCATCATCATCATCCTCATCATCATCATCATCATCATCATCATCATCATCATCATCATCATCATCATCATCATCATCATCATTATTATCATTACTATTATCATCATGTAACAATGCACTACTGGTATATCATACATGAATGGTGACGTATGAAAAAACTTAAACAAAAGTAAACAACTAAATTGAATTTAACGTAGCTGGAACAGAATATAGCAAAAAGCGTTACCTTTGTCGTTTGATTAGCATCTGGTCTAACTCCAGGAGCAATGTTTAGTAGTGATTTCACATGATCTCTGACAACAATAGGAACATCTCTCATGGAATCACTGCCAAGTCTACAAAACTGAAATAAAAGTCTAAAAGTTCGTAAATCAGAAACAACGATCCCATTTGGAGAGGAAAGACCAATTCACAACGACACGAGCAGCAAAGCAAAGGACACAGTATATAGTAAATTTTGTGGTTAATGATTGATTTGGATTAATAGCAAGGAGAGTTTTTGTTGTTGTTCCTCACCCAAACAGGGACACACAAGGTCCTCGAGAGAATTTTCTCAACAAGAAAAGCTCTTCATCAATTCAGAGAACCCCTTTTTACCCGTAATCATTTCCATGGAGCTTCCACACCACAAATGACGCTTGTCTAAACAGCGAAGGCCTTAGCAGATATCCCCATGTAACTTTTAGGTGAAAGGTCCAAACTGACTACTTATCAAATTAATTTAACAAACTACTTAATTTAACAACAACTACTTAATTTAATTTAACAAACTACTTAACAAACTACTTATCAATTATATATAACTGGTTCAAGCCACCTACAGTGGCCTACAGTCTAGTGCTGGCCAATCACATATCAGTATCTCCGTCTGACGCAGGTCAGTTACCCAAATATGCTGCGGCATGTGTCACTACCTGTTGTCTATGCATCACTATTTTTATCAAAGGTATGCTTAGGTTTCCTTCAACGACAGCGGCAAGCCTTACCATAAAAGTTTTGCAGCAAAACCACTCTCCTCTATGGACACTTAGATATGAAGCCTTAAATTGATGCAAGGATGAATTCTCTTTGATAAAACGAAGCAATAACCATTACAGATCCTAACAATCGTACAGATTGTCGTGACCCTAAGACACTCTTCTTAACTGTTTCGATCAGAATTTGGGGCAAAGATGCAAGTAATGACTTTATTTAGAAGAAAAATCAATGAATTTAGAACTCCAAAAATCTTCGCGTGCCTTGGGTGCGCTTACTGTCATTTAAAGATTTGGCGCCCTTTCTGCAGGTTGCCCCTCCCTCAACTTCGGGCTGGATCCACCCCTGTTATTCACAATCAATGCAAAAGGAGCAGAAGATATGAATCTTGTACAATCCCGGGACACCATACCTGTTCAACGCATCGCTTGTATGCTTCGATGCTATTTCCTGCATCAAAAGGTGTCTTCATATTATTGTACACTGCATTCATTAAGCAACCAAAAGAGTACATATCGCTTGCACATTCACATGCTTGGCATAATATATACTCAGGAGCAAGGTAGTTAAGTTCTGGTTTAGCAATTATAGGTAGCCTTGATTCCCAGTTGAATGCTTGATGAGCTCCTTGCTAAAAGTAAAGATATAATTCAATATTATACTGCATTCATATTGACACTGTTAAGCCAGCTTTATCTAAACCAGTTTAAATTTAAACCAATCAAATGACTGGAATTGTTTGATTGACCAATCAGGGGCCCCTTTTCAAAAACCTGGCTTAATTTAAGCTGGTTTAACTTGCCGTGTGAATGGGGCATTAGTGCTAACAGAATAATGTACTGCCCCTTGAGAGGTCCAACCTATCAAATAAAGAGTAGTATAAGAATTTCAAAAGGTTTAGCAGATATCACATGTAAAAGCCAAACAGAAACAGGTGGACTTTGGCACCTCCCTCTTTTCACCAGGACCTGAGAAGGGTACTTCTTATTTAAAATCCGTACTGATATCTTTGGTCTGGAAATTTAAGCAAATCAACGTTTGGAGTTGGTGCATAACAAGATCATGAAGACATCGATACTTGGGGCTTCAAAACGATATATCGATGATGTCTTTTCAGTTACGAAGAAACGATGTATTGTCAATTAGCACCCCATCAAAACGGGCTTCCTAGCATATTTACCAGAGCCGATTTCAAAGGAAATAGTGAATTCCTTTGATTCCGGGTCTGGTCAACAGGCTACGGGGTTCCCTGAACAATCATTTTTAAAACATTTGGCGGCGCCAAACCTGTCAGCTAGGGATAGCTTGCATGCACTTCTTCGACCACAATCAAGATTAACAGACGCAATTGAGCAGTTCCAATGTCCGTCCAACAAGAAAGAACTCAAAGGATTTCTTGGTCTTGCTGGTTTTTATAGAGCATTCATTCCTAATTTTGCAAATATTAGCCAGCCACTCAACGAGCTTACGGGTGAAAATGTTCCCTTCCAATGGAGTACACGATGCGAGAATGCATTTGTTACATTAAAAAAGGCGTTGTCATCAGAACCAGTTCTGAAGTTTCCCGATTTTGGCCAAGAGTTCATTGTGGAAGTAGATGCAAGCAATTATGCAGTAGGTGGGGTACTATCACAATTTGGAGCTGACAAGAAGTTGCATCCAGTCGCTTATTTCTCGACTGCTTTGCAGAAGTCTCAGCAAAATTGGTCTGCTACAACAAAGGAAGCATTTGCCTTAGTATTAGCCGTCAGACATTGGAATGTTTACCTAGCCGGCACAAAATTCACCTTAAACTCCGACCACAATCCTTTAACATTTTTAAGAACGCAAAAGGATCCCCGAGGAAAAATCGGCCGATGGATTTCCGAGCTTGAAGAATTTGATTATACAATAAGATACATACGCGGAAAAGATAATGTCAAAGCCGACGCATTGTCCAGGAATTACGCTGCCAGCCAAGACCAACCAGAGCCTGAGTTTGAAGACAAAGTTTATGCCGCATTCGTAGAGGATATGCAGTTTAACGAACAGCTCCGTTCAGCTCAAAGTCAAGACCCAGTGTTATCAAAAGTTACACAAAGCATTTCTAATGGAGAACCCGTCGCCCAAGGTCGCTTAAAACGAGTGCAAGCACAATTACGCATTCACGAGGGTATACTCACTAAGTCAGGCCGACCTATAGTACCACCGGCATTACGGAAACTAGTAGTTTCCAAATACCACAACGTAGCTCATTTTGGAACTGCCAAAGTATATGCTTTGCTAAAGAAACGTTTTTACTGGCCTAATATGTACAGTTATATTCAAGCTTTCACGTCAGCCTGTACCACCTGCCAGAAATCAAAGTGTGATACAACACCGCCCAAAGCACCTTTGTTGCCCATGTTCGTACCTAATGCACCAATGCAATTCGTCTCGTTGGACATTGGCTACCTTCCTACAGATAATAGTGGTTATCAGTACATCTTACTGATTGGAGATGTGTTTTCTAAATTCATTCAGGCAGTACCTTTGAAGGATCAGACTGCTCCTACCATCGTTGATGCATTCCTCAAAAGTTGGCTCTATATTCATGGCATGCCATACTACCTATTAACGGATCAAGGCTCTAATGTTGATGGTGAGGTGATGAAAGAAATTTGTAATTCCTTGAGCATAGAAAAACGCCGTTCATCAGCGTATCATAGCCAAGGGAACGGATTTGCTGAGCGAAATATTCGTACAGTCAAAGATATGTTACGTGCAGTCCTGTTACATCGCCGAATGCCGCAAACAAAATGGCGCTCCGTTTTGCCTGAGCTTGTCTTTGCTCTCAACGCAAGCGAAAGTAAAGCTACCCATTGTGTTCCATTTGACGTGGTATTCGGTCGTCACGCAGTTCTTCCCCAAGACATCATGTTTGATCTCGATCGACCCGATCAGTACGACCAAATATCGGTTGGCGAATACCAGTCTGAAGTGAGCTCCGTATTAAAGGATGTTTTTGCTCAAGTTGTCAAAACTCTGCAACTGAACAAGCAAAAGATGCAACAGCAATATAACCGAAACCTTCGTTTCATTGATTACGCAGTCGGACAGAAGGTATGGTTAAAGGTGAAGCACTACAAGACGGGAGAAAACAGGAAGCTAGCACCTCGTCGGGATGGTCCTTGGACGGTGCTCGAAAAGCTACCTAATGGAGTGAACTTTAAAATCGAAAATCTGAGAAAGGAACGTAAGGTTGTTCATCATGATCGCCTCCTTCCGATTGTTGGAGATGGCATTGCTGACAATTCAGGGGAAGACTCTATCGACGAAACCATGTCACAAGACGCGGATACTGACGAGTCGAATGACAGTGACTATTCTCCTTCTGGATCTGAGCAGAGCGAACAATCAGACGAAGACAACGCCCCTTTAGACAATATCCCAGCAAGGGACCACCCTCGGAGGCAAAGACTAACTCGGAACATCCCTGGTACAATTCCTTGGGATGTAATTCGTATATAACTGCATTTAATCGCATTTAATCGCATTTAATCGCATTTAACCCATTTCGTTGTTGCACTAGTTAAGCACTTCGTTTATTTAGGCGGGGAGGAATGTAGGGTTGCTCCCCCTGATTCACCCCCTACGTAGTATCGCACGTATTGTTCTTTAGGTATATCTAGTCACCCCTGTACATATTCCCTCATTCTTAGACAGTCGTTGTGCAGAAAGCTGAACACCGGTTTATCCGATTAAAGTAACTAACACAGTCCAAACTACAAAGTACCCCAATACAATAGGCATGCCAACAGGGATATGACAAAGCACAACCACAACGTAGAGACATCAGTTATTCAACATCTAGGAGAACGGAATTCTTCTTGCATAGCATTTCATTTGAAAGCTTGACACTAATTTTGAGCGTAGCATAGAATTCTCAGGAAACCAGAATTAGACTGCATTCACATGACAGTGCCATTTAAAAAACAGAACAAAGTTGTTAAGGATAGGCATAAACGGCAAAAACTGTGCAAGCAGAATTTGAAAAAGGAACCCTAACCAGCACCATTTGAAAATGGTGTCATATTGGCACTTAAACATGACAAAAATGGAACATTCTCGAAGCTTTCAAAGCACGATTGACTGGTTCTTTACACATTGACAGTATCTTTTGTTGTCAAAATACAGCCACATCGTCGCAGTGATTGCAAGGAGTTTGGTACCATCAGATTTTCTTACGATCTGAATTGTAAGAACGTAATCTTAAAGGTAATGTGTCCATACATAAGGATCGGGTGTACCCGACCTGTCAAGTCATCCATCAAAATATCGGGTTATGATTGGTCAGTTCCATTGTGATGCAAAACTGATCACATGAAATGCTGGCCTCGCACAGGAGCGAACACGCAGAAGCAGATAGCAATAATGGCTGCCTCATTTCAACGTTGAAAGTGATCACATGGAAAATCACATGTTTCTTATTGCCTCCCGCAGAGTTGCTGGCTATCGCTGGACACATTACCTTTAACAAAAAATTAGTTTGTTTGCGCTTCTTTTCTTTCTACTATTGATTATTCTATCACTTTAGGTCAGCAATAAGACATTCGTTCCCATCTTAACAGCCAACGACTGGCTTCTATTCAGATCTACAGTGGCCACGACCCCATAAACTCTCACGGCTACGCGATGTTTCAAGGTTTCATCTTCTGATCTTAACTAATAAGGAATTGATATCTTGTGAAATATCCCTCTGGTAAAATCCTGGTAAACAACCTATCAAATTTAACATTGAGCAGTACAGAGCATAATACTGTGGATTTTAGCCAACCATAGGTTAGGATTGCTATGCGAAAGTATAAATTACTAGACGTTGCCATGTTTAAAAAGGTCAGTCGAAAGCATTTTGTGTAATGAACACTGTCTGTATTGTACAGCAACACCGTTTTCAACAGGAAATCAGGATTACAACACGCTTATGGGTTGGTCATGAGTTAAAGTTGGCTCTGCAAGGTGAAATGAGTCGGCACATGAAAGAAACTGAAAATCAAAATTCTGTGGCATGCTAGGGAGGAAATGCAGTGGTCGAAGGATAATCCGAACAGCCTCCATTTAAACCTCGGTTTTGACCATATTTGATTTGCCTCCTCATGTATTAGGGTCTGATTGCATGAGATGGGCCAGCAAAGTAAAACTAGCCTGCGTGCAGACTCTACAGTCAGTGCGGAGGAGCGAAAATGAAAAGGTAGCTCCCTACAAGCGTTAGGATAGCTCTACAGGGAGCGTTCCTCTCCTTTTCACTCCTCGAAACTGTAGAGTCTTCATGCAGGCCGAGGCTAAGTAAAGCGGGCTGGCTCACCTAAAAGAGCTGCGTTTTACGGGCGCCTACATCAATGGAAAATCCAGTGGTAGAAAATTAAAATGTCAGGAAAAGTAAACAAAGGTGCATTTAAGAAGCAGGAAACATAATCGAAATCGCGCTTTTGCTATTATTTCAATGATTGAATACCTGGTTGCCATGGAAACCAGGCATTCATCAATATTGTGAAAAAAGTGAAAGAAACAATCAACTTCGGTCCAGTTTCAGTTTCATTATGCAACAAATGTACCAAGAGAGATCTATTTCAGAAAAGGTATTCCCAGAACAGAAGGATATATCACTTAGATTTCACCATAAACCGAGAAGGATACCGACAAGCATACCGACAAACATACCTCTGCAGGCAAAGCAAAGTTAAATCCAGCAAGTTTCCATTGTCCATCTTTAGTGACGACAATACTATTGGGAGTGACATTTCCTTCAATCAATTTTACATCATTGTGTAGAAATGCTAATCCTTCTGCGATCTGAAACAAAAAATTTCCTCGCGTGATTGTCCTCGCGTTAAACGTAATTTTCAGAATGTCATATCATTAATTGGTGAATGTATTGAAACAGGCTTGCTTCTATCCTTACTACAAGGTGAGTAAGAACATGCACGCGGATTGAAAGGCTAAGGTACCGGCGATATTTGCCGGACTAAGGTTCCTAGGTCTAAAGAGCTGAAACTTCCTTCCAATCTGAAAAACAAAATTATCACGTTCAACTAACATCAATTAACGTTCCTTTTCTTAACGTTCCTTTTGTTTGCATGTTTGCAGATCAGACAATGGAGTCTCGTTCTCAGAATGTGTGGTCCACAAGTCTCGCTCTCCCCCTTTCCCTATTACTCTTTGCTTTCTCCTACCCGGGGGATACTTGACCTAAATTTGTACAGGGGTGTGCCCAAGAAAGAAATTTTTTACCCGGCTCCAGAATGTTTGCTTTCAAATTATAAACGACTCCAGAAAAAATCGGTGAAAAGTATACTGGAAAATACAAAAGTTGGACTAAATAGCAACCCGATCCAACAAAATTTCCCCTTTTGACATGTTTGATAACCGGTTCTAGAAAAATTGCTCTCTTTTGACACCCCGTGTAGAAAAAAAGGTGAAAACGATACCCTGAAAAATGGCACATCCACGTCGGACAAATATACTATGTAGTACCCCTCTCGCTGCGTCTCCTACTTACCCCCTCTCATTTGTTTATTGATCAAGAGCAAGACTTGGAGCAAGTCCATTTGCTAGTACTAATGGGGCCTTAATTCACATATTAAAAGGGAAGTTTTCCCTGCGTCCTTGTCAGAACTGTTTAATTCATGTTCAAGCTTAATATACAGTAGCACCTACCTGTAGAAGGCCGTAAACTTTTTCCACATCATACAGTTCGTAAGTCTGAAAAGGAAAAAAAGTATTTTGAAGCTGTCTTAGGCCCTAAAAGAATAGCTCTATGTTTTTGAAGGAATTCATTTTTTTCATTTCATTTGAAATTTCTACCCACGGTTAGTCAAGAAGGACTGCTTTTCCAGGGGCTGTGCATAAAACTCTACAAATTAAGTTATATGAAGAAAACCCTATTTTAGTTACGATTCGAGTCCCAATGGCAGGTTGGCTGTTAAGCCTGGTTTCCATATGATCGTAACAGTCAGCGACACTTCGGCGACGTGTCCCCGATCAGTCGGCGACATATGGAAACAATCAATGTCATGATCATATAGAAACCACACTTTAAACTCATTTCAACTCTTTCGATGCGTCCCCGTACCGTCCCCGTCTGATCGGCGACGTCGGCGACGTCCTTCAGAAAGTGTTTCCATTTAACGCAAACGTCCCCGGTGTGTCCCCGAGCCTGTCTCGGCGACGCATCGCTGACTGTTACGATCATATGGAAACCAGGCTTTACTTGGGTTCTACCAGGGTCTGGTGTAAATAACATTGCCAGCTATTTCTTAAAAGTAGCATTTCCCGTTATTTCTGATTCACTCTGTGATATTTTGAACCTTTCCTTATCTTCAGGAATTATTCCTGACAGCTGGAAAGTTGCTAGAGTGGCTCCCATATTTAAGGAAGGCCCAACTGATGAAAGATCAAATTACAGGCCAATATCTGTTTTACCAGCTGTTTCCAGATTATTTGAAAAACTGGTGTACGACCAACTATATCGATACCTAGACGAAAACAAACTCATATGCTTGCAACAGTCTGGTTTTCGCTCTTTACACTCTGTTGTCACATGCCTTCTAAAATGCACGAATGACTGGTATGTCAACATTGACAAAGGGAAATATACAGCTATGATATTCATTGACCTTAAGAAGGCCTTTGATACCGTTGATCATGGTATTCTTCTTGATAAGATGAAATTCTATGGTATCTGCGGCTTGGAACATGATTGGTTTCGGTCGTATTTGAATAACAGAAAGCAGTTTTGCAAAGTAAATGGCGTCCCTTCTGACATTAAAGATATTGATGTCGGAGTGCCACAAGGGTCCACTTCTTTTTCTGCTTTATATAAATGATCTTCCCTTTGCACTAAAGAAGGCTGAGACAAATATGTATGCTGATGATACCATGATTTCATATTCCTCCAAAACTTTGGATGAATTGCACATGGTGTTAAACGCTGAGCTTGTCAATATCGAGAAATGGCTTCAAGGTAACAAGCTATCCTTGAACGTCGTCAAAACACAGGCTATGATAGTTGGGTCAATGCAAAATGTAAATAAAATGGCAGTGCAGCCTACTTTGTTGCCAGTGTTTCACGTAGGTGGTACTGATATTGACTTAGTGAACAAAGTGAAATACCTTGGTGTCCATATAGACAATAGTCTAACGTGGAAGTGCCAAATTGAGAACATAAAAGGGAAAGTTTCTCGCGCAATAGGTCTTTTAAAATATTGTAAAAACTTTGTATCAATGGAAACCTTGAACGACATTTATCGTAAAATTGTAAAACCACATTTTAACTATTGCTGCTCCGTTTGGGGCTGTAGTGGTATTACGAGAATAGAGTCTCTACAAAAGCTACAAAACAGGGCTGCTCGTATGGTTACGGGTAGTTCTTATGATGCACCTTCTGTGCCATTGCGCAAAGAACTTGGCTGGTTGTCCGTCAAAGAAATGATTGTGAAAGAGACATCTACAATGATGTATAAATCTCTAAACGATCTTGCACCACAGTACCTTAGTGACCTATTCCTTAGACTATCAGATTTCCACACACGAGAGCTAAGAAACACCAAAAATGATCTTGCAGTACCGTTAATGCGAACAGTAAGTGGCCAAAAGGCATTCTCTTACCGTGGTACCAAAGTGTGGAACAAGTTTAACAATGCTATCAAAGAGGCCCCCTCGGTATACTCTTTTAAATCAAGGTTGAGACAGTTGGGGTACGAAAATCTTTAATTTTGTATATTGCTTATTGTCGCCAGATGTATATATTTTTATCTATTAATTTATTTGTAAATAGTTTATTAGGTACTTTGATTTTAACAGGGCCAAATTGTAAAACAATATCCTTATTGAATTTGTACCCTGTATAAATATGTTTAAAATATGAAATATGAAATATATGAAATTCCAATGGCCAGAATCAACCAAAATATCCAAGAAGATAATGGACATAATCAAACACGTGGCATTTTTGACCTGCCATTGTTCTAAACCATTGTGTAACTGGAAAGATTTGCACTTTTTCCATATGATCGTAACAGTCGGCGACGCGTCGCCGAGACAGGCTCGGGGACACATCGGGGACTGTTGCGTTAAATGGGAACATTTTCTGAAGGACGTCGCCGACGTCGCCGATCAGACGGGGACAGTACGGGGACGCATCGAAAGAGTTGAGATGAGTTCAAAGCGTGGTTTCCATATGATCATAACAGTGATTGTTTCCACATGTCGCCGACTGATCGGGGACACGTCGCCGAAGGGTCGCCGACTGTTACGATCATATGGAAACCAGGCTTTACAGGACTGTTGCTTGACTTAGTTGCACAGATTGCAAGAGATACAGTAAATCAGCTTTACACACTGTTAAATAAAGCTTACAAAGACAGCAGTACTAAAAATCAAAGGAGAAAAATCGATGAAATATGTTCAAAAAGTAAATGTCCTTTACCTTCAAAGTTTCATGCTTGGCAAGAATATTTGTAAGACTTGCAAAAACTGGTTCAGTAGCAAATGCAAGTGAATCTCTGTGAAAAATGACAAGAAATATAGAATTATTATGATGACAAAACTGAAGCATAGAGGATATTTGGAAAACAATCAAGGGGACCGCAGAAAACCAAAACGAAAAATACAATTAAAGACAAGCTACTAGGACTGACTATAACGGAAGCATATACAACAGCTCAGGACAGGATGAAGTGTCAGTTTCAGACTGCGTTCACATGATGCCGGCACATTTTGAAAACGATGAAAAAAGTGATGGTAGCAAAATTTGAGCTAGCGTTCACACGATGCCGGCACAATTTGAAAATGGTAGGAAATTTGACGATAAAAACTGGTTGCAGGACTTGATGCCAAAGAATAGTACCTACACCCTAAGAATAGATCTGTCTCGATCCAAAAGTGTCGAAAATGTTCTGTTTTCATCTTTGTTGAGTGCTAACACGATGCTGTTTCAAATTTATGCCGGTTACGGTTCCGTTTTCAAAATCTACCGTTTTCAAAATCTGCCGGCAAAAAATGTGCCGTTTTCGTGTGAACGGGAGGCCTATCCGTCGAATTTTTCACCGTTTTCAAAATGTGCTGGCATCGTGTGAACGCATTCTCAGTCTCACTTTCAGTTTCATTTGATTATCAGTCAATCCATATACAATTCTAAACAATTACACAATACAACTAAAAGATATACTGTAGTAATGATGCAATTAAACACGAAGTTTACTCATTTGAGTCAATGAAATAGGCCCGGGACCCTACTTAATGCATAAAGCACCCAGGGATGTGTCTGCCAATAGGCTCCCATTTTTGGAAGTGAGGTCCGGGACAGGATTATCAAGCGACTTTTTTGTGTCTTTTTCTAGCAAATGTATGCCTCTATCTTTTCGAGGAAAGGTAAAATATGACACAAGAAGTCAAAATAACTACCGCAGTTCATCTTTGCCTGCAGCTCATCAAAGAAACTATCCACCAAGCCATCCACCACATTTGATTTCAGTTAGCTACATATTACAACAATGTCAAGCTGTTCAACTTTTATAAATATGTCAAACATTTTTGCCCTTATGTTGTCAACCAATATATTGTTTTTGGTCCCCTGTTGTAGAAAGACCTGGTGTAAAGAGTTTGTCTTTGAATAGCAGAATTAAATAATTATTGCACCAATACTAGACTAGCATAAAGGGACTCAATGAATTAAAGCATTCCTCTTTTTATCTCAGTGGCACAGGCTATTCGATTTTGCAGTTTTCCTTTGCAGCAAACTAAGCGACAAGAAAATGATATATTATGGTCATTTGAAAATAATTTGAAATCAGTCAAACACTGTTGGTCATACCTAGATTCTTCAAGAGTCTGTTGTACAGTGAGGAGCCGTGGGTGTCTCAGTTTAGCAAGCTGTTGAGGACCTTTCCTGAACATTTCAAGGATGATTTCTTTTTCTTTCTTGTCATAATTGTCAATGGCTTTCTTCTCAAAGAGGAGCACAGATACTTCCTGAAAACAAAATAACATCAAAATCTGAAAAAAATGTAACAATCCTTAAACTATTCATGTTCATATGGAAGATGAGTTTTGCTTTTGGCTGAAATACAGTAAATAGTTAGGAAAATAATTTCAAACATAGTTACTGTATTCCATGTAAAAATATCCCAACATGACTAAACTTTGTCTTATCAAATAGAAGTTGGATTTTTTTGATGGTAATAGATTTAAAGCTAAAATTTGAAATCTTGTGTGTTTTTATTCCACTTGTATAAAGATCTTGTACTGTACACACATGACAAGGAATTCTTAATAATTCTTGAGAATCCTTGAGCTATATCAAATACTGTAAATTTCTAAAATATATTCAAATATTCAATTTTACAGATATTCAATTTTACAGATATTCAAATCCAACCAAATTCAATTGCAATTTTTCAAAATAGGGGGGGGGGCTCTCTCCTCGATTAGTTTACCTATTGAGAGAGCTCCTCCTTTAAGTAATTCCCTGCATACAATTTTCGCCACATTTTCATTTTTTATTCTTTTATTTGTTTTTATAGTGTATCCTTGTATTAATTTCTTTTGCACATTGTTGTATTTCCTTGTAGTTTTTCTGGTTATAAATTGTATGTAGTGGAGATATCAATATATATGAACTGAACTGAACTGAACTGAACTAAAATAAAAATTGTTAAACAAGAAATCATGCTAATGTGTACAAGGACTGTACACTACATTTGATTTGCCACTGCCACTGAATAAAGATTAGCTAATGGTACAGTACCAATACAAATTCTGTGATCCGCTGTTAAAAACATCTGAGCGTGGACCAGCACTAATTAGGGCATGGCAATTTAAAATACCCTGATTCATGGATGATATTCAGTAATGAAAAAATTACTGATACAAAGAAATTAGCCAAATGACTTTCATCTCATGTGAAGTTTATTGATAAGAAAGCTTCTATCTGGTCACCATCAAGTATACTGAATACAGTATGCCCTTACTTGTCCAGTAGTTTTCTTCTTCCCTTCAAAAACTTTCCAGCATAAACCAGGTCCAAATGTAGCCACTTGCTTCCCAACTTGGTATTCTCTTGTCACAGGGTTACCAAGGACTGCATTTTTTAAACTTCCAAACAACGATGTGGCTGTCTGCTGATATTTCTCCATTGACTCTTGTATCCTTTTATTATGTTATTCTACCTACAATGAATTCAGACCTGTGAAAGTAAAATAAGTTTGTTCTCCCTCTGTTTTGATATCTTAAAGAAAGAAAGGTCAGGGTGCAATTTGATCTATTGTAGCCCAGCTTTGATATGGCATATGCCCATCAAAGGCTCCTACAAATATCTCTGTTGCCAGGGAAATTTTTTTAAGTCTAGCTCTTTTATGGGATTTCAAAATTTATTTTAATCATAAGTTTTACAATACATCAATGGTTATAAAAAGTCTTTCCCCAGACTGAAACATATTTTGCTTGCAATTTGAAGCTCCCAAGCTTCTGCAGTTTTCAAGCGAGCAAAAAGTGGGCCACATATGCTACTTTAGGGGCCATCAACATTCGATTTTCATATTTTTTTACGGCAATTGGCCATTATGGGGGGAGGGGGTCTTACCCCTAGGCCGTTAAGAAAATAAAAGATCATAGTATATTTGTAATACGGAAATCTCCGTAAGGGAATTTTTCGAAAAGCGTAGATAAAATCTTTACAAATAACACATAGAGTGTAGAATAGAACAGTTTTACTCCCGATATGGCATATCTTCGGTTGAAGTCCAGAGTGTTACACAAGACATTTGTTTGCTGCTTCTCAAGTCTTACTTAGGCCAAAGATTTTAGGCAGATTGGAGGCCCGTTTGGTAGAAGGCCGTTAACGGGGAGGGGGTACCGATCTTAACGGCCAAATGCCGTTAAGAAATACGAAAATCGAAGGTAGGTAGGTAGGTATTTATGTTTAACGTGGCTAGCCTGTGAAAGTCTGAGATACCTTTTTCCAACAGGGGCCACGGATGTTTTACCATCAGTCCGCCGCAGCTACCCGCCACAGCTACCAGATTTCCCTCACATGGCACTGGTCAACCCGGGCTAGAGTTACGGACAGCGACCAAACTGTCCAGCGCGGGATTTGAACCTACGACCGTTCTGACCTTTGGCTTACGAGTCAGATGCCTTAACCACTCGGCTACGCACTCTCAGTCTCAGTCAGTCTCAGTTGATGGCCCCTTCCTCCATTTTTCTATTTCATGGCCAAGTCAATTCAAAGCATGGTACAGTGTGTAAACTGTATGGTTGTCCAACTCTCCAGCCTAAATTCTTACAAATCAATGGAGATGCTAGCCGTAGTTGCCTTAATCATTTAATGACACATTTGACATGTAACTATTACAGCTATTTTGTCTGAATTGAATTTTTTATTTCCTGTGAATAAGTGCAACTATCGTCACAATAAATAGATATCTTAATATCTATTGATTGATGGCACTAACTTACATGAATCTGAAGTTGAACGTCCTTTCTTAGCAACAAAATAAAGGAAGAAGCGGTGAAGAAAAGAGGTGTGCCTAACACGACGTAGCGGCACCTGCTAGTGTCGCCATACATATTTGCTATGATTTTGTTTCAAGCTACTTAGATCGGTCAACGTACGGTCAAAGAAGGCAAAGAGTTTACAAGTTTCACTGATGATACTTACTTCGATAAACACATACTCACCAATTTCTCTTCAGGGAAAGACACACATTTTTACGGTGATCATCTTCTTCGCCACTTCTTTTCTTGTTGTATTTTGATGGTGCGCTTTTGTTTCTGCCTCCTTTAAGGAACCCATTACGAGACATGTTGCTGCGTCATTCGCTTACCAAGATACCAAGAGATGAGAGTTGAGAACAAGGTACAAACTACAAAGTCCCAACTTTCTTGCATTTTCACAATTGTATTATGCTTTTAAAATATGGAAGGGAACTTTCAGCACAAACTAGGATCTATTGGGCACTTTTGTCAATTCACGAGCAAGCTGGCAATAAACTGCTACGAAGGGAAGAAAAGAACAACTATGGTTTGAAATGCTGTTTTTGTTTTGTTGTAGAGCCCGCCGCGGTGAATGGAAATTACTTGCCATCACCAGGCTGAAAGCACATTAGATATGAAAGAGGAGCCCTAGTATTGGTTAGATAGGCGTCTCTTTTCGTGACTTTGGTTCGAAATATTCTGCCTCACGAGTCTGCGAAGAAGGACTTTTCAAAATTACCGCCAAGCCTCGGTATCATTTCTCACAATGGTCAAGCAGCAAGCAGCCAACGAAACCACAGACTTGCCCCAAGTCTATTTCGTCATCTGTAATAAGTCTACTTGATTTTTTTATTGACGAAGTAGACTTGAGGCAAATCTGACCAAAAAACCAACAAGTTTTTCCAAAACTGACACAACAACCCGAAGCATAGAATATGTTCCAGTCTTTGAAAAGGTTGATGAAAATCCTCATGACAAAAATATTAATGGTTTAAAGGAGTCCCTTGCTACATAGCTATGCTTCTACCTTTTTGCCTTTCAAAAACCTGAATATTTTTCGAAATGACAGCTCGTTGCAAGTTTGAGGATAAAAAACTAGCGCTTGATGCTAGAAGTTTCAATGGTTTTCAGTTTTTTTCAAATGTTTCAATAGACGATTACGCTAAAGATGGCGGCGAGGAACTTTTTACCAAGATGCATTGCGTTCTAATTACGAATCCTTAACGATTCTTGAAGTTCCTTCATAAAGTTCCTTGCCGCCATCTTTAGCGTAATCGTCTATTGTTTTGTAAATGCTGAAGATTTCAGAACAGTCAGACCATAGGTGAGAGGAAATAAGATATTCGCTCTTCAATAAAATGTATAAATAAAGGATACCTGTGTTTTTATCGTTGTCTCTGTCGGCCTTTTCTTCTTGCCGTCTCAGTTCGATTCAAATCATAAACAAACATGGCCTAATTTTTTCTGTAAGAGCGAGACTGTCCTTGCTCGTAGTTTTAACAAAAGTTAGGCCATGGTTGGACATGATTTGAATCGAGTTGAGACTTGAAGAAGGAAAGGCAGGCAGAAGCAGCAGTAAAGACACAGGTATGATTTGTCTTTGTTTATACTCTTCATTGAAGAGCAAACATTTTGTTTCATGTTACCTATGGTCAAACGGCAGAGCTGAGGGCTCTCTCGAGTCATTCAGTTCCAACAAATAGTTCATAGAATTTACATCAACCCCTTTGAAAATGTAAAACCCATGTACCCTGAGGCTCTGGTACCCAGGGTTTTACCTATGCTTTTAACGTATCGCAAACCCCCATCAGTGTACAATTGGGACGCCCCAACCCTGTACTTGAGCAATGTCTAAACATTGGAAGGCTTGAAAGAAACTTGCAGCTTGTTCATGGGGGAGAAGGTAGTGATGGTGCACCAGGAGAATTTTAGGGAGCCTTTGGGAAACCAAAGTTTAATATTAGCCAAAGATTCTGAGCCTATACTGCATCTATCGTTAATTCAAAAGATTTTTTTTTCATAAAAATACTCCAACCATTGTTTCAGCAGCATAATAGCGGCAATTTTGGAAAGTACAGTCTGTTTTGCTCAAGTAACTTCTTCTGTACAACATTAAAAATCAATGTCTCGAGACACTTGCTTACTAAGTCTGACTATAATTAAACTTATACGTTAAATTAGAAGAAAGGCAAATATCAATAAGATCTCATGATTGTGCCTGGCATGTCTAGATAGAAACTATTGTTTACAAACAGTTGGCAAACGGTATTCTCACAGTGAGCCGCGAAACTTTTGTTTATGTGATCCTAAAATAACGAAATGTGATCTTATCCAGCAGCGAGCTCCGTCATAAAGTGTCGGATTTCAGGAAACCTAGCTGTGCCATATGACAGCTTCAGAGTAAACCCATTGGCTATATTCCATCCATTTGTCAATCAGGATTTACATTGAACCAATCAGAAGCTTCCTTTCACTCAGCGGGGCTTAACCATTCTCTCATACCCAAGTGATCCAACTACGCCACAGAGGATCTTGAGTTTTTGATACTTTAACTTTCGTGTGAAAGTTTTGCGTAAATTTATCTGGTTTGCCAAGCAGGAATGTATCGAATATTACCACTGATCTTGCTTTTATTACTGTATGAAATTCAGGCAAAAGGAGGACGGAAGTTTTGCCCAAGTTCTTGCCGATGCGGAGAGAACAAGATAGACTGTAGCGAGAAGAATTTCACGGAGGTGCTAAGGGATGTCTTGAATTACAACCGAACAATTCGTGTAACAAGGCTGTAAGTATACAGTTTATTGACATCAGTTGGATATTAACAAGATAACAGAATCATAAACATGGTCTTCGAAAATGTTAGACACTGATAAATCTCAAATTTGGCGCAACCATGGCTCGAGCTATGAGATTTCCACTCTAAAGTATCCAGGGTCGTCAAATTTTGCGGCTTGCCCCAAGGTCACGCATTCTGAGTTCTACCTTCCTTCACTGCATCGGAACAACATCGGAAGTTTCGACTACCTTTCCTTCACTAAGTTAACCGTTGATTTGAAAAAGCGTGATTTGAGCAAAACATAACTGAAATTTGACTGAGAGGGTATTGCTGTGAAGTTTATTTTGTGTCCAATATCGTATTGCAACGCGCAAACAAAGTATTGACTCATATTGCTGGTTTGTTTTCAGCCAGAAGAACGGGATTGAACCAAAGTGCTATGATATATTAATAGTACCTGAATCATTTGAAAATTTGGTTAAATAAAGATAGAAAGGACGGAGCTGTTAGGGTAGTTCCGTTTCTTTCTCCCTGGTTTGATCTGACCCTCAACTAACAAAAGGATCGGCACCATTGAATAACCCAGGTTCAAATTAGTACGGCGAGGGTGGAACGCTTTGAAGGTTTACTATACAATGTAGTGCAATGAAATCATACTCATGTTCGAGATTAAACAGCGATATATTCCTGATACATATTAGCTACTTCAGAGATCTGCCGCCTTAGAGCTTGAAGATTTGGAAAGTTGAAGAGACAAAGAATGGTTTCAAATTTCGTTGCCCGCGTTCAAACACTTTCCTCTGCGGGGGAGCTCGTATTTTGTTGAGCCGATTCTTGAAGCATTCATCGGAACCATAGAAATGATCGGAACGCTGCCATCATTAAGTTTAGCATTTCATGATGCGAGAGCGAGAGCTCTAACTTGTATGTCGTGCGACACATTCGTAGTGCAATGATGTCCACAATTAATCCAAATTTGTCGTATTTTGGTGATGCACGCATCGTCCCGCACCATTGCTGTGCTGCATGGTCATTTCATTTTCATTTTTCTACAAGTGCATCATCTTCATTTGATTACGAACACCGATAGAAAGGGTAAAAAGAAGAATAGAAAATGCTCTTCTAGGGCTGCCTAAGTAATACAAAATTAATTTTTTTAAGTAAAGTGGTAACCTTTCGTTAGGCCAAAGTCTTTCTTTGACATCGTTAATGTAAATCTCTCTCGCAGCGCTAAGTTCCCAACATTAGAAACCGATGATGTTTCCTGAATTCAAGACGGAAGTGTTTACTTGCCATTTCTACATGCTTTGCGCCATTTTGATACTTCTATCTTTATGACGGAAGGTATCAGCATTACAAAACTTGGTCCTTATCGTTTCTATGGAAAACTTTGAATGCCGTTCATTTAATTCCATCTACAAGTGCAGAGTACCTCCGCTCTTAAAGAACTTTCTTTCCCCGTGAAATTTGATGCAGTGCTCTCCAAGCAAACAGGAGCAACCAACGAAAGAGAGAGGACATGCGCCTTTGCTGTATTTGCTAAATACACTCCGAGTTTGGTGGTAGCGAAATTAATTGTAGATTCTAACTCAGTAGCCTTACTTTAACTAAGATTCCCATGCCTGGGTGGCTTAGAGGAACTCAATACCAGATTGCATAGTGCTATAAGATCATGGTTTGAATTCTAATTCGAATACAATGCATCCTGGTAAATAGGTCCCATACCCCCGCAGAGGTAATTATCTTCCTCAGTGCTGATATACCACGGAATTGACTTGGAGCAAGTCTACCTCCGCCATAGTTAGCGTGTTCGCCTTGTAAGCTGTCCAGCGTTTTCTTCAATTTGAGCAGTTTGCTAATTCCCAGATCTCTCTGACAGCAATTCTTACATCAAGAAGGGTGGGTCAGCTAAAGTTAAGCTAAAACCAAATTCAGTGAAATGTTGTGATTAATAAGAGCAATTAAATGGCTATGTTTGAAAAATGCGTCATTTGTGGCTAGCTGTTTTGTATCACTTCAAACCACTTAATACAAGAATTTGACACCTCATAATGCCGCTGCGATGGAGCTTCCGACATAATCCATGTGCTCCTTGTTCATTTGTGCCAGCAAGAATTGGTAGGACTGATACTTGGGACTGTTTAGTCCGTAGGAGCTCGCTGTCTCTGGCTTATTAAGGCAATTTCAGTTGTATTTTCAGCAGTGACCACCATGACAATTGAATTCTCCAAACCGGCTGTTCTGCTCTGAACATGTAAGCTGGAAACATAGATGCACCTAAATACCCGTTTTTGGGACAAAAATGCATTGATGCAAGTGCTATGTCATGCCTTCTGCTATAGCTCTTACACTTAAGTTTCTGTGTGCCTCAGATTTTCAATAGTGTCGGAAATTAAGCCTAATAGTCAATAGAGTCCAGGCTTCTTTCGGTTTAAAGGTTGACTTTAATTATAATCAGTTTGCTTCCTACTTGGACCAAGTCTATTCCATCTCATTGCAGAAAGAAGTGTCTGTGAGCTTGGAGGAGAACACACTGGGAGAGAAGCAAAATAAAGTCTCCATATTTCATCAACCATACCTTGAGGGCTATTTGGCAAGTTAAAATCGTGACAATCCATCCCCAGTCTTCATTATCCTCAAATTTACATAGGATGTTCAATACAAGGAATAGATTTCCTTCCCACCTTATGCAAATTAGATCAAACATTTGGATCAATGTCTAAAATTCCATGGCAGTTGGCCAGGTTTTCTGTCACTATTGTGAAGGAGATCAGGGCAGGCAGGACAAGCTGTGTGCAAGGACCAGAGTGGCCTAAAATGTTATTGACAGTTTTTTAAATATTAACTTTATCACAGCAGTCAAATATGCGCCATTTCTAAGCAGAGAATGAGCCGTTTCTTGAATGAATGAAGGACATTATTTAGGATGTGTTTGATTGGTAATTTCAAAGCTAACAAATTCTGAAAACGGCAGAGATGGAAGAGCATTTGCCAGTCAAACTCAAAATTCCTCAAAACAGCAGGTTTCAGATTCATCCTGACGATAACGAGGTTTCCAGTTGAAAAACACGATTATGAGTCTGGTGCTTGGCAACAAAGATTAAAGTTACCAATTACCATAGCAACACAGGCAATTTCACCTCATTTTCAGAGTCTCACAAATGAAAACGAGGATCTCTCAGAAGGCTTCCAAACCTACCTTCTGCCTTTCTGAGCAGAATGTTCAACAGGCCTTCCAAACCTGTCAGACCTGCCGTTTTCCGAATTTTGGAGGCAATCAAACATGAATTCCAAGCCTGCCAAGCCTACCGTTTTCAGAATTGGTACCAATAAAACACACCTCGTTCAACGTTTTTTATCTGATGTTTTCATTTTTGCTCATACATCGAACGTCAACTTTCCTTCGAAAGTGGAAAAAAAGTTGAACATTACTTTGATCGTTATTGCGATTCAAAAAGGTGAACTTTGAGCCAGTAAGCCAATCAAATGCTAAGAATAGGCACGTGGATTGACCATATTTGAAAGTAATAATCTGATTGACCGCACCATAAACGCGGCCGACTTTGCCTAAATTAGTCCCCATTTTGAACTTGTCGAATCAGTCTCAGTCAGTCATAAATACCATCCAATTCAATGCGAAAACTGATATTCAAGTTATAAATCTAGACATCATCAGGAAAATTTTTGCGCACAGATGAGCACGTCGGAAAAGTTAAAAATCTACATATTACCGCTAGTTGGAATTGTATTAAAGTTCATCCGTATTTTTTAAAGAAACTAAGAATTTTGGCTAGCACTTAAAGCTTCTTAACATTATCAGATTTTTGAGGAATGGAAGTTTCTTACGAGTTTCTCTCAACAATTCCATATCAATCTTTATATACACTGATGGTCCCTCAAGAACATTTCAAAACAATTATTTTTTAACTCTTTCCAATGTGTAGACTATACTCAAGTACGTTACAAGCAAGATGAACCAAGAAACAAGTGGAAACAATGTAAAAATATGTTAAGGATGCCTTTATAAAAATAAGTAGTTTCTTAAGTTACATTTTCCCAGAACTGGAGTTTCTTAATATTTTGGCGATCTGAGAGTTGAGTTTCTTATAAGCAGTTTCTTATGAAAAAATGCGTGTATTGTACGTGATATTTAAGATCAGCTAAGATTGTCATATGATACTTGAGGGCCAGAAAATGTATACTGATTGTCCCTCCATCTTTATTCATAAACTGTCAAATGACGAATGACAAAACAAATTTGAGCTCAGGTATATAGGTAGGTTGGTAAAAATTTGCCATTAATTAAAAAAGTCTACAATGGTAAAAGAGAAGAATGAATAGATAAATGAAATATGTACAATTAGGGCATTTTACATAGCTGATTTATTAGAGACAAGTTAAAAATACCCCTAATTAAAGTTCCAGTGATAGAATTAAAATGTCGAGTTGACCTTATTTCCATAATGGTCCCCTTGGAGGTGGTTGCAAACAGTATATCTCACGCGCAAACTCTACACTCTTGAGAATTTTTTCTTCACATGCTGTTGTGAAAGCCAGAGAACATAGGCAAGACTTGTTTTGGCTTCAACGGTGAAACAAGTTGGCGATTTCTATTAAAAGACCTAACAATCATATGTTTGTTTTGCAAAGGAATGACTTGCCATCATTTACACGTCATCTCACACAGCTATCAATTCTTCATTCCATGAGCGTAAACAGTTTTCATCTAGCGCTTCCTGACGACCTTCCGTTGAAGGTGTTTCAAACGTATCGCATTGAAAATAGCAACACAGGCCGTCACGGTTGTCTCCACTGATCCAGAATTTGTTGCTAGAGCAATAGGAATAGGGTTCCTAAAAGCAGGACTTGAATGTTCTACACGTATTCTTTCACAAGAAGCTAAGAATTTGGACCAGTACTGAAAGTTTCTTGAAGTTATCCGATTTTCAGTACTCAGAGTTTCTTATGAGTTTCTTAAAAGTTCCAGAACATTCTCTTTGTTCCCAGCCTGTTCCCTCCTGAGCATTTCAAAACAAAGTTTTTCGAAGCCATGGCAATGTTTAGATTTTTTGATACATGGTACTTCAAAGAGTCGAGCTTTGAAGGAGCTGTTCCCTGACTGAAAATGTTGCAGAATCATTGTTTACTTTCTTGCCATTTCGGACAATTAGCATTGAATATTTGGAAATCATAGGTGATGGTTTAGGTGATGATCTGTGAGCGCATTTCGGTTGAAATTATTAAAGCACCTAATTCTTGGGACATCTGGCTCAAACCATTATTAGGTAGAAGAAAGGATGGTTGTTAACACCACAGGGAAACCAGTATCCTCCTTTTTTCTGTTTGTTGCTTTTTATCCTTTGGACGCTGTGTAGCTTCTGTGGCACAGCGATGTTGGATTCCACATGCACGTTGAAATACAAAGGAGGAATGATGCGAAAGGGGAAATGCGAAAGAGGGGAGAAAAGAGAAGAAAGAAGAATATTTTCGTCCTTTCCTTCATTTTCTTTTCTTCCCCTCCGTCGCATTTTCCCTCCTTCACATTTTCCTTCCTTCTCATCATTGCAACATGGTGTAACCCCTTGCAATCGTGTATGACCTCTCTTTCCTGTGCTCGGTGCCCAGTTTTGAATCGCTGAACTTCAAAAAAGTATCATATAATCTGGACAGCATCATCAATAAGCAGTCTGAAGGAAGTGTGTGAATGGACAATCTATGTTTAGGCATGCAATGTTATCTGGTGTTATCGCATGTATTTTTAGACTGAAAGCCAGCGTTGAAATCGAAGATATATCGGACAAGATATAATGTACCAAATGGATCAAAGACGGCTACCTGGAAATTTATCTCTAACCCAAAATAGACTACTTGTGATTGACGTATCTCCCATTCGGACTGGACAAACAGTAGATAGCTGTTATTAATATACCCTGACATGATACACCTGATATTAATTTGCGACACTTTCAATTCCTAATTGATGCATTCTGCTTCGGATTCAACTAAACTTTCGGAGGGACCTTCCAACAAAGGAATTGAAGTTTGGTCTCGATAATTTATCATTATATTCCTCTTGCATCATTAGCACATGTCTCATTTGCTGGGACAATTGGAAAGCAGTTACTACATTATTTTTTTAACTGAATTGTATCCCAGGATAAATATTTTTAAAATGAAAAATGAAAATGAAAATGTAACGTGTGTGAATGGACAATCTAACGTTGCTTGCAGAGGGCCAAAATCTCCCACCCTTCCCCCCGGACGCCAAGACCCCATTTTGTTCTTTCTGGCTTTTCTATTTTGATGACTGGAATTTACGGAGAATAGGGTCACCTTTACTCCGTGAACGTAAACAGTTTTCATCTAACGCTTCCTGGAGGATGTTCCATTGAAGGTCAAGGTAAAGTCTTCTGAATAGCAAATAGCTGCCTTGGAGGAATACAGCAGTACACTGAAGTCCAGTCCAGCTTTTGGGAACCCACTTTAGGACACCAGCCCACGTTTTCCCTTATTTAGCTATCATTATCATCATTGTCATCAGCATCAGCATCAGCATCATCACCATCATCATCATCTTCATCGTCATCGCCATCATCATCATCATCATCATCATCATCATCATCATCATCATCATCATCATCATCATCATCATCATCATCATCATCATCATCATCATCATCATCATCATCATTATCACGATCAAGATCATCAACATCACTTATTGGCTTGTATTACTATCGGGTAGTTAGCTTGGACAACGTAAGGGGCACCACTGCTCTTAGGGTATTTTATGCCTAGACTTGCTACATCAGTCTCAGTTTTCCACATTGATTGATGATTATGGCTTGTAGCTAGAATCTGTGTGGTTGTATGCCCTTAGGTGAAAACAAATCTGATTAGAGGTATTGAATCAGATGCAATGAATCACGTTGCATCATCAGTATTATAGGCTAGGGATACCTGGAGAAGATGCACATAATGTTCAATGAAACCAAAAGGTAACAGTTTTGCACACATGGCCATTGATGTCAAGCCATTTGTGTCTTTAAAAGATAAAAGAACTGTTTCAACCAGCATGCCTTGTAAACTATGCTTGCACTTGCAATATCTTGGTTGGCTTTTGTCGTTGCCATTGGTTTTAAGAAGGAGATGAAACAGTGGCGGTTCCAGCTCTGAAAAGTCTGAGAGAAGGGGGGGGGGGGGGATTTCGACGTAATTTTGCAATCTATAGGTATACTCAACTAATTTTGTGCCATTTTTCTTTGACTATTTTTGCCGACGTTTGAGATTTAGGGAGGGCAAGTGCCCTCGGTCCCCCCATGGTGCAGCCACTGAGATGACAAGTTTGTAGCCTGCGTGCAGACTTTTACTTTACACTGCGAAGGAGGGCTAATATTCCTCAATGCCTCTCCTTTGCAGGGAAAAAGGTAAAGTCTGAATGCAAGCCAAGAAGTATGAAGCATATCCTTGTTGAAAATATTTCATAAAGGAGTTTTTTCAGAGACACTGTCCACGTACCCATGACTAGAGACTTAATCTATTCCTCAACTCTTTACACAAATGAAATGTAATGAAACAAATGAGCTGATACCCAAGTCTGGTTAACAATAAGATGTGATTTCAACATGATCCCAACATTTTCGGTCACATGGTTTGGGCATCCCATTAACTAAAAAGCTTCTGTCGCAAATTAAAATTGCCTTCGGTTCACACTTACTAAATCTTAAACCTGTGGTTTGTAATAGAGACCTTTTGTGTGACTATTTTGCGTAATCATAGTCGTTCCTGGATGAAAATTTAATCTCTTTAATGATAGGGGTAGCAAATAACAAGGATTCCGTGGGATACGAACTATTTTAGGGGCAGAAACTTTCGCGGGCAGAAAGTTTCGCGAGAAGAAAAAATCGCGAAATTGAGGGCATAAACTTTCGCGAATGATATTTTTTCCGCAAATTTCGCGACAAAAACTTTCGCGATCAAGATAAAAGTGCATTTTCGCTTGAAGAAACTTTTGCGACTGAAGAAAAGTGAGGGGAAAACACAATTTTCTAGGTATTCATTTTCAGTACTTCCAACATATAAAATACAACATTGATTGTCACATACAGGACCTTTAAACAACACAGTCATGGTGACAATTTACAAGGTTTTATAGTCTAAAGATTGGGATAAGGAACAGCAACGCAAAGGATTGCCGAAGCGAAAAATAATTGGATGGAAAAAACTTTCGCGTGTCGAGAATTTTCTGTAATTTTGCGAGCTAAAACTTTCGCGAATTTTGAATTTAGATATGCCTTGGCATTAACTTTCGCGAAAAAGCCGAAAAACGCGAAAATCGCGAAACTTTCTGCCCGCGAAAGTTTCTGCCCCTAAAGTATATCCCAAGTCAATAATATCATGGGCAATAGGATATCTCTGTTGTTTTTCGTTTGCTGTAGTTTTGGTTGTCCTGTGCAGTGTAAATTCCAGAAGTCCAAAGCATAAGCCCTGTGGAATACCACATTCAGTGTGTTTTTTTCAGATTTATAATGCAGGGTGAATTGCGGTCGTTTTAGTTACCTGTCGGTGAAGCTTTTTTAAGTTTATGCCGCGTAGTGTGAATCTTTATTTCGTAGCCGCCTTGTCAAGCGACGTCTCAGTGCAAGTTGATAAGTAAAATGTTTTGTTTTCAATTAATTGCGAAATACCTCGTACATTTTTGGTGTCCCTCTTATTGGCTGCTCGATTGGCTCCGAATAATCGTTATTACTGGTCTTCTTGCTCAGCTCTTTGGCGCTTGATAAACGATGTTTGCACCTTCAACAATCCTCTCATATTTTGTCGGTGAAGACGTAACCAGGCGGGATTCCTGGAATCTCGAAGTAGGCGCCCTTCATACTTCTTTTTGGTCTTCTTGGGAATGTTGGCCTTCCTCGATGGAAATTTTGAAGCTGCGCTGTTACTGTTGATTAGCAATTTTGTAAAGGACAAGAAATGTTAAACCTTTTGCAGTCAGTCCAACGAAGGCCAATTTTTGCTAATTTGCGTCAAGAAACACCAAATGTTGGCACTTGGGCCCGAAATTAGTCTGGCAAAGGACATCATTATCACAAAAATTGGTCGAGGCAACTGCACCATTTTAAAAGTATTGTCAGTATATCCTACCCAAACCTTGGCAGAGAAAACGTGGATTTGCGATAAGGCAAAATCTTTCATTCAGAACTCTTAAATTGCTCTTAGCCGAAGCCTAACCAGTGCTGAAAATCAAATTTTCACTTAGGCCCTATTTGATTTTCAGGTAGTCTGAAATTATTATTATTCAGTTCATTTCAGTTCAGTTCGGTTCACTTCAGTTCAATTCAGTTCAGTTCAGTTCAGTTCCGTTCCGTTCCGTTCCGTTCCGTTCCGTTCCGTTCCGTTCCGTTCCGTTCCGTTCAGTTCATTATTATTATTATCGATTTATTTGAAGTTGGCTTTCTATGTAAATAGGTGAAATAATAGCTAATTAAAGGTCTAATATCACCATTTTCGATAAGTTGTAATATGGACGTCCTCTGACAGCTGAATTCGATAACATCACTCAAATCGCAATATTTTGCCTACAAGTGCCCCTAAAAGCCCCCCAAAGTTGCGAATTTGCGGAAATTTTTCAAAATTACCGCGCAGAGAAAAGAAGACTGGTAACGAGCGCTGCAACGTCACGGCAGGAACGCATGAAAGAATCACAGCACAGGCCGGCACAGGCCTTCATTGAAAACACTACGACAAGGTTGCATCTTGTTTCTTCCCGCAAAACTGTTTTTTCAGCCATGCCTGAGAGATGTATGGTTTATGGTTCCAGCAATTACCTATGACAAAGAGTTGGGTATTTCAGTCCATAAACTGGCTTCTTCGGAGATGACGAGCCTGAAGCGAAGGAACGAAGGAAGCAGTGACGGATGAAAGAGAGAGAAGGCAAAATGAACCGAAAAGAAGCACTCCGTCATTTGCGCGAAGCATTTCTTTTTCATACAAGAAGAGATCGATACAGTGTGCCTCTGTTCCAGGGATGGAGTTATCATACAGAAGAAGTTTGACATCAGATGACATCGGGGTTTAAAGCTAGCCTAAAAGTCGCGCTAAAGGTACAGGATAATCACATAGGCCAGGTGAAAGCTTTCCCTTCAACACAAGAGCCGTTTCCCTAAAGACTATATCTGGCGTTCCGCAGAGAAGAGAGAATTCTCCGGGGTAACATTGAAAGCTGAAGGAAACAATAATCATGTATGAATAGCTCAAAGAATCTTCTTTCGAATGGTGTCAAATGTTAATGTATCTTACACTAAAATTTGCGGTTATTATGGGCGTGCAGTCAGCAGGTCATGATCTTGTGCGATCTGGCTTTCGATCATGAGAGTTCCCAAGAACAAGAGTGTTGACGATTTATCAATGAAAATTTTTTAGGAATTACAACTCATACATTGAGTTTGGTGATGTCTTATCATCTGCAGAAGTACTTTTGAGGAGGGCAAAGCGGAACGTTGGGAAGCGTTGAGGAACTCTGTGCCGTTTCGTAGAGGCATAAATTTTGGCTTGTTCTTGGAGAACCCGTGGTGAATCTTATTATTTGGCCGCGAACTCAGCATTGCCGCTGCAAAGTGAGGTAAGAGCCTTCATATTAAAATCAGTTGTGGGTTTCTTGTCATTTTAGCATGCTTTAGTCATTTGTTTATCCATTCCTCGTCGGCAACAGTGTCATCTTGACACAGACCTTTTATGTGCAAGGCTGGGTCTAAGCACAATGTGAAGTTTGCCGTACTACGGTCATTGCTCACTGTTGCTGCTTCGTCTTTTTCTTCAGCAACATATTCTTCGACGTTGTAGCAGAATACCACGCATCTTTTGATTTCCAAGATGATTCAGACAATGTTTGCGACATTTTTGAAGATCTAGTTCGTTTGTTCCCACGGTTTATCCACACGCTTCAAAATTCCTCAATAAAGCATTGGATACTTGCGTGTGGCGTGGTTCCTGTTGTTACGTCACAAACACTCGACCCAGTCTCTTTCTTTGCGCGGTAATTTTTCAGACCACCCCATCTTTCAGGGGCTTTTTGGGGCACTTCTTGTCAAAATATCACGATTTGAGTGATGGTATCGAATTCAGCGATGATAGAATGTCCATATTACAAATTTTCAGAAATGGTGATATTAGACCTTTAAGGCCAACTATAACTAAAAGAAAATAGATGATAATTTACAATGAAAAAGAATATTAATTAAAGACAAAATTAATTAATCTAAAAACCCCAAATCTTTTATAAAAACTCTACACAATCTGCAGGTGCATGAATCGCCATTCCACTGTTTTATTTTATTTTATTTTTCTTTTGAATTCTTGAATTTTGCAATGTGCCCGCAAAGGACTGTGGGTGACAGTGGCTCTTTATACCAACAAAGATTGGGATTGCTCTTGGCAAATGTTTAGATTAAAACTCAAATTCATGATTGACAGCCGGAGAAATGGTGTTTGTTAGACGAGGAATTATAAAAGGATTTCTCACAATGATCAGTCGTTTCCTTAATCCAAAGTCTAACCCGTTTGTATCTCAACATAAGACGAAAATACACAGTCACATAACCTTTTCTAATTTTAGACACGTTTGAATCTGTGTCGTCGTTTTTTTGGTCAGATGAACTAAACGGTTCTTGTCCAGTTGCAGGGGAATTTTGCAACAGTAGTAACAGGGGACAAATTTTGCTCCGCTGCTGTGAAACCTGGAGGTAGCTTCGTAGAAGGAAAAAGATAGGTGTCAAGCAGATCATGTTCAAACGTTTAGGACATTTCTGTACAGCAATGCAGCAATGTACCTGCAAGGTTAGCCCCGGGGGGGGGGCGTACATGACTTGCAGATGGACGGAGGTCTGCCGCCCGGTTTTCAGAAAGGTACCCTCTTCTAATTACCGAAACTTGCTGTCATACCCACTTTTACGATGAATTTTGGCGGAAAACCACCCATTTTTTGCCATTTTTCGCCAATTTCTGGATAACCCGCCCTTGCTTAAGGAAAATCTGCCGAAAAAGGGACCCTTGTTTAGAGAATTTGGGGCCCAAAAACCCACCCATATGGGCGGCACATACCCGTACCCTCAACATGTTAGGTACCCTCCCCGGAAGCTTAGCAAGCCCCTCTAGAAGGTCAGGAATTAACCCGGGCTTAATAGGGCTTTTACGGTACTTGCATTCATTCCGTGTCGCAAATATCAGACTCTTGTAAAGAGGCGGCTAGTCTGTCCATCTTTCAACTTAAAAATAGCTTCACGGTGACGTTCATAGGATTTAACACTGTTGTCAAAGGACTAACATGTGTAATATACACCATTCACAGTGCAGTCATTTCCGTCAAATGCAAAAATATGCTGAACAATAAATGCTATTTTTATCGCGAAGTGTGTTTTGGATGTAGGACGAGTTGGAAGTGTCACCGAAATAGAATCGTCGGCTTGTTCGTAGCGGTAGTTTTCAAAGCTTTTATGTCGCTATAGATACAAATCCTAGCCTCGCTTATCAGTTGTCCTTCAACGCCATGAGAGACGGTCATCAAATCCCTTTGTTTTCCTTACTGTGCGAAATTACACCTCAATGACTTCAAAGGGGAATCGCGGTAATCTTCATGGCCGTCCTCTACACAGAAATCACAGAATTGATTAAATGCCTGCCATTATTCTTATATAGCGACATAAAAGCTTTAATTATAGCAGTGACAGTAGTATTCTGTTGTGCTGTCATTTTCAAAATCTTGCTCATGGAAATTTCCGATTTTGATTGGCTTTGCAGGGATCATGTGATCAGTTGACCAACCAATGAAATGTTGTCCGCTGATCTCAAAGCGCATGCTTTGTGTATCTATTTACTTACCCAAAACATCTTTTGAATACTACTTGACATTCAACGTAGGACTAGAATTCTATTTTATGTGCCTGAAATATCAGTAGCATGAAATAGGCAGTTCTAGTGTGCAGAGTAACCAAGATTTCCCGCTAGACGGGCCTGGGACTTCTTACGACAGAGGGGCTGGAACTTCTGACAAAGGGGAATGGCTTAAAAAAGCTGTTCTAGGACGTGACTTTGCCAAATTTCCTCCAACGAGAATCCAAGGTTTCCTCCGATGGGGGCTTTAGCCCCTTAGCCCTCCCCTGGCGTCACCACTGGGTTAGGCACCCCATCAAGGGTCCTTACAAGAGTTTACAACCAGAGTTTACAAGGGGCCATCCACTAAAAACATAATACATTTATATGATGAAAAAGAACAATTACTATATAAAAACCCTATTATAAAAGCCTAATGCAATATTTACAAAATCTAGCATTAAAAAAGAGAGAAAAAAGGAAAAATTCCTAAATAGATTGTTTAAAACTATTCAGGGAAGATGCCTGTTTGGTATCGGCAGGAAGTTCATTCCACATTTTTGCTCCTCGATAGGAAAAGCATTTTTGCCCATTACTTGACTTTTTCATGGGTAATCTTGATGGGGCCCAGTAGCATCTCGTCATCTCGCTTTGCAACTCAAATTCCAAATGACAGGAGGACTAAGGATAAGATCGGAGTAACTTTAATGGCAAATGCGGACAAACGAGAAATTAGCCAAAATGTGAAGCTCATCTGACTAAGCCTTTGCGGACATGAGTGTGTGTTTCATTATGCCGAGCAGTCCATTTTAGGACATTTTTGTGTGCTAAACGCATTCACAGTTAATATAGGGGCTAACTCAGATTAATTTCAAAATTCTTGTGGGAGAGACAGATATTTGAGATAATGTCCTGAGTAACTGCCCTCGTCCAAGAACACTTTGAAATGGACTTCAACATGCCAATAAATTTGGTATAAATTCGATAGATATTTCAGTTTCAAGGCCACAATGCTTGTACATGTGATTAATCTTTTTACTGTCACCATGTGGTGAGGGTGTTGTGGCGCTAGGCGCAATCCTCTGACTTCGCAACCTGGACAGTCAGGCATGGAGCGTTCGATTGGAGTGCGAGCCCTTCTTATTGAGCATCATGACATTGACCAGGGGTTGCAGACTCCTCTGCCTCTCGACCTCTACTTCTCTACCTCCTGGGGGATGCACTTAAACAAATTTTGGTCAGGAACGTGCCACCGACCTTATACCAATTTTTTGAAAAAGTATATCCGACCTTATATTTCATACCAAAATCTTGAAAACCAGTACCGTTCCTTATACCAAAATTGTAAAAATTGATACCGTTCTTTATATCGATATCTGGAAAATCGATACCCTTCCCAATGGTACGTCCCCGTACTCGAAATATATCTAGTGCAGCCCCCGGGTTCACCTCTCCAATCCCAGCGCTTGATAGTAAAAACACAACTGCACTCTCATATAGTTATGGATGCCTTGCTACAAAAAGTACATAAAAACATTTCTCTAGATCATCTTTGACACAGAAAGCTCCAGAATAACATTTTTTAAGCTCATTACCCGGGGGGGGGGGGGTACTTAGTATATTTGTCCGACGGGGATGTGCCGTTTTTCAGGGTATCGTTTTCGCCTATTTTTCCTTAAGGGTGTACTTTTGCAAATGATGCTGATTCCTCCACCTTCAATTTAATGCCATTTGTATTCTTTGTAGGCACTTGGAAGATTGTCATATAAAGAATGAACTCCCAAAGGAATTCTTGAGAAAGTTTCCATATCTGCGGCACTTGTAAGTTTTTATATTCTCTGCCATCTTTTATTGAAGTAAGTGAATTGAGATTTTGCAATCTGATCAAAGATCATAAGAAAAGAAGGCCACGTTAACTGTTCTCATTGATCAAGATCATCAATACCCTTGTCACCCCAGTTCCCTTTCATTCAGGCTAACAGAATACTTTCTAAGGCCCTGTTTATATGAGGAATAACAACTGAGGTGATGTGAGGTAAAGTCTCTTTTCGGTAAAATCAGAATGAACTAACCAATAAGAATCAACAAATAATTTCAATTCACTTCTCCATACCAGTGGTGTTTCATTTATATGGAAAAGGTTCTCCTCGCCCAGGTGAGACCCCACCTCTAGTGACAAAGGAATCTATTGGAAGGGTGGAATCTCACCTGTGCTGTTGCTACTTCCTTGAACAAATTCTTAGAAGCAGCCTCCTTTTCAATTAGAGATTGAAGTGTGTCTTCTGTTTGGAAAGTTTGTTGTTGTGTGAGGTCTGCAGAAAAGTAGCAAGTAAATTACAACCATACATATGCATGGTGAGTCCTCTTATCAACCAATGAAAGTATCATTAGAACCTTCAGGGCCAAAAGAAGGGGAGATTCGAAAGATGAGGATAGGGTACTGGCATTGGCAAGATTTATTAGGCACTTAAGTAGGCCTAAAGTTTGTAAACATGACAATCAATTCACCCAAATCGACCAAAGATATTTCATTACCATATTTCAAACATTCCTCAAAAAGTTTACGCAGCTTGCTGGCTCATCTATTCACAATACGAAGTGTTAACTGCAAAGTATTTTGACCACTTCTTGAAGTGAATTTTGTACATACGACTGTCATGATTTATCAGGCCGCTATCATTTACACTTATTTGAATAAATGGAGTAAATAGAAACAAATTACAACATGAATTCCAAAGACTAAATGTCTTTCTGTGCCATGTCACTCACTATGTTGCTCTTTGGCTGACTTCAACATGCTGGATTCCAAGGAAGTTCTGGCAACCTCTCAAAAGCTTGAAGGCCAGTTTAGTGGGAACACACACACCAGTTGGCCTGTATATGGAAAGTGTGGCACCTGCACACCGAAGCAAAATAATAGGGTATTCAGAACAGGCAGAAGATATCAATAAAGGACTCTTCTTGCATGTTCCTACGCACTTGACATCTCAGTGAAAGTTGCCTCGGAAAGTTGCCTCACTTTCCGCAACATCCAATTTGATGATCAAAGACCATCTTCCACCTTCAACCATGTGTTTGTTGTTGATTCTTTTATTCATTCAAAAGGCGCCTGTCTGATAACAGATTGAAGAAAGTTCCTGACCTTTCTCATTTGCGGGACCTTGATACACTGTGAGTAATTCTTTTGATTTGCTATTTCATTCAATAGACCCAAAAGATTAAATTTTGTGAGATTTTATTGTCTTGGTTAGCCATTACTGATTTTATGAAAATCATTGTTGATACTCTGCTTGATTCTTTATAGATGCAGCACTGTCTTACAGTATGGGCTTTGTGTATGACCATATCCTCCAAGGGATTGGCGAAAATTCTCCAAATAGACCTAATGTATACCTAATCTACAAAACTGTCCTTCATTGAGTGTTAGTTTTATACATTTTCATACTGTGAGGTTCAATCAAATGGCGTTATGTGGCTCCTATCACTATTGTGCCCATTTGAAAATCTTACAGAAGCAAAATACCTTTTGATCTTGATTCTTTCAGAATAGCTAAAAGGTCTATTGCAGACAACAATTCTTGAGACGTATTAAGAGATTGCAAAATTTTTATAAGTTGTCTGAAGAATTTCCCAAGAATTCTTAGGCAAGAATACAGTCTTCAATGTACTAAAAAGGCCTTTACTGCATGTTAAGGCAGTGTTTCATCTGTCTATTTGTAAACATCTATACCAATACTTTTTATGATTTTGCTTTTGTGGTAGACCATATGCCCTAAGTTTGACGTCATAAATCTTGACAAATGAAACTAAGCAATAATTTCTCATCCGCTGCAAATAGTTATAGGGTGTAGGTCCCTTACAAAGGTTCAGCTCTACCCACAGGTGATGTCAGAATCCTGTAAATTGCTTTTTTTTGTTTCTTAGCACCCTATCCTCTTAAGATGCTATAGTACTGTACCGCTAGCATTGATCAATTATCTTCCAAGACTCAGATAAAAACATTTTGTCCATGATTGTATTTTGTAGTTTACTATCTGGAAATGACATCAAACGTTTCAAGTCAAATGCCTTTAGTGGTCCAAGGAAGCTCAAAGTATTGTAAGTATTATTTCCTTTGTTAGACACTTTGTTAGTTTTCTGCAGCTTTGTGTTGAGATGACTGTGCTTAACCATTACAGTAAGTTATGCAGGAAATGCCAAACTACAGTTTGAGTACAAAAAGTAAGAACGATTTGGGGAGCATGCAAGCACAAATGAATTTTACAAGGGCAATGGGGAAAAATAGTAGCACAAGGTCAGTGTGATCCTAAGGGGGGGTACATGACTTGGGGATGGATGGGGGTCTGCGGCCCAGTTTTCAGAAAGCTACCCTCTTCTAATTACCGACCGTTGCCACCATACCCACTTTCATGATGAATTTTGGCGGAAAACTACCCATTTTTGACAATTTTTGCCAATTTCTAGAAAACTCACACATGATTAAGGAAAATCTGCCGAAAAAGAGACCCTTGTTTAGAGAATTTTGGACCCAAAAACCCACCCATATGGGTGGCACATACCCGTACACTCAGCATTATGTCCCCCCCTGGGAGTGTGGTGACCAAAGGCTTGGTATGTTACATTTACAGAAGCAAGACATTAGTATTTGGTTCACAAAGAAACAGCTATTGCAATGATACCATACATAGAAGCAATGCATGAATTAAGAACTTTCTCTAACAAAGTATTCCCAGTGATAACCATGTCTAGAAAAATTACTGCCGTTTGATAGTGGACATAAGAAGAAAATAAAGCAAAGACAAAACCCAACAAGGAGTGCACTTCCCAACAGCAAAATATACTAACTGCCAGCCCGGACAAGAACTTAAGTGCCATGTTGTATCCTTTGGTGCTGAGCAGTGTGGAAAAATATTGTTTGTTCCTTTACCAAGCATATTGTAATTTCATTATCTGGTACTCTGTCACAAAGATCAGATCTATGTTACCTGTTCAGAAACGATTCATGTGATTTTGCTTTGCTTATAAAGAAAAATCAACAGAGAACCTTTTGGAATGTTAAGATTACAGTAAAAACCCGCGTATAAGAACCTGCAATTTTGCAAGTCAGCCTGATTAGGTTCTTATGTACTTAGTATTTAGTAGGAAATAAGGCTGTTCAGGTTCTTAAATTGGTTCTTATTTCATTCAGGGCTTCCAGGTATTTATTTTGTTCAGATTGAGACTTCAAGCCCATTATCCACTGTCAGTTGAGAGACACCAGTGTTCATGAGGCCTTATCAAAACATCAGTTCATGGAAGAATCAGAAATTTTACAGAATGCAAGGAAAAGCTTTCAAAGCATCTTTAGAGCTCTTTGCAATTTGCACACATCACAGAATCAGTATGTATGAGCTCTATGACAAAGCAGCTAGAGTTTTGATTTAGTTTGATGATCTCCACGAATAAGAACCTATTTCAAATTTCAGGCTCAATGGGTTCTTATATATTGGGGGTCTAATGTCAGAATTTTCAGCCTGTAGGTTCTTAATCACTATGTTCTTATACGCGGGTTTTTACTGTATACAGCGATATAGTGTCAAGTATTTTAGACCTATTTACCATTGATTAGTTTGCTGCTGGTGCCATGCCACTTATTCATACATAAATCTTGAAATTTCAGACAACTGGAACGCAATGGAATTGAGCATATACCATCACTTGCTTTGTACAGGCTAAAGAGACTGCAAACATTGTAAGTATTGATCTGTTATGTCAAAAGTATTTGCAGAGTGCCAAAACAGATGAGTAGCTCTAACACTAAAAATATAGGTGGCAGCATTGTGACTTGCCCAAAAAAAGTCATCCAAAAGCATTTCACCCTTGAGATTTAATATATATCTCAAAGTTTTACCCTAAATTTCATTTTCTCGATATTTTCAACTTTTTTGGCATTCTGCACAATATATGCTTCAAATGTACTGAACTGATTGTCTTTGAGAAATGTTGTGGGAAATATATAGCTTCTACAAATGCAGTTAGTATATCTTGAAGAAGGTTGACCTGGTTTATCATTTTATTCGAAATGACTTTTTAGGACAGGAAATACCTGTAAATTTTGCAATGAAAACTTACTAAGAAGTGAGAACAACTTTATTCATTTTGAAGAGTCATTCATCTCAAGACATTTAATTCATGCACTCAGTAAGAATAGCCCCGAAATATATCAAACCCATAAAAGCCGGAGTACACCAACCATTTTGATGGTGCAATAAATGTAACTCTTTATTTACCTTTGCTGAAAGTATCTCTATGGTAAAATCAATAGATGCAACACCAATAAGTAGATAAGAAATTGATACTCAGAATCTTATGAAATTTAATATCTAAAGGAGTCTGATTTCAGTTTCCTTTGCTGGAAAAATTGTTAACAGAGCACGGACTACTGCTTCTTACCTTATGGAAATGTAAATAGTACAAGTATTGTATCTACATCTCTTTAGGTCGTTGAAGTCAAACAGAATTAGGAAGGTCAAATCTGGATCACTTTATGGACTTAGATCACTTTTAGAATTGTAAGTCAAGTTCTTGGCCTTTCTATTGCTCCTTGGTTTTACATTGTAAGTGTGAATCGTTCTTGTTTATGACACTGTTCATTTCTGATATTTCTTTAGGTCCTTGCAGTCAAATCAGATTAAGAAAGTGAATAGGAGGGCCTTCAATGGTTTATTCTCTCTACAAACCTTGTAAGTTTCGAGCTTTTAAGTTTTAATATGTTGAAAGTTTTCAACACTCATTCCTTGTAATTTTGAGACTGTGAATTGGTTTAACTCAAAAGTTGCCATATCTACGTGATGCATGTCAAGGAATTTAGAAACTAGACTCTTCCCATCATTCTTTGGTTACTTCATATTGCTTTGAAAAGTTTTCAAATAAGTTTGAATTCATTCCCATTGTGCCAGGCAGTTTGAAAAGAGTTCGAATAAGCCAAAAAAATTATGTTCCACTTTTGTTGATTACAGCTCTATTTCTGTTCAGATTTAAACGGTTGTCTAAGGTCATTTATTGTATATACACAGAGAGTGTCATTCGTTTACATGAAAAAATAACAGTTAGGCAGGTTTTCTTGATTTAAGGAGCATACATACAGCATGTTTTGAATATCTTTAATTCATCTTTCATCATTTTAATTCATAGAGAAGATTGGTTGATAAAAAAGTTCTTTCAATGATGATTCGTGTTCCCAGGGGGGCACTCAGCACATACGCATACGGGGGGGGGGGTCAGTCCAAGAAATTTTCAGGGAACCCAAAAATATCACTTCAGCTTCAATGCAGCCCAAAAATATCAGCTCATTTTATATATATAAACCTGTACATGAATATAAAATATCTCTAAACAATGCAAATAGATTTCAGGATTGCCTCCATCGAACCCAGAAATATCAATATAATGATGTTTGGTATAAAAAATATCATGAACATAGTCTCAGTTTCTTTGGACCCAAAAATATCACTTCTGGCAACATTCTAACCCAAAAATATTGGACTTACCTCCCCGTATGTGCATGTGCCAAGTGCCCCCTGGGTTCGTGTTTCACCCTTAGAATTACATGTTTCACTCTTTCACCCTTACTATTACATCTTTTACCCATACTTTTCCAAAAGAGTTTATTGAGTCTTGTTATTACAGGAAGTTAAACAACAACAATATCAAGGTGCTGAAAGATGGCTGTTTTTCTGGACTGTTCTCGCTCAATTCATTGTGAGTCTTTTTCTGGCTGGCTAAATTGATAGTTCTTTTAAGGGCAGTCAACTGATCAAGCAAACTGGGTGTTTATCTTAGCCCTGTTCCCTATGACCCATTTCATCAAAATCACTACTTGATAATGAAGGCCACTAAAAACGAGAAAACGCCCAAACCTTCAGAATGCAGCCTGTCCACTTCTAGAGAGTTTCTGTGATTGGCATAGGCATTGGTTTAATTTCATGCAAAATAGCGAAAGTCAAGAGACGTTTTGGTTTATTTTTTTATGGTGCTTGGTTAATTGTAATCCATGGCATCAAGCGCACATGACCTGTCACGTATGTTATGACTTACCAGGTGATCCAAAACAAACCTCATGAGCTAGATCGCATAGTGTTTCCTAGAAACAAGTGTTCTGAACACATGCAATGTACCAGCATGCAGCTAAAGGGTTCAGCTATCTTTTGGGATGTTGCTTGGTTACTTCAAGTTTTGCATGCCATCCAAAAAAACAGTTTTCAAATATATATATCGTATATAGTTCATTCATTTCTCGGACTACTCCCTCCTTTTCCAGCCCATGCGCTAGCAGATGTGAAAAAATCTAAATTCGAAATTTGCTTCGGATCACGAAATTGAAGGAGGAAGAGAGGTTAATCACCTTGCAAACAAAATATTTCCCCTGACGACTTCAAAGCTATCACTACATCGAGTTTTCAAATAAAGATTGACTGGAATGTGAAGGCAATTATTTCACTCAAAATTAGGCATCCAGGATTCGATATTTTTATTGAATCCTGTTTTATGGACGGGTTGGATCATTTGAAATGACCCTGCAGCATTTCAAAAGATAGCCAAGTCTTTCAAGTAAACTATGATACAAAGCATTTGTCAATAATCTTGATTTCACTTGTGAAGTTGTTTTTTTTGGGTCACCCAGTCGAGTAGGTTGGGATTGAGTCCACTAAGAAAATCAACAACAACTGAATTATATATATTTATATAGAATCAGGCTTCTGAAAGTACGAAAGGATATATTCTGGTTTGTGAATCTATACATATTGCTGTTGTTGCTTGAATTCTTTGCATGTTAGTGCAACAAGGTAACTAGGTATTGCCTGATTTTTAGATCTTAGGGGATGGATCTTAAACAAATTTTCATATGAAAATACGATCTAAAATATGTCAGTACCGAAAAGGTTTTGATACAATACAATTTGATTGTTATTTGACAGCAATATTTTGTCAATTTTAAACAGAAATTTGAAAGACAATCGCCTGACTGAATTTCCATTGAATGCACTAAAAGATGTAAAGAGAGTGTCATCACTGTAAGTACTAAACTTGCCCATCAATTATGTTGTTCTAACCCCAAAATGGTTTGGTTATCTGTTACGTCCTATTTCCTATTTTGGTTGGGGGGTGGGCAAACCCCTCCTACCTAACTATTGACTGGTAATAGATTGAGCAACCGAATTTGCTGTGCTAATGGCCTCAGGCATGCACTCTCTGAACATGTAAAATTAACCTCAAATTAGTCATCATTTTGCTCACATCAGCATTTTCCTTTGTGTGGCCAAGAAAAACGGCAAAATTGGCCAAAATTTACACTTTCCAACCAAACATGATAATTATCATAGAATGCATCAAATAACTCTACGTTACAACAGAAATTTGCAAAATATTCAAATCCTGCTCCTTTTTTCGCGATAATTGAGATTTGAGAATTTGCGATTTTTCTAGGGTCAGTCCCAGAAAATTGTCTCCCGCCCCCTCATTTTTCGAAATATCTCGATGAAACTTACTGACAAGTTGCACAATAGGTAGTTGCAAAAGTCAAGAAGTTTCATGGCTATGAAATGTTTCCTGGCAGAGTTATTAAGAAAATCTACTAAGGGGGCATTTTTGCCCCCCCCCCCCAACCACAACATGGTTAAAAGATTTGTTCCCATGATTTTAATTCGATTCTATTTCTAGCTATACATATACATATATACATATATGCACATAACTATGTGTAGATATTCTTATGGGTCAATTATTCCTCTTTGACGCAAGTTCCAAGATGGACTAAAAGATCGTGAGAATACAGAGCTAACTAGGTAAGCCAAAAAGTAAGCCATTTGAATGGCTAATGTGCCATGAATATCAAAACAATGATATTGGCAGTTAACTTACATTGGGAATGGTTTGGAAATAGTTTGATATAACAATAATCGGGGGGGTTGGAACAATCGGGTGGGGGTGTTTGGAGAACTTGAAAATAGTCGTTTTCTTAGCTAAACACGAATCTTTTATATATTTATGGAAACAGTGATTGTTGAATACACTTTTTGAGATTTTTGTGGCCTAAAACATGCATTTGATGTAAGAATTCAATGATTCTTTTCCAGCAATCTTGGAAACAATAGAATATCGAAGATACCACCACATGCTTTTGATGGTTTTGGTCGCTTAAAGGCACTGTAAGTACTTTTTATATCAGCTGTTTTTCATGTAAACCGATTCAACTATTTTACAAACATGTTATCTCTGCACTAAAGAAACTCCTCTGCAGTCCAAAATGAAAGATTACTGCACTTAAGCAAGTTAACTTCTCACTGTGCATCTATATGCATCTCTAGATATGAGTGAGAACAGTTCCTCCACCAATGAATCTGGAATTCGGAATTAGATGGGTGGGAATGCAGGAAGATAAAATTAGCTATTCTTTTTGGAGTTCCCTTGTGCCATAGTTTAATTAAACTCACTAGTATTAAAGTATGGTTGTTGGTTTTGTGGCCTGAGAGATCGGAACTTATTCACAAAATGAAATGATAAGGCCTTATTTGATAGCTTTTATAGAGAGGTGACAAAATTGATCTTTAACTGTAGTTCAAGTCTCTCAAGCACTTGAAGCCTGAAGCAAGTTTAGCTATGGTCCCAGAATTTACATCATGCTGATTATTAATTTTTATGTCCGTGAGGAAGATTAAAACTGTCTAGCATCTCTCTGCCATGTAAATTCCTTTGGCAGATTGCTTCATGTTTATGCATATGTGAAAGCTTTCAAGTAATTTTATACTATATCCTCGTGCATCTTTAATGCACTTCAGGAATCTACTGATGCCTTCATTTTTCTGCTGCAGGGACATTTGGAATCAGCATCACTTAGAGGAGATTGCCCATACAGCATTTAGGAACATGAGATCGCTCACGAAGTTGTAAGTTCAAGTACCTGCTTTTTTAATGCCAGGAGTAATTTAGCTTTGCTGTGAAAAAGGCTTTTAGATTAAAGAGGGATAGTCTCCAACTTGTAGAATGAAGACAACGATGAGAAAAGAAATATTGTGGTTTTGACAATTCAGTTATGAAGAGAAATTTCGACAATCCTGTTGAAAATCCATGATTATTTGATTGAAAAAAAGTTTGACAGTCCAGTTGAAAATTAGTTTTAGTTTTACGGCATAATTCAGTACGTTTCGACTCTGGCTAGTCTCCAACTTTCGTTTGAGAAGTTGACTTTCTAGCAATTTTTTGAGAGGTGATATCACATTGCTTTTCATCGTTTTTCATTTTCTAGAAAAAAAAACTTGTACAGTGCAGAAGAACAAACCAAACGTTCACACAGTATTACCCTGCCACTAAAAGATTTACTTATAAGAAATATTCTACCTGCCTGCCAAGATATACATACCTTGTTCTGAAGAAGTTTATTTGCATAAGAAAGCAATTGGGCTATATTTTTGAAATGAGGTTCTTAACGACGGACTTTACTGTATCCAATGCTAAGCTTATATCTAAGACTGCGTTCACACGATGCCGGCACATTTTGAAAACGATGAAAAATGTGACGGTAGCAAAATTTGAGCTAGCGTCCACACGATGCCGGAACAATTTGAAAACGGTTGGAAATTTGCCGGTAAAAAGTTCGTTGCAAGACTTTGATGCAAAGAAGTGTGCCTAAACCCTAATAATCGTTCAGTCTCTTTCCAAAAGCGTCTGAAAATGCTCTATTTTCATAATTTTAAAGTGTTTACACGATGCCGTTTCCAAAATGTGCCGATTAGAGTTCCGTTTTCAAAATCTACCGTTTTCAAAATCTGCCGGCAAAAAGTGTCCCGTTTTCGTGTGAACAGGAGGCCTATCCGTCGAATTTTTCACGGTTTTCAAAATGTGCCGGCATCGTGTGAACGCAGTCTAAGTAAGAGTAAGAAAACTAGCCTAATAGTAGCCTGCGTGCAGACAATACCCAGGGAAAACGTATGGTCTGCGCAACGCCGCTCGATATTGCGTATTGTATGAGTCAGCAGTTCACTTCAATAGCAGTTTGAATGGCGCTTTCTACTTAGTGTCTGTTTATTGTCTGTCGCAGGGCACTTAAAATTCCAGAGTATTGTGCTGTTAACGTGGTCTGCTTAGAGAACAAAGCGAAACCTGAGATTTTATCACATGATAGCCATTCTCAAATCTGATTGCTTACCTGTTTCGCAGGAAAGCGAGATCATTGGCTATTACAATAATGCATTTTCTTTGTTATCACACAAATGCAGCAGAACGCATTACACAGCAACGAGTGGCGTTGCGCAGACTATACCATTGTCTTGGGTATAGTCTGCAAGCAGGCTAGCCTAATAGGGGATAAGTAATTTTTCAATAAAGGGTTTTTAAGCTAAAGTTCGAAATAAAAAGGCTTATTGCAGGCAAATAGCAGCAGCTGCATTTCCTACGAAATCATTTTCTAGTGGTTTGAACCACGTGGAAGTAGCGGGGGCAAGTACACTTTTCAGACCATCAACGACTTTAATGATACAGCTAGATTATGAACCAGAAGCTCATATATTTTATGCTAAACACACGAGCTCAAACTTTGCAGCCATTTCCGCAACATTCAATTTTCTTATGAGGTGCCCTTTGAGCATCTTTGTTTAACTTCAGGAAAATTGAATGCAACAATGGAGCAACGAAACTGACCGAGTTTCCAGATTTAACAGGCACGCTGAATTTGAGAGAACTGTAAGTATTTCTTCTCTAGATTTGCAGACAAACACTAATCGGTAACAAGTTGAATGTTTCGTCTGCATATGATATGTGATAAATTGTATTCAGAATTTGTTGTATACCTTATTTTTAAGACCAGCAGCCACACTGTAGGCATCAGTATGGTAATGATAATATCTTCCTCAAACTAAAGCTTATTTGCGTTGTGGACTGTATACATATTTGGTTATGTAAGCTTCCCTCATCAATCATTACTTTATCCTGGTATTACACCTGCCTGCTGGTTTTGCCTCTAGGTTCTGACGGAAGAAAGTACTGGATGACTCAAAAAATGTCCCCCTGTTCAAAAATCATTCATTGCAGCAAATGTACTCAAACTATGATTATCAAATATATTTGCTATAAGTCACAAATTGAAGTATTGTTTTGTAGCTTTTGGTAATTTTAAAGATATTATTCCTGTGGTCTATTGGGAAGATTCAAGAATTTGGTCTTGCACAGCATCTAGAAACTAGCCTAAAAACGCATGATCAAAAATATCTCGAAATTGCAATAAATAAGTTATCAGTTGCTGTTTATCAGTTTGCTAGTCATGCTATTTCTCAAAGGGATTCAAATAGATCTCAAAAGGTCAGGAAGATTTGATAGCCCGTCTTAGCTCATTTTTTTCTAGTTTTTGTGGAAATCTGATTTTTTTATCTTTTTGGATTTGCAAAGAGACTACTGCTTTGAAAACTATCAAAAAAATATAGAATATACTTGAGTCTCTTAGTTATACGAAAAACTACTCATACATTATCGTGCAACTCATTTGGCTGCAATCATTTGTCAAACAAGTGTGCCCATCTATATACATACCTTTTGTTGGTTATTCTTTTGATCTTCATATTTTCCTCAGACTAATATTTCCTAACATGTCTTTAATCTAGGGATCTGACGTATTGTGATCTGGAGAACATGCCTACAAATTTTTGTGCCAACAGATCACATTTGATTACATTGTAAGTATAAATATATCGATATATACAAAGTTTGTCCTGATGTTTGACTTCAAATTCTTTACATTGCCATAATTTTTATTATTATTATTATTATTATTAACAATTTATTTTACGTTGGCAAGAAAAAATATATATATATACATAGCTAATAAGCTAATTAAAGCCAACAAAATAATTTAAAACCTACTTTACAATGTCCAAAACAAGCCTACAAAAACCCTAAATCTTTGATCAAAACTTTGCACAATCTGCAGATGCAAGTATTTCCATCCCATGATTTTATTTTTCGTTTGAATTCAGCGAGTGTGTTGGAATCTTTAATTTCCCTCGGTAATGAGGACCACAAATGGCAACCTCTGTACTGAATATTCTCTATTCCGTGCGTTGTTGTCTTAACTTTTGGCAACCGCAAATGATTTTCACTTCGTAAACTGTATGGAATATTTCTCTCTGTGAAATTTTTTTTCATAAATGTTGGATTTAGATTGTTTTTCGTTTTGAATATTTCAATCATTAGCAGTTGCAGATTGTGCTGATGAATAGTTCCATATTTTTTCTTCAATTTTTCTAACTCTGATTCACTATCTTTGCATACCAACCGCAATGCTCTTTCGTGAATGCGATTTAACTTCGAATTTGTTGCTCTGTCATGAAACATCCATACAAGTGGACAATAATTAAATTGCGACCTGATGAAAGAATTCATTAAGATTTCTGATTTGATGGGATCAATGTAATTTGACAAGCGAGCAAGCGCGTGAAGCTTTTGGTTGGCCTTTTTAGACAAATCTTCAACATGTTTTTTGAAACTTAATTTCTTATCAAAAGTCACACCTAATAATTTCTCGTAATCACTTTCATTAATCCTTGAATTTCCAATTGAGATTGTTGTTTCAGTACTTTCATCGCCAAATATCATCAGGTGGCATTTGTCATCATTTAATTTTAAAAAGTTGTCAGAAAACCATTTTACTAGCACAGAGCTGTCCTCTTCTAATTGTGTGACAATAGTTTTAAGATCCGGATGGCATGCAAAGATTGTGGTATCATCAGCATAGTTACATATCTTTGTGCGATGTGAAAACCAGAATATGTCATTTACAAAGACATTAAACAATAAAGGCCATAGGACCGACCCTTGGGGTACTCCAATCTTTATTTCTTTCCAGTCACTAAAAGAGCTGTTGATCTTTACTCTCTGTTGTCTATTTGATAGATAGCTTCTTATGAGCTGAAGGGCATCCATATTAAGTCCATAGGCACTCAATTTTGCTATTAAAAGACCATGGTTTACACAATCAAAAGCCTTTGAAAGATCCATGAACACTGCCCCTGCAAGTCCCTTATTATCAATGCTGCTCTTACAGTATTGCAAAAAGTTCAACAAGACATGCTGTGTGTTGTACCCTTGTCTAAACCCTCCTAATAGTGGTGAAAAAAAGCGTGCAGTAAATTCAGATAATTGCCTATGCATTAGTCGCTCAAATATTTTTGCGATTGTAGGAAGGAGACTTATTGGTCTGTAATTCTTTTTGCTCATATTATCATCCTTCTTGAAGAGTGAAGAAACATCGGCATTTTTCATATCATCTGGGAAGCTACTTTCCTCAACAAGTTTATTAAAAAGCTCGGTGAGAGGAAAACAGAACAAATCTGCGTTGGACTTTAATATTTTTGCAGGGATTGCTTCCTGTGGTGAACCCTTCTTAGGATCTAAATTTTGCAACTGTTCTAGCATTTCTTCGACTGTGATCTTCCTGAAGGAGAAGTTTATGGTGCTCTTGACGGACGACTTTATCCTAAGGACACTGGGATGTGACTGAAAACGTTTTACAAACGTTAAGCAGGGATCGTCCTCTTGTTCATTCAAAGGCTCTTGCTCATGTTCACTGGCGATACCCAAAGTTTCCGTTATATTAACAAAGTAGTTATTTAGAATTTCAGCAACTTTGCCCTCATCTGATTCAACAACACCATTTTCTAAAAGGGTGATACAAGAGCTACTTTGAATCTTATTTGAAAACAAGGGTTTTACAGTTTTCCAGAACCTCTTATTGTCACTGACAACTTTTGGATCAAGTTGAGCATAGTAAGACTTCTTATTCTGACGAAGAATTTTGATACACAGGTTTCTTTGCCTCTTATAAGCAGCCCAATTTTCATTTGTTCGAGTTTTATTGAAACTGTTCTTTAACCGTGTGCGCTTCATATTTGCCTTTCTAAGTTCTTTGGTCATAAAGGGTCCATCGTTAGCTCTAAGGTATTTTTTCTTAAGAAGTGCTTGCTTATCTAGTATGCTCTTAACAGTTGAATCGAAAGTTTTGAAATCTTGCTTCATTAAAGGTTTTGAGTTTAACTCTTCTCCAACCTTCTCTCTGAACGAATGGTTGTCAAATTTACTGTAATCTCGGTAAGTGATAATCCTAGGGCCTCTTTTATGGAAACTGCCTTTCAATGTAGTCACCACCATTGCATGAAAATCCGACAGTCCAGTTTCAACTGCTTTAATATTAGCTAGTTTTTTCTTGTCACTGGTAAGTATTAAATCAATGCAAGTCGGACTGTCGGATTTAAAGCAAGTTGGCACCTTGACGACATTTTCCAAGTTTAATTCCTGCATAAACTGATCTAATGAATCATCATCCTCACTAAGATTAAGGTCACCTAAATTTAAAGACAGACATGTATATTCGTGTTCAGAAGTGCTGTAGTTCTTGTTTTACCCATTTTGTATATATCTGAATTAATTTCTTTGATTATAGAAACCTGATGATGAACAAAATTCCCAAGCTTGCTAACATGCAAGGATGCAAGAATCTCAAGTTCCTGTAAGTTCATTGCATATATTTATGAACTTATATATATATATTTAAAGATGAAATGAAACTTGTTTCGATCCAAGTGAATTTACAGCACTGTTGAGTTAAAGATTCTTTCTTATAAAATTTTTCCTGTTGAAATAATTCTCTTGTGATCTCTGCTTCACTTAGCTTTAATTTCATGCGCCAGGTGTGTGTACGAAACGTCATTCTGCATGAATTCCAAATCAAACGGGTCGGGTAATCGTTTTTAACAACAGAATCTAAAAAGATAAAGAATAAGGCTGTACGTTTGATATTTTGTTAACGTTTTAGCGAGGTTAGGTTGGGCCCTTCTGATTTACAAGGGACCATCTATGTGAGAGCTTACAATGTACATATGCAGAATTTAAAGGAAGTGTGCAGTAATATATAAATAGGCTTCTCTATGAATAGGACAGCGGAGACGCTCAGGCCCCATTTACACGAGATCGGGTCCAAATGGATCCGTACCAAAACTGTACGGGATAGGCCTTGCGTTTACACCGGACTCGGCGGATCCGAACCCATTTGGATCTGCTATACCAAGATATCTTGGCTGTACGTACCCAAACCGGATCACTTTCGAGAGAGATCCCGTTTGGATACGATCCCAAAAAGTTCTCGTGCAACGGGTGGGATCGGATCCAAACTGGTATATACGGATAGGAAGTGACGCATTTGAAATGAAAAGCCTTTGTTGACATTTCAAAGAGAGAATCAGAGATGAGACAAAGAGTGTATTAGACTGCAGCATTTCAAAGGATCTGATTAAAATTGAGACAAGGGAATGGATCAGATCCCGTTTGAATCCTAGCAGTTCTGGATCCGATCCCCCGTGTAAACGCCCCTCAAAAAGATGGATCGGATCCGAATGGATCCTATCCCATTGAATCCGATCCCAATGTTTGTTTGGTTATGTATTGTTCATAGCACGTATGGGGCATCGATTTGAATAGGATATCTTTTAGATTTATCACTCTTTGCAAATGCAAGCTGTTAACCTTGCATAAATCCTTTTAAAAAGCCTTGTCACTACATAATTTAAAGTAAAGTATTAGAGTAATCAAAATAAATTATCACAATATAGAAACCGAATTATTAAAATCAATCATCGATAGTTTTTTAGATTTGCTAAATGCACTACGCTATGTTGTTAGAAAATATTTAAGGAGGATGCTTGTATGTTCTCAGCTGAGAGATCATTCCTTAGCCTTGCACATCCTTTTGAGAAATATTTCTACCCTTTTGTGGATAGTTTTACCCGTTTGAGCTATCAAGCTGTAAACGCAGAAAACTCTCGCTTGCAGGGATCTACAACATAACAGGCTGGAATTGCTGGACAACGCTCTCAAGGATCTCAAGTCACTAATTGACCTGTAAGTGCTTATGTTTGGATCACTAAAATGAGATTGCACGGATTCTTTCCTCCTCTTTAAGTCATGTCATATCAGGAGAAACTGTTCTTAGTCTTTAAACATTTGAAATGTCTGTCAACCAAATTGTGTTATGTTTATGAAGTACAGTAAGTTCCTGCATATTTGAAACTCAAGATTTCAAATCATGCTGTCTTGTTTCTATTAGGCAAGGAAGTATCTTTCAGTGAAGGTAGCCGATCTCTTATATGGCCGATAAGAACCTTGCCTATCGTATGGGTGTTTTCCTAAGTCAAATAGTATTTTCTGAGTTCTTAGACCACATTGATTTCAATATTCAATCTTATATTCAAAGTTTTCAATCTTTATATTTGAAGTTATCTTAAATGGAAAGTGTTTTCAGCTCTTTCTTGAACGTAGCAGGTATTCCGTTTTTCTGGAAGATAATTATAGAAAGTCAATGCGCGCAGATGCAGAGATGAAACAAATACTCAGATCTTAAGTTGGACATTGTAGGATAGATTCTTTTGTATGTAATGTTTATTAAATAACACTCAATTTTGCTAAAATAACAGTGCAAATCGGGAAACATTTTGTTAGATCCGTAATATTATTTCACGTGTTGAATTTTCAAATATGAAAACCTACAAAATATTTTTATGATTGCAATTTTATATGTAAGTTTACTCCACTATTTTCGCCATTCATAAAATATTTAAAAAATTGGCCGCCTAGTTTCTTTGAAGGAGAAAGTCTTCCCTATGACGGCAAGACTGCAGTTTCTTGTATGTCCACTTCGTATATGCGGAAACGTACTGTACTAAATTTCAAGGTTTACGTATGATATGTACAACATCGACTCCGATAGGCATGAAGTTGAATATATACAAATGGACTGATGTCCAGGATTTGTCTTATACTGCTGCCCACTGCTTATTTTTTTATGAGTCAGAAATTGTCGATGTACTTTGTAAATTTTGTTTTTGGTGCATAGACCTACAGGTTGTAAACTTTATTTTCACTTTACAGAGATGCCAGCCACAACCACATCAAGGAGATTGGAGAAAGTGACTTCTTTGGCCTAAGAAAACTAGATAAATTGTAAGTGTATATTGATTAGGATTTCTCATTTCGTTCGTCAGAGGCCATTAACTTTACAAGGTCTTCCTTCACATTATCCTCATCAGCTGGCCATTCCGTTCGCTTTGTTTTATGGCATTGTCCTTTGGGCTTGTCCCGTTATTTACTTTTCATGTAAGAGTTGTAATCAGGAACTTTTAGTTGTTATTTGTAGTCGTACTTATGAATAAAGATTCGTGCTCTTGAAAAGTCAACACTAGGTCGTTTTTCTTTATCATCTTTCTTTTGTCAGTAAGGGTGTTTCACATTTGATGTAAGGGTTTTCTACTATGAATGACAATTTATCCACATAAACTCGAAGTTTCAAATCGATAATATTGGGATCTAAGAACCTTGACCTGACAGCAACATAGGTAAGTTATTTTGAGCAGTGGAGACTCCGGATTGACTGGGAATAGTAGCAGCGACATTTGTTGTTAGTGTCGTTCTCTCAGCTGGGACCTCTTCTGCAGCATTATCACGCTAGCCCGATTTCCAATTTGAAACAGGTTCTGGTATTTGTTCATATTCAATCGTTTGTGTTTAGCTCTTTGCGGTTGTTTATATACTTATCGTAATTTAGTTGCAGGTTCTTTCTGTAATTCCCAGGGGGGCTGCCATTGTCTTTTTCTTTCCCTGGTATCTTCCTCCCCTTCCTCGTAATGGTGTATAGTGGGTCATATGTAGTGTCTACAGTACCTTGTTTCTGTAAAGTTTTAATTGAGCAGAAAAATGTCAACAACCATGAATGATATCTCGAGTACCATCTTGCTCGTTATATATGTTTCCTGAGGTAAACTTCTGCCCTTTACCTTCGCAGGGACCTGTCACATAATTTCATAGAAAGCATCCATCTGAAAGCCTTTGAAAGTTTTCGAAATCTCAAAGAGTTGTAAGTATACTTTGATATTATGCATAATTGTTTTTTTTTCTGTTTGAGGTTTTTGACCATCTTTAATCTAATTCTAATGTTTTAGAGAAGATTGGTTTTTGAGTCACCCCGTTTTTAAATGGTATCCATGAAAATTTCAACAAAACCGTACAAATGGTTGCTCTTGAACTTCGCTCATTCGATGCAACTGACTCTTAGGGCCTGTTTATATGAGGAAAAACATCTCACCTGCCAAACTCGGACCTGACAGGTGAGATTCCACCTGCCGAAAGAATCCTTTGTATTTTCATTTCGCGTTTACATGACAAACGCAACACTACCGTTATAGTGAAATCCCACCTAACCAGAAGTGTGATCTCGCCTGGGTGAGGTGAAATTTTCCATATAAACGAAACACCACCGGTATGGTGAGGTGAACTGAAATTATTCGTTGATTCTGATTGGTCAGTTCGTTCTGATTTCACGGAAGAAAGGCCTTACTTCACCTCGCCTCTCAGCCCCGGGTCTGGCAGGTGGCAGGTGAGGTATTTTCCCTCAGATAAACAGGGCCTTAAAATTTTCGGTCAAAAATTTAAATTTCCAATTTGGCTTGTTTTGGGGTTAAAACAATGTTTAAAACAATGTTATGAAAGCAAAACTAACATTTACCTGCGATTTTATGCCGTTATTCTGCCGCTTTTTACCTCCAAATTTTTCTCCTTGACCGCTGCCATGTTGCCCGACAAAAAGACTTGAGCGAATGTTGCTGTTTGAGTCGGTCCCGTCGATAATTTGCTTCATCTAAACTAAGAAAGTTATTCATGCATAATTTTCATGGCCATGAAAGTTACATTTGAGAAGTTACACTTTGAATGATGTTGCACTTGTTGAATGAGGGAAATTAGCATAAATTTGTGGTATATTCAATAGAGATCTTTATCAGTCTTTTCATTCATCAAGCGGACGGACTGCTTCTCGCTAAACTGACAGCATATGCTTTCCAAGCCAATTAGAACCACCATGTAATGCTTCCTTTCTAAACTGACTTCATCATTTTGCAGATCCATGGCCCATAACAAACTAAAGAGCTTTCCAACTGCCGGGCTTGAAGCCTTGACTCACATTAACACACGAGGCAATCCGGACATGCTCGATTTCCCATCACACGGACTTCTTCCAAGCATCCGGAAGCTGGTTTTGCACTACCCATACCATTGTTGCTATTACCGGAGCAAAGCGTTATCGGAAGAGGATTCAATAGTTACAAAAGAATTATCATCTTGGGTTTTCCACTGGGAAAATTGGGGAGATGAGAATGGAACGGAAAGTGACTGGCCAACTATTGCTCCAGGCACAGATAGCAACGGACAAGTAGAGCCACTGTTGATCAATACACTCAATCATACTGATATAACTCATCACATTGGTGGCAATGATGTTCCAGATGATGACCTGGTTGTTGTCCCGCACGTCCTGAAAGCTGATGACAAGGCACCAATGGCATTGCTGGAGTGCCAACCAGAACCCAACGTCTTTTATCCCTGTGATAATCTGATGTCCAAACAATGGCTTCGTATCTGCGTGTGGATCGTCTTCTTATTGGCTCTTATAGGTAACAGTGTTGTACTCTTCGTTATATTTGCTAATTGCTCTAAGTTCGACGTGCAGAGGTTTCTTACTTTGAACTTAGCGCTTGCAGACTTACTGCTTGGTGTTTACCTCGGATTTCTAGCTGTTGTTGATATCATGACGGATGGGAACTTTCGTGCAAAGGCCCTTGAGTGGCAATTTAGTGCGCAATGCCAAGCGGCTGGCTTTATCGCCGTGCTATCCAGTGAACTTTCTGTGTATACCCTATTGGTGATAACAATTGAAAGGTTCATAACAATTAAGTACTCGATGTACATCAACAAACAAATGACTGTATCGAAAGCCGTTCTGATTATGATTTTTGGTTGGCTCTTTTGCATGGTGCTCGCTGTTTTGCCCATACTGCGCTTCAATACGGAGAATGGTACATTCCATTTCAGTGACTACACCAAGTACAGCATTTGTTTGCCTTTTGATATACCTGAGAAGTCAACCCCCGGTTACATGCCGTCTGTCATCTATCTGTCATTCGTGTTGTTATTCAACATCTTCGCATTCACACTAATCGTGTTTTGCTACATAAAGATCTTTCTCTCAGTACGTGGCTCAGGTGCGTTTAATTCCGGCGACTCACGCGTTGCGAAGCGTGTCGCATTACTCGTGTTCACGGATTTCGCTTGCTGGTTCCCGATTTGCATCCTGGCTCTCACAGCCGTTTACGGTTCACCACTCATCAAGGATTTATGGCTGACGAAAGTTTTCACCGTGTTTATCTTCCCGTTGAATGCATGTGCAAACCCGTTCTTGTACGCAATCTTCACCAAGCAGTTTCACAAGGATTGTTGGGCTATGTACCGGCAGATCAAACACAGTGATATTGGGCTGATGGATCGATTGAACAAGAAGATGAAACGTGGCAACTGGAAGACATCATCCAACTACCAGGCATTCCGTCGGGGATCATCGTGTTCCTTCCATATTGGACGACGATGTTCTACGAGAGGCGACGAGCTACGAATGAGTTCTCGTTCCACTTACAGGACACCGATGAACACCGATGATGAACGAGAAAGGGATCGTGAAGACCGTGAAGACCGAAGAGAGCCAGTCGAAGAGCGGGAAACATGCTTGTAAGAACTTCCCTCACCTATCCATGCCTTAGCCTGTTTACCAGACCTTGTTTGTTCATCGGAATAGTGGACTGGATAACACTCTATCCATACCTACCAGGGTCATCAAATACCATGCTACAGCCAGCATAATAAATGCCAGATCGCAGAAAATGTGTTGTCCTGCAGCAAGAACTACACAAGAAGAACATTCTAACATTTCTGTTTGGTTTTTGGTTTGAGGGTGAAACCTTAAAATGCCCATTCGAAACAGCGTGAACGTCCGTTTTTCGGCCATGTCTTGGAAAAAGCCTCATCCTGTTGTCAGGGTGTGGATGCACGGAGCGTATCATGATCCTATACTCCGTGTAAAAAGTAGCAAGCCTAGATGTATTAGAGAAAGTATGGACTTCTGGCACCCAACCATTTCAAAGCTGTGCAGTTTTGAAGAGACAGTAAATTTTCAAGTTTGTGGTACCAACGAACTGAGCGCTGTTCCTATCCCGTTTCTCAGCAGGCAAATAATTGGCTTCTGTTAGCAGTTACTTGTTGAAGAAGAAGGACACTTTTTTGTGTTCAGATGAACGGTTCTCTTTGTGTTGGGAACTTCTACTGTGCGTAGATATAGCGATTCATAGAAACCTCGCAAGTAAAGAAGGCCATCTTTCTGGTATATATGGATAGTTTATCAAAAATTGAATTATCGCAGATAAAATCTCGTTTATTATCTTGTTAGTTACAGATAACCAGCGTGTCAAGGATATTTCCATTGTCGTTGCTATCTTTTTGCACAGCAGGTAGCACGATCTTTCAAACAGCGGATACATTATTCTGACTCACGTGGTCTACGTTAGGCCTGTTACTGTGAAAGCGGTAGAAGTTTACCACCCATGTCGTGAATATTCAAGAAAGAATCGAATCATCATTGGATTTTGTTTCCCCTTCATAAGAATTCATTGAACATTCTTATTCATTGTGGTTTCCAAGGAAAGGAGTTCTTATTGTAATCCTACATACGCTCCACCCAACGGAAGCAACATTCAAATCGGATGTAAGGAAATAACAAAGCAATATTCGAATCCAATCATCAAACTCTATTTTCAAATAATCTTTGCATTTACATGGTACGCTACTACCGCTTTCACTGTAATAGACTATGATTTTACTTTTCGATAAATCGAATGCAAAATTGCCGATTAATCAATTGATCGAAGTCCTGAAGTTAATAATTACGTTATAGGCAGGAATACAGAATGGTAGCAATAGAGTAGAATTCCAAGAAGAAAAAGTCCATTATAGACAGAAAAATGGAATAGTCGATCTCTGTCTTCAATTGCATTCCGGTTTCGTTTAAAGATCGTCAATGAAGTCTATCATCTTCTCATAATCGAGCATGAATAAAATCGATACTCAAATCGATTATTTCAGGAAAGTCGATTATAACCTGCAGTCGATTACTCGATTATTCGGCACTCATCGATTAATTGGTTAGGCCAAATGGTAATCGATCTTTCGAAACTCGTCGATCAATCCATGGCTCATTGATAGGCCAAGTCTACCTTGAAGAGCTCCAAGGGGGCCGTAAAATCCAATCGTCCATTTCTCAGTTAAACCAAATCTTCAAGAGCGTTTCACGTTAATTAAAATAGACTTTATAAAACTGTATATATGTAGACTCCATATAGTTAAAAAGATATTATCAGAACATATTTTTTTGTACTGTATATAAAATTTTAGTCTTCCCTTAATATTTTGATATTTTATACACTTTTGATTTAAGTATTGTTGGAAAGAAACGGGTGAGCCACCCACTTGAAAAGCCATGGCACTAATAATACTTGATGGGTTGGAAAAAGGCGAATTCTACATGATTGCCGAGAGATTGAAACATACAGTAAAAACCCGCGTATAAGAACCTTGTCATTAAGAACCTACAGGCTGAAATTCTTTCAGCATGAAATTTGTTTAGGTTCTTATTTGTAGAGATCATCAAATTAGATTGAAACTCATGTTGCTTCGTCATTGAACCTATACAGACTGATCATACAATATATGCTTATCGCAAAGAACTCTAAAGATGCTTTGAACGCTTTTCGTTGTTTTTTATGAAGTTTCTGATCCTTCATCAAACTCCTGTTGTGAATAAGACCTCACGAACTCAGGTTCTGTGAACTGGTAGTAGATAATAGGCCTAAAGTTTGAATCTGAGCGAAAGAAATGCCTGAAAGCCCTGAATGAAATAAGAAGCAATTTAAGAACGCTAACGGCCCCATTTCCCAGTAAATACCCCATATATAAATACCCAATATGTAAGAAGCTAATCAGGCTGACCTGCAAAATTGTAGGTTCCTATACACGGATTTTTACTGGATTGTATCTTTTCTCGCATTTTATTAAAGGCTCCTTTTCAACCAGCATGCCTTGCGTTTGGCATTACTTGGTTGGCCTTTGTTGTTGCCATTTTCATGGCCCATGAGAAGTCGTATATTATATAAAGTAGATATGTTAGTATTCAGCTGTCACAGGGAAACCAGGATTTTGCTCTATTCAAATTTATGGAACAGCATAGGCTCAAAATCTATATTGGGCACACCGCCACGAATTGGACAGTAACGTTGGGTGCAAACCACAAAAAATGTAGATTTCAGACCAATTTTCTGTCTAGATGTGTATGTCCAGTTTCTTGATAATAGACCCCTTTCACAATGACATTCAATTCGAGGCAAAAGATGTGATTCCCTGTGCAATGAAAAATCTACATCGTATCATTATGTTGAAACTACACGTACAAAACGATTTCATGCGTTGCCGAGAGCAATGCACGCTTTGCAAATTCCTTTCCGCATTAATACGAGGCAAGTGATGTTCCTGGAAGAATTTCAAAAGAACTGACGTCATCGTAAAAGGGGTCTAATTAAAAGTGGGCACGTCCAACTCGATTTTGAAATTTCTCTGACTGAAATCAGCCATTTTGAACTGAAATTATGAAGGATTTTCTGGAGATTTTCTCTGCAAGAAAACTCCATAGCAGCCCCAAATCACGACCAAAGTCTCGTGATATTGCTAGCTTAAAGCATGGCTCAAAGGAAGCAAAGCATTTTTTTATTTGATATAATGTATAAGCAAACCATACCCATGTCTTTTTCGTGGTTTCTTCCTGCCTTTCCTGGCGTTTCTTTGCATCCCTACCTCACCACAACTCGTTGATTCAAGTTTTCAGTGGCCTAATTCAGTTTCTTTGCAAGGACATTCTCACTTTTACAAAGAAACTGATAAAACCATTGCAAACTTGAATCAAGGAGTTGTGCTGAGGTAGGAACGCCAGGAACGCCAGGAAAGGCAGGAGGAAACCACGATAAAGAAACAGGTATGATTTGCGTATACATCATATTAAAAAACGATTACTCTGTTTCCTTTCACCCATTGTTTTATGACTCACAATCTTATGCGAGGATGAAATTGTGCATAATCATGCTGGCGTGCACTGAAATTGTCTCGAAACGATCACACTTTGATGCTCCCTAAGGGATAACACCTGCCGAAACAGACTTATGACGATGAGTCCCATGTATCCCTGCGTTAAACCTTGGTCAACGGGGACTCACAACGAAACAGTAAAAAAGCTGACCCTATTTTCTGCATTCATTAATCTAGTTATGATAGAATCATAGCCTCCAACCTGCTCGTCCGAATGTTATCAGTTGCTCAATCGAATCGAAAATTCTATCATATTTGTCGTAACCATAGTAATTCACAAATCTTGCAATCTGATTGGTACCCTAGGAAGCCCAGAATTTGGGCCTAAAAAGTGTGACATTTTTCAGAGTGATATTATAAGTCTCCGTTGAACGAAGCGCCATCATCAAGTCAAAGAACATGGGAAACAACGGACCCAACGTCATAAGTCTAGTGCCAAACATGAAATCATTGCTGCAGGGCACAAATATCAGGGAAATTGGATTGAGGTTGGTGCCAATTTTTGAGGATTTCCTTCGGGGCTTTCTGGTGAAAAATCCTCACTCCATAACGGTGCGGCCCATTTCAGTCTGGTGAAATTGAAGATTTGTTGGAACATGTCGACTATTAGATCTTTTGCCGATATTGTTGCCTTCATATTCAGGTAGCAGAGACCTTCAAAACAAACAGGGATTGATTGTTTTTTCACTCACCCATTCCGGTTGATCAGTCAATGAAGATTAGATATGCTTTGCTGAAGCAAGAAAGTTTGGTAGTGATCTGCCTTGTTTCCCTGTGATCTTCGTTAGATTGAATGAATATTGTAAGATATTGTAAATCATAGTGCATAACCAGAAAGTATATGGGAAATTTATTAATATCAAACCATGTAACAAGTCTGTTTATTGAGTTACTTCTTGGGAAAGGGAGTGTGATCTCTCCATTTTTCGCCGGGAACTGTCCACCTGCAGCCAGATTACGTTTTCCAAATACGGGCTGTAGGAAACGCTGAATTTAGAAGCGAGACTTACTCATCATAAATTGAGTTATTCCCATCCCAATTTATCATTTCGTGCGCGAAATATTGACTTGTTTTCCTTCTGCTTGTACTTCTTCCGCAAAGGTGCCATTTTAATCCCCGTGAGTGACGGCAGATTCATATATTTTAGATATGAATCTGCCGCGGAGTTTTAGATATCATACATTGATACACGCCTTGTAACGGGAGTGGCATGTACTACATAATTGCGAACCGTTCTTGTTACTGCACGAGAAACATTCTTTCTTCATCTGGAATAGGTTGCAAATTTTCTGCTTTTGGCTCGAGCTGTTATTCACCTTGAGTGGTGTGTACTAAATGTTCATATCCTGTTTATGAGAGGTATACTGTCACTTGACTTCAAAACACTTCTAGATTTTTGTTTGTTTGTGGAAATTTTACTCAACCTTGGACGACCCTTTCACCATTTCAACGACTGACACTTTTTCATGGCTTTGAAGCTTCTTACTTTCAAGTATTTGCAAAATCAAAAACACTGAAGTTTCCAGACAAATTTGAATTCAGAAAGGTAACCACCGAAGAGGTTGCTATAAAGATCAGACAACTTAATCCGAGAAAAGCCTCTCCAGCTGACTGCATACCTGCAAGAATTTTAATGGAAAATTCTGACGTATTTTCTGTTGCCATACGGAATTTGTTCAACTCTGGTTTATCCAAGAGTGCTTATCCCAAAGAATTGAAAGCAGGAGATATAACCTCGCTCTTCAAAAAGGAGGATGCCTTTACGAAAAAGGACTACCGACCGATTACAGTTTTACCATCATCGGTATTAAAAATTTATGAAAGACTGGTGCAAGATCAAATGCTACCTTTCGTCCAAAGTTTCCTGTCATCACTCCTTTGTGGATTTCGAGAGGGCTATGGTAAACATCATGCATTGCTACGTTTTGTGGAAGCCTGCAAGAAGACAATGGACAACAGGGGCGTCGCAGGGGCTGTCTTGACAGACCTTTCGAAGGCCTTTGATTGTCTAAATCATGAACTATTGATTGCAAAATTGAATGCATATGGCTTCAGTAGATCTGCCTTGCTGTTTATCCATAGCTATCTCACCGACAGGAAGCAGCGGGTAAAGGTCAATGGTTCATTCGGCACATGGACAGAAACCGTCCATGGTTCGGTCTTGGAGCCCCTTTTGCTTAACATATACCTGAATGACCTTCATATGTTCCTGGAGGAGACGGAAATCTGTAACTATGCCGACGACACAACTATTTATGCGTGTGGTCCTAACATCGAAAATTTCATTATGCATTTATTAAGATAACTGAATGGTTTCCAAACAACTGCATGATGCTAAATGAAGACAAATGCCAATTAATGATTTTTGGTGCAAAGGGGAGTAATGGAACAACAATCAAATTAGGAGGGGCTTGTGTGAAAGAAAGTAAAGAGGAAAATCTTCTCGGTATAACGTTAGATCAATCACTTTCTTTCAAGCAACACGTCAAGGCTCTTTGTAAAAACGCCAGCCGAAAGCTCCATGCTCTTGCTCGAATATCACGATACATGGACACAGAAAAACTCCAATGGTTAATGAGGGCTTTCGTTTTGTCTCATTTCAGCTACTGTTCACTTGTTTGGATGTTCTATGATAGAGCTTTGAATCATAGAATAAATCATATTCATGAAAGGGCATTGCGAATTGCATACAAAGATTACGAGAACGATATTGGTTTTCTCTTGGAGCAATCTAAATCGGTGCCAATTCATATAAGAAATCTACAGTTGCTCATGACCGAAATTTATAAAACAAAATGCGGTCTGAATCCACCATTCATGAAGGAAATTTTCATGCAACGAAATATTGGTTACAGTCTAAGGCATGGCGATGACGCTCAACTGCCAAAGGTACGAACAACATCATTTGGAGTTGAGTCCATTGCTTACCTTGGAAATAAACTGTGGCATATTTTTACCGCAAGAAATAAAACAATCAAACAGCCTTCCCATCTTCAAAAAACAAATTAGATGTTAGAATGGTGGAAAATGCAACTGTAGGCTTTGCAAAGAATATATCCCGAAAGTTGGGTTTCTAACAGGATAGTTCCTTTTTAGCATCTTTTATCCTGTAATATTTTTTTTTGACAGTTTTATTGTAAATAATGTATATTGTAAATAGTAGGCTTTAATTAGCTGTAATTTAGCTATTCTTTTTCCCTAGTCTACTTTAGATAGATAATTGATGAAATAATAATAATTACCACAGGTGGCGGAGAATCACTCAGAATTACTGGTGCGATTTAGTACTACTTTTAAGTGCAATAAAATCTTGAATCCTTCATCAGTTACACAGACTTCCACGTGTATTCGTTAGGCCAATTTATGACACATCCCCGTCTAAGTGCCCCGGTGAGAGGTCAGATTTTCACCGGGGTCCTAGTGACCGAAGGATATGGTGAAATTTTCTCTGGGGAGCTCGAATTTTGTAACGAGGACAGCATAAATATTGGTGGGGAACTGTTTCTATGTGAAAATAATTTTTCAAATTTCTCTCCGGGGTTCCCCTGTTTGCTGCCGAGGTTTAACTTGTGAGGCGTTTTGTACCGGGGAGATTCACAGCTTATCCGGGGACCAAGTTTGCTCCAATTTTTTCGTCGGGGAAATCACGGGGGTAGGATGTACCGGGGCACTTAGACAGGGGTGTTATGATGCAACACAAAGTATGGCCTAACGAATACAAATCGGAGTCTGTGCAACTGATAGAGGATTCACGAGCAATTTTGCATAGCTAAGATTAAATTCTATTGCCTTTAAAATTATTACTGAATCGTGCAAGTATTTTTGAGTGGTTCTCCATCACCTGTGTTCTTACTCACGTTTCATGTAGTGCAAAGATTGAAAAGTATTTCTGTAGGGTCTGCGTGCAGACTCAGACTGGCTTCAAGGTTCAAGGCAGAGGACAATATCGACAAAAACTTCAATCGTTGGCGCTAGAAAATTAATTCCTTGACATTTACAGGGAATCTGCTTTAAAATAATTTTCGTAAATGGTTATAATTGACAACTTCTCCGACAGTGGCGGTGCCAAGGGGGAACTGGGGAGAGACTTGTCAAAATTGTCAAAGAGAAATGACATAAAATTAGACGAGTATACCTTTAGACTGAAAAATTACGTCAAAATCCCTTCCACTTCTTTCGGATTGTTCAGATCAGGCGCCGTCACTGTCTCCAAAAATTTCACAAAAGAAACAAAGAATTTCGAAAATATAGTATACTCAATTGGGGTTTCGCATTCTCTTCTTCAGAAAGATTCTGACGAAGCGAAAGCGAAATGTCGTTTTTAGTTCAGTAAATTTTCCAAATTCTTTATTACATTTATATGCTTAATAGGAAGGAGATTGATTTATTACCACGAATGAAACATGTTGTTCGGATAGCAATAATCTGTGTATATTACTGTTGCTCTTAACTTTGGGTAGTATCTTTTTCCAACTAAGCTAGTAGCATCTCTCTTAAATTTTGAAATAAGATGTTTTCTTTTCCTCAAACACTTTTTTCAAAGACACCTCGGGGGGTGGGGGGGGGGATTGAAATAGATTTTTAAGTTTTTGCCCATTAATTTCTACAGCTGAGGATGGCACGAGTTTGAGTGCCGAAACGTTCTAAATAATTGATCATGTCTTAATTTATTTAATAATGTAACTACTGGATTGTCACTAACTTGGATATGTCGTAATCACTGGATTGTCAATTTTTTCTACTGGATTTGTTGTCTCTTTATCATGTCATCCTGAGCATCCTGAGAGTTAATAAAAATGAAACTGTTCGTCGTGACACTTGCAATAAAATTTATATTCTGGCTGCGATTCCCTAAACATATTCTAATTTCTACATCCTTGTAAATATTGTAATTAGACCTTTTCTTTCCTTAGATTAGTGATTATTTTAAACTTTTAACTTGATTATGGCGAAATTGTACATACATACAGCCTAAACCAATTTACATCCATACATCCTAAACCACCATGCCATAGACTTCAACTTCACAATAAGGAACATGCTGCTTTTGATCCTTGCTCACACTGACATATCTCCCAAATTTATTCTTACATTCAAATGTCTTCATTTTTCCGTCCTTCACGTGAAGGTTTGCAGCACACAATGGGTTATTTTTGCCACCATCTGCTTTGTTGTATCCAACTCTTATTTCAAATGGGTTTATGTGTGTCTTGCCCCAATCCTTTGAGCTGCTGACAGCAACACTATGAACAAGATATGGTGTTACCAAATCGACCAGCCAGAAACTGTTTATTAACTTTTTCGTTATTGCACATTTGTTCCACGGATTGTCTCTATCACCATCATTTCCAAAAGAAGGAACAAGATCTAACTTGTAATCGTGAATGCCAGCTTGCTCTGCTGGTTTTCGTAAGGCAACATTAGGCATTGCTAAAATGAAAAATATTACATTGAACCAAGAACGCCTACTTTGTATGAACTGTGTTTATTCATAGTCTTGCCCTGGCCATGTGACATAGTCCCAGGGATACACCTAACACTTCCGGGGGGGGGGGGGGGTCAGTGCAAGAAATTTTGAAGGCAACCCAAAAATATCACTTCAGCTTCATTCCAACATAAAATATCAGCTCCTGTTACACTTAGAAGCCTGCACAATGAACATAAAATATCCTGAACCAATGAAAATTGAGGGCAGGACGGCCTCTGGCGAACCCAGAAATATCGGTTCATTAATATTTGATCTCAAAAACATCATGAACATCAGCCTTATTTGGATATCACTTTTGGCAATATTCTAACCCAAAATATCGGACTTACCTCTCCGTGTGTGCACGTGCTGGCTACCCCCCCACCCCTCCCTGGGACATAGTACGGAAAGCAACAGCTGTCCGCTGAAGATGACTTAAGGATGGTTTTGTGGTTGCAAACTCATGAGGAATTAGAGTGAGCCAGTGATACATTGCTTAGCTAAATTCTGATACGTAAGCAGTACCATGGCAAGTAAAGTCCTGTTGGCTATGGTAGTAAAGTTTGTGATCCATGAGAATCTTTCCGCTACTTTTGATTGACACCCAAGTACAATGTGATATATATGACTATAGCTCAAATAGACTTGCACCAAAGGTGCACCTCAGGAGGAGTATATGCACAGAAGAGGCAGGGTATGGGGGGTCCGGGGGCGAAGCCCCAGCCAGAAATAACTTTTGGAACAGGACCCTTTTAGTAGCGGGAAATGCACTAATTCAAAAGGAAACTCAGGGAAGCAACAATATTAGCACTTAATTCGAAACAAATTTAAATTTGAACCCTCCAAAACTGAAACATTTCATAACCCAATGCTATGTCATGAAAGTCCTCATATAAAACATTTTCAGACTTCTGGCCTGCCATTGAGCCATTGTAATGTTTGGCTAACTGTCAAATCGTAGCCTGCGTGAAGACTCTATGGTTAGTGTGGAGGAGCAATAAGGAACAGAAAGCTTTCTTCTTTTTTTTTTCGAACACATTGACAGTAGAACTGCACGCAGGAATTCTATGCCATTGAATTGCCGACAAAGGAATTCTATGCCAGTCAAGTCATAAACAAAAGCAAAGCAAGGCACAAATGTTTCTCCAAAATCCTGGTAGCTAGCTCCTCTTGTTGTGCATTCCAGAATAGTTCATATAGGGGTCTCTGGTCTCAGTTTCCGCATATTTTTGATCTTTGAAAGCTGGTAATAAACCTTTTAGCAATTCTACAAAAGAGTCTGGATCGAGCGATATTTTTATGCATTTTTATACGCGAAGTTCGATTGAATGGCGTTAGGGCTTCTATCGCTATTGTGGACACTCGAAAAGTCTTCAAAATGTGAAAAAACGTCGTTCGATTGAGGTTCTTTATCAGAATAGCTAAAAGGTCTATTGGCTGTTAACTTGAGCCAATATCGAAAATAGAAGGGCACTTCTAAACATCTGCCTAGCAAAAGTTCGATGGACAATGAAAAGGCCAACAATAAACATGAAAAATTTGCGTAATGCCACACGACAGATGCGTTCAAGAAAGTATCATTCAGTTTTGTCAGTGTTGTTACTTATCATCAAGGGAGCTCCGAAATCATGGCTTGTTGGTGCCAATTCAAAGTAAAGAAAATTTTCTCGTTTAATTTTTGCCCGGTAGAATTTTTCATATCCTACTCTCAGTGTTTAAAGGGAACAGACATAGCTATGTCTCATAGCAACTATAAATAGCTTGAAGAAAACGCCAACGCATCCATTGTCAATTTCTCACCACAATGAAGCAACACGTGTTGAAATGATCAAATTCAATAGTTTATGCTTTTAACTTGGCATGGGCCAGCTTTTAAAGACCCTGTGCTAACCATGGGCCTCTGTGCTTGTCACCTATCCCACGATGCATTTTCAGGGACCTTAAAAATCCCATAGATCTTTGTGAATAATTTCCAGTCCCCCAGAAAACAAAGGAATCCCGACATCTTGTAGGCTATTAGGAATCCCTAAGAGACTTGCCATTTTGCCACATGCTGACTTGTTTTCAATTCTTTGCTGCCTGTTAACTGCACGCATGAGAACAAGCATTTCTTTCTGATAATGAAACAAATCACTGCGGCAAGTTTTAAAATGAATAGCCTGTTAACTTAGACAAAGCCGTAGAGTCCAATTATCCGATATTTCAATTCCTTATACATGTCACCTTGTACAATGTTGTTTACTTCTCTTTCACAGAAAGGCTGCTGGTTAGCACAGGGTCTTTAACTATGTCGATACCATTTAACTTTGAGTCTCGACATACCTACGCACTGATACCCAGGGCAGTAGCAAATGTCGATGCAGTATTCGGTAAGTTGACAGGGATTTTGACGCCGGCAAACAGGTCCAATCTGCAAATAGAATATTTTTTCATTAAAACACATGACGGATCTTTGCTTTGTAAAACGTTTTGATAAAACTGCTTGTGGTCCCCATGATCCTTTGCAGTCTTGCAATGACTTTCTTACTAAATGAAGATGATGCTGGCTCTGCAATTCACAGGAACGTCACTGTGCTACTGACTTTTATTTCAAGCAATAGCATGGGTATTGGGAAACGTGGAAGGTGTAATTAGATTATCTATTTTTGTAAAGTAGCAGAACTGTCAGGCCTACCTTTGTGTGTTTTTGTTGTTTCGGTATTATCCGTGTTCTGTCGATTTTGCATTTTCAGTCTGCTGCCAGTCTCTTTCCATTCCATATTAGGCTGTTTTAGCTGCAAGACGCGGACGTCTTTGAAAACAAAGCTACTTTTTTATGTTTTTAGAGCATTCTAATTTTCCTGCCTTTTCCCTCCCAGAAAGCTGCTCACAGACAGACAAATTCCCTAAGAATGCTTTGCATTCTAGCATTTCCATCATTTGTGAATGTGCTCATTTTGCATTTTCAGTCTGCTGCCAGTCTCTTTCCATTCCATATTAGGCTGTTTTAGCTGCAAGAGGCGGACGTCTTTGAAAACGCAGCTACTTTTTTATGTTTTTAGAGCATTCTAATTTTCCTGCCTTTTCCCTCCCAGAAAGCTGCTCACAGACAGACAAATTCCCTAAGAATGCTTTGCATTCTAGCATTTCCATCATTTGTGAATGTGCTCATATTGCATTTTGCTTCCTTTCTCGACGTCTTGTTTTTTGCAGTTTGGCCTTCAAAAGAATACTTTTCAGGTTGTCAGTTGCAGAATAGAACGTACAGTAAGTCTCTCGAGACGCGCAAAAGTTTTGAAGTTGATTTCTCTTTGTCATTTACATCTTCAAACAATAGAATTATGCTGGCGTCTTCTTGACTCGCGTCTTCTTGCTAAAACAGCCTATTGTGAACGCCTGAACGGCCATATTGTTGTACAACTTTATTTGAAACAATATGGCCCCTTGCTATGTGGAGTGGAAAGCGATTAGCAGCCCCGCGTTTTGATTCTTACGGCGATGGATTTATAACAAAACCTTTCACGTTTTCTAATACCCATATGGTAATAGCCCTTCCTGGAAGCGATTCAAGGAATGGGTTTTCTTTGCTTCCTGTCGTCGTTCCACATTTTTCCACCTCGACTGAAAAACCCTTTCGACCATTTAAAGTTTCATTGATGGTAGGTTTAAGTTCGTCTCTATTCTGTGAAGGGATCTTGAGTTCTTGTCTGACAATTTCAAAACACACTCGAGATATGTACTAGGAGCAAGGTTATTCACTCACTTGTATACCATTGTGCACTTTTAAGATTGAATCAGTTCAGGGATTGTGGATTAATTTAACTTAAGCAACCAGCAGCAGATGCATCATATGAACTATTTGTAACAATCCAAGCTCTGTTCGCAACCTTATCAGAGTCACACTTAACCGAAACTTGTTAAGTTACTAGGGCCACAATTACCCTAAACCCCGGGGGGGGGGGGGGGGTACATGACTTGCGGATGGACGGGGGTCTGCCGCCTGGTTTTCAAAAAGCTGCCCTCTTATAATTACCGACAGTTACCGCCATACCCACTTTTATGATGAATTTTGGCGGAAAACTACCCAATTTTGACAATTTTTTGCCAATTTCTGGAAAAACCACCCATGTTTAAGGAAAATCTGCCGAACAAGGGACCTTTGTTTAGAGAATTTTAGACCCACAAACCCACCCATATGAGCGGTACATACCCGTACCCTCAACATGTTATGTTACCCCCTCCCCCGGGCCCTAAACGGGCGCATCAATTCGAACAAAGCACCAAAGGGACCGTTCATTAGTTATGACTGGGGTTGGCACCGAAGAGAAATTGGTTGGGTAGTCCATTTGTCTGTGTTGTTAAAAGGAAAAGGTTGCGTAAAGAACGAATTGTGTGCCCTTGAAAGGCTGGGAAGCAAAAGATTATTTCAAATTGCTTAGAAGAAGTATTGCGAGTGATGACAGCGACGACTACAAGCATTTGCTTTTCTTGATATCGAAGAGCAACAGGCACAAGGGCAATTTTATCAAATATGTAAGTTGATGGAAACTGGCATTTACTTGAAGGTATTGATGAAATTTATTGGTCGATTTCATGTTGATAGACTTCATTGCGAACAAATAACATGTTATCAAATCAATAGACACACTAGATTGCAAAAGAGCCAATTGCTAATCCTCAAAGTTGGGTAAAACTTTCTGGCCATGGTTTAGGTAATTATTTTTGATGGACTCGGCATTCTTTGATTTGCTGGTATCACTTGGTCAATAGCGACTCATAATATTACTCTTAAAAAGTTGGCACACTTTCCAAAATGACCTAAACTAGCAGGAATTCTCTTACACTCAGCAAAATCGATTCAAAGTCTGCTCTAAAGACCTAGAACATTGAAAAGGATACTTTTAGTACAAAGAATGGTCTTTTCCTGACCTACAAATCGCAAAATGCATTCCGTTCAGGCAGTAATCTTCCTTTGAAGAAACAAAATAGATCCATCGCAGTTGCAAGAATGCTAGGCCTCATCAACCGCTTTTTGTATTATGCAACAACAACAACAACAACTGTCTATGTAGAACCTTCTCATTGGTTAAAAAAACTTAATTCTAGCAATTTGATTGGAGAATACGGAATCAGTAAAGAGTAACATTATGAGTCACTATTGACCAATAGCCTCACGATATAGTCTCAGATATCGCAATACAGCAACAGCGACAACAACAACAATAACAACAACAACAACAATTACTTTTTTGCTCAATCTGGGCCTTATAGACTTTGATATAAATTTTTGAGACGGAGATGCACCACGTGTGCCTTTTGGAACGAGGCTGCAGTGTAGTCTCGGAAGCGAGGCAAGTGACCCTCGACAGTTGGAAATTCTCAAAGCTGCGGTGAAGTTCATGGAAGCTAATTGGCCTTAAAACTGAGGAACTCCTGATTCACAGTGAAAGGTTTGTTGATTCTTGGATTGAGGAAACATTCGTATGGATACTTGTGGCTTTTGTTCATTGCTAACATCATTGTAAACTTGAATTCTGAGCTGTTTTAACATTGGAGGTTCGAGCCGGCAACTTAGGCCCATCCACCATTGCCTGGTGTTCGTACAGTGTTGCTATGGTTTCCAAATCTAGTTATGAAATCGATAGGGGAAAACTTCATCCCAAATTTTAGTATCAAAGTCCATAAGTCGTAGTTTGAGCGTCCATCAGTCTATCAATAGCGATAACTACGAATATGCAATCAGTCTAATTGACCAAGTGACATCTGCAAATCAGAGAACGGAGGGAAACAAGGAAAGAAAAGGTACAAGTGTATCTAAACACTGCTTACATTTTTATTCGTATGATTGGTACTATGATATGTCCATCCAAATTTATTCTTCAAATCCCCTGGAGTTGCAAGCTCAGGTATCTGATCATTTAACTCACAGACAGAACCATCATCAGCATGATTAATAGATCTGCATCTGAAATCGTTTACGCAATTCTCTTTGCATTGAGAGAGGCTGAGAGAATTGAAAGTTGCAATAACATTGTTTTCCAAAGCATGGCCCACATTGATGACAGAGAAGTTTGCCTCTTGTATGCAAGATTTACGAATGATCCAACATTCTACTATAACCAAGGATGCAGATATGCTGAAATATTGAAAATAACTAAGTATCTTACTCCTTCAATAAATGAGAACAAAATCAATAAAATTATCTGTTAACTGTTTCACAAATTTAGGACCTGATTGCCTCACACTGAAGCGGAGCATTGTAGTGCTAAGTGCTGCCCTCTGGTTTTTGTGTGCTACAGGTAGGAGTACCACATGTGGTCAAGGGTGGCGGATGTTTCGTCTGCGCGTGGAGGCCCTTTGTTCATTGTCCTGCCCTTATTTTGTCAAATTTCAATTTGTTTCTACGCACAGATATCGTTGCCTAAGATCTGACGTGATACAGTAATTAACTTTTTCATTATAGTTTCTTTTCACTAGAATACTGTAAAATTTTGAATTGTGTCTTTTATGGTGGGAACAACAAGGGCAGATTTTATACTACAATAGCATCAGTTGCTTTAGCGAATGCAGACAAAAGAAATTCTCTCAACCAGTAATTCAAAACAAACACGGCCGCAACAGAACAGTTGCCCCGAAACCAGCAGTGCAAAGTCTCATTTTGTGCGGACGAAGGGACCTTTTTTAAGAGAAGTTATGTGCTAAAGACGAAAGAGGAAGGGTAAATCTAGAGTTCTGTGTTGGGGATTTTGTTTACGTGATTCAGAAGCTGAGCTGAGGGCATTACAATTCTTGCATATTTATCGTTCAAATGTAAACAGTTACTCCTTAGCTCCTGAGTCAAACAGACAAAATCCGCTAGACGGAACTATGGATTTACTCTTCTTCTTTCGTTATAAGCACATAACTTCTCTTAAAAAGGTCCCGTCGCCCGCACCAAGCGAGGGTTTGCACTACTGGTTTCGGTACAACTTTTGCGACCGTGTTTGTTTGAATTACTGGTTGAGAGAATTTCTTTTGTCTGCATTTGCTAATGGCTTTGAATTGAGGTATGAACCAAAGCAACTGATGCTATTGTATTACAAAATCCACCCTTTTTGGTGGTAACTCTGATGACCAAGTGTCTATTCCAGTCATGATAGGCACAGTAGCTGTACATTTTTGAGTTTCTTCTTTTAATGGATTATAGAAAAAGATACTTTGCAGTAATTTCTTCGACAGAAATCAAACCAGATGGGATGATTAGCACACTTCTTTGAACTTTTTATTCTATGAATTCTGGTTTGAGCGAAGAGTGGGGTGATTGCTGCTCGGCAGCAAATATTCTCATGAGAGTTCCCAATGGATTGTGTTTGTTCTTCTGTCAGTTTTCAACAAGTTTTGGAGAAACTATGGTGGCTGTCACATGACATCACTGCGGGTTAACGTCACTGCTGAGACATTAGTGCATGCATGTGCAGTACAGAAAGGAGTAAATCAAAATCTTTTTGTCACAGCAAAAACACAGCATTAAAGGTATGTTCAATTGACTTAATCAACAGGCAATATACAATCAAATTTCTTACGCAACTTCGACAATCTTTGTAATTTCATGATCCCCGGACTTGATCATGCTTGACCACATTTGCAAGCATTTCCTCAGTGTGCTAAAATTTTGGTTTTTTTCTGCGTCCGCCTTCTTCATAGCATTTAAGTTGTAGGGCCTGTTTACATGATCCCGCTTTGCCGGGACATCTCGCCTAGCAGGGATAGCTCGTCACTTTGCCGGGACGTTTTTTCAGTTTGTGTTTACATTTGAGAGACAAGGGTGGGACGGGATAAAAATTATCCCGGGTTATCATATTTCGCTGATTACCGTAACAAAAGCCAAACAAACTACTGATAATTATAGCATGTGCATTGACGTCAATTTCATCCCGTCAAGGCGGGATATCCTGCCGTGACAAGACGGGATGAAAACATCCAGGCATGAAAATTTGACGGAAAGGCCTCTCCTGCTCACATAAAAATGGCACATTTTTGCCGGCAGGTTTTGAAAAGGCAGATTTTGAAAGCAGAACTCTAACCGGCACATTTTGGAAACGACATCGTTTGAACACTTGAAAATGATGAAAATAGAACATTTTTCGACGCCTTTGGAAGGAGACTGATCGATTCTTAGGGTATAGGTGCATTTCTTTGGCATTAAAGTCTTGCAACGAGATTGTTACTGACAAATTTCCTACCGTTTCAAATTGTTCCGGCATCGTGTGAAAGCTCGCTCAAATTTTGCTACTGTCACGTTTTTCACCGCTTTCAAAATTTGCATGCATCGTGTGAACGTAGTTTAAGTTAGCCTTTGATTGACATATCAACATATTAGATTTGAATATCGGCCATATAATATTTATTCTACTGCCCGCCAAAAATGATAACTTTTTTAACTCACCCGGAAGGTATTAATAAAGCACGCAAACATTTTAGTTAACAAACCTTGCAAACCAAAGAATCCGTTTCTGTGCCAAATTCATCTTGGGCTTTTCTGTCAGTAGCACTCAATCGACCAATCCGATCGACAGCAATGGAAGATGTTTGAGCCCTCAGATATGACACCAACCAAACTTATGTCAATGCCTGCTTATCAAATGGTATACTGTTTGTATCAAAGCACCATAAATGATTGTCATTGATTTTGCTATCAACGTGATAGATCTCTAAATCATATTTGAATTTCAATGAAAAATTTATAAGTATATTTTGCAAGACCATTGATTGTTTGCATTGCCCATTGGTACTGTATCAATTATTGCAAGGTGGCTAGTTTCATCGTTCGGTTTTCATGTGAAGAGTTACCCTGGGTGTCATCAATTTAACCCCAAACTGTCAAAAGTCCACCGATACTTATAGGGGAAATTAATATTATCTTTGCACTGGTCGCTTTCCTATCATTTCTCTTAGGTAAACAAACTAACGGAGCCTCTTCGGTAATAAATGCGGCTAAAACGGGTTAAATGCGAGTAAAATGCTAGTAAAATAACGAATAATATGGAAACGAAGGTACTTTACGTCCCTGTAGTCTTTAACTTTCCTTTAGTGTTCTCTTTATACGATGAATCAACGAAATATGTTCCACAATCCACAATCTTTCTCTCCGTTTCGTTCACAATTTTCAATCCGTAATACGATACTTCTCAATCCTACCTGTCCCTCGTGCGGTTGTGGTCGTAATAGCAACATCAACTTAAGTCTTACAATCATAATAATAATCAAAATATTCACTACACACTCCCCCGATCAAGCGATCTAATCGTCTTGATCTTCAGTCATAATGTCTCGGATTCTCTCTCTTGCTCCAACTGCTGCCAATCTCTTCTCTCTTTGATCTGAGGACTGTATACTCTCTTCTGTCGGTTCTTCAGTCAATACATCAACTTCTGCTCTAATCTCCAGTGGATACAACAATTGTACTGATCTCTCCATTATCTTTGGTTTGCCGTTCACTATAACTCTGTTGCGTGCTCCCTTAATTATACCGTCGTGTGATTTGATCAATGTTTCTATGACTCCCAACTTCCATCTCGAGCGATGATCATTTGAAGACATCATCACTACTTCGCCTTTCTCAATTTCTCTTCCCTTATTCGTGCTCATCCTGTGATACTGTCGAAGTCCCACAAGATAATCATGATTCCATCTTTTCCAAATGTCATGACGTTTCCTACACATGTACCTGTATCTCCTTTGGACATTGCTGTCTTCTTCAAACGTGTCCGTTGATTCCTCTGCTATTTGAGGAAGCACGTCCCCATTGATTAAATGCGATGGTGTCAACACAGTTTCAACATCTTCTCCCTGATACGTTATTGGTCTGTTGTTTATGGATGCTTCTATCTCTGTGAGTATAACTTCGAGTTCCTTGAACTTAAGTCTCGCATTTCCTAGTGTTTTCTTTAATGACGACTTCACTATGGCAACCATTCTTTCGTAGAACCCACCCCACCAAGGTGACAATAGAATGTTAAACTTCCACTGAACTTCATGCTTGCGGAGCAGTTCTTACAAATCTTCTTTCTTGACGATCTTCTTTACCCATTTAGCGGTTTTTCTGAAACTTTGAGCATTATCACTAATGATTACTGATGGTGCTCCCCTTCTTGCAATGAACTTTCTTAATTCCATCTTTAATGCATCTGATGTGGCTTCCTTCATGAGTGCAAGGTACACCCCTCTTGTAACTGTACAAGAGATCAACATCACAAAAGCTTTCTGCATAGCTCCCTTCTCGGACCGTACGAACAGTGGACCCGCAAAGTCTATTCCAACTCTTTCAAATGGTCTTGCCCTTGTGACTCTGGCTGATGGAATATCTCCTACTGTTGGTGTAGAGAATGGCTTTCCTTTCACCTTTAAACATTTCGTACAATTTCTAATCACTTTCTTCACTTCCTGCCTTCCCTTAGCTACCCAATACGTTTGCCTGAGTTCTGATAGTGTTTGATTTTCCCAACTGTGAAATACTCTGGCGTGGCATGATCTAATAAAAAGATGAGTGAGTGGATGATGTTTGGGCAGTAGAATAGGTGTCTTGGTTTCTTCTCTTAACTCGGCTTGATTCAACCTTCCGTGACAACGCATGATTCCATCTACTTCCTTGACGCCCAGTGACTGAGCAATGTGACTGAATCTAGGATGCTTCTTCAAATCTGCTTGGGCCGATTTGATCCAATATTTCCTTGCCTCTTGAATTTCTTCAATCTGGATATTTTCAACGATCTTCACTTTCTTTCTGCAGTTTCTGATGAATCTCAGTACCCATGATGTGATACAGTACACCTTGCTCTCCGAGCTGTATTTGTTTATATCTATGATCTGCTCGATTCCCACTTCCTGTTCTGTGTCGTTGACTGTCGTTAAGGTAACTGCTTTCTTTTCCTCCTTTTCACTTTCCGTGGTTTTCTTGCTTGCTATATTCTCTGGCCAATTGTCCTTGCTCTCTCTTATCCAATCTGGTCCTTGCCACCATAGCTGATCACCTCGTAACTTGTTGGCTGATATCCCTCGTGACCCTAGGTCTGCCGGGTTTGACTCTGTTGGGCAATATCTCCATTCAGCCACTTTGGTTTTACAAAGGATTTCGTTGACTCTCATTGTAACAAACTGTTTCCACTCGTGTCTGTTTGCAATCCAGCAAAGCGTTGTGTAGCTATCTGACCAAAGATATGTTGACACAGCATTGAATCCAAGTGCCTCTCTTACTGTAGAGATTAATGTGGCCAAAATTCTTGCAGCCATCAACTCTAACCTAGGAATGGAGGTTTCCTTTATTGGTACAACTCTGGTTTTGGCTGTAATCAATGAAGAAAACGTTCCAGTGCTCTGTTTTGTCACAATATAAACGCATGCACAATAAGCATGCTTGCTGGCATCCGCAAATCCATGTAACCACCTGCATTCTACTCTGTCCTCAACTGTCAAATGAAGACTTCTGCTAAACACAATCTGTTTAACTTCCTCCAACTCCTTTATCCACAGAGCACAACGTTCCTCACTGTTTCATCCCATTTTTTCTGTGTCTTGCACACGTCTTGAAGCAAAATTCTTCCTCTGATTGTGACTGGACTAGCTACCCCTAAGGGATCAAATATTTCTGATACTTTGCTTAACATCTTTCTCTTTGTCACTGGCTTGAGAATCCTGCTGTCGTCGCTCGCAAGTTGTACTGCCAGCGTGTCTTTCTCTTGGCTCCATTTCAATCCTAGAACCTTGGTGCTTTCTGCCTCCTTGTTCGAACTCTTTCTTAATACTTCCTCTCATGTGGTTTTCCTGATGTCACCTCTAACCTCTTGATTACTCGATTTCCACTTTCTCAGTGTAAATCCTCCTTCCTTGAAGCGCATTTGTGCTTTCTCAAACATTTGAATAGCATCGTCAACTGAATCACACCCTATGACAGCATCATCTACATACAAACTCTTCTCTAATCTTTCGACAAATTCTGGATCTGTATCCTGATATTTCTTCAAATGATGCTTCAATGTCCCACATAAAAGGAAAGGGCTGGGTCCAGCTCCGAAAATCACCCTGGTGTATCTGTACTCTTTGACTTTTCTCTCTGCTGCCGTTGGGTCTTCAAACCAAAGCAAGCGTAAGAAATCCCTATCACCTACGTCTAGCTCTATCTGGAGAAATGCCTTTTCTATATCTGCTATCAATATGACTGGATGAGCTCGCATCCTCAGCAACACATTATATAGCAATGGTGTCATTGATGGGCCTATGTGTAAACAGTCGTTCAGCGACTTGTCACTCTTTCTTGCCTTTGCCGATGCATCATATACGATACGTACTTTCGTCGTCTCTGCTGATTCTCTCACAACTGGATGATGAGGCAAATAATGCACTTCCTTCTTTTCTTTCTCATCAACTGGTTCTATGATATTGCTTACTATTTGTTCTTTCATGATGCGGTCATATTCTGCTAACACCTCTGGTTGTTTGTCTAATCTCTTCATCAGTGAACTTAACCTTTGTTCTGCAAGTTCTTTGTTATTTGGAATCTCATATTCACCTTCCTTCCACGGTAGCTTCACTCTGTATCGCTCCCCTGTGAATTCTATCGTTTCTTCAAACTCTGTGTAAACGTCTGTCTCTTCCCTGATGCTGATTGATTCATAATCCCATAGTTTGTAAAGCTCATCTTTTGATTTCTTTCCGTCTATAGCGAGATTAACATTCACATTTGAATTATCTACTTTCACATGATTTACTTTCCCTGGCAGCCTCCATCCAAAAACGGTTTCTATGGCAACTGGATCTGATTGTGACTCCCCCCGTCTTAAACCCCCAGTCACTATCCTGTGGTAATCTTGTACTCCAATCAGCACATGAATTTCTAGCTCGCTTTTTTCTGACACATCTGGAAACCACAGGTCTTTCAAATGACCATATTTCTCTTTCTGTACATGTGGCTTGACATTGCTTATTCTTGAAATTTCTGGTAATGTGTGTACCTCCGTGCTTATGGTACGCTTTCACGCTTTCTGTCTAATCCTTCAATAGACACCTCATAAACTGACCCCGTTGTCGACACTCCTACTGACTTTCCTATCCCACTGAGATTTATCTGTTCTGTCTTGGTTGGTTCCACTCCTAGCATATTTGCTAATTCTTTCGTTATGAATGTGAACTGACTGCCAGTGTCTAAGAGTAACCTACACCTAACTGCTTGATGTCCATCCTTTCCTGTTACGAAGGCCTGCAGAGTTTCTAATGCCATTGCCCCTTTTGATTGTTGATTCCTGAACTTCCTTCTTTCCATCACAGATCGAGATATGATGTGTATCCCCACAAGTTGTACATGATTCCTTTTTGTTACAGTCTCTAATTCGATGACCTCGTTTTAGACAAGAAAAACATCGCATGTACTTTTTCAACAATTTCTTTCTCTCTGCTATCCCTGTGATCTTTGTGCAATGCTCAGCCTTGTGATGCCCTAAGCAATAAAGGCATTCCCCCCTGGTGGATTTATTTCCTGCAAGTGCACTGCCTGTTGTAACTTGTCTATCTCTCCGAGCAGTTTTATTTACTTCCTGTGAAATTTGTGGTTTTGACTCCCTAATCTTGATCTCTTTTTGTAAGACTGTCAGCATCTCATCCATGTTCCAATGGACCCCCTGCTTTTGTTGAAGAACACTTATTCTTAAGTAGCTTGGCAATTTGTCTTCAATTTGGGGTACCAAAATATCTGAGTAGTTTTCCTGTTTCTTCCCAAGTGACAACAAAGCTCTGTGGTTTGTTTCAATTTCAGTATAGAATTTCCTTATCCTTTCTATATCATTATCTCTGTAAACTGGCTGAATGTTCAGCAGAGCTTGATAGTGCATGCTGCAAATTTTCTCTGTGTCCCCATATCTTTCATGCAATAAGTCTATTGCTGCTTGGTAATTTCTGTTGTCTAGCCTATAATTATCAATAACCTTTAGCACATCCCCATCTAACAGTCCTGTTAAATAATCGAACTTATCTCTCTCTGACAATTCTGGCCTATTGTGAATGTTTCCTTCAAATGAATCCCAAAATGACATCCACTTCATGGGGTCTCCATCAAAACGTCTTAAATTCAATTTGGGAGGCTTGGCAGAAATATTAGCTTTGGCCCCCCTTCCAGACGATCCTTGTTCCTGTTTTTCTTCCGTTGAGAACTTTTTCAGTGCTTCTTTCAAGTCCTCCAGTGTCATGTTTATATCAGTCTGAAAATCACTCGTCGACTCTACCTCAGTTTCTATCGCTATTTCATCTCCCGATTCCATAATTTCTGCGAGGACGGCCTTATCTAGGTCATTTATTTGTTGTAGGCTCGTTTCTAAGGTAAATTTCCATTTTTGTAACTGTCTCTTTGGAACATTTTCACTCTTTTCTAATGCATATTCTACTTCTTCAATCACTTTCCATGCTAAAGCCTTTCGTTTCTCTCTGATGATTATTTTACCACTCGTACCTGATCGTTCACTACCGCCATCGTTCGACGAGGTGTGCGTTGCACTACCTTCAAAACCTGCATTTTGTCCACCTACTACCGCCCCACCTGCCGCTCCGTTTGCCCCTTCTTCCTCACTCATGCTGTTCTAACCTAACGTTCATAAAAAATATACGATCCGGCTGGTTGGGCCAAGTGTCATCAATTTAACCCCAAACTGTCAAAAGTCCACCGATACTTATAGGGGAAATTAATATTATCTTTGCACTGGTCGCTTTCCTATCATTTCTCTTAGGTAAACAAACTAACGGGGGAGGGCGTAATAAATGCGGCTAAAACGGGTTAAATGCGAGTAAAATGCTAGTAAAATAACGAATAATATGGAAACGAAGGTACTTTACGTCCCTGTAGTCTTTATCTTTCCTTTAGTGTTCTCTTTATACGATAAATCAACGAAATACGTTCCACAATCCACAATCTTTCTCTCCGTTTCGTTCACAATTTTCAATCCGTAATACGATACCTCTCAATCCTACCTGTCCCTCGTGCGGTTGTGGTCGTGTCCAATAGCAAAATCAACGTAAGTCTCACAATCATAATAATAATCAAAATATTCACTACACTGGGTACCAGAGCCAAAAAATACTAAAAAGAAAAAAATAAGGAAGGAAAGAAAGTTGGCTCTTGTCAAATGGTGACATCCATTGTAGGAATTGACCAATGAGAAGCCTATATACCCAATCGGGTATATAGATTCTGTGAGATTTGATTGGATAGTGTGCGTCACATGACAAGACTTCGATTTGATCAGAAAAATTGATTCAGACGGTTGTGATCGAGGTTGCTTTCAAAACAATGGCGAATGTTCTGAGGCGAGCTGTGGAGTCTGATGAGTGGAAAGCTTTTCAGCAAAAATAGGAACTTGACTCCAAAACAGTTTGAGACAATAACTTCATGATCACCATGATGATCACGGAAAAGTCGTTGCTGTTTGAAGTTGAGCTTTCATTTGCCCACTGACCTTGGTTTGAAGGTTTTAGGCCCAGTTGAGGCTAGGGACAAGCAGTGGAGAGCAGCTTCAAGAATCTAGCCGTGATATTGTGATTGTCACGCTATCATTGAAAATCATAGACACACTGGCAGAATCGTTGCTGATGAGGACTGCATTCCAAACTGGTAGGAACGTTATTATCTTTCTTATAGTATGTGATATGATTTGTGTTTTCCTGAAATATCGAGTATAAGAACTGGATTTCAGATTGATTCCTGTCGAAATGTGACATTCTCTGTCTTCAGGAAGTATTTCTTTTGTGCCAGAAGTTTAGTTTATCACAAGAAACCGGTTACCGTTTTCTTGTGATAAATTAAACTTCTGGTACAAAAGAAATACTTCTTGAATCGATCATTTCGCTGCGAAACTGATTTTTGTTTGAGGCCGCATTCTATCGGAGACTGGGAGATATCAAGGATGGATGGCTTTGTTTTAGCATCATTCTTCTGGGCAATTCTTAGTTGTTCAAAAGTTTGTTTGAGCAAAGGCATTAGTTGATCATATAATTTACAAATACCAACACAACACGGACGTTTGGATTTGACCTTGGTTTCCCCATCTGGTACCCAGGGTATCCCATAAGTGACTTGACCTTGGTTTTCCTATAAATGTTTTAACAACGGCAGACGGTACAGTGCAATTTTGTATGATAAATACTTAGCTAAATCATTCCTACTGTAGTTGTGAATTTAGGATGTTTTGCCTGAATCGCCCAAGACAGACTTCAGTTCCATGTTGATACTTACAAAAGGCTGGCAGCAGTTTAAATCAGTTATTGTGGTTAGACGAATTTAACAATACCGGAAGCTTTCAGCAAACATCCAGCTCCATAACAATGAAACTTTTTTCGCCATTCGAATCAGATCATCAATCATTCAGGAAGATAATAAAGCTCAAATAACAAGAAAATATGTGATTAATGGTATTAATGACGAAGGTGTTTATTGATTACAATCATCAAGCAAAAGGTGATCGAATTGATTCATAATCACGCTGATCAGCACCAAAACGAGATTGTGTTATCAGTTGACCAGAGCCTCCTTTCTTCTTTCTCTCTTTTTCTCTTACCAATTTCCTTTCATGTAAATTTTGAGGGTAGTGAAGAGTCAGGTCCCTGCCCGGGGGGAGGGGGGTACTTGACCAGCTTTTGGACGGGGATGTGCCATTGAGGTTTCAAAAACATACCCGTTCCTTATACCAATTTTTCCAAAATGCATACCCGACTTTATACCAATTTTTCAAAAATATGTACCCGACTTTATACCAATTTTCCGAAAATGCATACCCGACCCTATACAAATTGTGAAAATTGCGAAAATTGATACCGTTCCTTATACCAAAATCGTGAAAATCGATACCGTTCCTTATACCAAAATCGTGAAAATCGATACCCTTCCCGATGGCACGTCTCCGTACCCAAAATATGTATAGTACCCCCGGGGGTCCCTGCAAGAACCACATAAGGTATTGACTCTCCCTCTAAATGGAGTGCGGAATAGTAAATATACCCTCATCACAATATTTTGTTAGTATTTAAGGAAAATGAAACTAAAGTTCATATCATTTAAAAAACTAAAAACACTCTGATCCAGCCAGGGTGTAGCAGGAAGAACAAAGCAACACGACGAAGAAATGACAGCAAGACAGCAAATGTGTATTGAATGAAATGCAAATATCACCAATGTTTTTCCAGCCACCCAAGAATTTCTCCACAAGCCTGAAGAAAGTTCTGCATGACAGGACAAAATATTAGTATTACCAATTTGATAAATGTATACACATTTGCTGTTGTTTCTTCGTAGTAGTGCGGTGTTTCTGCCTATTAAATTGATTTCTTCGTTAAAGTAAATCAACGGAGTTAAAGTAAATCATCGGGCCTAAAAGTAAACTTAGCTAAGGGGTCTGGGTAATCTAAATATAATCTGATGTTTATGATTGATGAAATCAATAAGATAAGTGGCACCTGCCGTTCGTTTGTGCTATTTTTACATAATTTCGCTGTATCTCCGCTCATTTACTTTAAAATAAACTAAGCTAAAGGAACTGGGTCAGTCAAAATAAAACCTATTTCATTTGATGTTTCTGATTGATGAAAATAAAAGGCAGATAAGTGGCACATGCCGTTCCTTTGTGCTATAATTACATTGTGTCGCTATATCTTGGACCTGCTGGAACCAGCGCCGCTGTGGCTCCGCACTCTCCCCATTGAAGGAGCTCAGACAGTTCGAAATGAGGCTGTGTGCTGTTCAAAACAAATCTAGGCCATGAGGCCATGACGAGGAAAGTGAAATGAGAGCTTATTGAAAATGCAAAATCGACGAGATAAAGGAGAGGATGGAAAAACAGGGAACACACAAAGGTAGGCCTGACAGTTCTTATTCTTTACAACTATAATTAATCTAACAGGTACTTCCCATTTTTCCCGACACCCATGATGGAACTGATTGGAACTGCTTGGAACTGTTCCCACTGTATCGTATTTATATGGGATCGGTTCCAAAAAGTTCCAAGGGCTTTGTTAAATCATAAATCTTTTTCAAAACAATCTCTTTTGTTTTTGAAAACAATGACGGAAATTCTTTTAATTCCATCGTTTAAGGCGTCTTTGTTTCTTCAAGTGCTTAAGCAATGAATAGCAGCGTCATTTCCTAGCCGTTCCCGTTTGGAACCGTTCCACCCGTTTACACGAAACCTTTCTGGGTACGGTTCCAAATGGGATCGACTTCGTAAGTGGACCCATTTGTGTACGGCTAGCAGTTCCATTTGGAACGGTTCCAGCGGCTCCCGTGTAAACGCAGGGCCTAAACGTACCCATTTGGATACGGCTAGCAGTTCCATTTGGAACGGTTCCAGCGGCTCCCGTGTAAACGCAGGGCCTAAACGTACCCATTTGGGTACGGCTAGCAGTTCCATTTGGAAAGTTTCCAGCGGCTCCCGTGTAAACGCAGGGCCTAAACGTACCCATTTGGGTACGGCTAGCAGTTCCATTTGGAACGGTTCCAGCGGCTCCCGTGTAAACGCAGGGCCTAAACGTACCCATTTGGGTACGGCTAGCAGTTCCATTTGGAACGGTTCCAGCGGCTCCCGTGTAAACGCAGGGCCTAAACGTACCCATTTGGGTACGGCTAGCAGTTCCATTTGGAACGGTTCCAGCGGCTCCCGTGTAAACGCAGGGCCTAAACGTACCCATTTGGGTACGGCTAGCAGTTCCATTTGGAAAGGTTCCAGCGGCTCCCGTGTAAACGCAGGGCCTAAACGTACCCATTTGGGTACGGCTAGCAGTTCCATTTGGAACGGTTCCAGCGGCTCCCGTGTAAACGCAGGGCCTAAACGTACCCATTTGGGTACGGCTAGCAGTTCCATTTGGAACGGTTCCAGCGGCTCCCGTGTAAACGCAGGGCCTAAACGTACCCATTTGGGTACGGCTAGCAGTTCCATTTGGAACGGTTCCAGCGGCTCCCGTGTAAACGCAGGGCCTAAACGTACCCATTTGGGTACGGCTAGCAGTTCCATTTGGAACGGTTCCAGCGGCTCCCGTGTAAACGCAGGGCCTAAACGTACCCATTTGGGTACGGTTCCAAATGGAACAGATCCCGTGTAAACGCTGCCCAATTCATCATCGCAAGCATCTTTGGTATGCTGCAAAACGTAGTTAACAAAGAACAAAAACAGCGAGATTTGACTTGATGTTAACAAACTATCATTTCATTTCATTTTAAATTATGTATACAGGGTAACAAACATTCAGTTGATACGAAAAAACTGTTTTGCAATCTGCCCTGTTAAAATAGAAAAAGAAAATAAAAACAAAAAAAAATTAGTTTATCAGTAAACTCCTAATACTACTTAATACATTAAACAGTCCCGCTTTAAATAGTCCTATCGAAAAGAAAAAGGAAATTAAATTGCAACAGCAAGGAAAGTCAATGGAATTTGTTCTTGATGAAAGGAAGCATGTAAAGTTTGCCTTATAATCCTTCCTTTAGTTTTAATTTGAAATTTGTTAGCGAGGGAGACAGTTTGATTTGGTGATCTAAACTATTCCAAACGGTCACTCCTCGATATGCAAATGACTTTTGTCCATTGTTTGTTCTAAACAAAGGAAGTTTCAAATCAGTTTCTGTGTTTCTTGGCGTTCTTTTTGCCTGTTCGCGCTGTCCTTGAAACATTTGGGCCATATAGTCTGGGCAAAGTTGGTTCATAGATTTGAAAACATCAGTTGCTGTTTCAAACCTGATCAGCTCTTTAACTGTTAGCCAGCCCAGACCTTTAATAAGAGGCAAGGAGTGTGAATCATAGGCACTATTCGTCACAATGCGGGCAGCGCGATTTTGGAGTATTTGCAATCTTTTAAGGTCTGTTTCAGCGCAATATCCCCATACCGTGAAAACAGTATCGTAGATATGGATCGACTATACTTCTGTACATGGTTTTTACTGCACTGAGTGGGACGTACCTCTTTGCATATCTCAGCATCCCTATCCCTCGCGAAATCTTCGAGGCAATAATGTTGATATGTTCCTTCCAACTTAATGTTTTGTCTATTTGTCTTCCAAGATACTTAGCTCCGTTTATCATCGGGACAACTTCGTCATAAAATCGAGAAAATTAAAATGCGTATATATATATACGTAGTAGATTTACTACTACTATCTATATAATCTACCCATTTAAATATCACTCTCATTCAGATACATATATATCTTTTTTTGCAATCGGCAATAGCTGACACGGTGAAATAATTTATTATGAGTGGGCTACCACAATTGGAGTAGCTACAAAATGTGCTACTGCCCGGGATCAAACCCGGTACCTTCGTGTCTACAGACTCTCCAAAACTCCACTGCGCCACTCAAGCGCAACGAAATTTTGGAGAAATGTGAAGTCATTCAGATCCCAAGTCTTACACCACAACAGGAGCCATTATATCTATTTATATGTATATATATTGAAAATAGTGTTTAGGTGCTTTTATCTAATTTTTACTGTAAGTCTTCGTGCGGAGAGCCCCTTGAGAATCAGCCACTAGGGTGCAGGGCCTCCTTCCTTAATACATTGAAATGAAATAAAATCTAAGCTCGGAGGCATGCTCTATGAGTCCCCCCAAGGGTTCTTTGATTCACAGAATTCTTTTAAGTTCATACAACCATGCCATGAACTTGTACTTCGCAGTAGGAGGTATGTGCTGCTTCCTCTGGGTAAAGATGCACACTGACATACCTGCCGAATTTATTACCACATTCAAAGGTCCCACTTTGCCCTTTATCGAGAGTAAGGTTACCAAGACACAATGGATTTCCTTTGCCACCATTCAATCCGCTGTTCCCAATCCTTATTTCAAACGGATTGACGTGCCCCCACTCTTTCGATGTGAGAAAATAGACACTCTGAACCAGATATGGTTGCAACAAGTCGACTCGCCAAAAACTATTTCTTGTTTTCGCTGTCGCAGAACAATAGTGTATTCTGTTATCTTTGAAGCCGTTATTTGCCCGGTAAGCCTTGTGGTGACCTTGAACACTTTTCAGCTTTGCTGGTCTTTTAAATGCAACGTTTGGGATTTCTGAAAAGAAAAAATCACATTCAGTCTCTGCTTCAGTTTCAGACCCCGTTTACGCTATACGGGACAGCTATCTTTGCGTCTCGTTGCGACTTCCTTCGAATACCTGGGATTTCGGATATCTCGTGATTCCTTTCGGATAGGGGATAGGCTCGGGGGGGGGGTAACATAACATCTTGAGGGTACGGGTATGTGCCGCCCATACGGGTGGGTTTTTGGGTCCAAAATTCTCTAAACAAGGGTCCGTTTTTCGGCAGATTTTCTTAAGAAGGAGATTTGTTACCAGATCTCAAATATCTAACTATCCAACAAGAAATCAGTTAGATCTTGACACTCCAAGGCAGAACCTAGAATTCTCCAAAAACAGTTTTTTCTACTCTGGTGCAAAGACGTGGAATGAAATCGCATTAAAAATCAGAATGAGTTCCACGATCACCATTTTCAAAAGGAAACTGAAGGAATTCCTGAAAAACTAGCATCCTTCCCGAAGCACGATCCCTAGGAAGACCATCAAATTTGTGAGATCTTATATGTAAAGAGATATTTAGTTTTTCTATTTTCTTTTTCAGCTGATAGGGTATTGGTGCTAAAATAAGATAAAATGAATGAATTAAACATGGGTGGGTTCTCCAGAAATTGGCAAAAAATTGTCAAAAATGGGTAGTTTTCCTCCAAAATTCATCATATAAGTGGCTATGATGGCAACTGTCGGTAATTAGAAAAGGGTAGCTTTCTGAAAACCGGGGGCCAGACCACCGTCCATCCGCAAGTCATGTACCCCCCCCCCCCGAGGGGGATAGGGCAACTGTTGACATCATACCGAATAGCTATGGTGGCGTCTTTCCTTTCATACCAGTTAAGCCGGATCTCAACTAAGCGGAAAAATTTCGAGATGGAAAAATTTCAGGCAATCTAATTGGCTGATCGAATTGTCGCCGTGGAAAAATAAAACATTCTACGCAGTAAATGTGTGTTAACGCCAAGGCAATCATATTTATGCTGCGGTTCCCCTAAGTAGGCCCAGTCCCCTGTTGCCCACAGCACGGCTCTCAAGTTACATATCCTCAAGTCAAACAGGTATTTCTCCATCACAATTGAGAAGCACCGTTTTGTCTTGGTCCCTTCCTTTCCAAAGAAATTTTTCCTCCCTCCCACCCCTTAGATCATAGGAAACTGGGGTCGTATCCTCCAGAGGTGTCTCTTCTGTATCCCAGTCTCTCTCTAGCAACATCTCCCAGGCATGCCCATCAATTTTATAACGTTCCGCCAATGATCCCAGCTCCAAGGATCATATCCCTGCCACATATCTGTGCCGCAAATTAACAAACCATCCTTTAGCATAATTACTTCAGCCTATCGGTAAGGCCACAGTTTGCTATGCGAAAAATTGTTCAAGTCAAAATATATCTGAATCTCGGTCCCAGACCCCTAAATTAATCAAAGGGCTCTACCCTTACGAACTTTATATACAGCACTCCCTAAGCTTGTTGAACACAATATATATATATAGTTGTTGATAGTTATATGTGAGTTATTTCCATATTATTCGACAATAGAGGGCAACTCCTGACCCACTCCCCAGCAAGGGTGAACTTCAGGCCCACTGCCCGAAATTTAAATAGTATGTCTAGCGATATGAAATGATTATGAAATGAATATGATACGAAATGGAATAAAGTGAAATGAAGTGATATAATGTGATATGAAATCAGTGAAAGCGAAGTAAAAGTGATGTAGGGGCAACTCCTGACCCACTCCCCAGGAAGGGTGAACCTCAGGCCCACTGTCGCCAATAGATGTTGAAGAAGCTACTCGAGGCAACTCCTAAACCTCAGGCCCACTGCCTCCAATCACTCATGGAATAGGTACGCGGAGCAACCCTTGAACCACTCCCCAGGTAGGGTGAACTTCAGGCCCACTGCTCCAAGAACACTGATCAAAGTCAAAGAAGAACACTTAAAGAAACTCGAAAGGTCACTGTTTATCATATAACGTTTGTAATAGTCATAGTTCGATTGTAATTGTTTAGTGAATATTTGTCATGATACGACCCCCACTACTCGCCAACCTTCGTGTCGTTATTGTATTTGCAGCTGAATTGCCGCAGGGGTTAATGTCGAGCCGCGAATGTTAGGATTACGTTCTATTTTTCGTGGCTCAAAATTTCTTCCGCCTAATGAAGATCCGGCTTTAGGCCATCTTCTGTTTACATCACAAGGAAACAATCCATTGCTTCTTCAAGACCCTCTGCTAGCCGGCATACAGGAAAAACCAGACCGTATGACCCTGAGACCCCTATGACCCCTAGGACCCTTAAGTACTGAGTTTTGAAAGGACCCTTAACATAGAGGGGTCATCCCCTCAAAGAACATGGCAGTTTTCTTGCGAATATGCCACAGCAGTTTTAAAACAGTTAGGCCTAAGTTTCATTTGATGTTTTTAACATGGTTTCAATGATCATTGAAGTATTTATTGTTGTTTTTTATCTCCTCTTTTTCTATTCACGGGTAGTAAATAGCCTACCTGACTTATTCCGCTTTGCAGATATTTGTTACTTTGCTTGGCCGGTAGCTTACAAATGACCGAGGGGCCATTCCTCCTGTTTTTGTTTCACGAAAGATACCTCGATGCATGCCAAAGATAATGACTAGATAGAAAATAATGTGCAAGGACTTTTCACAATTGATGGGAAACTGACTTGCCTACTGTATTTGTAAGAGCCTGAAAAAGGACAGAAACTCAAATATATCATATGATTATGTAAACAACCAGAAGACAGAAGACATCTATACAAGGGCACTTGCGTTGCCGGGGGATCAAAAACCCCTTGTTTTGCAATTCAAGAATCAAATGTGTTTTATCTGTACCGTTGTCATGTCTGTTCTCACCCCCAGGCTGCAATGGACCGTATTGCCACTAAATTTGAACAATTATAGCAGAAGTAACCTGAGTGGCACATTAGCATCTTGAAACACTGCCTTTGTGCAGAGGGGATGACCCAGCTATGTTAAGGGTCCTTTCACAACTCAGTACTTAAGGGTCCTAGGGGTCATAGGGGTCTCAGGGTCATAGGGTCTGGTTTTTCCTGTATGCCCTGCTAGCCATTAGGCTTTGCGCTTATATTTTGTTATGGGCAAACAAACAACAGGAGACGGCACGTGCGAGGTATGGGAGGTACGTCCGTTGCTTAGGCCCCTTTTGAATTGGAGAATGAGAAATATCAAAATTTGGACTCTACACCTTTGCCTTTGCTTAAAGGGTTTGTTTCATCCAGCATTCCTTGCAAGTGTCGTCTCTTGGCTGGCCTTTGTTTGTCGCCATTTTCATGGGCCATGAAAATGGCAACAACAAAAGCAAACCAAGTGACTTCATGGGCAAGGCATGCTGGATGAAACAGTGCCTGTAAGACTCATTGTCAAATGTGATCCTTTGTCCCCTGAATGAAAAACAAGGCAAAGAGTATTTAGGCCAGAAACGACTTTTGAGATAATACGAAAGTCGAACGTGGCGCCACAAAGGATCATGGATAGCAGTGACTCTTTAATCATTTGATTTCAGCTTTATTGCTTCTGATTGTTCTTGACGTAAAGAAATGCAGGCACGGAGTGAAACGTTTCGGACAAGACCATTTACATTATGCCAGCCGGAGTAATTTTCCATATTACCTATACGAAGCTTTCTTGAGAGTCTTGCATCGCATAGCTCAGGTATGAAGCAAACTGAAATCTTGGTTCTTAACTAGTTAATTATTTAGAATTGACTCTGCCTCGTAAGATGTGCTGCGACGATAGTTATCCAGTATGGTGTAAACTGGGCCTTTTTTATTTATAAATCCAGCAAAAATCTTACAATACATATTACTTAATATCACTTCTTACAAAATACTATACCCTACTGCTAAACATTATCATCTTAAGCAAAAAACTACGGCCCCAAAATGGCACATAAAACAGGAAACATGAACATAGTACTACACGTGACGACATTGAAAGACAAAGCTCGCACATAAACTACACGTAACTTCTCTTTATTACACGTAACTACTAGAAAAACAGAACGTTTTCTAAGAGGGGAATTAATTGACCTAATCACCCAAAAAAGGGCAGATTTTGTAATACAATAGCATCAGTCGCTTTGGTTCACACCTCAATTCAAAGCGATTAGCGAATGCAGACAAAAGAAATTCCCTCAAGCAGAAATTGAAAACAAACGAAGCCGCAAAGTTGCCCTGAAACCAGTACGGCGAACTCTCGTTTGGTGCGGGCGATGGGAGGTTTTTAAGAGAAGGTATGTGCTTATAATGAAAGAAGATGGATAAATCTAAAGTTCTGTCTCGCGGATTTTGTTTATCTGACTCAGGAGCTGAGGAGTGACTGCGTTAATCTGAGCAATAAATATGCAAAAATTGTAATGCCCTCTGCTCGGTTTCTGAATCAAACAAACAAAATCCGCGAGACAGAACTTTAGATTCACCCTTCTTCTTTTGTTCTAAGCACATACCTTCTCTTAAAAACCTCCCTTCGTCTGCACTAAACGAGAGTTTGACGTGCTGGTTTCAGGGCAACTTTGCGGCTTCGCTTGTTTTCAATTTCTGCTTGAGAGAATTTCTTTTGTCTGCAATCGCTAATCGCTTTGAATTGAGGTATGAACCAAAGCGACTGATGTTATTGTATTACAAAATCTGCCCTTGTTAATCACCCAAGGTTTGTTTCAGCCATTTCGAGTCGTACGACCAAACTCTTCGGAAATTTCAGCATTATTCAACTCTGGTACTTATGCCACAACTTTTCATGACACGAAATATGTTGGAGAAATCAAAAGTTGAAATCTGGGTCTCATTCGATTATCAATCCATCATACAAACAATTCTACATAATTTTATTACAAATAATAAGAACCTGATTTAAGGTTGCCAAAGAGCATGGAGCTCAAATCTTTAAAAAGGTGGGTGTAAAATTCCATTACATTTTTCTTTAAATTAAAGTACTTGGCCGGAACTTTGGATAATTTTCTGTAAATTTGCTACGTCAATTTCTTGATATCTTGATTTTTTTTTCAAAATGGCGGCATTTATTAATTTTGTGGCTGTGACGTCATCAAATTTCTAAATCCTTAGCTAGAATAGCAACAGATTTCTGCTTGCAATCATATTGTAGACCTTCATAAACTATGGTTTCCTCGAAGATTTTATCTATTTCCCTTGAGTAATTTAAGATTTACGATGATTTTTATTTCTTCAAAATTTTTGATGAATTTTTGCAAAAATAATCAAAATGCCGCCATTTAGAAAATAATCAAGATATAAAAAATTGCCACGACATATTTACAGCAAATTACCCATAGTTTCTTTCAAGTACTTTAATTAAAAGAAAAATGTGATACAGTTTTACACCCACCTTTTTATGATTTGAAAGATTTAAAAAGAGTCCATAGAGTCCTATGCTTTGCCAAAGAGAAATTCAGCAAATGGGCAAAAATGCTTTTCTTTCCGAGGAGCTAAACTATGGAATAGCCTTTCTGCCGAGTCTAAGATGGCATCCCCCTTGAATGGTTTTAAGAAATCAATAAAGGGGTTAACTTTTTCTTTCCATTGTATATATTGTATTATTGTAAATAGGCTTTTAAATTATGGTTTCTTATATTCTAGTTCTACTTTTAATTTTTTATTGTAATTAAGGCCCCGTTTACACGAGATCGGATCCAAATGGATCCGTACCCAAACTGTAACGGATAGGCCTTGCGTTTACACGGGACTCAACGGATCCGAACCCATTTGGATCTGCTATCCGTACCCAAACGGGATCACTTTCGAAAGTGATCCCGTTTGGATCCGATCCCAAAAAGGTCTCGTGTAAATGGGTGGGATCGGATCCAAACTGGTACGGATAGAAAGTTACACCATTAAACTGAAAATCCTTTGTTGACATTTCAAAGAGGAGAATCAGAGATGTAACAGAGTATATTAGAGTGCAAAATTTCAAAGGATCGGACTAAAATAAGAGAAAACGTTTACTAGAGCGCTGCTAAGAGTTCATAAAATCTACATGGATCCGATCCCGTGTAAACGCCAACAGTTCTGGATCCGATCCCGTGTAAACGCCCCTCAAAAAGTGGATCGGATCCAAATGGATCCGATTCCATTTGGATCTGATCCCGTGTAAACGGGGCCTAAGTTTTGATCGGAGGGCCCCTTGAAAAACGGCCTCGGCCAAAGGGCAACCTTCTTAAAAGATTTAAATAATTAAAAATATAAAAAATATAACTACGCAAAAAGAAACGACATTGCATGATTATATACCGGGTGCCAGTAGAAAATGTTTACCCGTTTAGTAAAGTGTGGAATAAAAAATTTCTGGCTGATTTTCAAAGCTGAAATGTTACAATCGTCCCCAGAGTGAGTTCGGTTGCTCTACCTCTAGTTTGGGATAAACGAGGCCGTTTGGTGATTTGATTGGCTGTAATTCCGTTTTGTGCGGTAACTCCGTTTTGCGCGGCGTAAACGGTCGCAGCATGTCTAAATTCGAAGGAAACCTACATTCTTTACAAACTTCAGCCATAATTTGTCACTTATCTGCGAAATTCGGAGAATAAAAAGCCATTTCATTTTCGAAGTTGCAGTGAAGGTTTTTCGAATTCAAAACTCAGGCCCATTTTCGCTCCAAACAAATCGAGCTTATTTTCACATAAAGCACACTTGACAACTCCAGACTATTGCTCAAATACCTTCAAAAAGGTTTAATTAAGATCCTGAAAGTGCTTTCTTAGATTCTCAATTTATCTTCTGCAGAATTAGCGCCAGAGCACCGTCCATTTTCCGTCCCTTAGCATTGCCTAGCCAACGGTGAAATCCATAATGGCTGCTAATGCACCCAGATTCTGGGTGCATTTGATCAACGTGTACCATGGTGTTCATTCGGCTTCGTGATCAGCGTATGACGTAAGAACACCCGGGAACGAGGTTGGAAATGTTAATCTGTCAGTCAAAGGCTAGCCTACAGGTAGACCGGTTATTCAAAGGAAGAAAAGGTCTACGAAACGATGAGCAAAAGCTTGCTACAGTAAGTTCCAGATTTCTAGAACTTGATTTATGCATCCTTTGTTGATACGCGTTTCACAAATTATTTGAATAGCGGATGACGATAATTAAAGATAACTACTCGAGTGACCGTAGCAAGCTTTCACTCACCGTTTCGTAGACCCTTTCTTCTTTTGAATAACCGGTCTACTCGAAGGTTACAGTTGCAGAAGTTAGTATGATACAATGCGTGATAGCTATATTGAAAGATAGGTAAAACCAATTGCGCATCTGAAAAATCAATAATTTAATTAACAAATAACGTTAACAACAAATGGATGAATGAATATACAAATTCACACAAGATTTTCTGTTACTGTGTAATGCCTCGTTCAACTTCTAGCTTCTCTTTCAAAAAGAGCAGTATTTATAATCTCTCGGCGTCAACTCATATAAGAATTTGTGCTGCAACATACCTACGCATTGATAGCCAGGGCAGTAGCAAGTGTCCATGCAATATGTCGTAAGATCAATACATGGGTTTAGTTTCCTGCAAACAGGCCCGATCTACAAACAAGAGAGACCGTGAACGCTAAACACGAAAGATTGCACTGAAACTTTTAAAGTTTACGGATAACTAGTTAGAAAATGGGGATTTTTCGACTAAGATCAAAAGACGTGTTAGAGGTAGCTGAAGCCTTCTAGGAGCACAAAAACGAGTGAAACAAAATGTAAGTAAGAGGTTAAAGAAAATGATTCTAAAGACACATCTTCTTTGTAGTCGGCTACAGATGTGAAATGCACGTGGACATTTTATTATGCCATCGTTAAACATATGAAAGCATATTTGATTTGTGGTACCTCGGAAGCATATTGAAAATGAAATGGACCGACATAGTTTCAAATAAGGATGTTCTCACTAGAATGGGACTAGTTGGACCATGTCTTACAAAGCGATAGACGATTGAACTAAAGATGGCGGACAGGACTTGTTATGCTTTGCGTCATATTGAACTTTGATTGATTTGATTGGCTGATTTCTCCAATACCGCTAATGATTTCTCCAATACCGTTAAAGAGGGGGTGCTCTCTCCTCGATTAGCTTAGCTATTGAGAGAGCTCCTTCTTAAGAATTCCCCTTCATACAAATCCTCTAGTGTCGTGTATCTTTATCCTTCTATGTGTGCCATTGTCTTATTAACCTATATGTATTTATTTATTGTTGTAAGTTTTTAATTTAGAGAGTGTTTGTATGTAGTGGAATTTAAAAAATGAATGAACTGAACTGAATCTTGGTTAAAAATTCCTGGACGCAATCTTTAGCGCAATCATCTATTGCTCGAAAGGGGAAAGGGAATAGCAGGTCATGTATTACAAGGTGAATGTGAAGTTGCGGTTTTCAGCGCCAAGTGCTGGGATCGCAGAAATAGTTAAGCGCTAATCGAGTCCACGACCCCTTGTCATGACGCTCAAAGGTGGTGCTGGTGGGAAATGAACCCCGTCCGCCTGACTGTTCTGGCTGCAAAGTCAGTGGATTACAACACGGCGCCACAACACCTTCCTCAGCAACTGTTTTCGAGCAAAATATCTACAGTGGAGCCTCCATTAACGGACACATCTATATATTGGACGCCTCAAAACACGGAAAAATGAGTTCATCAAAAGATACAGTATTACGAAAGATGATACCCCCATACAGCGGACTCCTCTCTGCAAGGTGTCCCAAAAAATTGTGCCCTTTTCGTCCGGCTGCTGTGGAGGAGCTGTAGATTCAATCATCTCAGTTTTTACACAGTTGCATAGGTCAGGCTTCAACTTAGAGTTTGAGACTTTGTTTGAGTTAACCTGACAAGTGATTGCTGATTTATGGCAGAGAAAAAACAAAATAAGTGGTTGCTTCAAAAACATCGTTCTCAAGCAATGTCAAAATAGAGTAAGTATCCAAAGAAAGAGTTCTAGCGTCGTCTTAAAATTTCTTCTCAATTTTTCAAAGGGTTAGCAGTGTTTTCTATTCATAGAACAGCATTTTCTTCATTTTAAAAAATCAAATCGAAAATTTGAATACAATGCCAGAACCCTTTCTTTGAAAACTTACTTCCTTTTGACATTGCTGGAGAACAATAGAAGTGCTGTTTTCGAAGCAACCGCAAGTGTTGCCTTTTCTCTGGCATAAATCAGCAACTACTTGTCAGATTGACTCGAACGATGTTTTAAACTCTAAGTTGAAGCCTGAAATATGCAACAATATGTGTTGTGGCACCGTGTTGTTATCTTCTGACTTTGCAGCCAGAACAGTCAAGCGGACGGGGCTCAAATCCCACCAGCACCTTTGAGCGTTATGACAAGGGGCCGCGGACTCGATTAGCGCTTAACTATTTCTGCGATCCCAGCGCTTTGCGCTGAAAACCGCAACTTCAACTTCACTTTCACCAACTGTTAAAGAGCCAACAAAATTGAATCTACAGTTCCTCCACAGTAGCCACACAGACAGGGTACAATTATTTTGGAATACTCTGTATAACGGACATCATTCGTCCTACAGGTGTCCGTACAATGGTAGTTTCACTGTATTTCAACAAGGGCAGATTTTGTAATACAGTAGCAACAGTTGCTTTGGTTCAAACCTCAATTCAAAGCGACTAGTGAATGCAGACAAAAGAAATCCTCTCAACCGGTAATTCAAAAACAAACATAGCCTAGCCTGCGCACAGACTTTACTTTAATTGCGGAGGAGTAAGGAAAAGCTTCCGCAACTAAAGTAAAGTCTGTGCGCAGACTAACATAGCCGCGAAGTTGCCCTGAAACCAGCACGGCAAACTCTCACTTGGTGCGGGTGAGCATACAGCTCAAATCCTTACTGGTTGCTGAAGCACGCGGAAATCATCCAATTTCACGGTAGTCAGCCAATCAAATAGCCCCTTTCTAGCCACGTGATACCAAACTTGCCGTTCGAAGTGAATTTTTGAGTACCGTCACGAAAGTTGAAATGGCTACTAAGTTACAATAATTACATGGAATTTTCTTTGATAAATCAGTAGAAGGGATGCCCCTCTACAGTTTGTAGCGTGCTTGCAATAATATCTCATTTGGAGCCCAAATTACAGTCATTTTCCGGTCGAAGAATATTGACATTCGTTCAAACTTCGATAAAAGTCGCTGCAAATGAGATATAAGGATAAAAATCTCAGCGATTATGGATATTGCCCTAAGCAATAACCCAAGCACTGCCCCTTCAATTGCATCTCAAAATCTCAGGTAATTTTCAACGATTTCTGCCAGAATTGTGATCTGGGCCTAACCTTCTTACCGATTAAAACCCATTCGTTGACCCCAAAAGGGCTTAGTTTGTATTCTTGAGCTAAACGATTCACTTACCAACGACTCAATGATCTATTTGGCTTCATTTTCCATTTAGATGTCTCCAAATTTCGTTTAAAACATCCAGTCTTGAGCAACTTCTTGCAAATTTGTCTCGTTCCATATTTTCTCTGCGAGCGCCAGCAATCTCCTCAAAAACGTCTCATCGATAGGCTTTGTGCTACAGACAATGCGATTCGATACAGTTCATACACTCGTAAATAGATATGGCATTGCCTGATTTGCTCTATTCATTCAAATGGAAACAAAAAGGATAAAACAGTTTTTGGCTGTTTGGTTCATCAATGAATAGATCTTACACAAAACAACAAAGCAACAAAACGTTTGTGCAAGAAATGTTTCAAATCTATTCATGAGTCCATAAGTTAAACAAAAGGCTAACAGGGGTACACTTTCAACACAACAAAACATTTAGTTTTGTTGTTTTGTGTAAGATCTATTCATTGGTGAATCAAACAGCCAAAAATGTTTTATCCTGTTTGCTTCCATTTGAATGAATTGAGCAAAATCAGGCGTGCCATATCTATTTACGAGTGTATGAACTGTATCGAATCGCATTGTCTCTAGCACAAAGCCTATCGATGCGAAGTTTTTTGAGGAGATTGCTGGCGCTTGCAGAGAAAATATGGAACCAGAAAAATTTGCAAGAAGTTGCTCAAGACTTGATGTTTTAAACGAAATTTGGAGACATCTAAATGGAAAATGAAGCCAAATAGATCATTGAGTCGTTGGTAAGTGAATCATTTAGCTCAAGAATACAAACTAAGCCCTTTTAGGGTCAACGGTTGAGTTTTAATCGGTAAGAAGTTTAGGCCCAGATCACAATTCTGGCAGAAATCGTTGAAAATCACCTGCGATTTTGAGATGTAATTGAAGGGACGGTGCTTGGGTTATTGCCTAGGGCAATATCCATAATCGCTGAGAGTTTTATCCTTATATCTCATTTACAGCGACTTTTATCGATGTTTGAACGAATGTCAACATTCTTCGACCGGAAAATGACTGTAATTTCGGCTCTAAATGAGATATTTTTCCAAGCACGCTACAAACTGTAGAGGGGCATCCCCTCTACTGATTTATCAAAGAAAATTCCATGTAATTATTGTAACTTAGTAGCCATTTCAATTTTCGTGAGGGTACTCAAGAATTCACTTCAAACAGCCAGTTTGGTATCACGTGGTTAGAAAGGGGCTATTTGATTGGCTTACTACCATGAAATTGGATGATTTCCGCATGCTTCCAGCAACCAGTAAGGATTTGAGCTGTATGCTGGTGCGGGTGAAGGGAGGTTTTTAAGAGAAGTTAAGTGCTTATAGCGAAAGATGTAGGGTAAATCTAAAGTTTCGTCTGGGGGACATTGTTTTCGTGATTCAGAAGCCGAGCAGAGGGCATTGCAATTCTTTCATATTTATTGCTCAAATGTAAACACTTACTCCTCAGCTCTTACGTCAAATAGACAAAATCCGCCAGACAGAACTATGGATTTGTTGTGAGACCCATTTCACAAAAAGAGTTATCAAAATATGATTGTTTAAAAGTGTTGAATTGTTACATGACTGTGATTGTGAGAATATTGAAATACAGAATTGCAAGTTTTATAATTGGAGATTTGAGAATATTAAAATGCAAAGCCAAGGAGCAAGAATTTAGTAAGCTGGAGCTTGAAAAAGTCCGTTCATAAAAACAGATGAATGAATCTGGAGAAACCTATTGTAGTATTAACAGATTTTGGAAACGTGTTTTAGAAGATAAAAATCTTCATCTGCAAAAAGAGACAGGTTGATTAGCAGGTGAAGGGATCGTAAATTAATTAGGAGATTAATAGGCCATAGATGGCGTGGTTCATATAAGGAATTATCATGAAGTTGTTTATTTTGCAAAATAATACAAGAGCGGTGCTCTGGCGTCAGTTATTTATCTGATTCCAGCAATTTCGATACCTTGGCATCAGCACGAGTAATCATATTGTAACGTTGCACGCGTTGGGATTTAACTTGCAATGAAAATGCAACACTCCTACTGCTAGGGAGAAGAAAATAGATCTTCTAGGAAAATAGCTCTACGATAGGATTTGTCAGGTTGCCATCAAAACATGTTGTTTTATTGACAGTAAGCATTTATCTAAACATACTGGTGATTAATCAGATCAGTTAAATGGCGGGGAAAATACTACATAATGCGGGAAGAGAAGTATCTGAATCAGACGTTGTTCGAGAGGGTAGTCGGCACGTCTCACGCTGACGAATTGAATGAAGTATGCTATCCTGATGAAATAACAAGTCAATCGTCGAAATACTATGTTGAAGAAAAGTGATCATTGCAGAACGAATCTTGTGTTTTCCTTTTGCCCTTCTGTATAGAAGGATGGACAGAACCTGATCCTTAGCGTATCATCAGTCTCTACCGACAATTGAGTACCGAATCCCAAGTTCAAGAGAAGACCTCTTGCAACAGATTTACCCTTCTTCTTTTGCTATACGCACATAACTCCTCTTAAAAACCTCCCTTCGCCTGCACCAATTGAGAGTTTGCCGTGCTGGTAATCGCTTTGAATTACTATGTTACAAATCTGCCTTTGTTCTGTATTTCCATGTGATAAAGTCGAACTTACATTTCTAACTGCATAATTGGTACTATGATATGTCCATCCAGATTTACTCTTCAAATCTCCTGGAGTTGCAAGCTCAGGTATCTGATCATTTAATTCACAGGCAGAATTATCATCAGCATGATTAATAGATCTGCATCTGAAATCGTCAACACAATTTTCTTTGCATTGAGCGAGGCTGATGGAATTGAAAGTTGCAATAACATTGTTTTCCAAAGCATGGCCTACTCCGATGATAGAGAAATCTGCTTCTCGTACACAAGACTTTCGAATGATCCAGCAGTCAGCCATGACTAAGCCGGCAACAATGCTGAAATAACCAAAGAAAATTAAGGCATTCTGTCCACTCAATCAATGAAAATTAATTGAATATTAAAAATTTCTGCTTGTTTTTGTCAATATTTGAATTGCAAGAACGTGTATTTCTAAAGGAAGAAGGAATTGGAAAAATGTGAGATATATTTTGGTAGCTCAGGATTGGCACTTTCTGTTGATAGAAGTTAGATTCTCCTGTGCTAAACGAAAGGATTGAAATAGCTTTTGTAGGTGGTACACTCTTGTAAGAAATTAATTTTTGCCTGGAAAATATCATTTGACAATATTTGCGAGTTATTTGATATGGCTGAAATCCTTAAATTCTTACACAGATCGAATGATGTATGATTCAAATGTAATCTTCTGCTAATAGTCTTTCTTTTGAGGAGAGAAAATCTCTTATGCTACGAACGTTTACCGTAACCTGAACATACCTCGCAAACCAAAGAATCCGCTTTTGTGCTAAATTCATTTTGAACTTTTCTTTCAGGAACACTGAATCATTCCATCCGATCGAGAGCAACAGGAGATGTGTTTGAACCGTTTATGTTAAAATCTTTTCAATGCTGTAAATATTGTAAATATTGTAAATATTGTAAATAATATTGATATTATAAATTTTAGATGAATATACATATATAAAGAATTTAAATCTGTCTACCAAACAGCCCATTGTTAGATGTCGTACTGCAAAAGCATTGTCATCGATTTTGTTGTTACGCTAATTCATCTCCAAATTATGTATTGAATACAATTAATGATTTAAAATTATACTTTCTCATTTGCAAGCAAATTCTGTTCGGAAACTTTGTAACAGTTTCAAAAATTTAATTTTCAGTTGTCAGGTCCCATATGTAACCACATGTTCATTGTCCCTAGGCTCCATGATGAGATCATAACAGCTTTCCAAAGCTGCCAGGTGGCCAGTCTCATTTTTTGGTTGACATGGGAAGGGCTAGCCTGCGTGTTGTCTTTTTGTTGTTTGAAAAATGAACGAAGAGGAAAATAGATTATGCTATAGACTATGCAATGGGCTGCACGCAGGCTGGGGAAGGGCTAGCTTGAGTGCAGTCTTTCGTTTGTAAAACTCAAAGAACGGGAAGCTAGAAAGACTGCGCATCGCCAAGAGACTTCCTGTGTGGCCGACTCAGCAAAATGAAATAAAAAATAACCTGTTTTAGCTCTGAACAGCTTATTTTCCCAAGCCATAAGAAGTTCATGTGACTCCTCCGCCAAAATGTGGAGTTAAATGTATTTGAGACTTCTTCTATGCAGCAGACTTTAAAATAGCTAAGTTTCGCTGCGTCGCGTAGGCTCCAAAACTTTTAAATAAGTGAAAAAGTGGGTGCAAAATTTTATGACGGATTCCCTTGAACTGATTGGCTTACAAGAAACTTTAGTTACTTTCCTGTCATTCTACTTTTTGACTCTTCAGAAATCTTGAACACTTTTTGAATCTTAGCTTATAATTCAAATCATGTAAGGGTATGAAGTCATTGAATTTCAAAACCGTAAACCAGAAAAGTGACGGACTCGGAAATTTGCTTGAACGAGTTTACAAAAGCACTACGGCGACGGCAACTGCAATGCAATGTTGTGGTTGTTTCAGAACTTTAGATTCAAAAGATTCCTTGTTTTCCGCTCGAATTTGCTTCCCTGGAAATTCTGTGACGTCGTTCTTTTCAATTTCACAACTTGAAACCCAACTCCAAAGTAAACCTCAGTCTTTATAAAAATTTGTCGTCAAAGAGAAAGATTATCTTCTTGTATCCCTGAGTTATAAGAGGCGTCATTTTGGCATTGTGGCTAATATGTTAAAAGTAGCGTACGGCAAAAATTTGCTTTGCGGAACATCAAATGACGTTCTGGCTGGCGTTGCCGTTCTGGTTTCGTAAATAGGCTGTTTTAGCAAGAAGCCCGGGGGGGGGGGGTAACTTCAATAGGCGGGTGACGAGGGTGTGCCATTTGATGTCTAAAATCTTACCCTAAAATTTATAAATCTTCGTGAAAACGATACCCCAAAATTTACAGGCCATTGAAAATGTATACCCTGAAATTGTGACAGTCGTCCAAAATTTTAACCCAGTAAGTGCAATTTGATCAAAATCAATACCCTAAGGAGTTATTTTTCTGAAATGACACCCAAAAATTTATGACTACCTGTGATTTTACCAAAAGTGATACCCCAAAATTTATTTTCTGCTCGAAAAGAGGCACCCCAAAAAATGGCACATCCCGTACCTGCATACATGGTAGTTACCCCCCCCCCGGGGGGCAAGAAGACGCGAATCAAGAAGACGCCAGCATAATTCTTTTGTTCGAGGATGTAAATTCCAAGGTGAAATCAACTTCGAAACTTTTTGCGAGTCTCGAGACACGAATTGTACGTTCTATTCTGAAACTGACAACCTGAAAAGTTTACTTTTGAAGGCCGCACTGCAAAAATAGGACGTCGAGAAGGGAAGCAAATGCAATATGAGCACATTCACAAATGATGGAAATGCAAGAATGCAAACTGTTCTTTGCCTGTCTGTGAGCAGCTTTCTGGGAGGGAAAAGCCTGGAAAATTAAAATGCTCTAAAACATAAAAAAGTAGCTGCGTTTTCAAAGACGTCCGCGTCTTGCTGCTAAAACAGCCTAATTCTCTATTGCCGACATCCAAAAACTATGGTTATTTCTATAACTATTTCATGCTTCGTCAAAGGTTTAGAAGTTACGCTGCCTTTAAATTTTTTCGAACTTTCTGTTGAATTCTTAATGAAGGCGAAAAACACTGTTGGGTGACTCTGCAAATATTGACCATGTTTGAAAGTCCACATTTAGAATTGTACAAGAATACCTAGAGCTTCTTTGGAGCCATTCACTTCAAGAAACATATCATAGAAGTTTACACAAACCTTTTCAAAGAGTTTGGAACCTGTGCTTGACCGAGAGTAAGAGAGCCCATGGCCGAGTGGTTCAGGCGTCTGACTCGTAAGCCAGAGGTCAGAACGGCCGTAGGTTCAAATCCCGCGCTGGACAGTTTGGTCGCTGTCCGTAACTCTAGCCCGGGTCGACCAGAGCCATGTGAGGGAAATCTGGTAGCTGCGGCGGGTAGCTGCAGCGGACTGATGGTAAAACATCCGTGGCCCCTGCTGGAATTAAGTCTCTCAGACTTTCGCAGGCTAGCCACGTTAAATATAAATACATACCTACCTGCTTCGCTGCATTACTGCTCGGGCACACAAAACGACTGCATTTTAGCGGATCAGCTTTAGGTCATATCTATCAGGAACTAGCCCTAACCTAATCCTACTGACCCTAACTTAACCCTATCTTACCATAGATTTATTAAATTTTAAGGGAAATTTTAAGGGCTTAAATTTAAGGGAAATGGACAAATTTCTATGGAAAATTGAAGGGAAACGGAAATTTCCATTTCCCCCTTGGGAAATCATGGGAAATGTGTCCGTTTCCCCAAAATTTCCCCAACAAATAATGTGGTGAAATTTCATTATTTTTTACAGTGTTAAACCCCAACTTACCATAAAACCCTTTTTCGAAAACAAACTCTGACCCTAACCCTTACACCATGACACATAATGTGCCAATTTTGAAAGCTGGTCCGCCAAAGTGCAGACTAGCCTCACTGAATTTTGTGTTCACTGTGTTGAGTCGTTTGGCCAACGCTTCGGTAAAGTTGTTCTTTCTCTTCTTTCTGTCAAGTATCGTTTGACGTTGGATGACATAGAAGCCATCTATTTTTCGCTGTCTGTTGCTGTTCATGCTGCACATTCCTCGAGCACTCATACAGGTACACTCCTCGATGTTATCAAACCATCGCCTCACTTTCGATCGATACATCTTCTTAATAATGCTCTGTAGATGTTACTTAGCCGTGTCAGAAGCCCGGAATACCTTAGCTTCCGTCCCCTAAAGATCCAATCTCTGTTTACGCTATCCTGTATAGTATGAACGGGACCTGAGAGGGTGAAGGTGAAGTTATTCGAGTCCGCGACTCCTTGTCATGACGCTCAAGTTGTGGGGCCATACCAGGTATAGAGCCACTCTGCCTGCCTGATCTGGCTGCAAACTCAGAGGATTACACCCCTGGCCCACAAAATCTTCACACACCAGAATGGAGAAGCCTTTGGTCTGCCTTTATCATGGCTTTATCACTTTCTTGTGATAACAAAGGGCCGTCAGCAGTTTGTCAGCAAAAATACAGGACGGCGTCAAGACTCAATTCCTTTAACACAACAATAAACAATGAATCTGGCCACCTTCCAACTTGAAATACTGATGGGTGATACAGTTAATTTCAAAACATTTATACCCCATTCAAATTTGTAAATTAAGCCTGGTTGAATTGAACAAAGTTATCGGATGATGCCCTCTAATTGGCCAATCCTACAAATCAATTGCATTTGATTGGCTGGAATATCACCTGGGTTAGATCGGTTATATAAAGCTGGTTTAAGTGTGTCACCATAAATAATGTATTAGTAAATAAAATTTGCACCCCTTTGCTCAATTATGTTTTTGAAATTTTAAGTGTAGCTGATGCATAATTTAGAGACTTGACCATGCCATCAATGACAAATATTTATGGTGCTTTGACACAAAACAGTATGTTCTTTCACAACAAACACTGACATAAGTTTATTTGGTGTCATACCTAAGGGGTAAAACACATCTCCCATCGGATGGAATGATAAAGTGCTTCTGAAAGAAAGGCTCAAGATGAAATTGGTACAGAAACCGATTCTTTGGTTTGCAAGGTTTGTTAAGTTAAATTTAGCATGGTGTATGGATATCTACTTGACCTGTCTTTTTTTTTACCCTATACTATCAATGCTGGGAAGGATAAATACAGTACTCACCAAGGTGACCTTTTTCAATTTCCAAAAAACAAAGAGGTGTAGAGACACGGGAATTCCAACAAAAGGTGCACAATTTTGGAACTTTCTACCAAATGGTATTCGAACAATGATTTCAAAAGGAAACAAACAGACAACGAACATAAAATTTTTGAATATTCAATAATTTTCATTAATTGAGGGGATGGAATGCCTTAATTTTCTTTGATTATTTTAGCGTTGTAGCCGGATTGGTCATGGCTGACTGCTGGATCATTCGAAAGTCTTGTGTACGAGAAGCAGATTTCTCTATCATCAGAGTAGGCCATGCTTTGGAAAACAATGTTATTGCAACATTCAATTCTCTCAGCCTCGCTCAATGCAAAGAGAATTGTATTGACGATTTCAGATGTAGATCTATTAATCATGCTGATGATGATTCTGTCTGTGAGTTAAATGACCAGATCAGTGAGCTTGCAACTCCAGGGGATTTGAAGAGTAAATCTGGATGGACATATCATAGTACCAATTATGCAGTTAGAGATGTAAGTTTAAGTATTGAACTCGAGCTCAAATTCAAGCCTGGCTCTCATATAGTTGTAAACCATTGGCGACAAGCTGGCGAGCCACTGACGACGATGCTGCGGTGCTCTTATTAGGCTCCTTTAGCAGCAAGACGCGGACGGGTTTGAAAACGCAGCAACTTTTTTATGTTCATAGAGCATTATGATTTTCCAGCCTTTCCCTCCCTTTACCCCGCGAAGGAAATTTGTTTCCCCAATCCCCACTGGAAACGTTTAACTTCATTATTTATTTCCCCACTATATCTTTAATCTCTGGGGGGGGGGGCTATTGAGGGGATTTAGAATGGTTTGGTGGATTGAAATGGTGTGAAATTTGCCATCTCAACTGTTTTCGAGTTGCTCGTTTTGATTATTAATCGCTATCGTTTTAATCTGCAGATTGGGCCTGTTTGCCGCCATCAACGACCATGTCACCCTACGACATACTGCATGGACATTTGCATCTGCCCTGGTTACCAATGCGTAGGTAAGTTAGCATAGGTTCCAAATCTTAAAATTGGTGTAAAAAGGCGGGTGTGAGATTCAATTACCTATTTCTTTAAACTGAACGACTTGAAGGAAACTTTAGTCACTTTTCTATGATTCTACCGTTGGACTTTTCAGAAATCTTGAATATTTGTCGAAATTACAGCCTATTTTATATTTCAGCTCATTTTATGATGTGACGTCATCAAATTTCTAAATGACAAACCAGAAGAGTGAAAGAGTTTTGCTTGATACCATATTGTAGGCATCCATAAACTATGGTTTTCTTGAAAATTATTTGATCTTTCGTCAACAGGTTTAGAAATTACGATATCATCTCTTTCAAATGAAGTTCACTCAAATTCATCTTGTTTGGTGACGAGCGGCTAACCATTGACTTCAGGCAACCCTCAAATTCATTCATGCTTCAGAATGCTTTTAAACGTTCCATAGCTGCAAACTCCCACTAGCACCTACTCTTTGTCGGTTAACTTTGGATTCGTAATTAATGGTTTAGTTATATTTTTCTATCTTTACTTTATGTTGTGTGGTTTTTATGTATTGGCCATGGGGTATTCATGGTCTTTCGCTCCTCCTGGTTTCGTTCCCGTAGTGCAGTAAAGTAATTAGGGGTAGTAGAGTAGAATGTAAAATTTGTATTGCTATTATTTCATATAAATAAAAAAAATTACGATAGTTTGAAGTTTTGTTCAAAAATTTTCTTGAATTCTTGAAAAAGAAGAAAAACACTGTAATTCTGAAGATTATGAAGACTTCAGGAAAGTCCAACGGCAGATTTCCTGTAAAAAAGTTCAAGTTTCTTTGAAGTCGCTCAGTTCAAAGAAGCAGATCATTGAATTTTACACCCAGCTTTTTAAAGATTTGAAACCTATGCTAGGTAAGTTGAAGGACAATTTCTTGTATGATTATGGGTGGTTACACACTGCAGTTGTGCTTCGTTGGTTCCACTTTGAGGAAAAATTTATTTACTACTATCTATTTTACTGCAGAGAAACTCGAAACCTCCTCCATAGAGGGACATATATTTTCCTCCGCAGAAGCATATATGATGAAACATAACTCAGGTGTCTGATTATCCATGGCATGATATTTGTCAAAGAGTACAGGGAATCAAGAAACTCACTGTCACAAGTCTTCCTAGGGTTATGAAGATGAGTCTCTTGTTTTCCTGTGCTCTTCGACCTGATGATGGCGCTTCAGTCAACAGAGACTCATAATATTACTCTTAAAACCTGGTCCTGTTTAGGCCCAAACTTTGCAATTCCTAAAGTACCAATCAGATTGCGAGATTTGGCCAAGAACAATGCTGTCCAATTTTCAATTCGAATGATGCAGTTGACTAGATTTTGAACGAAGTTGGTGCGGTAGGTTGTTGTAAATTGCTCTGGTTTGTTTTGGTCTTAAAAATATGGAAAATGTAGCGTTGAAAGACTTATCTTGCACTCACCAGGTAAAGTGAACTTCCTTCTTCAGATTTATAACAAATTTCTTTGATGAAACGTCTGCTTAAAAGTGGTTTTTGTCGCATTTCTTTCGGAAGAGTAACCTATGGACAGAGCTACGGCAGTCGTTCGATCATGATTCGATCGATCGAATGCCTAAGATAGGGCCATGTTTTTTACTGTTTTATTATGAGTCCCTCTTGAGCAAGGTATACCGCAGGGATACAAGGGACACATCGTCATCAGTCTAGAGTCTTTACCTGAGCGTTACGGAAGTAGCGATTTACAGTAAAACCCTGCAAACAAGAACATAGCAAAATAAGAACCTGTAGACTGATTTTGTGGAAAAAGACACCCAAAGATAAGAACCAAAAAACAGACTGATTCATTTCAATGTTCTTATCAGATGGTACACTTAATTGAAAAATTTCATCATATCAGTGTGAAAAAGCTCCCAACTATTGATAACTGAACACCTCTAACAATTTTCATGGATATGCATAATGTTTTATTAATCTGTATGATATAAATTGCTATTTGAACAACAAAATAGCATAATTTACTCTCTAACATCTAAGTGCAGTCATCCCACCCTCGAATATATTTAACACATACTGTATAAAGTGAACGGTCAAAGTATTTAACACATACTGTATAAGTAACACATACTGTATAGCTATATATACATCATAGCCATAAGCATCCTTGTGAAAAGAACTACACCCTGAAAATGTCAAAAGTACTTCATTTGTAAGAACCTAGTCAGTCTGTTTTGTAGAAAAGTATGTTCTTGTTTACGGGGTTTTACTATCGTAATATTCTCTTTCAGCAATGCTAAATGTTGCACTTGGAAGACCATCGGAACAAACCAGTATTCATGGTCATCACCAACCCTACTTGGGAAATGATGGCAGCCGAGATAGTTCCATTCGTCGATGTACCATCACTCGAAGAACAAAATCAAGTTTTTGGCGAGTTGATCTTATACAACCATATCTCGTTCAGAGCGTTGCTGTTCAAACCTCAAAAGAATGGGGGCAGCACCGTCCATTTGAAATCAGAGTTGGAAACGGGAAAAGAGATGGAGGCAAATACAACCCGTTGTGTGCATGGAATCTTAGAATCAACAATGGCAGAATGGGGACTTTTTTATGTGCGAATAAATTTGGAAGATATGTAAGCTTGCATGTGAAAACAAAAACAGATGAGCACACATCATATTGTGAAGTGGAAGTTTATGGAATGGTTGTATAAAGTGAAACGATTACCACCATCACCTACAGCTTTGTGAGAGCTGTTTTTTTATTTATATAAATATTACAATTACAATCTTACTTTCCACTGAGCACACATCTTACTTTCAAATTTCTCAATAATCGCTGATACTGTTGCCTGGCATCAGATGTGAGACAGATATTAAGTTTTCCTTGTAGTTGTTTTTTTCTGATAAATTATAAATATTGAATTGTAAGTGCCTTTCATGGTGGGAACTTCGATGACCTAGCGTCTATTCCCGCCATGATCGGCACAGTAGTTGTATTTTTGTGCTTTATTCTGTGGGAAGGTGTTAATCCTTTGGCTTTGCAGCCAGAACAGTCAGGCGGAGTGGGTTCGATACCCGGTAGGGCCCTACCACTTGAGCGTCATGACAAGGGGTCGCGGACTCGATTAGATCTGCTCCATTTCTGCGATCCCAGCGCTTGGCGCTGAAAAATGCAACTTCATATTCACCTTCACCTTCACCATGGGGAGAGAAAGACGACTGATGGATGGTCAATAAAAAGAAAGACAAGCAACGTTAAACTAACATACTATACTGCTCACGATTACAAAAGCCTAACGAATGCCATACTAGATTCAGTCTGAAAATAGATGTCACATCGGGGTACCAAAGAAAATAAACAAGACATTGTCACGAGTGCAACTCGTTCGTGAAATTTACAGTCAAAGCAAGAGAAGTGTGGCCAGTACAACCTTAAAATATTTGATTATTTCAATCATCTTTGCATATTCCAAATCATTATATTATTATGATATAATATTTAGATATATGTTTGTTTGTCAACTTATTTTAATTCGATTCTTGCCTAGCTATACATATTTACATATATACAACTAATCTAAATCGAATATACAAATGAATTAATAAAGGAATGAAGAAATTAATTGATAAAAGGCATATATGGGCAAGATTACATGGTAGAACTGAAGTGACAGGCATTACATTTACAGGTCAGGTCATCCCATTGTTTGATCAGATTCTTGAAGCTCTTTAAATTTTCAGCTGATTTTAATTCATTTGGCAAGCAATTCCATATTTTAGGTCCCATGGCTCTCAGCCTATTGGAACCAAAGGTTACTTGATTTGGCCGAAAATGATTCAAATTGTTCGGATTTCGCGACGAATAATTTGAAGTCCTAACACTAAAGATATCATTCATAAATGTTGGATTAAGTTTATTTAATGTTTTGAAAATCTCAATACAAAGTATTCTTTGACGAGAAACCAGCATTGTGGATCTATTTGATTTTAGAAGTAAGTCATCATAGGAGCTTACATGATCATTATGCAGGAATCTCAGCGCACGTTCTTGTATCTTTTCGATTTTCTGTAACGATTTCGTTGACGAAAAATACCAAACCAAAGGACAGTTCGAGTATACAAAACTTTGGACTAAGATTTCCTTCTCGGCAAAACCAATGAAAGACTTAAGTCTTTTCAGGACATTTAGTTGCGATGCAGCTTTCTTGCAAATATTTGATATATGTGGATCAAAATTCAGTTTGTAATCAAGTGTTACACCTAGAAGTTTTACGGACTCTTCGGACTGGATAGATTGTCCGAGAAAATCAAGATTTATTCCAGAAGTATCTGTCTGATCTTTTTTGACAAAGAGTGCATGAAATTTGTTAGGATTAGCAATCATTTCATTTTGATGGAGCCAAGAAAGGGCGTTGCCTGCTTCCTCTTCCAAAACCTCGACAAGTTTCGGCAATGACCTAGAAAAGCAAGCTAGCGTATTATCATCAGCATAATTGTATAAAGACGCTTGCTTTATAAAAAAGAATAAATCATTTATGTAGAAATTAAAGATAATACCGGGTGAGCCAGAAAAAAGTTCCCACTTTAAAAAATTCATAGCACCAAGATTACTCCACAGATTTGAATCATTCAAATTCTAGTTAGAAGCCGAAAGATTGAAGTATCTTTGTGATTTTTCTCACTGTCCTACCAGCACTAGAAGTATTGGTAAATCTAACTTTATAAAGATTTTATGGTTGTAAAATGACGAAAACAGTGCCTAAAACATTGATCAATCGTAAGGATTCTATTTAAATCGAACAATAGGCCATGGGCGTTTCACCTCCCTCAAGAGCTATAAGATATCGATTTTCAAACAGATGCAAAAGATTTTCAATCCCAAGGAAGTTAATGCCTAGAGGATATCTCTCACCCATGAGAAATTGCATTTCCTTAATTATTTTTTTCGAGAAGTGATTTATGCATTGATCAATGTTTTGGGCCATTTTCCAGTAATCAATCAACCATGAAATTTTTGTAAAGTTGAATTTACCTATATTTGTAGTGCTCGTGAGACAACGAGAAAAATCACAAAAATGCTTCAACCTTTTGGCTTTTAACTAGAATTGGAATCATTCAAATCTGTGAAATACTCTTGCTGTTATAAATTTTCAAAATTGGGAACTTTTTTCTGGCTCACCCGGTAGGCCCTAGCACTGATCCTTGTGGTACCCCTGAAACAATATGTTGGAAGGAGCTGTACACATTGTTTATCCTCACACTCTGTTTTCGCTTTTTTAAATCGGAATGGATCAATACTAATGCATTTTCATCAAAACCATATGCATGGAGTTTTGCTATAATCAGTTCATGCGGAATTGAATCAAAAGCTTTTGAGAGATCCATGAAAACGGATCCAACAAGGAAGTCATTGTCTAATTTAGATTTCCACTCTTCTACGAGTCTAATCAACACATGTTGAGTACTGTAGGCCTTTCTATAGGCTGGAATGAAAGTCGACGGTGTTTCATCTAAGAAAGGAGTAAGTTATTCCTTGAGAATTTTTTCAAAAATCTTTGAAAATGTGTTGAGTACACTGACTGGACGATAATTTTTCTCGACAGTACGAATAGGTTCCCCTTTTTCCAAAGGACAAACCGCAGTAGTCTTTGCGTTCTGGGGAAATACAGAATTTCGAATGCAGCAATTTATGGCTCTTGTCAAAGGGGAAGCTAGTTCATCACTGGCCAGACGAACAAGTTTTGGTGGGATTTGGTCCACACCAGTGGATTTTCTACCATCAAGCGTTTTTAGCTGTATCCATACATCCTTGGTAGAAACCTCGATAGAGATATATGATTCGATTTGTCTCGATGATTCTTTTCATTTGATGTATTATTTATTCATAGTTGTTGATGTCAGCAATCCATTACATTTATGACGTCATAACCCTTTATGACGTTATATTTCTAATAAATGAGGAAGCTTAGTGTGAAAAATCGTGTAATGATTCGAAATATGAATGAAAATACTTGGTTTCACCCAATACATGCGAAATTGATCGTTTTTATTAACATTTTTTTAGAGAACCACTCTGCATTGAATCGAATTGTCCTTACTTGATTAGTTAATTAATAAGAAACCACAAAATTCATATAATACCATATGAAACGGCAAAGTAAGGCTATAAAGTAAGTAGCTTGATAGCTTTTGGCCTATTTTAACGAGTTGTTTAATAAAATCTACCTTTTTCGGAAGTAGCTCCATTTTGTCAAAATTTGCGATGTTCTTGGTTGCCTAGCAACCAGCCACGAGACTAAAAATTAATTTATGCTAATTTTGGATTCTCCTTGTTTCAATTATGACAAAATGCAAATTTCGAGGTCAAATCTTTTCCACCGGTCTACTCGTAGGCTACCTCCCCTGTAGAAAATTACGTTTTGTCACCCGGCTAAAATAAGGTTAAGGGAATGGACATAGTGAAAAGATGGCACGGGCCAAGTTAAAACATAGCCTATTGCATTTGATAACCAAGACAAGCGCCGTTTCATTGTGTAGCTGAAGAAACAGTCGGCTTGTTGGCTTTTCGTGAGCCTACTGATAGCGGCTGGTCGATATAGCTATGTCGATACCTTTTAAACATTATATAAACTATTTTATGCAGCTCCAGGCCATGAGGCTTCCAACAAAAAGCACTTATTCATTTGCTTGAATTATGTCAAGGCGACTTCTTTCAGTTATTCATTATCGTTCATATACGAATTTCAGATTGATTTCTCTTGAAGGATTCAACAGTTTTCTCTTTAGTGAGAGGGTTATTTCGGTTGTTGTTCTTCGCAGGAGTTAGCAGTCGTCTTTCTACGGATTAGGTATAGTGGTTTTGCTGTGTTTAAGGGTTTAGTACGAAGAGCCCATCGTTCAAGGCTACTTTCATCATTGTTTACTTATGAAGAACCTTGAAAGTTGGCAAAAGCAGTAAAATAGTTTGTGCTTCCGTTGTCTCGTTCAGGTATATTTGTGATTTCAGAGAAGTAATGTTTTTTGTTTTGCTCAAACCCAATTGTTCTGAGCTGCAGGTGTTACGAAACCAGGGTGAGGAATTATATCAGCGGAAATTTAACGATTTAGCGTGAAGATTAGATATTCAGATTTAAATGTTAGATTTAACGTAAAAATCTTCAAAATGCTTGAAATTAGATTTGATTAGTTAACAAGGATTTAGACAATATTGCATGAATACTACATGGATTTTATAATGATCGATATGGCATGAATGGAAGATTGCAGAACAAGGCAAGGTGTGTTCATGTTATCTCTAAGCTTAAATACAGTAAAAACCCGCACATAAGAACCCTCACTTATTAAGAACCTACAGCCTGAAATTGTATATTTTGTACCCAATAAAATAAGAACCATTTCAGCCTGATATTTTAACAAGGTTCTTATTAAAGGGTATAAAATTTCACTCTTTCATTCACTGGGAAATATATTCAACCTGTTTGTCAATCAGCTTCTTTCATGGATGGACTTCAACAACATATACAGAACTGTGAAAGGCAGGGCCTGCAGGGGTAAACTGGGTAAGCTTGGGGTGAAATGGGCAAGGTCAAGGATGTAAATAAATTTAGCTAAGATTAAGATTCACAGATTTCCTGTGGCTGCAAAGGAATTCTTCAACAAGCTTTAGAAAGCAACTGGTTGTCTGATGACTGTGGATGGGTCATGAGAAAATTCATCCCCAAGGACTAAAGAACTACTTTTAAAGTAGAGCTTTGCGTTGCTAGCCACATTCTCATAATGTTTGAATACTAAACCTTCAACTATCCTTTGTTTTCTGGCATTTGTTTTGTATCCTATGTTAAGAACCTACACACCGATTGCGGGATGTACCTAATACCATAAGAACCTAAACAGGCTGAGTTCAAAATCTTAGGTTCTTATGTGCGGGTTTTTACTGTATTCCATCGTTATCAAGTTGCTATTATCTGCTGGGTGGGCGAGAAAAACGTTGGCCATTTAAGAAACAAAATTTCTACGAAAGGCAACTCAGATTGTAATGTTTGAAGTTTCAAAATGGAGAAGAAAATTAAATTAGCGATAGGAAACTAGGCCCTGTTGTTCAAAACCTCGATTAGGGAAAATGCTAGGTTGAACTGCTCAGGCTGCGATTAAAATCTAGGTTCCGATTACACTGCGTTACTGGAAGCCCAGTTCAGACTAATCAAGGTTAAATCTGTCCTGCTTGGTAGGCGTATTAACTTCAAATTCGGGTATTGAATAAGAAGAAAATGGCGTATTTATAATTCTAAAACTTAGCAACAGTTCAACAAGGGACTCTGTGTTGACATTATCAGTATTGCGTGATAGTAACAGCTATCATTCTATGGTTTATGGCCAGGAATGGGTAATGGCCTAATAGACTGATGCCTTTTCGTCCCTTGTTTCCCTGCGTTCCTTGGTCAAGAGGGAATAATAACATTACTCTCAAATAGTGGGCCCACTTTGGGCCCGCGTAGGGTGGTTCCGTATTCACCAATCAAATCGCTAGAATTCAGTTTTTAACCAATCAGGGGCCGCTATTCAGAATGTTGCTGTTGTTGCTCCTAAAGAACGGTTGAATCAGACTGGAGTTCTCGCAGCTTCGATGGATCTATTTTGCTTCTACATAGGAAGATTACTGTCTGAAAGGTATGCATTTTGCGTGTTGTAGGTCAAGACAACATCATTCTTTGTACTTAAAGTTTCCTTTTCAATGTTCGAGCTCTTTAAACCAGATTTTGAAGCGATTTTGTTGAGTGTACGAGAACTCCCGCCTATCTAGGCCATTTTGAAAAAGTGGGCCCATTATAAAAGCGTATCATTATGAGTCCCTATTGACCAAGTGATATCAGCAAATCAAAGGACGCAGGGAAACAAGGGACGAAAAGGCATAAGTCTAATGGCCTAATAGCAAAGAGTAATAAGAAGGTCTATCATGAAGCCATTTCAGAAAGCAGACGAGGCCATTCGGTGCTGTTCTTATTCGAATGTGAGTTTTTACTTAACGCTTTTGAATTATTCAAACGCTAAGAATAGTATAATTGTAGATTAGTTAATCGAAGCTGTAATACGCCTTTCAATTCATCAACGCTCTGAAATACACATGGATTAGGAAACCAAGGATTACTTACGTAGGTAAACCTAGACTTAACCCTAATCCTCTGTTCAATTAATCGGAGTTTTGAGCAACCAGGCCCTATTTTGTTAAAATCATTCTTCTTTTCTGGATGTTTATGACTTTGAGATATTGGTATCGAAATGAAGAAGTATCGACTATTGTGAAAGTTTCTGCACCTTTGAGAAGACTTTCAAATTATTAGCCTCCAATACATACAAATAAACAACAATGATGTATATCTTTGTGCCCTGAAACAATGCATGCTTTTTAAACTTTTTCGTTCTTATATTTGGCTGGTAATTCGTGAAATCAAGGCATGCTGACGATATGCAAGTGGCCTAAGCATCTGATCGTCCTAAATTTAGCTAAATCAGGTATGACAATAAACAAGATGGCTAGACTGTTGACTAACTTTATTAGTTGAGCAAGTTGATAGTGTTTTCTTTGCTTCTTCTCCTTTGTCTTTATCGATACAAAACAGTTTATAACCCCCCTCCAAGCAAATTGTGACCGCCATTTGTAGTCTCACTTGTACGGGAGTTAATTTCGCTGCGCAGGAGAAAACTGTCAACCAGTCAACGTTCGGCGCTCCCTGCTGTCAACTGTTAGACTGATGCCTTTTCGTCCCTTGTTTCCCTGCGTTTCTTGGTCTAGAGGCTTTTTAGGCCTTTTTAGGCCATTTTGAAAAAGTGGGCCCATTAAATAAGCGTAATATCACGAGTCCCTATTGACCAAGTGATATCAGCAAATCAAAGAACGCAGGGAAACAAGGGACGAAAAGGCATAACTCTAGTCAACTGTTCGAATGAGACCACAAATGGCGGTCGCAAGCTGCTTGCAGTGAAGGTTATAGACTGTTTTTGCATCGATGCAAAAAGAGAAGAAGAAACAGAGAAAACACCATCAAATTGCTAAACTCATAAACGTAATCAACACTTCAGCCATTTTGTTTATTGTCATACGTGATTTAACTAAATTTATGACGATCAGATGCTTAGGCCACTTGCATATCGTCAGCATTCCCTTGGTGAAATTTATCCTGGTAAAATGAAGGAAATTTTTAAAATTCAATTTGTGCCTGCTATTTCATAATAGTACCCAAGAGAAGGGAATAGACTCAAGACCATCGAATTACCGAAATGATGCTGACCAATATATTACTCTTTTGAATTTGTAGAAAATGCAAACAGTTCTGCAGAAGACGGTTTTCATTCTCTTTGCAATTCAGATTACCATACAGGGTAAGTAGCATTCTTGCAATCAATAATTGTAAGGTCAATATATATATATTAGTAAGTGGTAGAAAGGAACCCCCCCCCCCCCCCCATTGAATACCGTAACAACGAAATACAGGTGACTTAAAAATTCGAAAAATCATGCAGCAAGTGAACTTGCGCTATTATCATCAACATGTACCTGCATTTTTTCTAATAGGGACTAGCTGTAATAGCAACAAGATTGAAGTATTTTTTGGATGTTATCCGGAAACTTTCAAGATGGTATTTCTGTGGTAAATTCGAATGATTATTCCGGCATAACATTAACAAAATTGCTTAAAATACATGAGCAAAGGAGACTAGGGTCAATAAGACGCCAGCAAAATTGTTCGAGGATGTAAATTACAAATCCAGTATTCTGTGTACTAGTTATTATATTTGTTTGTTCAGTCATAATAATTATTTGTTCTGTCATACAGGTTACCCGCTCAAAGGATCGTTTCGAGGCAAGGGGCACAGGACACCGCATGAGACACATTCATCATTTACAAAATCGAATCATGGGATACAACATTCAAAGCTAAGGAAGCAATCAACCAAGAATGATCTGGGAAAAGCAAAGAGTTCTTTTGAGTATGATCTGGATAATGAGAATAGCTTCAGCGATCATGATGCACATGGTTTCCTGAACTTCTACAGCCCAGAAACGGGGCTAGATAAGATGCATCTAACGCCAGTTGACGACAATCATTCAATGAGAATAAGAGAGCCCCATCTTCGATTTGATTACACGTATGACAATAGTGAGTCTGAACATTTTCGGCATTCGCCGCATCGACGAGTAGATTCGTACGCTGGGGAAATGATTGATGATGAAAATACACTGTCGCAATTTATCGCACCTCCAGTTTTCGAGAATAATCGTAACAAAGCTCATGAAATGCAAAATGAAAAAGTTCTTTACGGAACACCTGAGGCAAAAAGTGCGGAGAACGCGAACACGAAATCGTTACTTGAAAGTTTAAACTCGTTGATGTCACCTTTGCCAACTTCCGGTGGTGAGAAAAATCTTGCCAACGAATTCGAATCGGAAAAAGGCCAGGAAAGCGATAGCTCAAGAAATGGTATCGATTATGGCGGGAAGTATCATGTGATTAGCAATCTCCCTGAAGATGAAAGAGAAAATTATCACGACAAAGGGAACCAAGATGAAAGAGAATTCAGAAGCGATGAAAGAAAATTCCACGATGCCGGAAATTATGATCGAGAACGTTGGCACGATGCTGGAAACTATGATCGAGAACGCTCGCATGATAGAGGAAATTTTTATGGAGAAGGCTCTCACGAGAGGGGAGGAGAAAGGGGAAATTATAACGAGAATAGGTTTCGTGAAGGTGGCAGATTTAATGATGAACGTAACGGCGAAGAGCCGCACCAAATAGAGAAATATCGCGATGACAGAGACCGCTCTGATGACAACAATTTCAGAGATAGACACTCAGGGACTGAAAATTTTGAGAGACAAAGAGATGAAGATCACGAGAGGTCAGACCATTATGAAAATAACGGAGATCGAGAGCGACATTTTGAAGAAGACCATCATTTTGATGAGTCAGCAGATACTTATAATGATAATCATGATCGAAATGCTGATACAAGGTCGTCAGAAAATCATGACGAACCGAATTATAACAGATTTAATTACCAAGACTCAAATTCAGATAGCCCACAAAACTTTGAAGGTGGTGAAGAGAATAGTTCATTCAGGCATGAGGAGCCGGATAATTCAGAAAAATCGGATAATTCCGAGCAAAATGAAAATAATGGAAATACCATTGAAATGGTACAAGATGATTCTGGAAAATTACATCCGATGTCAAATAATGTTTCAAAAGAGGATATTACGAAAGAAGTACAGAAATATATTGGTAATAATGTACCGAATGCATAATCGCTCCAAGATATCCTGATATCCAAAACATATATACCGGGTGAGCAAGAAAAGAGTCCCCACTTTTGAAAATTCATAGCACCAAGACTACTTCATGGATTTGCATCTTTCAAATTCTAGTTTGTTTTCAAAGTCAAATTCAAATTCTAGTAAGTAAAAAGCCGAAAGATTGCAGTATTTTTGTGATTTTTCTTGCTGTCTTACTAGCAATGGAACCACCGGTAAATTTAACTTCCTTACTATTTGATTAATGTTTTAGGCCCTTTTTCAGTCATTTTGCAACTATCAAACATTTTAAAGTTGAATTTACCGATATTTATATCGCTCGTGAGACAGCGAGAAAAATCAAACCAATACTTTGATCTTTTGGGTCTTAACTAGAATTTGAATCATTCAAATCTGTGCAGCACTTTTGATGCTATGAACTCTCAAGAGTGGGAACTTTTGTCTGGCTCACCGGGTAGAGGGCCTTCCAAGGAACTGATCAGCGTATGTTTAGATATTCAAAATACCCGCTAAGTCAAAAGAATAATCCATTTTTGAATAGCAGCAGCTCTCTGGACATCAAATAGACTCGATTAAAAGTCGTAGTTTTGCTTTGTGCCGGAACTGATAATTGTACATCAACGACTCACAACGTTTGTAGAAAAAGAAAAGTTCCGCATTGATGCTACCTGAAACCTTTCAGCTGCTCTACAAAACGTTCGATAAAGTGGTGTTGGAGCTTCAATCACTATTGTGTACATTCTAACATTCTACAAAATGCATAAATCTATCGTTCGAGTCGCATTCTCTTTTAGAATGCAGCTGAAAAGCTCTGTAGGGCTGTTGCGCCTGAATAAATTGATACTAAATTGCTAAATTTTTTTTTTGGGAGCCGGACACTTCGTAACATCGGACAGTGTCCGAGAGATGTTCTTGTGGATCAATGCATTCAGTGGCTGATGTTTGAGCATGATTTTTGTCGGTTTTGTGCTTCTCATGTGACTCCGGTTGACACAAGCAGTTGGGTGGGTCGGTCTTGGGTCGGGTTGGGTGGGGGTATCCGCCGTTTTGGAGAATGGCGTCGTGCGGCTGCCGTGTTGGCCAGGTTTTTGGTTCTTGGGAATTTTCTGAGTCTCCGTTCAGGAGTGTGCCTTGGGTGTAGGGGTGGTACTTTTGTCCAGTCGGTACCCCACCAACTACCTCACTGGCGTTAATTTACCTCACTATAAAAAATTGAAACACGTGTTCTTTTTATCATTCATGAAACATCTTTTTATTTAGTTTTTAGATTTTGCCACGGCCCCCTGAAAAGCAGTTGCTGATCAACTGACGGGGCTACCGTGTTTAAAAAATTGAAAATTGAAAATTGAAAAATTGAAATTGAAAATTGAAATTGAAACTTCTTTCTCACGACCACCGGGTCTATAATACCTTAAAAGTCAGTGTTCTAGAACTGCTGCACCATAAAACTAGGTATCAGTACTTCGGTAAAGCTTCATTGCTGCCATAATCGCAAAAACCGCCTTCCTCTGAGCCACATTCTGACCAGTAAGCGACAGGGCGACAGAAACTCGTGTCGCTGATTGACATTTTTAAAAATTTTTACAGCTCTAGCGAAAAAGGCCCTCAATGGAAGTAAGGCGACAACAACAATAGCAATTCAACTGAATGATGAACGTAACTTGAAGGTCCTCATGGTTTCAGGTTGGACATCAAAATATCAATGCTGATAAATAATTTGTAAAATAGCGAAAATTTTCCAATAGATTTAAAAATTGACCTGATTAGCTATATGACAACATTATATTCTGTAATTATGATTGTCTCCAAAATGCTCCTTAAAGAAATCATCCCTCTATTTCTGTAATTTGAAAATGTTTTAGTACTTCTCCAGCAATGATTTGAACACGATTTAGCACGTGTTCTCTATCGGAAGAATAAACAGTCAACCTCATTGTCATTTTGACAAAAATCACCCTTGGGAATTTCACTTTCTTACGAGAATAACGCATGTGGATACAGTTAATTGTCATTACTGTATGGCATGGAAACCAACGAACTTTGATCATCTTTCATATTTGAGGATAATTTTTGAACCTCTTTGCTTGAAGATCCTGCAGCATTTAAGAATGAAGTGGCTTGTTAAAGTCATGCAAATCTTTAGAATGAATTGAACATATCCTAAATTAAACAAGAAATTAGGAAATATCAGTCATTTGATATCCAGAGAACAGTTAACCTGTGTGCAGACAACAAGCAAGGAAAACGAATAATCTGCGCAACGCCGCTCAGTAGCGAGAGTTGTACGAGTCCGCATTTTATTTCAATTGCAATTTGAATGGCCTTTTCTCCTTAGCATCTGTGTATCGTCCGTCATGGGGTACTTGAGATTCCAGCATATTGCGTTGTTAATGAAGTTTGCTTAGAGAACAAAGCGAAACCTGAGATTGTATCAAATGATAGCCGTTCTCAAAACTGATTGCTCCCTCGTTTCACAGGAAAGCGGTGTCATTGGTGCCAGTTACAACAATACGACTTCTTTGTTACCAAATAAATGCTGAAGTACACACAACAGACGTGAGCAGCATTGCGTAGCCTATGCCTTTTCCTTGGGTATAGTCTACACGCAGGTCAGAGAACAGTATCTTCTCCAACGAGGACCGCTTCTCGTATTCACAGGATTGACAAATATGAGCCTTTCGAAGAAAAAATCGCTACTCTTTTACTTTGAATTGGGCTCAGACACTATGATCATATTATTTATTATTATTATTATTATTATTATTATTATTATTATGAAAATTCAACGCTCGTCCATTGACGGATTATTATTATTATTATTATTATTATTATTATTATTATTATTATTATTATTATTATTATTATTATTATTATTATTATTATTATCATTATTATTAAAATTCTTTATAGTTGGTATTTACAATAGCTTAAATACAATTAGCTAATTCAAACCAACTATCCGTCGTAAACTCGTCGTAAACTCGTTCATAGAAATCCGTCGTAAACTCGCCCAGTTAGCTCACTCTGAAGGATCAACTTTTGGCCATGGCCTGAAAGGGGAATTCTTCAATAACTGGATTGACAGCGAAGCCTAGAATTAGAGCAAATCGATTGTCAATAGACGATTACGCTAAAGATGGCGGCGAGGAACTTTTTACCAAGATTCATTGCGTTCTTGTTACGAATCCTTAACGATTCCATAGGAATTCGATTAAAGAACGCGATGCATCTCGGTAAAAAGTTCCTTGCCGCCATCTTTAGCGTAATCGTCTATTGCCACAATGCTCACCAGCTTCTGGGAGCTCAGGATTATGATTATTATCTTGTAGTGTCAGTTTGTTTTGCCTAGTTATTTTGGGTATGTAAACAAACGTAAAACAATAGCTTTGGGATGCACTTTCGTATCCAAAAACTATTCTAGAGGACATTAGACTCCGAAATTTTATTGTACATAGGCAGGCAAAACGCCTTACTATAATGAAAGATTAAAAGGCAAAAAAGAAATGCATTCTTTTAATCGATCTAAACCTGCCAGATCAAGAAGGCGTTGATCACTATCAGTAATAATTGAAAACGGGTATCTGCTACTGGCTGTCCAAAAAAGGTACTCAAATTAGAAAAATGACCAGAATTTGATTACAAAGTCGAATTACAAATTTATTCCTTGGCAAGTAGACTAAGGATGCACTTAGTTTGCAATCAATAAAAATTGCTTATATTATCAATAAGTTATGTCAGCGCAGACTTCAAGGATAATGAAAAATTTTGTAAAGTTTTGCTGCTCTTAGGCGAGGTTTGCTATATTTCTTAAATAAAGATGGATGTGAGCTATTGGTAACAATAACAAAAGTATATGCATGCTAAAAGACTGATCTGTAACAGTTCAAGGTTCTGTTTTCAAGGATACTAAAGTCTTTATTGATATTCTTTCACCTAAAACACTCCAAAATCCATATCCCCACCAAAACTGCTGTGTGCTGTTGGTAACAATAACAAAGTATCTCCATGCTAAAAGACTGATCTGTTACCGTTAAAGGTTCTGTCTTAAAGCTTTACTATCGCTATAAATACATTCCCAGCCTCGCTTTGTCAGTTGTCTTCTGACGCCATGAGAGACGGTCGTCAGGTCTCCTTGTTTTCCTTGCTATGGGAAGTTATACCTTGTCGATCTTCAAAGAACTTCAAAGAGAAACCGCGCTAATCCTCATGACCGAACGATACATGCGCGGCTGACAACTGAATTATTGGCTGCCAATAATTCAGGCGCGGTTTTTATAGCGATAATAAAGCTTTAAAGGATAATGAAATCTATATTGCTATTCTTACACCTAAAACAATACAAAATTCATATCCCCACAAAACTGGTGTGTGCTGTTGGTAACAATAAAAAAGTACAAGCATGCTCAGAGATGCAATTCATTGATTGAGCATCACCACTAGTTTTCATCACGGGTCAGTGAATTTGATTAGGTAACACTTTGCAAACATCCTAGGCCTACTTCTCCTGCAAATTGCATCAACATATCAGATTACAAATCAAAATCAAAATTGATAAATTTGAAATTGATCGCAGAAAATGTGTCTGTTTTGAGAAAGGATATGCTGTTCAGCTCAGAGGATTTGAAAAGGTGAGTTGTTTAATAAATTTTGATTTGTTTGTAAATATTGCAAATGAGGCAGGTAGCTGTTTGCGCAAACACGTCTGTGAGCTGTCTAAATCGAAAGGAAAAGCCTCAATAAATATGCAAATGAAACGAGGAGATAAATAGAAGCCTAAAAAGTAAATACAAGAATTGCAAAAACCTTAGCGAGATGGTTAGCTCGTAAGAAAAGCCAACGAATATCTAAATGAATCAGCTAGATAGATATCGAATGAAGAGATCTTGACAAAAGAGAATAGCAAACACTATAGCGAGCTGCCTAACATGGAAAGAAAACCCAAGAAATATCCAAATAAACTATCTAGACAGCAAAAGGCTACAAAAACTCTCCATAAACAAGAATTGCAAACACTTTAGCGAGCTCCCTAACTAGAAAGAAAGTGCCAGCAAATATACAAATGAATTTTAAAAAGACTTCGTGAGATATGTACACATATAGATGTGGTAAGCTTTCTGTAACGAGAATTGCAAAATTTTTGCAAGCTGCCCAAAGTAAAAAAGGAAAAGGCCACAAAGTATAAGAATAAATTTCTGGATAGATAAAGGCTAAACAGGGAAGTTCCAATAAACGATATTACAAATACTTTTGCGAGAAGCCCAAAATCGAAGCAAAGGGCTGTAAAGTATGTCTGGATAGATAACGGCTGAAAAGCATAAACGAGAATTGCAGACACTTTAGCGAATTGCCTAACTTGAAAACAAAGGTAGCAAATATGATAATAATTTGTCACAAAAAGCCCAGTGAAAAATATGTTCCATAAATGAGAATTTTAAAAATTTTGCGAGCTGCCCAAAATCAAAGTAAAAAGCAACAAAGCGCGTAAATGAATTGTCTAGATAGATGGACAGCAAATGATGTCTCCATAAACTATAATTGTAAGAACCTTTTCGAACTGCCTAACTCAAAGGAATAGCCAGAACAAGATATATAAGTTTTCTTCATAGATGGAGAGTTACAAGCTCTAGATAAGTTAAAATTGCAAACACATGAGCGTGCTGCCTAACCAAAGGTTCGCAAGTTCATTATCCACAGAAAGTCCCAAAAAATATGTGAGCTGTTTGAGAGGAAAAATTTTTAAATTACATCAAAATCAAATTTCAATGAAAATCAAAAATGATTAAAAACAATCGTAGCCTCGTTGAAGTGGAAAGGCAAAATATTGATATTTTCCTTCTTGATACTTGCGGTTATTTCATTCATGCTTAATCGTTGTCTGTTACTTTTCCTTGCAGCACAATATTGCAGTAGTGATGTAAATAGTTACCGAAGAACTTCACCATGATCTTGAAGCTTCACAAGATAATTTGTGCATTGTTTATTGGTAAGTTTATAAAGATGAATTAAGCGTGAGTCATCTCTCTCACACTCTCTTATACAGTAAATCCTAGCATGTGAATCCCAGCTCAGATGGCGTTAATAAAACTGTTCTTCAGCTTACTCTTGAATTAATGTACCAAACTATGGTCGTTTTGATTAAGATCAGTTCAAACCTTCACAATATGCCACATAGCCACTGCATAGACTTATGCCTTTTCGTCCCTTGTTTCCCTGCGTTCTTTAATTTGCTGATATCACTTGGTCAATAGGGACTCATAATATTACGCTTATATAATGGGCCCATTTTTTCAAAATGGTCTAAAAAGGTGGGGGTTCTCGTACACTCAACGAAATCGCTTCAAAATCTGGTTTAAAGAGCTCGAACATTGAAAAGCGAAGTTTTAGTACAAAGAATGATGTCGTGTTGACCTACAAAGCGCAAAATGCATACCTTTCAGGCAGTAATCTTCCTCTGTAGAAGCAAAATAGATCCATCGAAGCTGCGAGAACTCCAGGCTGCTTCAACCGTTCTTTAAGAGCAACAACAACAACATTCTGAATAGCGGCCCCTGATTGGTTAAAAACTGAATTCTAGCGATTTGATTGGTGAATATGGAACCACCCTACGCTGGCCTAAAGTGGGCCCACTATTAAAGAGTAATGTTATTAGTCCCTTTTGACCAAGGAACGCAGGGAAACAAGGGACGAAAAGGCATCAGGCTAGCCACTGCATCCTTTAAGAAGTATTTATAGGATCCTATCGCTCATTTGTAGCGTTCGTAGTCGTTTATTACAGTAAAACCCCACAAACAAGAACATACTTTTCTAAAAAACAGACTGGCTAGGTTCTTATAAATGAGGTACTTATGACATCTTCAGGGTGTTGTTCTCATGGCAAGGACACTTCAGACTATGATGAATATATAGCTACAGTATACAGTATGTGTTAAGTAAACTTCTGGATATAATGACTGCATTTAAATATTGGAGAGTATGGTATTTTTGTTGTTGACAAAGCAGTTTATATCACACGGCTTGATAAAACAATTTGCATATCCCTGAAAACTGATAGAGGTGTTCAGTTATCAATAGTTTGGAGTTTGCTTACACTGATATGATGAGATTTTTTAATTAAGTGTACCATCTCATAAGAACATTTAAGTAAATCAGTCTGTTTTGGTTCTTACCTTTGAGTGTCTTTTCCATAAAACCAGTCTGCAGGTTCATATTTTGCTATGTTCTTGTTTGCGGGATTTTACTGTAGTCGTTATTTAGCTTTACGGCTTTATACTTTGGCTGGTCATTGTCTTTTCCTCCCTTCGGCATCATCCTTGTAGTGTTGTAAAGTCATTCATATGAATTAAAACGCATGTGAAAATTTCTTAGCTGAGGATGGGACAAGATCGTCTCGAAATATCCCAACATAATATGACTTAGTCAACTAAATTCACCAATTAGCATTATTTGCTAACTGGCTGTACTATTTATGGCTTAGTCTCATTAATCAACTGAATATGTCCTACTAATAAACCGACATTGTCAATCGTTATTACTTAACAACTCAAAATGGTCATCAGAAATTGGTAATCATTTAAGCACATCTGCTGGGCTGGTTTTAATCATGATATTCGTTGCGGAGGATGAGGCAAGCGAGGAAAATCGTTGTAAACTTCTTTTCATCGATATTCCAAGTATAACATACCATTCCAGGAGACTTTAAACTATAGTTGGAACGAACAATATAAAAGCCTCAAATGCAAAGTAAAGTGTGGACTATCCTCTATTCGCAAACTTAAAGATATTTTACCCCAATCTAAGTTAGAGCAAGTCTACAGAGCCCTGGTTGAAAGCCGCCTGCGATACGGTAATGAACTATGGGGCAGTTTGTCTGATACCAAATTAAATCATTTGCAGCGTCTCCAAGACAGAGCTCGCACATTGATTGAAAGCTCCAATGTAAAGGAACGATGGACGTGCAATTGGCTCTCTGTCTCTAACTTTATCAAATATGACAGGGCTGTTATGGCATATAAAATAATAAATAATTTATGTCCGAACAGCCTTCAAGGAAAATTCACCATGAGATCTCAAATATCTGCTTACGCAACAAGAAACTGCCGAGATATTGATATCCCAAAACGAAACCTAGAATTTTCAAAAAAGAGTTTTCTTTACTCTGGTGCTAAACTGTGGAATGATATACCTCTTGATATAAGGAATGGCCCACAGTTCTCACATTTAAAAAGAAACTGAAGGACTACTTGCTACACTAGCATTTAACCCAAAGCACGATCCGTAGGAAGAGCAGCACTTACCACGGTTACATTCCATATTATTCTTTGTAGATATAATATAGTACGTTGTTCTTTTTTATTTTTCTTTTTACTATTGTTATTTTTCAAACTATTATCTTGTTGTTGTATAAGCTGATAGGGATTTGTGGATAAATATGATTAAATGAAACAAATTAAAGAATATGAATAGTTGAATTAAGCGGTAGTTGAATTAAACGGTAATTGACATAAACGGTTAAACAATTTTATTGACTTAAACATGTTTTGTACGTTTCGAGCCATACTTGGTTTGGACTTGCTCAAGTCGTCCTGTGAGAAAGAAAGAGACGACTTGTCGCGAACAGCGAATAGCTGGATAACACAGCTGGATGGCCGGACGGTTTTTGGTACGGCAGACGGCACCTTTGATCATAATGTTTCCCTCCCCTTGAGGAAAATGACGGGGGCAAACCAACATTGAGACATAAATGGCTCTATTTCAAAACGAATATATGTTTATATATTGGCGCCTCCATTTCCCTAACAGCACTCATGTGTAGACAGATATAATTGACCCCCTGGTTTTTAAATTCCTTGCGGTTAGATCCCATTACAAACATCGGGTTAAGTCAGGTCACGTAGATCTTATGAATGATTAATCATGAGTGGTGGGACACTAGTAAATTAGATTAGGTTAATTTAGCTTCTTTACCTACCTTGAAATGCCATAAGATTCTCTTCCTTGACATTGGCAGCCTTTCTCAGCCATAGTTCTTGCCTTGAACTGAAGAGCTCTATCACATATGCTTTCAAAATGTTTGGGCCTAAATTAAACTTTGTTATCTCCTGCGCATTGCTGTGCCTACGCAGTGGTCTCGAAATCGAACTTTCGATTTCGAGACCACTGCGTAGGCACAGCAATGCGCAGGAGATAACAAAGTTTAATTTAGGCCCAAACATTTTGAAAGCATATGTGATAGAGCTCTTCAGTTCAAGGCAAGAACTATGGCTGAGAAAGGCTGCCAATGTCAAGGAAGAGAATCTTATGGCATTTCAAGGTAGGTAAAGAAGCTAAATTAACCTAATCTAATTTACTAGTGTCCCACCACTCATGGATTAATGAGGAGCTGTTCGCGAAAAGTCGTCACTTTCTTTCTTATATGACGACTTGGGCAAGTCCATACTTGGTTCATCTTCAGCAAATCTAATTAATGATACATGACAATTTATACCAGTGAACAAACAAGATGAAAACGCGGTAAACGAGTTGCATTTCCTACGCGTAAGGGGACCGAGATCTAAGTCTCGAGTGGAAAAGATAAGATATTCGTTGCCTTGCAATTTTTTCGTAAGTCAATGTGCACTATCTGAATATACGATACTTGAATATATTTTTTCATTTCTTCCTCTAGCGCTACAAATATCACATGCAAAGCAAAATGCAACAGTGCATTTACCTTCGAAAAAGTCAAATGTAACTTTACCAACTAAAACAAACGTACCGGCGGTGCCACAACAGATAAAACGTACATTACCGAAGGTGCACAAAGCAAAGTCACCGGTCCAGAATGCAACAACACGACAAATGAACCTGGAGGGATTCGTCGAGAACCACAAGGAAGCTATCGTGCGATTATTAAAGAAACTGTTACTCCCAAAGCTCAAAGCACGAGCGCTTCAATATCATCATAAAACGGTGCAGCAGCAGCAACCACATGTTAACCAATTGCCTATGGAATCTGATCCAACAAATGGTAACTTAGACAAAGAGGCAATGAATTACGAACTTGGGTATTTCTTAGGATTGCAAAAGGCTTACAAGAACAGGCATCTAGGCGTAGGCCAGCCGGAACCTTTGGTTCCACTAAGGCTTAGACAGCGACCAAAAGCAGTCGCAGTAAGCAATAGTGGGCCTATGACTGGTTATACTTCCGTATCGATGCCATTTCATAAAATGATGTCCACCCCCGTCCATGAAAGTCTTCAAACCTTATTCAACAGGTATGGAGTACAAGATCCGGGGTTTGTAAAAAAAGTTACAAGAGCGGATGAGAAGGATATTTTAGCGTTTGCTGGGAAGCATAACATGGATGTATTTGCAGAGAAAAAGAATGTCGAAGGTCTGAGCGATTATTTAGCAAAACGTGGATATATCAGTAAACCACTAAAGGTACAAGCAACTAATGAAGGAACATCCCAAAGGATTAAAAAGGATGGCATCTTAGGACCTTCACTTGTTGCAGATGTACCAGACAAGCCAGAGCCAGAGACGGAGGCAAGAACATCCGCTGGGCCTGATCCGCTTGAACATGCTCCAACCCCACTGCACAAAATGGTATCGCAAGCGGATCACATATCAGCTGATGAACTACATGGACTTTTAAAAGCAGCAGGCGGTAAGGTCAATTGGGATGAGATCTCAGGGTTGATAGGCGAGGAACAGCAGCTGAGACAGCGATACGAAGAGGGGCAAGACAAGACACCTGAAGTCGGAAGAGTAGACGGAGAGGACACCCAAGTCGCACCACTGGAAGGCCCTTCTGGCAGGCCTAGCCAACAAGTAGTCACTGCTCAGCAGTTAGAAAATATGGGACAAGGTCTAGAGGAGCAATCTGATCACGAAACAGAGAAAAGAACACTAGGAAGTCTGCTCCGAGCTGCCTCTGGAAATGAATATGATAACAGGAGAGAGTTACGAGATGTTTTGCAAAGAATCATAAGCAGACTATCTGAACTGCCTGAGGCATCCTACACACCAAAAAGAAGTTATGTGTACGAGACACCATATTATCAGAGGAGAACACCATACTATAGTAAGCGTGGTTTTATAAATAGTGGCTATGCACCATACTACGCACCATTGTACACACCAGAATCATACTCAGTAGACAGATATTGGAAGAGAAGCCATATCCCAAGGCCTGGGACCCGATACGTCATCCGCACACGGGAAAATGTTCCACAAGATTACAAAGTAGAAACAGAAGGTGTTACTAATTCACAAGAGAAGAATGATTATGATTATGAATCACAAAGTTTGAAAGCGCCTGATTTAGAATCGACAGGTGGCGTTGAGGCGTACGCTTTACCTAAGATGGATGTAGACCCGCAAACAAAGCTTGAGAATTATGTAGCAGCACCTCACGAGGAGTCATACCAAGAAGCCATCTCTTTATTAAATCGTGGCAGTTCTATTGATGACAGTTTAGGTGATCATTTACAAGGGGCATTTCTCTCCAGGTTTATCTTACCCAATGCAAATGTATTTAAGAAGAGTGCATTGAATCGGCTGCCAGCAAGTCCATTTAGGTATAAGCTAAGGTTAAGGAGATCTAACATTAATAAGAAGCTCAAAGCAGTTGGAAAGAAAGCTGACAAAAAGAAAGGAGATATAAAACAGAAAGTAACCTCGACAAAGAAGCAGCATGGGCTTAAAAAGAAGACCAAAAAAGGAAACAAGAAAGCCAAGACTGCTGTTAAAACAAGCACAGAAAGTGCAGCTTCAGAAGCAGATTCTAGCAGAACTCTTACAACTGAGAATGCGATTGGTAGCGATACGAAAGGTTCAAAGAAACATGAAATTCTGAGACAGAACTCATTTTCTGTTCTCTCAGGGATGGACAGTTTTGTGGCCCCAGCAGTGTACGAGAGTACGTCGGAGAACTTCTTCACGCAAGGCGATCGTGATGGCACAAGATCACTCAATCAGCTGGCTGGGAACGTCCTCATCTCAGGTTTGTATATTGGTTTAATTACCAACCCCTTTATATCGATACTAAAGGGAATCGACAAAGTTGAAAGCTTGCCAAGTAAAGAATATAATCTACTTCATTTGACAACTTTGAAAAAGTACCATTTCATTGAGAAGTTAAAGAAACAATGACTGTATCACCAGCTATAACTATTCCCTTTAAAAGGAATGTAAGCATATGCAAGTGGTTGAAGCCACTTGCAGTCAAATTCTAGCCCATCAAATATAAGTATTTCCTGTTAACGTAAATTAGTTACCCAAATCTGGTTCAGCACGTGTCACAGATTTCTCTTTGCACGAATATTTTTTATCACAGGCTTATATATCCTCATAGATCCTTTGATTCCGCTTAAGGCTAATTTGCCGTCGGTGGAATTTCCTGTGGAGGCGGAAAGTCAGATAATAAAAGGTCGCTTACCCATAACTTTCTATTCAACTCCAGAGTAGACTTGCTCCAAGTCTATTCCGTGGCATATCAGTACTGAGGAAAATAATTACTTCTGCGGGGACGTAAACTACTACGAGGACGCTGCGAAGGAAAAACGAAGGACGCCCCCGCAGAAGTAATTATTTTCTTCAGTACTGATATACCACGGAATAGACTTGGAGCAAGTCTACTCCAGAGCGACCTTTATCTCTCAGAAACGATAGAATTTCCAACCATTTAGAAAATTCCACTGACTGGAAATCAACATTAGCAGCGGCCTACTAGCTACATAGCGAGTCAAAGCGATTCAAAAGTTTGTAAGCCTGTAGTTTGCCAATAATACTTGTTCAATTCGTTAACACTGACTATCATGGTGTGAGCATTTCATACCAGATAACAAGATTTAATTTGTTAAAATCTAATCTAACCTTATCTAATATAAGATAATCTGATATAATTTAACCCTTTCACGCCCGGATAAAATTAAGCTTAACAGGAAAACCTAATGTAGATCGTCGTTTTCCAGGGGGTATCATAATAAGTGATTCAATAAGCAATAAATAAACGCAATGTCCATACCCTTTCAAATCAATCCAAACTCTGAAAGCTTTACCCCCTGAAAAATTCGCAGTTCTCAATGAATACTGTTGGGCTATATGGCCCTTCCGGGGGTGAAAGGGTTAAACTAATCTAGCCTAATCCAATCTAGATATATAGTACAGGGCCCTTAGTACCAGTGCTTAGTAGATTGGTGTTTGCTAAAAAGAAACCGATAATATTAGAAATAAGCCGGTTGGCAGTGCCGGATTGCTACGCGTTTATTAGCATAAAAACCTAGTGTTTATCATATCTAAATCGGGCCAAGCATTCTAGTGTTACATATGATTTCACAAAAGCATTTGATCCCAGAATCCTTCAAAAAAGGACAAGACTTATGAAAAAAAAATTGTCAAACTTCATAGGTAATCGATATTGTTAAAAGCTGACACGGACCAAGTTGAAAATATATTCTATTGTATTTAATAACATTGACACGCACGTGCCATTTCATTGTGTAGTGAAAGAAACAATGGGTGGGTGGAAGTTTCTTTACCCTTTCTACAGCAGCTTTCCTACTTTCTGCCTTCAGGTGCACATACGGGCATTGGGACAGCAACAGGGCGACAAAACATCAGACAACAACAGTTTCATCAACCAAACAGGCAAATGCTCGAAGCCATCATATCGAATCCAAGGATGTCTGGTTATCAGGCCGGTTCATACACTAAAAGACCATCTGCGTCCAGGTTTGTTGGCAATCGGCAAATCTCCCCGGTGCTTGACATATACAAAGACCATTCAGTGTCAGCAAACGGGGACACTCCCATCATGGAAGTGCAGAGCATGAGGCAAAGTGGTGTGCTGCAAAATGACTTAGATGCTAGCCAGAATGGAGCTGTGCAAAACGAGATTGGAAAGCAAAACGAGGTTGACACGCAGGGCCAAGGTAGCATTGAAATGAGCAACAAGGTCGAGGTAATCAAATCACCTTCAGCGAATGGCGTAATGGAAGCCGGCAACTTTAACCCTGCAAATGATGAATTAGTTTCACAGCAGACAAGTCAAATCATGGAGGAGCCAAAAGGGGATGAACAAACTGGTGTAAATTCTATGACTGTGGAAGAAGTTTCTGGGGATGCTAAGCAAGCCATTTCTAATGCTATGGCAAACTTGGACAAACAGGGGTTGGCTAGTGATAAAACGGAGCTTGAAAAGTGTTGTATTGCTAGCCCAGGATCTCAGTGTTGTGAAAAGGGCTACGTTGCTGATGCTGCAGCCGGAGGTAAGAAACTAAACATCCCGCAGTTCCTTTATTAAAACCTGTATATTCTACGGGGAAATCCAAAACGTTTCCGCATCCCTGACAAGCAGCTAAAAGAAAAAAATTGAAAAATTGTCACGATTAAGAGGCTGACCCTTCAGATCATCATATGACGACCAACTCACACGACTTTGCTCTCTATGAAAAGCTAGTGCAACGACTATTTCATCTTACTTGGAATGGAACAGGTGGAAAGGAACGTTCGCTACTTCCCCCTATAATTTTATCAATGATTTTCTTGAAATCTTCTCACTTTTAAAGCTGCTGGGATTTTCTGCTGATCTTAATTTTTAACGCTGATATTTTGTTGAATGCGATTTATCTCAAAGGACAATTCCAGGGATGGCATATCTGTTGATAAAATTAACACTGTTGCGAGTGGTGTGAAATTACCTATTCCAATCGGTGAAATGACGTCATAACTGCGGAGATCGTAGCCTTCACCCTAACATCTAACCTGGGCTAGCCTCCTTATCGTGTACTCTTGCAAAATGGCGCCGACATTTGGCCTAACTTATGAAAAATTTGTAACGAATTTATAGCTGTTAGGGATGTAAAAGCGTGGAATGAAGTTACAATTGGTCTGCGGCAGTTGATAACGCTGCTTTTTGACATCAGATAATTCTGCAAACTCCTTTAAAACAGTTTGCGCAATGACCTGTAAATCATACACAGATATTAAAAGCCCAAAGGCAGTTGCTGCAGTAGAATGATTCATGACAAATTTTGTCGAAAAACTACAGAGGAAGATGACGTACATATAAGTGTACTATTTAAACTCACATTATCACTTATTTTTCATTCTTTCCAAAAATCTTACACTTTTCATTTACACAACCACCTGTCAGGGAGCCAAATCACGCAACCAACTCTGAGAGGACCATTATGAAAAAAAAGGTCGATTCAGTCTTTTTAATGCTATTCCTGCCACCACAGCACAAAATTGATAAATGAACGTTGGTGAGCAAAAGCAGTATTAAAAATTAATGATGGTCAGACAGCTTCCCTAAACACAGTAGGCAAGAACCTCCATTAGTTTTGAAAGAATTCAAATTAGATGCTTAAAACATCATTATTCTTTAGCTTATCACGTGCCAATGATGACTGAGAAAGCAATGGCTCACAATCACCCTGAAGTACCTTACTATGATTCAAATTTGGCATCAGTACATCCATTGTCAGATCAAAATCTAGTTCAAACGATGAGCAAAGCATCCAAGGGTTTGGATGACGAGATATTTGCTGGAACAGGGATTCAAAACGTAATGAATAAAGGTTAGTTTACTCTATTCTATGGCTGAAGTGACAGTTGATTCGTGAGTCAACTCCTTGGAGCAAAATAATGATAAAAAGATGACTCAAGAAAGTCTGCCGACAGGAAGTCACCTGTGAAAATGTTCTCGAGACTAAGCCCTTTTCGGAGGCCTGTACATTGCGGTAAAAGGTTCATCAAGGTTCACTAGAATAATGAGCGACGCTATACGGTACTGCTCCAGTAGCAGTTAAGCCTAAATGCGAACGAATGAAGTACTGTACCGGTTGAGTCAAAAAAGTTTAGATGCTTGGCGGGCTGTGGAAAATGAAACACATGGCCAGTATTCAGAATTGAACTGGTAATCTATCATTAAAAGGCTGACTTTTATGTCAAAAGCTTGTTTACTAAAATTACTGATCTTTGTCCCCCAGAAATTAGGCAAATGTTGGTAAGGAATTCCACGTTCTGTTCTGGTCCAAGATCTACCGGACATTGAAAATAGAATTTAATACAGTTGTCAGGTCCAGAAATAGAATTCTAATTGCAGTAGAAAGTAAATCATGGACCAGAGGGCAACGTGAAATTCTTGCTTCTATATGAATCCGATACCAGCATTTTCTTAATTTCTACGCCTATAAGATCAGTGAATTTAATGAACAGAATTTTGACATCTAAGTCAGCCTTTGACTGATAGGTCAACGTTTCAGTCTTTGTATGTCAGCCGCGTCGTTTCAATTTAACAGCTTACGAAACGTATTAACTTTCTTTTTACTCACGCGGTATAAATCAAAACATGAGATGTCACTTACCGTTTGGTCCAGGTAATAAAAGGCCCATTGTTTTGTTTTTACCATCGGAATTGATATGATTGGAAGAGAAAATCAAATACAAAACTTACCAAAATATAAAACTTGTCTTCTAGCATTGTTTTGAGACAGGGTCTTGAGACAGGGTGTAGTTGAGTGTCTGCTACCAAAACCAGTTCCCAATTGCAAGGAAATATGTACTGCGTTTACACCATCTAGGATGTAATGGTATAATTGGAATACACAATTGGAATACGCCAATGAAAGTAAATGTAGGAACTGCAAGTGAAATAGTGCAAAACATTAACTCTGGTAAAGAAACAATGAAACTTCTTCTTGAATGAAGACAATGATGAACAGTGCCCAGTGCTTGCTTTATATGGGCCGAGATATCAACGAAATATTCAAGTAGTGCAGAATTTGGTTAAAATTGCAGCCATTAAAGTTGCAGTAAACTAATTGTTCAAATGAATGCAGCTTTAATTACAGAGGGTATTTTGACCTCCTCAGAAGAGAAGATTTCTGACATCTGAGCAGGATAAAATACTCATGTAAAGCAAAGAGTTAATCAACTCACGTCAGCAATTAGAGTATTTTATCCTAGTTTTGTCAAAGCTGTCACATTTAAATAAATTCTGTAAAAACACCCTTAAACTATAGGCGCACTTATTGAATGCTCTTACTGACAGATGTCAATCAAGTACAGTTCCCTTAATTCTTTCATTTGCAAAGACAAACAAAGTAATGCATTTTGAATGTTTTAATGGCAGGTATCAATCACGTGTAAAAATATCCTTAGATTGTAAGTATACATAGAATGCTTTAATTGATAGATGTCAATCAAGTCTATTACTCCCCTGATTCCTTCATTTTCAAAGACAAGCAAAGTTATGAGTTTCTCATCTTTGAATGGCAGGTGTCAATCACGTATTTCTCCCAAACGAAGACTTTGATGGCATTGATTGGAGCAAAATCCATGCACCAGTGCACGGCCCACAGGGATATAATGCACATAGCAAAGAAGATATACAAATATTGTCAGATCCATTCTTTTCACCAGGAGTTGGAGAACCAATTGGTAAGTACGACACAAAAGGCTGTCCGACTCATCTGTTCACTACGGCTTATGGTAACTCCGGTTCCATAACATTAAAACTTGCTTTATCTGATATTTCGACACAGCCTACAGGTCTTTAAAACCAGTAGAATTCAATGAGCAAGAAAACTACAATTTATCAAAGTCTGAGATATGCCGGCAAGCAGATCTTTGTCGCTAAGCTTTTTTACGATTGAGAAATTTGTTGATGTCGCAGTCTCAAATATAGGAAACGCTACAATTTGAAATAATTAAGACATCAATCGGTAGGATAACAGCAAAATAAATATACCGGATGTCCCAAAAAAGTGACCTTGCTTTAAAAAGTATCAAAAATCAATTGATAGACTTTTCATAAAATATTATTTTTAATTTGTTTTTCAACGACCCAAAGAAAAAACATTTAAAGTTGATAAAGTCTTTCTGTTTAATACAAAAAGGTAAAAAATTACCCTTTGAAAAAATTTTTTGAGCTGTATTGTTTAAGGAAAATATTCAATTTTGCTAAGGCTCAAAGTTTTCAGATTCATCTCCACTAGTAGTGCGCGTTTTTCTTTCCTTTATGGTCAAATCCAAAGCTTAACATGCATAGAGTAACTGATCTGATAATAATCAATGCTTCTTGCAGTATTATTCAAAACCAGGCAGCCATAAAAAGCGCTAAATTTGCTAATTTTGAAACCAATTACAAGATATTTTCTATATATTCAACATAAGAAGCTTACAGTAACAAAATTACCAATGAAATTACCTACCAAGTACTCATACGGTGCCAGGAGGAGCAAAATATCATGACTGCCCCCTGGCATTTAACATGGACCTAAAAATACAACTAAATATTAAATACAAAGTGCAAAATATAAAGAAGGAAAAACTTTTTCTACGAATAAATACTTGAGCTGGTTTCACACTGGACGTCAGGCCAACATGAGCGATGATAGTGATGAAAGTGGCTGACGATGATTACAAGATAATTTAACGTGTGACAAGATAACGTGTGAGAAAATAATTTGATACTTGCTTTACTTGGTAAAACAAGAAATCTTAAGATCGCCGGTGTAATCAAATTTTGGTCATTTTTCAAACGGGAGTACTTTTTGGGACACCGGGTATTCCCTATCAAGTATACAGAATTTTAGACAACCATTCTTTAATATATCACGCCTATACATTGATACAAAATACTGATTACTTGATTCTAATAGGTGATCACGGAAAACCAGGAGTGATACCACCATCACTAATCGGACATCCAATCAACCACTTGGCACAAGCAACAAACAATACACCGTCAATCACACTGCCTCAACTATCAGTAGTCGATGCTCAAAATGCGCATGCTGCTGTGTTAACGGCTGATGCTGTCAACACATTACATGCATTGACCCCACCAGGCACTGTGCAAAGCCTTCCAACTGTAACCGCTGGAGCAGCCCAAGCAGCAGCTGCGGCTGCAGCTGGGGTAGGAGTAAATGCATTGAAGCCTTCGATTCCTGCGGCCGCAGCACAAAGTGGTCAAAAGGCAGCGGATGGAGGAGCGGCAGCTGCAATAGCCGCAGCGAACGCTGGAGCAGCCGCAGGTGCCATATCTGTGGTGAATACTAACGGCATACCTACAGCAGGTAATAATTCTACTGGATTTACTACCATCACAATATCAAGGGTTCCGAAAAAAGTATACAGACTTGACTGTGTCCAGCGATGTGAATTCAACTTATACAAGTGGCTGATCTATTTCAATATGTTCTTTTGATAGTTAGCTTAAACATAGGTTCATTGTTTGCTTATATACTGCTTGCTGCTTTGGGAGTAGAAATACTAATCTTAAAACCTCCAATTTGCGATCATTTCAAAGGCAGAGCTTTGGTGTACTTTGTTGATAAATTCCAAATCTCCCAATCAAATTTATAAACAATTGATAACTTCAGGTTCATCTTCAAATTATTAAACTTCAGGTAAGACAAGAGCAGACGCAGCGAAGGCTCAAGAGGCAGTAAAGACGGCAGAGAAAGCAGTAGCAACTGCAGCACAAACGCAAACTGCTGCAAGTGCATCAGGCAACGCTGCAAATGTTGCACAGGCTACTAGTGCTATGAATACCGCAGTCAGTGCTCTGAATGCAGCGAAGCAGGAGGCTGCAAAGACAAGTGCAACTCAAGGTAAGATTCACTAATTATCTACTGTAATTACTGGCTCTTCGGCTCTTTTTATTTTGTTGTGACCTCATTCTGGTGTTTTCCTAACATTAAGATCTTTTGACTTGCTAGAAAGGAGGTTTAGATCGAATGTCCTTTTGCAAACCTCATTTCTGGCAAGTGAAATGGTCTATCATTGATGTTGAGAGTGGAAATGTAATGTTGATGTCGCTTAAAATTCCAGTGTCAAATAGTCAGCCAAATTGGGTCTGGTTAACCAACTAGGTGTCACCAAGCGCAGTGGGGAACGAGTGGGACGGTTAATGAATGTAATGTTGATATGAAGAGTTACCTTGGCCTCCATTTCTCTCGCCTCCTGCTTGATATTTGGCTTAAAATAGCACTTTATATCATATCGAGGAAAGATATAGGGCATTTTCAAATCGAATAACAACAAGCAGAGGAGAGAAATGGAAACAGAGGCAACTTCAACATCAGCACTGCATTTATCAACCAATCCAATTCGTTTCCTACAGCGAGTTGTGTTAATAAAAACCAACTGAAGATGTTCATTACAAAATATACCTTTATCTTATTACAGCGACCACTAACACAGCGACAGCAACACAAGCTGCCTCCCTAATAACAACCGATGCTCATAAAATCACAGCCGAACAGATACATGCACATCATGATGCAGTTGATAATCTTCATAAAGAGATATTTGCCAATGCAGAGCACGCTGCTGTGAATGCCAACGCAGCAATTTCAAGTAGTGCAAAGAATGCTACGACCGCACATTATATTGCTGATGTTACCGGTGCAGCCGCGGCAAAGATCAAGGATAACAATGACCACGCTGCAGACCTTCATCAGTTAGCTAATAAGATAACGGAAGGGAATGAGAAAATCACTGCGAAGGCGAAAGAATTAGTTGGCAATGCAGGGGTGATAGCAGCACAGGAGCTGCATACACCAGGTTTGTGATTGTACAGCTTCGTTTGTATGGAGTGACCAAACATGATCAATCGCTGTTTAGTTAATATTTTTTGCTTTCTGCTGTAGCATTGTTTTTTTTACATACTGCAACATTTCTTTGACTCCTATTTGTAATTGGGCTTTTACAGGAATATTTTGTATTAAGTTCCAGATGTGTTAAAAACCTACTACTGTAACTTTTATAGCAGATCACTTGAAAGCCCACTTTCATGGGCCACCATCCCTAAAGAAATTGACAATTGAAAATATCGGAAATTGAACAATAACTAAAATTTAATTCAGCAATAGATCTTTATATTTCTATTGCATACGGTGGTGCAAAAGGAGAAACTTAATTTTAGCAAGTGGCATCCTTGCAAAGATATCCTATCAAAAATCTGGAAAGAGAGGACATGTTTGTGATATCGAAAGCTTTCAATTTTTGATGAGTTTTGACCGTTCAGATAAATCTTTGAATCCTTATGTCAAAGCAGAATCTAGATCAGGGTCTAATGCTCGAAGAAAGCATCAATACAGTAAATCCCCGCATATAAGAACCTACTTTTTTGAGATTCAGGCTGAAATAGGTTCTTATTTCAAAGACACTATGACTAATATCAGGGTATATAGGTTCTTATTTGAAGAGTGGCTTGTGTAAGCACTTTCTGAGTCTTAACAATGATTTTCAGCCATATTATTTGTGTTGGAAGGGTTCTTATGGACCTATACCTAATTGGAGAGGACTATCAACATTTAACAGCCAACTTGGGCCAAAATTAACTGAGTAACATAAATCAAAAATCAATTTTGCTATCCCTGCAATAAGAACCTGTATTTCATCAGACTGAAACAGGTTCTTAATTGCCAGGTGCATAATTCAGGAAAATCAGCCTCTAGGTTCTTATTTTGCTAGGTTCTTATATGCGGGGATTTACTGTATGGTTGCCTGTTTTCTTTCCCTCTTGAGATGAGTCACAGCAAATTGGCGACAAATGCCAAGAAGAGAGCGAGTACAACGCTTGCAAGAAAATCAAAAACCCAAAATTCAGGCAAAAACTTCTGTGCATAAAAACCGATTGTATTTATATGAGGTAAACCATTGTGGACTCATAACATAGTCGCAGCCATTACAATAGCAACCACAACAGCAAAAGAAAAAACAACAGCAACACTGTTTTATCTTGAACTTAACTAAACCTTCATCGGCCTTAACACTATCTGGACTCACAAAATAGTTCCAGCAATGGCAGCAACAACAACAACAACAGCAATAACAATGATGACATATATTTTTACTTTCTTGAACTGAACGCCAATCAGTCTATCGATAATGATAACTACGACTATGTAATCAGTCAAGCACCAACATAGCCCTCTCAAAGGCATCCCTCATCAGGTAAATAATAACCTTTTCCTTTCCAGTATCAAATATGGTTGGAAACGCAACAACTGACTCTTTAGGACACGTCTACTCATCAAACGATCTCATTCACACAATCCAAGCAGAACACTCAAAAACTGTTGATGATCTAGAGGCTGAAGCTAACAGAGTTGCTGATCTCCATCATGTAAGTAAGATTTCTTTTGGTATATGCATTTACTACCCCTGTGAACAGGGGCTCTCCCTTTTGTAACACAATGGAAAAGAAGTTAACTTGTATTGGCTCACCGATATATGCTATGGGCGAAGATCTTTGGGACATGCATGAATTCATAAAGGAGAATGAAGGAAGATAACCCTGAAATCGCTAGTGTGCTGAATCCAAAGCTCTTAGCTAGGGGTCTCGCTTTTCTGGAGAAGAATCGAAAAAATTCACTGTTAGTACTTCGAAAAAGAAAGCGTGCAATGTATGTGCAGGAGTAGGAGTTTAAGGAGTGCGGAATTTATTTCTCAGTAAGAAATTTCTGTCATGTTCAAACAGCACCAAGTGGCTTCGTCTTTTATGGCTTCATGCTAGACCTTCAGTCATTTGCATCTATTGAAATGATTTCTTCATGCTTCTATCGTATAACAAGAAGTTATCTAGCCCTGCCATAGGGTAATAGACTATACAATGACTTTTTCCTTCTGGGAATACCGAAAATATCAACCCTCAGCCCTTTCTATTGACGGCTTCGAGTTAATGTTTCTGGTAACAGTTTATCATAAGCTTAATGATGATCCGAGTATGCCAACTCCAAGAATGCAAATGATAGCTTCTATGATAGCTCTGAGACTGGGGATACATTTCCAATGACTCAAGGGCAGAGAAACCAAGAGAAACGATGAAGTGCTTTTTCTTTACAATGCGAGTCCTACATGCATTAACACCACTAACTAATTCCCAAAATTCTTGCATAGACCTCAGTTCATTCTAAGAAGATTGCAAAGAAATGGCGTTATCTAGGCCTTGATGTGTTCACGCAGGTATTTTTCACACTGCTTGATGAACTCTGGATTTGCTAAAATTCTCTTTGTTTCTTCCCCCGTTTTCCACGAGCGACTTGCAGCGGGTCCAGATAAACTACATCGTATATACTTGCCTGAGAAATCCTGGAAGAAGGGGCATTTTTTCAACATTGTTCAAAGAAAAGTCTGTACAAGGGGTTAATTTACTACGTGAACATGGCCCCTGATTTTAGACAAATGTCAAACACAAATAGCGAAAATATGTTCTTTTCTCATAGGATTCAATTCATATGGGAACATACCTGAATCACGATGCAATACATTCAGTGAATCCAGTTGCAGCAGGCAGTGTCTTGTCACATGATCACGTAGATGCCGATATGCATACACCGGTTGTTTATGGAGATTGGCATACAGTTCAAGAAGCTAGCCATCGTAAGTTATCACTTTCAAAATGTCTTCGTGTAGCTTGGAATTGTTCCATCTGGGTTTCACTGTGAAATTAACAAAAAGAATGGGAAATTTAACAAAATCAAGGATGAGATTTTCACTATAAAAGAACATAAAATATTTACAAGTAGGCTGAAGAGCAATTTGTCCAGATCTATTCATTTTTCGATTGTCCATTGTAACATAGGCTTAAGTTTTAACCAGTATCTTTGTGTTTATAGTATTGTACAGTTTGACACGGCCCCCTGTAAAACGGTCCGCTCGACTGATGGGGCTACGTTGGAAAATTACTGAAAATAAAAGCGCATGACTAATAACAAAGCTCTCCTGCTTGAAGCATAATAGCAGCAATGGTCTTAACTGTATTTCAATCGAATTGGTGCAACTCAATAGCTAACAGATCAATAGCTGAAGCAAGAAGTATTGATTGAAAGTCTGACTGCCTTCATATGAAATCAACGTCACTTAAATTTGAATTTTACAAGGCTCCATCCTTGACGAGAACTTTGTGTAAGGCAAGAATGGATGATAAAGAAACTTCTGGAACGAAAGATAAAGGTTTGATGAAATAACTGCGAGCTCATGAAAGAAGTGCTATCTTGTTAGTTGCATTTCCATTGGGAGTAACTTGGATAGAGATCGTTGATTACCACCGTCTTGGAAGAACCTAAGTCGGTATGTTAATGGCTAGAAGAACTGATCATGTGTCCTGGGCTATTTTCAATAAGTTAGGGGATGTGAAGGCAAGCAATATGTTCTGTGAAGCCACTATATGAACGCAACCAAAGTTCCACACCTTCATTCCTTTAACTACTGAATGAAGCTAGTTTGATAAAAAGTTGTGAATACCTTCCCTGCTATTATGCATCAAACAGGAGATCATTTTTATGAGTCAACCGATATCATAGCGAGCACGGCCATCAAAATATTCACATATCAGAGGAAGATCTAATAACCAATTTATCCTATCGTCTTTGAAACATTAAAAGAGGCGTTAAGCATTTCTTCGTGAATAGCACTAACAAATGTATTAATCATCAATCCTAGATCATGATGCATATCCAAATCATTGGAATCGCGTTGAACGTAAGTAGAATTCTTAAATATTAATTTGACCCAAGATTCTAAGTACAGTAGTGTCCCGCATATAAGAAACAACATTTTCAATTTGAGGTCTGATATGTTTCTTATAAAATGAGATATAAACTTCCAATCAGGGTAAAGTTTCTTAAGTTTCTTATTAGAAAAATCATGTAGTAACAATGAACTAATAAGACAAGAGCTTTATGATTGACATACAAAACACACATTTTTTTGGATTTGTAAATCTTCACTACCAAGAAAGATTACATTTATTCCAGGAAGGTGATTTTTGCTTCATTTGCATGCAAATTTCTTGTTTTCATTTGAATAGGTAACGGCTGATTCAAAAGCAAAGCTTAATTTCTCCTTTTTTCAATTTTCTAATGAAAACATAGTGTTTTTGAATAAGAAACATGCCCTTTCCAGACCTGCACCAGTTTCTTATAAGTGGGGATATTATTTTGAAAATCAAGGTCTGATGTTTCTTAAATTCATGTTTCTTATATGCGGGACACTACTGTAACTGCAAAGATTTGAAATTTGTGGAAATGTTTGGAGAGGAAAGCATTTTCCCAGAATTTCGTCACGCTCAAAAAAGGGAAGATATGATTCTGAAATCTGTTTCACTTCCTGCATTGCCTTGCAACGTCAGTAACATCATAACAATCACGATCAGTCTCTTCTTTGATATAGGATTCGTCATTTAACTTATAAACATGAATATAATAGAAATGTTAATATATTGCATTAATCATTAACTTGGATTGGTCTCCCTGATTTGTCAACAGTCATCGAAAATAACAGCGAATAACTGTGGTCAGTTTCAATTGTAAATGGATAAAAACTAGGCATATATGCTTCACTCGACATATACGACTTCGCTGTGCAATTGAGCTTTGCAGTTGGATTCTAGATTTTTAGCACTGACTTCAAGCAAGTAAACTAGCTGATGCCCAAAATAGCTTTAGTTTCCTTCACGTTGATTAAAGGCAGTGTGTCCATATACAAATACGTTTCACGCACGAACCATGAACTGCTGGCACGATGGTGACATGCATGTAACTATTCAAGAATTTGAATAGTTGAGAGCCAGCTGTTATCAACTGATCACATGAAAATAAGACCCTCGTTGTTGAAAACATACGAGAATGGCGAAATGGCGGCAAAGGGATCTTTGACTAACTGGACGTCTTTGATGCTTGGCTATGACAGTGACGAAACGCAGTTAGTTTTAGCAGCATTTTATAGCGATGAACCGGGAATGGGAAGCAATGTCGAGCTAACGAAACTATTGCCACTGACAACGCAGGCGGACAGAAGTGGTGGACTCAGAGTGTGTGCCAATTTAAAACAAAGTTAGATGGCCATATGAAAACACGACGAAATATCACATTTTTTCCGAGATAACCCCTCGCACCCTTCTATTTACATGAACACACTGCCTTTAAGTACCATGAATTTACACCTTTCTAGCATTTTCGCGTTCATTTTCTTCATTCTTTCACTCAGTTACTCGTATTAACTCTCAGGTCATGCGAATATGACATACTTTCATCTCTAAGCGTGTTAAATTCGTACTATAATGCAGCCTTTAACGTAAGATAATTATGATTTCTTTCTGTCATTAAAGAATCAAACTATTCTTTTCAGTGGACTCTCATGAAGCAGAAGTAGACATGACACCCATGACACCTGGTGGCATCCATTTTGCAAATGCCGGTGGAGTAGTAGAGTCAGGCGGCCATGGAGTAGGGCTCCCAATGGCAACCGGAGTTGGCACTGCAGAATTGGGCAGTTTAGCAGCAGCAACTGGTGGAGGGGCCGCAAAAGCAGCGGCCGCAGCAGCAGCTGCTAACGCGCCATCTGCTAATGCTGCGGCAGCAAATAAAGCTGCAGCAAACTCAGCCGCAGCAGGGGCAGCAGCCGCAGGGGCATCAGGAGCTGCAGGAGCCACAGGGGCAATAGGAGCGGTGGCAGCATTAGAGGCTGCAAAGGCTGCCGGAGTGGCTGGTTCAGCAGGCACTGCTGGATTGGCAAATTCCGCAGCCACGAGCAATGCTGTTGCAAATGCAATTACAGCAGCAAATGCAGCATCAACTAACGGAGGAGCGGCAAACACTGCAGCGGCAAACGCTGCTGCCGCAAATGCTGCTGCCGCAAATACAGCTAACGTGGCAGCAGCAGTTGCTGCAGGCTCAGAATTTGCTAAGGCGAACAAACAAATAACAAAAGTTGGGACAGTTGGCGGTGTAATGGATAAAGGTAAGAATGAAAAAGCAGCAGCTGCAACTAAGTCTCTGAAAGAAGCATCAACAGCTGAAGTTGCGATAGAAAATAAGGACGATGGGTATCCAGATGTCGATGAGGGGGATAGTAAGAAGAGAAATATGACAGAGAGCGATGAAAATTTTGACAATGACGGCTCAAAGAAGGCAGAAACTGGCACAAAGGAGGCCAAAGCTGGCACAAAAGAGGCAAAAATTGACAAAAATGCGGATGCTGGCATGAAGGAAGATGCTGGCTCAAGGGAGGCGGAAGCAGACACGAAAGAGGATGCTGGTGCAAAGGAGGCCGAAGCAGGCACAAGGAAAGCCGACGGTAGTACAAAGGAGGAAAATGACAATGAAACCAATGCAACTGAAAGCTCTGGGCTCGATGTGTCTGCAGAATCAACAGCCGATGTGGAAGAGGGCAGTCAAGTCAAATTTGAAAAAGAACATGATGGGGACTTTACACGGGAAAAAGAAGATAAGAAAGATGGCAAAAAACTTGATGGAAATGTATCGATGGACTTTAGCCAGTCAAATAGCGAAGGTCCTGGAGAAGATGCAACAGGATCGGAAACTGAGAAAAGTGGTGCAATTGAAGATGGCACAACTGAAAAACCACAAATCGATGCTGATGACAAAACAACGAGTTTGGAAGCTGGAAATCTCAAAGATGCGGAGGTACATAATTTTACTGACAGTGCAACAGTTGCAAGTGAAGATGGCACAAACTTTGTTGCTGACAGCGAAACTGGTGCAAATTCTCCAAATGAAGACGACACAGTAGTTAGTGAGGATATTGGAGGAATGGAAGCTGCGGAGGAGATTGCTGTCGGACAGGAAAATGGAGAGTCGAGATCCAAGAAGATTGCAAAGTTGAAAAAAGCAAAGGAGGCAAAATCTCTTGCCAAAGTGATACAAAAGGGGGCAAAAATCCAGAGCGAAGAAGCAACGAAAGGCAACAACGAGTTTACTGTCAAGCAGACTCTTTCTAAAGTCAATAAGAAAAAGATTATTCACAACAAGAAAGCTTTCTCAAGAAAACTAAGTGGTATGCATAGTGTTCGAGTACCAAGCAGAAGAAAGATAGCTCCTACAATCACGAATGCAAGGAAACCACTGGTTAAAACAATTAAGCGGAAGCAGCAGTTTAGAAAACCAGGAATGAGAAAGTTTAAAAACAGAAGGAAATTTCAGAAGAAAGTTACTACAGATGCAAAACTCTCAAATTCTTCAGAATTCTTTATAAGCAAGAGCTTGAACAAGTCTTTTAGTCCAAGCCAACCTAAACCCAAGAATACGACAGAGTTTTTCTTGATAAAAACAAATAATCTGAGTCTGAGTGATCCTAAAAGTGAGGAGGAACGTTACAAAAAAGAAAAAGGAAATGAAGAGTTTGTCATGTCTAAGAAAATTGGAGGTAAAGCCAACGCGTTGCTTGATGATTTTCAACTTTCAGACGCAGCCAAGAAACATCTACTGCCAGGAGATAAGGAAACACTTTCAAAATTGCATCGCTTATTATCAATTGCACAACTTGATCTGCTAAAGAAAAAGGAACCCGAGGAGGAGAATGCAAATACTCGCATGCTTAAGCCTTTCAAATCAATCAATGTTAGGCCATCAGGGAGGAGCGTGCATAGGCGACCAGACTTGAGACAAAATAGTGAAAACAAGGCGAATATTGACGAAAACATACAGGCTGAATATAGAAATGCAATACATGAAGCACTACAGCAAATTGAAGGTGTAAAGAAGAGCCTAACAAAACAGGAATCTCAAGAGGAAAAAGTAGGCAAAACAAAGAATGAAAAATACAGAGAGGCAATACACTCTGCATTGAAAGAAGTCGAAGCTGTCAAAAAGAGCCTAATGCAGTCATCTTCATCAAAGGTACTTGCAAATGCTCTGGCAATCTCAAACCTTGCAAATTTACTACGACAAAGCACTCAGATTTTTAACAGTGTAAACGGTTATAAAGCAAGCACAGCCTCGCTGTTACAGCCTCAAAATGGTGTGTCAGGTGACCAAGTTGCTGCTAACATTGTCACAGGAGGTCTGCTGTCACCAGGAGCATCGGGAGTGCTGATCAACCCAGCTGGAACAAGTGCAACCACATCGACACAACAAACAGCAACTGATTCGGGCAGTCGCACGACTAATACCCTACCAGAAGTCGCAAAGGTACACAAGACAACGAAAGATATCTATGCAGAAATTGGCACGCAAACAATGGACAATGAGGATTCTGATGGACAAAATGAAGCACAAAAGAAGTCAACAAAGGGACAGCTGCATGTAGTGCATGAGGAAAAGAAAGCCTTTAGAACAATAAAGGAAATGAGAAGGCGTTGATTGATTCGTAGAACGGAACGATCAGAATTGAAAGTCGTTATGTAGCTAATGGGTATTAGCAAATAGATATGTTTGAAGAATCCCCGGGATCAAAGAAGGTTAAAATGGGTAATGGCCTGAGGAATAAAATCTATGCGGCTGATAATCAAAACTAAAATGTTCTATCGGTCAAAGGCCAGCTTAGATGTAAAATTGTTTTTGGTAAAAGTACTCATCCTTTAGACTCAGAGATTAGAGAAATACTGGTTAGGGGTTGTTTGTTCGTGAACGATAATTCCACCGTTTAATTAATGGTAAAGTATTTACCAAGAATCGAAGTGTAGATTCAATACCATTGTCAGTTTCTAGCCTACATGCAGCCTCGGAGAGGAGTGTTGAAGTTGCACGCAAGCTATTTGTTTCAGACACAAATTGAATTTGAATTGTAAATAAATCATGGACTAGAATGCAATGTAGTCTTCTATTTCTCATACAAACCCCTTACCACATTTTCCTAATTTCTGCATCTAAAAGATGAGTAATTCCATCAAACAAACTTTGCACATCTTGTGAACATGTCAATGTGTTTTCGTGTGAACAGGAGGCCTATCCGTCATATTTTTCACCGTTTTCAAAATGTGCCGGCATCGTGTGAACGCAGTCTAAATATAACACTTGATAGAACAAGGTGACTCTCTTGCTGAATGGTTTTACATCTCTGCCAAAAGAATACCCAAAGAATTGTATTCAGAATGATTGTAGCATATATCATTTCATTTGAAGAAGTATAATTCCAATATGACGACCTTCATTTTGGAAATTATATTGTTCAATCACTTTGTTCTCTTTGTATGGGATGTAGAGCATATATTAGTTTAAAGCTCTGTTAGTCTCAGAGAACAAGCATCATTTTACATTACACACTTCAGTTTTGTGAAGGCTAGTACTCTGCATTAGATTTTCATCTGTATGTTATGTTAAAAAATGTTTGTAAACTAATGACAAAGCTTTGAAATAAAAATCTCCGTTTAAGGATATGGAATATTGTATTTATGTTGATGTAAAAATGTATAGAATATGCAAAATTACAATGTTATTTTCAACAATGTTAATCTTTCATGGTTCTTAGGTTTAAGCCTTAAGGTAGGCCCTAAGCTTAAAAAAGAAATATATAGAGTAATATCGCCCCTATCAGACCACCATCGATTCTGTGTTGTGCAACAGCCTTGAATGAAATGTTAGAATTAAAAGGAAGCTTGGGCCTAGCTAATCCAAAAAGCGCGCAAAAGTTGTTTGCTGATGTCATCTCTTTGATATTTCTTCATTTTCGCTGTTTCGTTTTGCTCAGAAGACTTGCAATAAAGTTTTGAAGTTGACCTACCTGCCACGAAGGTGTAAGTACAATTCACATTTCCTTTGATGTTTCCACACACCTTGTCTATTTTGTGTCGTTTCTCGATATCTCTTTCAGTTAACATAGAATAGTCTTCATGAATGTTTCTTCCGACTCTTCTCGTTTCATATCCAAAGAAATTTCGAGAATCGCACACAAATTGCGAGACCTAGGGCTCCTTTTGGAAGAGCACTGCAACTGAAATTATGCCGCCCAGATGTGTCCACCGTATGAAACCCTTTAGTTTTGTAGACTGTTGACACATCGTGTGGTTAGAGTTGACTTAGGTCAAGGCTTGGAGAGTTAAAAGCGAGAGTGAAATTAACAATATTTTGAAATCATTTTCAATCAAATTAGAATTGGTCATGTAACTTTCTGGCTTTCTGGGAAAGTAAAAAATACTTTGTTGAACTGTCAACGGCCTTGAAAAGATTTTTATGTGCTAAATTCATCGTCCTTCTACGGTGGTCTGATAAGGGCGATACGGCCTAATTTATGCATTTCAGACCTGTCCGTATTTGTGTGGTTCCAGCATGACAACAAGGAAACGGATGGAATAACTCTCACTTTGAGGTTTGTAGCAAGAGTTGAGAAGCCTATTCAAGGTGAGTTCTCTTCCAGAAATTCTTTGACCTCTCCGAAAATCTTAGTTTTCTGAAAAGTGGTCTGATAAGGGCGATAGAGCTGCTCTAGTCTAGGCCTATATACCTGAAATCTTTGGAGTTTTGTCAAGAAAGAGAAGTTAAAAATATGATGGTACTTGCGTTATTATTGCGTGAGCAGCTCTTTTATCTGCATTATCAGTCTTTTCTTTTCCATATAGTTGTATTTCCACTCAACTTCCAATAATTGCAGGCCAGATCCTTTGGCCAGCCAGAACACAGGAGCTCTTTTCTTCTCGCCTCGTATCAGTGTCGCGCCAAAACTCCGGCCACTGCTCCTTCGTAGTTTCCATAAATCTTTATATGGAAATACTGAGAGGTGGGGAACCTTCAGAAATGAATAAAACATACTAATCTGCTCGCCAGCAGCAACATTTTTCGAGTAGGACACTGTCTACTTTGAGTGTGCATTTCATGACTGGCTGAAGAAAACTGTCGATAAACTCTTTAACATGGAAAGCCATATCAATATCAAAATGTCTCCCAGAAAAGCCTGACAAGGAATGTTACCGCATTTTTAAAGCTTTCCTGTGGCTAACAATCATCAGTGTTTCCATTGCTCCAGTAAAGGCTTATCTGTTTGAAATTTTACCATCCTGAGCACCGTTGCTTTTACAGAAACCTTTTTTTAAGCAGTAGTTATTGGAAAATTATGAGAAGACAGGGAAAGTTGCTATCACGTTTTAATCAGATGTTTACAAACCATTACCTTCTTCACTTTAGATTCATATTTTTGGTCTCAGCAAATTGCGAAAAATTACCAAGACTTTGAATTCTAACCTTTCGTTGGGCTATGATAGAACTGACTACTTTGCGTGGAATGATTCTGTTGAAAGAAACAATGGGAGATTTCGCAACGATATCATCATTATTTCGATTTACATTACTCTCAGACAAAGAAGAGGGATCAGACGACTAATGAGGAAAACGCGTCGCAAATGTGCCGTTTCTACAGAGAAATTTTAGCCCTCTTTGCTGAGATCTCATCTCAAGATCTAATTCTTTTACAAATTCACCTTTCGCTTTACCAGTCTGTCTTTTCATACCTGCAGCTTGGCCACTCATCAGTTCAAATTCTCTCCTTTTTTAATAGAGGATTACGGAAAAGATGGCGTCAGGGGGTATTTGACCAAGGTTTATTGCGTTCTATAATGGAGCCAACAGTGCTCCTACAGTCCTACAGAACCTCGACCATCAAGTGCAATGCATCCTAGCCAATTGCCCTCCCCCCCGATGCCATCTTTTCCGTGATAATCGAGTTGAGATTATGTGTTAATCAAACGTATCTGATGCTACCCTGGTGCTAGAAGGTGTGGAACGGCTTGGCTAAGGTCGGGACGGCTGGTCGAATAATTGAAAACTGGTATGTTGCAACTAATTGGGAAGACAGTACAAGGAAGCTTTTCCAGAGAAGCTAGGTTCTAGAGAGGAATGATTTAGAATGATGAGAGATAGTTCAAGTTTTACGCCATGTTTTTGTTGGATAAAGCTATAATTTGTGGGACTACATGCTCTTAGAGGCTCAGGCCTTGTCCTCCTGAGTCTCTGGGAGCAGTTTCAGTGATAGAAAAGGTGGAAGAGAGATGAAGAAGAGACACAGTAGAAAGTGCTTGTGTGCAAAGGAATCTTAGGGACTTTGTCGATTAATCGTCAATGATTAGAAGAAGGTCATTCGATTAGATTTTGACTTTGATTACAAGTAGTGAACTCCAAATCATACAAGACGAAAACAGACACAAACTTCAAAATCTGAATTACATAAAATAGTCTTACAAAATTTAAAAATCTTCACAGATTGATAACTGCTAAACTTTTACTACACATGCCTAGTCTTTAAAGTCATGTGATGCACTCAAATAAAAATGTGTAACTGCAAAATATTTGCTTTACCATCACTCTCTTCAAGCCTAGCTCAAGCAGTAAAAACGGCATATGTAGTCAGTGAGTTTGACAATAATTTTTATTTTCCAACTTCTGAGCTTTTTGAAAATCTTTATATTAAAACTGCGACTATTCTCAGGTGTCCAACTATTTTTGTAGTGTCTGCAACCATGGACACCAGAATGTTAATGGTTATTACCAGTTATTCTTTACTAAAATATGAAACTGAATTTAACTGAACTTTCGTTTAATTGAATGATTTAGAGGAAACTTCACCTATTTTGTTATGATTATACCATTGACTTTTCACCCCAACCCACCCGGTGGCAACTGGCCTTGCTGTCTATGCTGCTCCTTGATCGGCAAAATGAATAGGCTTGGGTTGAAAGGATAGTGCTGCTTGCAGGAAGATGTTAACTTAACAAGAATTCTCTATTTTGAATAGTTATGGAAAATCTTTGAATTGTGGTTTTGAAAGACATTTATTCGCATTGCTTGCTTTACTCATTTTATCCAAAGCTTGCCAATTGCACTCTCCCTAACTCTATGTTTTGATTGAAGCAGTTAAAGGGAGGAACAGCAGACATCTGGCCTAGGCTATAGCTTGCGTTTCCTTCTGACATTAAGGACCAAACTAATTTATTACAAAAAGCAATCTAACTCGAGACGGATTTACCTTCTTGGACACCTGCTATATCATTAACATTTACAAATATTGGGATTTGAAAATATGCAGACACGTGAATAGCATTTTAATCTAAAATGCAGGACTCTTTAGCACTATGCGTTGATAAGTTTCTTTCAGTTTTCCTTCAAAACAGAAATACCTTTATTCCAAATATATTTCAAAACAGTCGGTTGTTTTCGTCTGATTCTTAGGGCTCCTACCGAATTTGCATTTGTACCACTGCTCGATGAGCTAAGATGATCCGGTCTAATGTTTGAAATTTTTGAATTTCTTCCAATGTTTCTTTTTTTCTCCGGCAGCCCCAAAATTATTTGTTTCTCCAAGCCATCGTCGGCTGCTTTGTTTACTTCGTCATTTTGTGGATTTTGTTTGGCACTTTTTTTACTTTGCTCCACATCACTCACAAGCTGCTCCGCAATGGATAATTTGTCAACATTTAAATGCTTCGCAACATCACTCAAGAAATTAACGAACTTGTGTGTTATGTATTTGCCAGCATTAGATGGTGCCTTCCCTTGTCCTTTGTTTTGGAATCGTTGTTGATGCTGCCCTGGTTCCATATGCCACTGTTGTCCGTTAAACATTTGAGGCCTTCCTCCAACTTTTTCATTATTACTTTCCTGCTTACTAAATTTTGGTCCTACAAAACAAAAATACAAGGTGAATTAATATAGGCATGTTTATGAGAAAGGTCTAATGAGAAAACCAATCTCACATCGCTAGAGAATAAGAGATTTCAGGCATACTGGGACAAAATTATTTTGAAAACGTTGCCTTTTACCCAACGGAGTCTAAAGCATTGTTGCAAGGATTCTACGTTCCACTCTGGTCCATGATTTACTTGCCATTGAAATTTAAATTCTATTTCTAAGGCCCTGTTTATATGAGGAAAAACACCTCACTTGCCAGACCCGGGGCTGAGAGGCGAGATGCCACCTTCCAATAGAATCCTTTGTATTTTTATTTCGCGTTTACATGATGAGCGCAACACCACCGGTATAGTGAAATCCCACCTCACAAGAAGTGGAATCTCACCTGGGTGAGGTGAAATTTTTCCATATAAACGAAATACCACCGGTATGGTGAGGTGAAATAAAATTTTTCGTTGATTCTCATTGGTCAGTTCTTTTTGATTTCACGGAAGAGAGACCGTAATCCACCTCGCCTCTCAGCCCCGGGGCTGACAGGCGAGGTGAAAAATCTCATATAAACAGTGACTGAAATTTACCTCGCCTGTCAGCCCCGGGTCTGGCAGGTGAGGTGTTTTTCCCCATATAAACAGGGCCTAAAACTGACTATTGTATTGAACTTACATTTCAATGGAAAATCATAGAACTCTTAGAACAGAGTAAATCATAGAATAGAAAAAACGTGGAATTCTCATTTCTATGCCAACCCTTTACCAAAATTTCCCTAATTTCTTGGTCTATGAAATAAATGATTTACCAAGCAAGATTTATACATCTTAGTTAACCTTTGACAGACGGTCATATACTTTCTAAGACCCACTGAACTTGTACACTGTTTTTACTCATACGCCAGAGCTTGAAATTTATGAAACTTAAAACCCTTTGCAAGAATTTTTGCATCACCAAGAATCTTTGAGATCAGTCCATCGGACTGAGGTCTGATTCAAACATAATGTCACGTGAAGATTTCCGAAATATAGAGATGATTACGGTGGGTTGCTTGATAAGCTTTGCGTTACAGTAAAACCTTGCAGACAACAGTATTAAAGAAATAAGAACCTACGGAGTCATTGACAAAAAGGAGCCAAAGATATACGCAATAACAGACTGATTCATATCGTATAATACATTTACCAAGGGCAAAGGAAATTTAAAGGTATCAAAACCCGAAATTTTAACAGAATGACAGAGACAAAAAGATGCATAAAAACAAATAACTTTGTGATCTTGGGAATCTGAGTATTTTCTTATACATGTGATCAAAGTAGCTTCATTTTACCGACAATAGCTTACAATATTTCTTACACTTACAATAAAATCATGCCTACCTTGCGTTCATCAATTGCATGTTGTATAAACCTCAACCTAGGTGCAGGAAGAGCACCACATTCATAAAATCTTATTAAGTCTGTTTTCAGAAAGAAATTTCTTGTTTGTGTTGTTTTACTTTTAGAAAATGTCCCCTTTTTCTTAAGGAAAATGTGCCCTCGAAGTGTCGTGCCCCTAAGTGTGAGGTGCTTCCTACGTCCATGAAAGTATTTTTTAGTTATTTGGTGCAAGCTGTGCTCAAAAGAAAGAATGTGCTGACCTGCGTTGTTCCCAATTAACTTACCCTGATCATCATCCTCCTCCTCAGAGGCTTGCGTTGGCAGTGGTCGTCGTTGCTTTCCTTTCACTTTAACCATTTGCAATTTGCTGTTGTCGTCATCATTTTGATCTTGCATTTTATTTTCTTCTTCTCTCTCAGTAATTCTTGCTGGACCAACATCAATAATTTCGTTCTCATTATTCGTTTCTCTTTGATTTGAACTTTGTAATACCTGAGGTAGGGAAGTGAAAAAACTGGAATATACCAGGTGTCTCAAAAAGGACTCCCTTTCTAAATATACCAAATTCCATTATCAAACCTATCATATAACTTTCTTTTTACAGTGAAAACGGTAGAAGCGTACCAACCATATCGTCAATATTAAAAAAAGAATCGAATGGTCATTTGATTTTGTTTTCTCTGCATAAAGAAATCATTGAAAATTCTAATTCATCGTGGTTTCCAAGGAAAGGAATTGCCAATATTGTAATTCTTTATACTCCCCGTCCAACGGGAACGACATTCGAATCGGACGTAGGCAAATAACAAAGCAATATTCGAACAGTCATCAACTCATGAAAATCTATTTTCAAATAACCTTTGAATTTACATGTTACGCTACTTCCGCTTTCACTGTAATCTCTTTTATAAATGATCCAAATATAACTAAACATGGTAAAGGGAAAAACAACGAGTAACAGGGAAAAAATGTCAATCAAGAGGGTATAACAAAACAGGAACAGCAAATTCGTTTAAATCAAAGTTATGTTACGTAGATGACAACATCACATTTGCCTAAACAGTGTTGCCATTCTAATCGTACATTTCTCTTTCATGCCAGGAAACAATAGAACATTAAATCAAGCATTCAAATTTGTGGTGTAAATCATTATTTGATATCAAAGTTTTATGGAATGGCTTAGAATAATTGTTGATGTTTTTATGAAAATAAGTTGAAGTTCTGCGGGTTCTTAGGTTGGTTTTTTTTTGTCAAACAACATGTAATACAAGGCGATGCCTTTTAAAGAATAATTGTCACACCTTTTGCTGTTGCTTGCCTTTCCTTCGATTCTGTCCACTATCTTCATAATCACCACCCGCATCATTTTTCTCTTTTGCAAATTTCTTTCCTTTCACAAGCACATTTAGTTTTCCCTTTCCATTCATCTTCAAATTCCCTTTGCCTTTTCCAAGATTCAAGTTACCTTCACTGCCGTTATCATCATTAGTTTTGGGCTGACTAACTTTGCTCCCTTCATTTGCCGTGAATTTCTTTCCTTTGACTTTAACGAGTGGCTCCCCGACACTTTCTGATCCACCATCTGAGACTTGTGCACTGTTGCTTGTAGCCGACCCAGTAATTGCAGAAACCAACGAAGACTGCTGATTTGAACTTGCAAGAGGGAAGTTGTCATCTGAGAAAAAAGAAACTGGAAATGTTTGAAAAGTTGCATTGAAGATGTGGGATAATACCAAATAAATGAGAAAAAACGTGAAATGCTTGCCACTATCTATTTCATGCCGCTTACTGTGAAAATTCTTTCCTTTACTATTTAAAAACTAACTTTCTCTCTTTAAAAACTTTCTCTCAGTTGAAGGTTGGTCGAAACCGATATTTCCCTTCCATAATTGCGAGCAATTCTCAGTCAGCTGGAAATGGTCAATGGAAGTTGTCATCTGTGTTGATATGTCTGCTTGGTTGGTCTTAATCTTGATTTTCGTCGCCTTTTTTCATCAAATTCATTAGCAAGCGGTGCGTCTCAAACGATGCTTAAATACCCAACGCACCACATCTTCAAGATCAAATCAAAGCAACTCAAAAAATAGCCTACATGTTTTGATTGTAATGTCACAATTGTCAGTCACAGCAAAGAACAGGCAACTCAATTCAATAAAACGAGATTGAAACAAAGATAGCAGTCATGTACAAACCTGCATGATCATACGTTGTTTGTTTCAAATTTTTCCACGGATCACCAATGGCGTGCACTGAAAAAGACAATTTGACAAATGCTTAAGGAGTATCTTCTATCTAGTTGGACCAAGATCGTGTAACCTAGCTAAAGGAGGCTCTTATCAAAATCTGAATCACAAACTTTCTGCCCTGGTGCCATTATTTCACAAAGCTACAAACGAGGACAGCCTCGCTTTTACGGAAGACAAACTTAGTCCATGTTTGCCATGATTTAAATCGAACTGACGTAGACTTATGACGATGAGTCTCTTGTTTCCCTCTGCTCTTTGACTTGATGATGGCGCTTCGGGCAATAGAGACTCATAGTATTACTATGAAAAACCTGGCCCTATTTAGGCCCAAACTGAGCAATTTCTTCAGTACCAATCAGATTGCGAGATTTGTGAATTACTATTGTTAACGTGTAAATGTGATAGAATTTTCGATTCGATAGAAGAATTGAAAACACTCCCATCGGATAGAGATTCGAAGCCGTGATTGTTTCCTAATTGCATTGATGATTGAAGAAAATAGGGCCAAGTTTGTTACTGTTTCATGATGAGTCCCTCTTGAGCAAGGTTTACCGCAGGGATATAAGGGTATCATCGTCATCAGTCTACTGACACTGCAAGAGGGAAAGGCACATAGAAGCAACGATGCAGACACAGGTATGAATTTGCTTATATGTGATATTAAAGAATAAACATACAGCATCTTGTTTCCTCTCATTCATGATATTCAGAGAAGGAAGATCTGCGTGGCAGATTTTGTTTTTTGCTTCAGGAGCTGTGCAACAATTGTTCATTTAAGCACTAAATATACGGGAAACTCGATGCCTCTTGCTCGGCTTCTGAATCCAAAGGAAATACGTCAAGCAGATCTCTAGGTTTATCCTTCTCTTTCGTTATAACCCATAGTTTGTCTTAAAGGAGCAGTTCGGAGTTGGTATAATTGATGATAAAATACAAAATTATACTGTTTTGAATGGTGTATCGTACTTTTTTTCAACATTTTTTCGTCTCTTTTCAGCGACACTGCACGGGGTTGCATTTGACCAACTTTCGGTCGGAGATCTGCATTCGAGGCATCAAAAACATATCCTTTACTTCTATTCTACCACTTTTTCGAAAAAACATCCCTGACTTCAGTGCATTTTTATACCAAAAAGCTTGAAATCGGTACCGCTCCTTACATCAATATGTGGAAAATCGATACCCTTTCCCGATGGCACGTCCCCGTACCCAAAATATATGTAATGCACCCCTAGGTTGACACTGGGGACTCAAATAAGCGAGTAGAGGAAAGTGACGTCATAAGAGCAAAGAATCTTTGATTCTCTGATGTCTCGCTCAGCAAAAATGAGACCGTCTTATTGCTTCCCTGTTTCTTAAAGACAAATGACGGATACATAGCGGCAAGTTTAAAAATAGAGCAAAACTTGGGCGCCTGCCATCATTTGTCCAATTGTTTTGATATGATCTCTAAAGATCATCAAATACAATAATGGAATACAATAGACTATATCTAGATTTCCCAAGGCCCTGATTTCAGTTGTCTTAGTTATGTCTTATAACGCCCAGCTTACAAATAGAGCAAAAGATGGCCGCCAGCCATCATTTGTCCCATTGTTTTGACAATCTTTTGATATCATAAAATACATAGGAATACAATAGGCTATTTTTAGATTGCCCAGGCCCCTGATTTAAGTCGCCTTATATCTCCGTCATTTGTCTTTAATCGTTGCTAGCCTCTTTATCATGTTTTGATGAAAAATTGCAACGATGTTTAGACCTAAGTTCGCAGAATCCTTAGCTAGCTTACAGCTGCTACGAACTTCAATATATGGGAAGAAGTTCATAATTCGCAGCAGCAGCTGACAAGTTTTTTTTCTGGCAATAGTCATACCAATCCCAGACTTCTCCTTTAAAGATCAACTTTCGATAAGAAACTTGAGGCTACCGCTGCAAAATCCAAGGGTGTTAGGACACCGAAGATTTGATTGAATATTTATTTACCTTGTTTGATCCTTGTGTCTTTTTATGCTGTCTTGTTTTTCTGTTCTGTTTCGTCTTCAACTGATGTGTACAACTGAGCATCGTTAGCCCCAACGGCTCTCAAGCTGTTCGAATAGAGCTCCCTCGTATTTCTGCAAAGCCAGGTTTGAAACATTTCTTGTGCGAAGGCGCACTAAGAAACAGAAATTCAAGAGAGTTCTATTCAAAAAACTTGAGAGCGGCTAAGCCTAAGCACGCTCAATTTTACATGTCAGTGGAAGACGAAACAGAACAGAAAACAAGAGAACAGAGCAAGATGCCCGGATAAAAACAAGGTGAATAAAAAATTTATCAAAAACATCCGTGTCATAACTCCCTCGCAGGATCTACTGTTGTTGGTTGAACCTTGAAAGCTTACCCATTGCACCACCAACATTCAATGCATGAGGGTCTGTTTGGCTACTCGGTTGAAAATGTGCGTAAAGCGACGATGACTCAAGGTCTTGTCTCAATGGCTTCATAACAAAACCAGCTGCTTTATGAAAATTATCAGCCAGTCCATTTGTAATTTGTGCCTGCTGTCCGTCCGGTAGATACGCTTGTCCGACAGGCTCACCAACTGGTGGTAGCATCTCTTTTTCAATCTTATTCACCGGCAATGGCATAGGCATCACACGCCTTCCATGCTGTGCAAGGATTTTTGCCTCCATAGCATCCCACGCAGGATCCAATTGCAATTTGTTTATCATATCATGAGAAAGAGGCTGCTCATTTGGTGAATGCATTGCATTTCCAAGGTAACTATGCCCAGTTGCTAGCTCGCTACTAAGGCCATGTGCCTGCGCAAGGTCAAGTCCTGCTAATGGGTTTGATGCAAAGCCCATGAATCCCTTTTTGTTTTCTTTAGCCGATAGATCGCTATAGGAAGAGGTTTCCGATGCTACATGGTTCTGAGGCTGGTTAGCTTGTGAGTTAGGCACTTGTTGTTTGGGCTGGCTATCTGGCACATCTCGAAACTCTGCGCCAGTCCTTACTTTGCTGTTAAGTGAATCTGGATTTGGTTGTGTGGAAACCCTCTTAGATGGATCTGAATCTAATGTAATCTGTGCATTTCGATTGGTTTCCCCTTTTATGAATGTAGATGGAAAATGTTGGGTATCCATTGAGCCACCCTCCTTCTCCCATTCTATGAACTTTTTTCTTTGACTATTAGAATCTGCTGTTGAGGTTATCAGTTGTGCTTGCTGAGGGCTGATATCAATTGGCAAAGTTCCTTTAGCAAGGCCATTTGAAGGATATTGATCAGCTGAGCGACTCTCCGAATCTGAGCTTGAACGAGTCTCTGATTCGGGAGCTGAGTGAATCTCTGAATCTGAAGCTGAAGGAATCTCTGACTCAGTATCTTGATCTGGACCCTTCTGACTCTGTTCTTCATCTTCCATCCATCTTTGTCTAGATTGGCTAGGAATGAATGATCCTTTTAGTCCTAATAATTCAGATAGATGACCAAAGGGATTTCCCTGCATCCCAGATTCAATTACGTGCTTCGGTATTTTTACATCATTTTCTGATTTGTCAGGACTTCTATGCACCTTCTCAACTGATTTTTTCGTTATTTGAAATCTTTTTAACGGCGCGAAGCTGTCTCTGTGAACATCGTTATGTCTCTTTGCAATCGTGTAATGCTCCTTCAGTGCAGCTTGCTTTGATCTCGGCACAATCATCTCGAAGTTGTGAATTGGAACATGGTGTTTTTGAGCTAAATTAAAAGAGACAATGAATTCAACATACCAGAGAATGAAATCTCATGAGAGATACGCTCGACTTTTTAAATAAAGAGGAAACTCTATTGATAAAAACCTGAATATAACGGATAGCGGGAATAAACAGCAAATAAATATTTTCGTTCTAAATCAAGTGCGACAAAATATGACACCTCCATACAGCGGATATTGTACAATGAAATTGGCTCTACAGGTGCCCATAATTTGGAAGTTCCACCATACATCATAATGTCATTTTTACTTCAACTGTAAGTAAGGTTCTGTCAAGGAGTTGCTTTAAAGAGCCCTTTTCGAGATTTATGTATTGAGGAGAGAACAGTCACTATTTATTGCTTGATTTCAAAAGCGATAGCATAGCGTAAATTTGAAGATTGAGAAGAAAATGTAACATCTAGAATCTGGATTGCTCTGCCGAAATCACTTTCAAATATCATGAATTTCACCGAGACTGCAAAATATGCCGGGAAGCACAGAGGCTTTGGGCACTGTCTCTCAATAAAGTCGATCAGAGATGTTCAAGATATGTCAAACATAACCAAATTCCCTGATATTCAAAGCAATTGCGTTGTTTCCATTTATTCTGTAATTGCAACAAAGCTCACCTCTTTTGCAAGAAGAAATTCGAACGTAGCAGATTATCATCAAGATCAGGCAGTATTGTGAACACCCCATTTCTTATCACTTTGCCTGCAATGCAAAACGGACGAGTCGAGAAAAGTTAACACCTATTGTCGGCTGTAGAATAAAAGGTATGTGGTCGAGATTCAAAACTGAATAGTTGATTTATATTTCAAAGGCTAACTTAGATGTGAACATTTTGTAAATGGTAAAATCGCTTATCATTATGGATCCAGAAATTGTGTATGTGAATGAGGATTTCACGTTCAGTTCTGGTCCATGACGTACTTTTTCATTGAAATTATAACAAACATTCAGCAAGGAAGCAAACTCTTAGAGTCGTATAAAAACACATGCACATTGCATAAAACGAAGAGTCATGTACTCACGTTTATCTGTTGAGTTTGCACACTTGCCGGATTCACATTGTCTCAACTGTCAGGAATTAAAACTTCAACCTTTATCATTTCGACCATGAAACAAAGAAGCTTTTATCAATATTTCTTTTAAGTATTTTGATACCAAATTCTGCAAAAAATTAACAAGAACTTCACAGAAAGGTGCAAGATAGGAGTGAACTTTGCGTCTAAATATTCAACGAGCATGTATCAAACAATATTGTGTATGTGCAAGCAAAATCATAAACAATTTCGAATAGAATGGTATAATATAACTTTCGAACTATTAATTATGCATTGAAGTGAACAAGGGTGAGTTTTAAGAGCCTTGACAGTAAGAATGAATAATAAAAGCTCCCATCGCTTCAAAATTGCTGCTAAAAGACTTGCCAAATATCTAGTCTTTCTAAATCTGCTTGAAGCCTGAATTAGGGATTAACATTCTGGTCACATCGCTCTTTTCTTTGAAATATGACGTCGATTTTCAAGGGTTCTACGGCAAGAACCTTTTGTTCCACTGTACTGTACAATAGTTCCACATCAGTTTAATTTGTATAATGTTTTTTGCTTCAAATTTTTGAAGAAGATTACTGGGGAAGGCCCCCGGAAGGCCAAAGTACAGTAACTTTTTGTCGTTGTACACTTATGAGTTTGAAAAGCTGAACATCTTTTTGATCTGTAATCTGCATTAGCTTTGTAGTTTTTTGTCTATTTTGTTTGTTGAAAATCAACTTGAGTTGTAAGTGCCATTCACAGTGAAGAACCGCTGACTTTGCCTTTTTTGCTATGGATGGCACAGTGTAATGCATAAGTAAATAAGTAAATATATTGTAGCTTTTGAATCCTCATATGGAGAAGAACTATGCAACAATGAAAACAACCACTGATCATCACTCAAAGAGAACTAATGAGACCTTATAATTTAAATCCAAGTTATCCGTAAATCTGGTTCGAGCATTGCCCATGATGGATGGCTCAAACAAGTACTCTTTGATTTCTGTTGTGGCAAATACTGCACAATATTTACAAGGAACGCCTAGGAAATATTTACAAAATGCGACAGGAATGGAATACTTAATCATGATGCTAACATCCCTTCCTTCTACAAGGACCCTGAATTTTGTCTCATCTCATTCAATTGAATTCATGTTGTTATTGTCACTTCAATGAAGGTCTTGTTTCGCTTGAGCTGTAAAAGCTGAAAACATCTTAATCACCAAAAATTTCTGTCACATTTCTAGTCCAATTTAACAATGCTATTTTGCAAATGAGTTTTGGAGGAACATTCATCAAAGAAATGGCAGCTGGTTTTTGGTACAGCAGTTCGGGGAAATTTCAAAAAACACCATACTGTCCGTTAATTTTGATGACACCTACTTCGGACAAAGTTTTCGAAGACATCTATCTTGTGCTGTGAGAATCAATGTGAAGTAAGGATATCATCATATGCCGTGACAGAATCTCAAACTGAAGTAGAAATCTTTTCAACGCTTTTCCATCGCATTTGTGATGCCTTCGTAGCCTTCGTCAAGACTGGCAAAAAATCAAAAAGAGGAGGAAAAGCCTCCTATCTTTTTTTTTAATATTGCGCGAGTCTGCACGCAGTCTATGCTTACAAGACTAAATGTGAAGCAACGCAAGGTCAATGAGCAATTCACAAATAAGCGAAGAACCTTATCATTTCACCCGCTTTATCTTACCTGTTTGTTTTGGTCTGGCCTAGATTATATAAAACAAAAACAACTGGTTTTGTCAGAAGATAAGGAAGTTGTGCTACTCAGTCAAAGAAGGATGTATGTCTTGGTTACAATAAATTATGGAAATATAAGCTTTGTATGAATCTAACTGGTAAGTTTTGATGTATAGAAGTCTATATATAAATCTTATCAAATCATTAGAAGCAGCTTTCTAATACAGGATGTTTCAGAAAAGCGTGACACATCGTTATTCATAATTGTTGAGAAAATCGTAATATTTGAATTAATTTGAAGTATACTATCTGAAAACACAATCTATCTTCTTTCCAATGTCATCCAAGTTAGGCAAGTTATTGAATATTTCTTAATTTCAACGAACTATACATGATTTTAAAGGAGAAAAGCTAACTTAGATGCTGGTGAATCATAATAATATTCAAACTTTCAAGTATTGTAGGTTTTCAAGGATCGAATCCAATCATTCCAATGACGTCAAATTCATAATGAATAATGAAAAACTTTCAAAAACTTATTGCCAATGACTATAAGATCATATTTTCCTTATATTTACATTTTTTTAAAGGACAAGTCCGGGGTTGACAAAAATATTGTTAAAAAGCAACCTTATCAACCTCTGAACGCTAGTCGTGAGTTCTTTCCAATTTTTGATGCCTCCAACTTTCATAGATTGGTTAATGAATCTTCGTAAGTTAGACCAAATATCGTCGCCATTTTGTATTTTGTACGAGTGTGCAAGGGCACGATAAGGAGGCTAGCAATGTGAATGGGATAATATCGACACATTTGGCAGCCTCCTCGTTCAGGTAAACATGAAGAGAGATTGAAATATGTAATTTCGCAGAATGAGGGAGAAAAAAAATCGAAAAAAGGTAACACACGCCATTCACAAACAGTGTAATCTCTTGAATAATCAACAATACCATGAATACTTTATAGGACAGGAATGCCAAACGTTGGCTCTTGCTTTGAAATGAATGATATTTTGTAATGCTGCACATTCGTTGCCAATACCGACTAAGAGATAACGATTTCTCTGTAATTAAACAAAGGTATTTTCAATTAAAGTTCAGTTGTTCTTTGTATGCCACAGAAGGAAGACGCTGACAGGACGCTCTCGTTTTAACTGTTGTCTTCGAAGATTTTTGAGTTTTGTAGTTGGAAGATTTGAGCCAAAGAGCCGAACTGCTCTTAAGACGATTTGTCGATTTGAAAGTGTTGCACTGCCAAGATCCAGTTCCGATGAATGTTTAGATGAAGACGAAATTTTGAATTTGTGACGTGTTACTTTGTATCTTTTCTTTGGATTTTCCTGCTCAGCCAAACACGAACCCACACTTGTAAAACCCCTTTTGGAAGTGGTTTTTACAATACCAACCCCGGACTTGTCGTTTAAAGTCTAGATTGCTCAAAATCAAAAGATTTTTCCACATTTCATGTCTTCTGTACTGAAGCCTATATGTGAAAACTGCACTTGCCACTGTTTAATTGCCTAGCAACAAACCCCGTGAGCAAATAATTAGGAATATATTTTTAGTTTACCTTGTAATGAATCTCGATACCATTGTGGTAAGATGCAGTAGCATGGGAGTTATAAAAGCTTTGCTAAACAAAGGGCCACGATACCTTCCCCTTGGGGAAAAGGTGAAAAAATTGCCCGGGAGAAATAGGACTTAATGTATCTTCTTTTCATCTTTTTTCAGCTAGGAGATGATCAACCTATGGTTACTGCTGCTTTGGACTGAAAGTAAGGTATTTCATTCATAGGGTCTGCAGGGGTAGCATGAGTAGGCTGGAGGAAGATGGGTTGTATTCATTCTAGGAAAGTTCGTAGGCAAGCTGGATTAATGCTCATAAGATCAATCAGGATGGTTCCAAATATGTTTGTGACATATTTGCAAAAACCTATTCAGATTTCTCCAAAAGCTAATTTTACTCTAAGCTTGCCCAGTCTATCCTTAGTGATTTCTGTATTCACGTTATGTAATATTGATGAGTTACTGCACTTCTTCAACTTGTACCCTAGCTTTAAGCCTATTCTTCGGCTGTATATTAGAATGCGCAGTTGATAGCCTGATATTCCAAGACCTTTTATTGTCTAATCTGTTATTTATAGTATCAAATTTGTTCGAAGATGAAATAATCATTAATCTCTCTCATTCACGTTTTAGCCTTATCAGTACTATGTAATACCATAAACACAACGGCTGAAGTCGGAGATATCACAAATGCTGCCCTCCGTGAAGAAATCCAAGAAATTTCCAGGAATGCTGGTAGTAGAAATTTGACGGACTCGGCTCTGGAAGCCATTCAAGTTGCTGAACCGTTGGAGCGCTATTCAAATGAAGCACAGAACGCCACGGAAGTAGCCACGAAACATTTTATTGTTAAAATTTACATGACAAAAGACAATGTGAAGAGAGCCATTGTAAAAGAACTGCACAATAAGACCAATGTTATTGATCTAGGAAGCCCATTGGTAAGGTCTCCAGAGCCGACAAGTGTCAAAAAGGCCACGGGAACAAGTGAAGAAGTACCTAATGAGGACAGGGAAACTTTGAAGAATGCTCTTTTAGGGGAGGTTGTTGGGAAGCTTTCAAGGGGGGAGTTTGATAACGAGAGAACACCAGATGTTAGTGACATAAAAGACCCGCTGACGTCAGTGAAAGCTAGGGTTGCAAAGAGACATAAAATGACGAGAATGTTTGTTCGTTTTCTGCAAGATTTGGCAGGAAAATTAGATCTCGATGTTGTTACAGTTGCCGAGCAACTAATAAACAAATCAAGTCGTGCGGAAAGAAGCAAACTGGAAATGTCAACGGGCTACGTAAGAGACATCATACCATCATTGCCGATGAAATATTTGTCTATAATTAAGCTGATATCGAGTAAAGTTGAAGATGAAATAAAAACCGCTAGACTGCTTCGGAAGTAGTGTAAACGAAATGTACTTCAGGACGATTTTGGAGAGCCACTTTGAATGCAAGTCCCGTATATATTGAAGGATCTATGAGGGAGTAAACCGTGTAAGCTTGGGGGTAAAATGAACAGTGCAAAAGATCTGGATAAATTTTTCAAAGTCCTTGTTCAGGGTTTTCTTCTAGCAAGAACAACTGGAAGAAGTATGCTCCTTGACCTCAGTAGACTCATACTATCCACGCAATATCGTTATTAATATTTGGTGACTTGTTGGTGGTTTTTCGCTTATTCTTCTATGAGAAAGAATTTGTGCAAGTAGTGAGAGCTTCTTGGAAATATTGGATTTGAAAAACGCAGAGATTCTTACGGTTCTATAACAGTCTTCTCGTGGATATTTCCAACCGAAGGTTGTTTTGTTAACCTTTTCAATGCTTAAATTTGAAATTAGATAGGTAGCCAACGCAGAGATGAGAATGCCATCATGCTAAAAATTGTGTACATCTTCAATGACTTACTATAAGCAAAATAATTAATAGATATTGACAGTCAAGTTATTGTGGTATGCCTTGTAGAGTCGATTATGATATTTCAGGCTTGCTAATAACCTACGTGTGGATCAAATTACCATGGGTACCAAAGCCAAGCTAATTTTGAAAAATGAGATAGGAACGGAATATTAGAAAAAAGGAGAGAGGGGAACATGGACAGATACAGAGAGAAGGAAAGTAACAAATTCGCTCCCCCCTCTCTCTCTTCTGTTTCTCCTTTCCTTCGTGTATATTTGTCCCATGATTTTGTGTGCCATTGCTATTTGGCGTTGGTAACCATGGTAAAATAGCATTTTCTTTGTAACAGTCTAAAACGAGCATAGACAAAAACAAAGATATTATTCTTACATTGATGTTTAATTAGCCTTGTCAGAAATTAACTTTGTTGCTATTTTGCAATTATTATCTAATTCATTTTCATGCAACCTATGCATATTTTTCAGCAGAAATGCTCTAAGAGAGTATCAAATTACTTATCAATAGTGCAAGAACTTAAAGCTACAACCGGTAAACCAGAAAAAGAAACCCATTATTGAAAATTCATAGCATCAAGAGTACTTCACATATTTGAATGATTCAAGTTTTAGTTAAAGCTAAAAAATCTATCCAGACTCTTCTTAGGGTAGCTAAAAGGTCCATTATGGAAAGGAACAATCTCTTTCAACAAAACAAATTGGCGCATACCCAATATTTTCAGGATTCATGCTATATCATATTGCCTGGTGTATTCACTGAGTGGTTTAATGCTCTTTATTGACTTTAACCTTTTGATTTATGAAAATTTGAATTAAAAGTTATCATTACGGCAGAATTTATCATAACATTCTAGCTTTTGGTCTCAAATATCATATGACTGTATCACACATATCTTTTGTAAGAAACTAGAAATTTCACCATGCACTAAATTCTTTCCAGAAGTCTACGTTTTGAATCCTGAACATATACTGGGTGAGTCAGAAAAAATTACCCATTTTTGAAAATTCATAGCACCTCAAGTACCCCGCAGATTTTAATGATTTAACTTCTAGTTAGAAGCCAAAAATTGAAGTATCTTCGTGATTGTTCTTGCTGTCTTACCAGCAATAGAAGTATCGGTAAATTCAAGTTCATACAAATTTCTTGATCATGAAATGACTGAAAAGGGGCCTGAAATATTGATAAAATTGTAAAGACTCTCGTTACACAGAACAAAACGCAATGGGCGTTTCATCTCTCTCAAGAGTTACAAGACACCCAATATTTTCAATCCCATGGCAATAAGTGTGCATTGAATATCTCTCACCCATGAACAGCTGCATTCTCTTTATTGATCTCTGCGAGGAGTAATTTATGCTTTGAACAATGTTTTAGGCCCTTTTCAGTCATTTTGCAACCATGAAAGTTTTTTAAAGTTAAATTTACCTATACTTTTAACGCTCGTGAGAGAGCTCGAAAAGCACAAAAATGTGATGGATGAGCCTCCTGTTCACATGAAAACGGCACATTTTGTGCCGGCAGATTTTGAAAACGGTAGATTGTGGAAACGAAACTCTAACCGGCACATTTTGGAAACTGCATTGGGTGAATGCTCGAAAGTAATGAAAACAAAACATCCTTGACGCTCTAAGAATCGATCAGTCTTGTTAGCTAACAAGACTGATCGATTCTTAGGTTGTAGGTACATTTCTTTGGCATCAAAGCCTTGCAATGAGTTTTTTACCGTCAAATTCCCTGTCGTTTTCACATTTTTCCGGCCTCGCGTGAACGGTAGCTCAAATTTTGCTGCCGTCATATATTTTCACCGTTTTCAAAATGTGCCGGCATCGTGTGAACCACGAGGGAGGGGGTTCTCAGCTAAAATTCGGGTAGGGGTGTGCCGCCCACAGTTTCAAAATGGAACCGTTGGCTAGACCAATTTTTGTAAAAATGATACCCTTGGCTACACTGATTTCTCCATTAAAAGTGCCCTGAAAAGGCGTTTTCTAGACGAAACTTGCCAAATTTCCACATTTTCAGGGGAGAAATTTTGTTTAAATTTGGTTTCTTTACATAAATTACCGAACTTTTACAGTTCTTTGACCGAAATTGCCAAAAAGCATACCCTTGCCTAGACTAAACACGACTAAAATTGCCAAAGTATACCCTTGTGGGCGGCACATCCCCAGGTACCTTTACTATGGAATAAGCCCCCCCCCCCCGTGGTGTGAACGTAGTCTCATATGAGACCATACCCTGGGTACCAGAGCCTCAAAAAAAAGTAAAAGGAGACAGAAAAATGAGGCTCATTTTTCTTTCTTCTTTTACTTTTATTTCTTTTTGAGGCTCTGGTACCCAGGGTAATTAGATCACAAATTGAGCACAAGCTTATCTGAGAGCACTTTATCCATGTCTTGCGGTGATAACTCTTTTGGCTTTAGGTATTATGCAATTTATTACTGCCAGTTTACAGACAGGTAGCTTGTCTTCGCATTGTTCAAACCCGTAAACATTTTGTGGTATGCCAGGTAGGAAAATCAAACAAATGAATACTCTGCCTGACGGATAAGGAACAAAGAATACAGGTACATTCGAACGTGATATTAAATTTGGGATTCCTTGGTTGAAATAATGAAAATGGGCAAACATCTCTCTTTGAAAAAGGTAATTTAAGGCCACTTAAATAATGGTGGAATTACATACAATAGTAATGATTTGATAACAAAGGAAATGTTTCATGGGCTCTTCACTCATCACGACTGGGAGTCCACGAGCCTCAGTAAAGACCATAGGCTCCTGGACCCCTGTGTCATCACTTTAAAATTTGTAGTGTTAAAGTGCTCGTTTTGCTCGCACTTTTTCTTTGCACTTAAAAAAGTATCTGCAAAGTGACCAAGAGTAGGACCATAATGGTTCTTTTTGCCTCCATAAAAGATACATTCTTTAATTTTTTGATAAATGAATTAATCTTTTGATGAATGAAAATTACAGAAAGCAAATTGCAATTAGCTGATTGTATCTAAGAAAAATGTCTTCATTATAAACATCAGAATTAAAATCTTTGAGGTTCACACTTTAAAGGTCCTATCTTACTTTGTTTATCATTTGGCTTTGTGAGGTCAACAAGTTTAGCTACCTGAACCATGGGCAGTTCGGACACTATTGTAGTGCTTTCTAAACTAACGAAGAAACAATAATGATTCAATACTCACCCCAGCCGTGCAATGTTTGTATTCCGTTCGAAAATCGTGCTTAGGCCCTTAGCTTCAACCCACTGCTTGCTTCAACCCCTTCAACCCAACTGCATCAACATTTCGCCTCCCTAGCTTAACCTAGCGAAATGCCCTCGCAGCGATCTTCGTTAGTTTAGAAAGCAATACAATAGTGTCCGAACTGCCCATGCCTGAACACAACTTTTTCTCTGTGTTTGAGACTTATTCTCCTATTGAAAATATTTAGTTACTTGTTCACTCCTAATGTTCCTCTTTTCTGGCATGGAAGTAAGAGCGTGGAAGGCTTCTACAATAATTACCCATTCAATGCCAGGTCTACGATAAGAATTATTTTGTCAGCCCCTAATGCCACCTAATTATCATTTCTTCTTTTTATCTTCATCATTACCAAATAAAAACATTGGTTCTCTTCTCTGGAATCCTCTTGAGAATGGTCCATCATCATCTTCATTATCATAATCTTCTCCTCTATCTTCATCAGCCATTTCGTAAACGACGGAGGGTGCAAAGTCCCTACCCTCTCTTTCCCTGCTCTCTCTTTCCCTGTCCTCAAATATTTCATCTTCAAACGATCTTACGTCATCTCTCTGTCTTGGTCGTTCCTCTTCGATACCAAATTTCTTCAAGCCAAGAAAATTGTTTATGATGTTACGGCCTATCAAACTTTGTTTACCTCTAAATCCAAAGTTATCATCATCTCCTCTGTCATCATCACGATCAAAATCATCATCATCGTCATAATCTTCTTCAGAATCTCTAAACGAGTTCATATAACGCGGCCCTCTTCTGTATTCATTCGTATAATCCATTACAGCGAGCTGTCCTCGTGTTCTCTTTGCTAATCGCTTGAGCATTCGAAACACCGGATCAAATCGACCAGTCATTGGTGCATCATCTTCTAAAGCGATTATGTAATCTTTTCTTGATCTGTTAGTAGATGCACTGTCATCGTTAACATTGTTTTGTGGAAGTCCCGAGCCGCTTTCAGCTTCAGTCAAACTGTTATTATGTGTGTGTTGGTTATTTGTTAGGTCAACTAAATGAGAAAAGAAAATGTTTCAGTTAACACAGAATAAGTCTAAAATCAGTGAGGAATGCAAGCCTTTACACTGCTTACATGAGAGCAACCGAGTTGAAACAAAGCACGTTGACCATGGCTCGACAAAATAGATATCTATATGTACGAAACTCAAGCCTGTGCTGAGTTCCAAAGAGGCTGGGTTGCAACTCGGTTGAGAGTGCAAGCCTACACATTGTTTTCATGAGAAATGCCAAGTTGCAACTCAACACGAGCAGAAAATTGAATGCCCTTTGAATAGAAAATTCCGGCCATTTTGAGTTCGATACAGGTTGAGTTGCAACTTGGTTGACAAAGTTAGCTCCAAACGCTGCTACCTCAACACGCTCTGAACTCAATTAAGCAACTTAGAACCATTTTACAACAGAAATTTTAACTCATACTTAGTTAAATGGAAGACCATAGGATCATGAAAACAATGGGGCTGAGATGGAGGTAATTCTAATCTGTGGGGTAAGTTGGGTAAATTTGCAAGAAATTGAATTAAAGACCCATTGTCAACCAACAAGCTTCCTCTTGTTTATCAACATTGCACCCACGCAATTACATGTTTTTCTGTGTCAGAAAATAAAAGTTGCGCAGCTACATAGATTCTTACAACACGTTGAAATCATCAACAAAAGACCTGGGCTTTTGATGAATCAATTCAATTAAAAGCAGGTCTTTTGTTGGTGATTTCAACGTGTTGTAAGAATCTATGTAGCTGCGCAACTTTTATTTTCTGACACAGAAAAACATGTAATTGCGTGGGTGCAATGTTGATAAACAAGAGGAAGCTTGTTGGTTGACAATGGTTCTTTAAAGCATCAGAAAACATCCAATAATTCTTTGACACCATTTATTTCACTACACGTTTAAGTCATGAATCCAATTTTTAACGAGCAATCGCTTTGATAGCGATAAAAGCAAGTAGATCCCAATAAACCTGTAGATAGAATATTACTCCCACATTACCCTGGTCAAGGTGATTGTTTAAACCCACTGAAGTTATTTTCGAGAGAGAGGATTTGGAAAGCCTATTTTCACTCAGCACAATCGCTTACTTGGGTTCAGTCAAAGAAACTTTCAGGCAACCCAAAAATATTAGTTCAGTTTCATTATAACCTAAATCATCCTATTGCATTTTATACTTAGAAACCTCTGCAAGAACATGGTAGATCATGAAAAAATGCAGATTAAGGTAAGGATTGCCTCTAAATAACCCAGAAATGTCAGTTTAACAATATTTGATCCCAAAAAATATCATGAACACAATCTAAGTTTTATTTCGTAGCAGAGTGCTTGACTCGTCAAGGATTTGAAAACTGATGCAAAGAAATATCTTTAGCTTATTCCTTGCTAAAGTTCACGAAACTTGCGAAATTTTGGAAGCCATACATCGTTTGTTGCGTTTCCAAATGACATTGGAACATAGGCCTATTTTCAGAGGGATGAAATTCAATGTAATGCCGACCCCTGATAAGATTCTATCCAAAAGAAAGATTTGAAATATTGAGTAGGGCCTGTAGAATCGACTCGTGGCAAAACCAGCTCTGTATCAATATTAATCAAATGTCCATTCTGATTTTCATAAGGGTACCCGGAAATTCGTCTAAAAGAGCTCATTTTCGGTCACGTGACGGAAATATAGCAACACCATTGGCTGATAAGCGTGAAATTATTTGTGGATTCCCCAGTGCCCTATTGAAAGATTTTACTTGTATGCTAGAAGTTACAGCCATAAGAAAATGCATTATACTTACATTTTGCAAATGATACAAGTGACAGGAAACCAAAACACCACATGAACTTTTGTGCAATCGTCATTGTCTCTTATGAAACTCGCAATGTCCTGTGCCCATTATCATCAGGTAAAGTCATACTGATGCCATTTTCTTGGCCTATTTCATACAAGAAGCAACACAAAAATGGATATGTACGAAAACGGAGATGTAGACAAGAATTGATTCAGGAAGTAATGATAAATTTTTGAGCTGAGCATTTTGAGTCATTTCTGGTTGAAAGTAAGATAAACTACTACAGATAAAACGCTCTGCTTTTGTCAGATCTGCCAATTTGGGAAGGAAGGTCAGCAAGCTCGATTTGTGAAGCCTGCTACAGGAAAAGAAGAATCTTTTCCAAATTTTAAAGGTTTGATATAGGGTAAACATATTCAAATTCACAAAATGAATGAAAGATCCAAGAAGAGAAGGAAAAGTCTTTTGACAGTTAAAAAGAAAAACGTTTTGACTGCAGAAGTAACAATCTGTGAATGAGAATATTGCCATATTACATAGCAACAAATTGTCATTTCTGGTCAGCAAAGTTTTATGTCTATTTGTTAGGATGTTCTTTTATTTATCTTCATTTAGAGGCAGCAGTTGCTTTGTTTCCGAAAGGCAAATGCTCTTCGATGATGGAGCCAAGATCATAAAATTTAGAAATGATATTTTGAAACAACAGGATAGCTTCAATTGCATGCTGGGCAGTTAGATTACTTATAGCCGCATTTTGGCAAGCCATGATTTGAAGGGAAATCTTGCATTTATTCAGGAATAACATTAAATTCAACGCGTGTATTTTTTGCTCTTTTCTATGCCGTAAAATATCGTGTAAGCTAAGTGAGAAATTAGTATCACTCTATGGTATAGCATTACCACAGCCATGGCAGTTGATCAACATTTTCTGTAAACTGATAAGGTGGAACTGAAACGTCTTGATTTAATTGCAAAAGGCATAAGCTTAATTAACTTGATATCATTACAAAGAGAACGTTTGGTTGAATGCAACGTAAGGAGTATTGAAGAACCAAAAAAGAAGAAAGCATACACAGACTAAATTATGCTAGGTATAAAGTGAATGATGGATAAAAATAGTCAGTCGAGGCAAAACCTTACCTTTTTTCTCTGCGTTCTGCTTCTTGTCTGACCTCTTTGTGTAATCAAACTTTGTGTGTTTACATTGCCATTCAATGTCAGATTTCATCAGCCTAATTAAATTTCAATCCAAAAGAAATTACTGGCTACAGGCAAAGCAAAATTTGTGCGAAAATCTCCAGTGGAAACGCGTGCAGATTTTGACAGTGTAGCCGCTACTGGTTTAATACAAAGGATCCAACTGTGTGTATAACAAAAACTACAATTCTTTAGTTTAAACCCACACAGGGTCTTAGCAAATCATGGTTGCTTCAGCGAATAATCAATAATTGTTTTCGAGGCCGATACGCACCAGCGAGTTTTGAGAATGAGCCGATTCACGCCACTAATTAGGTAAGCATAGGCGACCTCTGTGCCCTGCGCAGGCAGCTCACTGATTATCTGGGTCTTGCGGTCTGAGTTGATAACACTTTCACTTCGAAGGACAGTCCTTTTTGGTGAAAGCCCGCCTGAGACTGAATGACCTATCATATAAATAACAAGAATGAAAACAAGTCTGTCAGCATTCAACCGTTTATTCGTAGCATTTTACTTGTTGATTAGTGTTTATCCCGCACTTTTCTTCTTTTCTTTATCCTTTGTAATAGACGTATTTTTATAAGAAAATGGTGTATAAGAAACTAGTACTAAAGCCCAGGTCAAATATATCAAACATTGTGGAAAAAACAGAGCTAAAGTTGGTATGTACTCCATTTTAACCAGGAAACATCCAGGCAAGGAATTCTATTACGTTTTTCCCTAAATCAAGGATGTCCTCCATTATCGTTTATTATGTGATACCCCGGGGGAGGTTCTCTGACACATATCTTGACGGAGACTGGATTTGTTCCTCAACGGGGTGTGCTTTGTGGTTGAATTAAGCAACAGAGTCCACTTATCTGACAAAAATTATGGGACAGGGTGTTATGATTGATAAGAAATTAAATAATTTTATGCGACAGGGTATCATGTAGAAGGAAGTCCCTCAGAATTCTCTTTGGGCAATTGATCATGCATACTTTTGGCTATATTTCTAAAACTGTGGCGGTAAAACGGGGGGGGTCTATGGGGACTTGTCCCCCCAAATCCCAAAAGTTGGCAAAATTTTTCAAGGAAAAATGGCACGTAATTAGTTGAGTATACCTCTGGATTGAAAAATTACATCAAAATCGTCCCTACTTCCTTCGGATTTTGAAGAGCTGGCGCCGCCACTCTTTGACGGGGTATACTTCTGAGCATTTTTTTAATGCGACAGGGTCTGGATATGGAGGGTTATTCACACACCCCCTTCACTTCCCTAGTCAAGTACCCCCTCGGCTGTGGTGCACATTTGCAAGACATAATTACCCGTACAAAATTGCTTTAGATAATATTTGATATTGTTACGGGTTAGATCGCAATTGTTGGCTTTCACAGCTAAGTAAATGATGATTTGAAAGGCTTTCTCTTTGATCTGGCAATCATTCTTGACAAACAAACGACCATCAAGGAAAGCTGATTCTTTCTCATTATTGGAAACTTGAATTGATGTCTTTTTACTGTTATATTCAATAGATCTACAGGTTAGTGAGCAAACATTACGTGGATTATATGAGATCATAAGGTACATATCCTCTTTTTACAAAACTGTCATTAGAAGAAAAGAGCACTTTTAGTTTAATCTCAAGATCAGCCAAGGTAAGACAGCTACTTTATTACTCGTCCTACATCCTGAATGAAATCGTTTGTAAACAAACTATTGTGATTAAATGGTCATGAAAGGTGGAAGGCAGTGGCAACAAGACTACATAATCCATAATCTGTTCTTGTTTTGGTGGAATGTCGATTTGTCTGATTTCAATGGTCATCACAAAACGCATCTCATGGATGAAGTAAGCTGTCCATTCCAAATGTAGCAGCAGCTGATGAATGACTTTTGAGATGAAGGGAGAGACGGGCATAGATACTTTGATGTTAGCTGACTGGAAGAACTAGCGGTTGAAAGACAGACATCTAATCTTCAGATCTTGTAATGCAAACAGAGCGAAAAAGGCCTGTTATCAATGTTGTTATCAATATTGTTGCCAATAGACCTTTTCGCAATTGGGAGGAAGGGAGTGGGGCGAGCGCGGCCCGTTCTGATAGCTTTGGCAGCAGCAAGAAATCAGGGGAATCCTCTCCTTGCAGCTCGTTTGTATCTCCCAGCAAACATGAGTTATTTTCTATTCATTTAGCATCTTTCAAGAGTTGCACGAAACCTTTTTAGTATGGTAAGTGTTTCCTTTTGATTATTTAGCCATCTGGTCACCTTTCCATCAATTGGTGAGTGTATGTTGAACCACTTTATTTCAGTTATTTGACCTCGGCTTTGAAAGGGTTGTAGGGACCTTTAGCAGCCAGGACGGCAACGCCAGCCAGAACGTCATCTTGTATGATACAGACTGATTATAGTTTCCTACGTTACCTTCACATGTTCTAAAATACGACGAGACAAAATCTCCTTCTTCATCTAAATACTTCGGAACGCTCTGTTGCCTTGATAATTAACATTTAAAATGACTGAGTTTCACTTTGAAGATCCAGATCTGAGGAACAGCACGTTAGAAATAGGATTCCCAAGTTGTGCAATTTAAAAGGACAACTTCACAGACTCTCAAGGGGAGCAAATTCGAACGGAAAACAAAGAGTCTTTTCAATGAAGTTCGGAAACAAAGGGCACATTGCATTGTCGTTGCAGTCGCTGTCCTAGTTGCTGAAAGTAGCTTATGTTTCGGCCCAACCGCAAGCAACAGGCGTAGCTTCAAACTTCATTGAGCACATGCAACAAAATAGCTCAAAATGCACTCAAAAATGGGAGGAAGGATGGCAAGATGCGTATATGATCCACAGATAACACTTACTTTACTAAACAAGTATCATGTAGCCTGCGTGCATACTCCACTGATTCCCTGAAGAGAAGACTAGGAACCTCACTTCTCTTCAGGGAATCAGTAGAATCTGCACGTATACGCTAGTATCATGCAGCTGTTGAAAGGTGCAAATAGATCAAAGATACCTCCAGTTGGCAGGGAGATGCGCCTGAGACGTAAGCCGGACGCTTATCACAGAAACGGAGGGGATTGCCCTGACAGTCCGCTGTTGCCAAGTCTGTCAGAATGGGCCACGCTCTCCTCAATCCCTTTATCCAAATTGAGAAAAGGTCTATATGTTACCTCAGTTTGTTTTCAATTTCCAGAACGCTACACACATTGAGTAATACTATTTCTAGCTGTATTGCTTACTTGTCTTAGATTCTACATGTTACCACACATCGACAAAAATCATGATGAGCATATCTTCAGTTGTGGTCCTGCTTCCTTTGATTATGTCATTTGCAGCAGGTGGCTCATTTTACCATCTTCTAAATGCCGAAGAGGACACCGAGAAAAATAGCACCACTGGTACACTTTTTCTCAAAAAGAAATTTTACGAATGTGATAGAGACGAGAGTTGCACACATGTCATAAAATTAATTGAAACAAATTCATTGATGATGGTTTACGGAGAAGATGGAACGAAGAAGCTTCCAAAAACTGCAATCATTTGGATGAAAATCAAGCAAGTCTGTAAAGCACCAAAAATCATCAAAAAGGGTATGAATAAATTAGTAGTTTCAAATTGATCGTCAAAGTAATGCTTTCATTTGTGAAAATGACTAAGGGGAACATAACGGGAAAGCATATATAAGGCTTCGAAAAAACCAGCCTCGGCAAAGACATATGGCCGTGACACGCAGCGAACCATATTTGGGTAAACGTCAACAGGAAATACTGATATCTGATAGGCAAGAATTCGACCGCAGGTGGTTTGAAGCACTTTCATATGCTTACATTCCCTTTAACGGTCTGTATGATATTTTATTACCTGACTGAAGATTTTAAAACGAGGCAGTAGAGAATCCCGCCACTCCTATCCGTTAATCGTAAATTTCCCGCTGGATTCCGGTAGCCTTATATAAAGCAATACAAGGGCGCACTTTTGTCACCATAAGGCTTGTGAGATTTACGATAACCTCAGTCAACATGACAGTAACAAAATGTGTTTCACTAAATTATAGAAGTCAAAATTGGAAGCTAACAGGTAATAAAACTCATACTAATCGGTTTTGTGGTAGCCTGCGTCGCAGACCCAATTCCAAAAGGAGAAGGATAGGGTCTGCGCACAATGGAGCGATCCCGTGTTCTTTGCATAAATTACATTCAAGGATCCTCGAATGTAATTTATGCAGACTATCAGGATTATGTGCACAAAATGCATGTATCAATCGAAGAATTCATCGTAAGTTTCTGGAGAACATCGTAAACACTTCAGTACAAAGAATGTCGGCCATTACTTTTCCTCTCGCTCGCAAAATGATGCACTAATTATGCATGACACTCGCTGTCTAGTACTCAGTAAACGGAATAAATTAAAGTCACGAGAACACGAGATCGCTCCATTGTACGCAGAAACTATTCTTCTCCTTTTGGAATTGGGTCTGCGACGCAGGCTAGTTTTGTGGTGTACAGGAACTTTTCCTTTGTGAAATCAAGGAAAGCGATAAAATTGTCCAAAACTGCAAAAATTGCGATAAAATTGAATTTAGAGTATAATTTCCAACCGAACAAATGAATTATGACAGACTATACAAAGTGATACTACTCTGCAAAAAAAATTTGCAAAATATTGAAATTTTGCTGCTTTTCTGGTGAAAATTGGGATTCGAGAATTTGCAATTTTGACAGGGTCAGTTCCGGAAAATTGTCTCCCTTCCCCTCATTTTTGAAAATATTTCAATGACACTCAATGACTAGGTAATAGGAAATATTCGAGAAATTCCTTGGCCATAACCCTTATCCCGTTAGAGAAATTAAAAAAATCTATTACAATCTTTAAAAAAAATGGTTACGGTGCTTTGCTGAAAATCTGTCGTGGAAATTTTCTGATACCTGGCTGATTTTCAAAATAGTGACATTTTCACTACTTTTGAAAGAATTCGTGGAAAAGTTTGGAAAAATGAAAAAGATTGGAAATCCTGAATCAACAGAGAGAAGAAATGATAAAATCCTCGGACACCATAGTCTATGAAGTTCCACAATATGGTGGTAAAAAGAAGTCTGTAGCTCTTCTTGTTTCGGATTTTCTAAATTTTCTAAATACTGTGGTGTTTCCATATAAGAAACATGAATATAAGAAACACCAGACCTTGATCTTCAAGCTACAAATTCCTTCTTATAAGAAACTGGTCCAGGTCTGAAAAAGCCTGGCTTCTTATTTAAACATAAGATCCTTTTGGATGATTACAAAGTCCGTCCTGAGCTAAACAAGCATAAAAATATCTGATTATCGATTTCTTCATAACCCCAAATGATCGTTGATTCTGTTTTTTGCTACAGTCAGAGAGATGAGTGTTGCTGCTAAAGTCGCCTTCATTGGAAAATCGAGCGCCTAGTATAAGGACAAGAATCGCCTCAAGGTCAAAGGCAATATTTTGGTCTTTATGTCAAACGAGAATGATACGCAAAAATCAAAAGTTATTACCCCTAGTTTGCTTATAGTTCGTGCACAAAACTATTGGTGCATCTGTGTCAAATGAGATGTCATGTGAGATTTACGATAACGCAAAATTACTTATGCAGAACCGTACAGAACGTTTCAGTTGTTGCTATTCGCGGGCATCTAATTTGAGACAAGCAGTCACGAAGATTCCTCTGTGCAGAATGATATGCATGAAGATGTTTTGGTTCAGTGTGATCACGTCCCTTCCCCCAGTCCATGGCGCCATTGCTTGCTGGGATTCTGCACCTTTCGTCTCAACTTCACCTGCGATGATTGCATCCGTTGCTGTGTAGGAGGGGGGTCCTTCTACCTTTGGTTATGCTGCAAATGCTAGCCTCTGTGCAGGCCGCCGGTTACATCATCCTCTAAAGTTGAGTTATTTGCATAATGAGTACTATCAATAAGTGGCTAATGACTCGTTCGTTCTAGAAAACGATTGTTTTGACATAATTAAGCTGCTAATGAAGTCAAGAACGTGCCAATTCTGGGTGAATTTGTTGCTGTGCCAGGGTAAACATCCTAGTAAGTTGTCCATCTTATGGTGTCAAATCTGTCTAACATGAAATAAGCCGACGTCAAATTCTGCTATAGGATCGCGGGAAGCTTCTGTGTTGTATGCGCTTTCTGTGCGCTTCTTTATCTGAGTGCTCATTAGCAGCGGTAAAACGTTTATCAATTCCATTAACGAGCGTGACTTACTCTCTTTCTAACTGACATCGAGTGCCCTCTTAGATTACAAAGTTGGACTTTGTAATCAAAAACTATGTAAATATAAGAAATTTGAAAAACATGACAAATTCAGCTTTGCAGTTGAATCACACTGTACCTTTTCACATGAAAACAATAATTTTGTATGCAAATGAAGCAAAAAGCACCTTCCTTTAATAATTGTCACTTTTCTTGGCAGTGAAAATTTACAAATACAAATCAAAATAATGTGTTTTATCATGGGTCGCAGGAAAGGAAGTAATAGCTAAAAATGTGAACGCAAACATACCTGTGTCCTTATCGTGGTTTCTTCTGCCTTTCTTGGCTTTCCTTTGCTTCCCTGCATCAGCTCAATTCATTGCTTCAAGTTCGTAATGGCCTAATTCTGTTACTTTGCAAAAGCGAGGCTGCCCTCGTTTGCGGTTTTGTGACTCAGCGGCGGCACAAAAACCGCAGACGAGGGCAGCCTCGCTTTTGCAGAGAAACAGAATTAGGCCATTACGAACAGGAATCAATGGATTGAGCTGATGCAGGGAAGCACAGGAAAGCCAAGAACGGCACAAGAAACCACAATAAAGACACAGGTATGTTTGCGTTTACATTTTTAACTATGACTTCCTTTCCTGCGACCCATGGTCTGAGCGGGTTCATTGATGGTACATAATTTTTCTGATAAGAAACTTAAGAAACTTTACCCTGATTGGAAGTTTATATCTGATTTTATAAGAAACACATTTGACCTGAAATTGAAAATATTGCTTCTTATATGCGGGACACTAATGTAGCGACATTTTCACTACTTTTGCAAGAATTTGTGGAAAGTTTGAAAAAATGAAAATGATTGGAAATCCTGAATCGAATAAGGAGGAAATGATAAAATCGGCAAGGACACAATAGTTTATGAAGTTCCACAATATGAAGGTAAAATGAAATCTGCAGCTCTTCTTGTTTCGGATTTTCAAGCTTGATTACGTCAGGACCTCAAAGATAATAATTGCTGCAACTCTTTAATATTGATCAAGGTATCAAGAAGTCTCCATGACAGGTTTACATATCGAAGTGCCTTTAATTCCTTCCAAGCTATTTCATCCAAGTAATAAAATGTAAAAGAGTCGAAAGATTTTCGCCCTATGCTCTGGAAACATCTGCATTTTTTCTACAGAGATAACAGACATCGCAGTTAACAAAGCCACTCGCCAATCATCGACCTCTAAAGGGATGCAATCATCCTTCGCAAATGATGGCGACCCCAGCACTTGTTCAAGGACAAGGATCTCGATAAGTTCATTCTTGACGCTTGATCTTGGGATGGAAGCCTTGGTATTTTCTGTTAAGTTAATTACTGGCAGTGTATTTGGTATAGACGAGTTTGACGTTGTTATTGGTAATACTGATGGCGTTGGCAATCCTCCTTGTGTCTCTCAGACTCCCGTCTCTCCTGGAAAAATGGAATTTATCACCTGTCCGAACCCAATGCGTGGTAGATACGTCACAGTTATCCAAAAAGTTGATGGCTATGCGCATCTCAGTTTGTGTGAACTTCAGGTCTTCGGAACCTTTGAAGAATAGAGACAATTCGATATTATTAAAACGGCGTATGATGGAACATTTAAAGAACATTTGTAACATTAGCATTGAGACTTATGACTTTTCTTTCCTTATTTCCCTGCGTTCTTTGATTTGCTGATATTACTTGGTTAACAGGAACTTATAATATTACGCTTAAAAAGTAGGCCCACAGTTTCAAAAGGGCCTAAACTAGTGGGAGTTTTCGTACAATCAATAAAATCACTTCAAAATCTGGCTTAAAGAACTTGAACAATGGAAAGCAAACTTTTAGTACAAAGAATGATGCTGTCTTGCGTACAAATCGTAGATGCATACCTTCAAGCAGTAATATTCCTCGGTAGAAGCAAAATAGATCCCTGGAGGCTGCTAGAGTTTGAGAGAGTGTGCAAGAATATCAATGATGCGCTTTGCGCAGCAACTAATACAAAAAACACAAGTAGCAGTACTTGTTGGAGACACAAGATACGCTTGACTGATAAAACCAATATGTCCCCCCGTGCAGTGGGTCAAAGCTCATGCGCCCGTCTGAGCTTCAACCCCAAATCGTTACTGCGCATGAGCTCTAACCTAAAAGTTTCCTCGGACAAAGCATATCTGGTCTCCCCAACAAGTACTGTTCTTGACGCAGGAAGACACAAGGTCATCTGTCCTCCACCAAGAATGGTAGAATGGAAGAAGACTTTTAGAAAAAGATTTTTTGAATGCAAAAAAGATTCTACTGTCTTGTATCTAATAATAATGACGCAAGATTCAAGAAAAAAATGGAATAGCAACAAACTTAAAAGAACTTTAAAGTCTAAGAATGTCTGCTTTCTTCTACAGGGCGAGTCAAAAAAAAAATTTAGGCGTTTGGAGGATTGTGGAATAAAAAGTATGTGACTGATGTTCAAAACTAAAATGTTGATCTATCACTCAAAGGCCAACTTAGATGAGAAAATTTTGTTTGGTAAAATCAAACAGCTTTAAGACCCAACAATAATCAAAATGCTTGTAAGGGGTTCTATGGGAATCGAGAATTCCATATTCCATTCTGGTCCATGGTTTATGTGGCATTGAAGTTTACATTGCAAGTTTGAGATGCTGAATTCCAGGTTCCATAGAAGATAAATCATGGACCAGAATGAAATGTGGAAGTTGTGTTCCAAAACATGCCCTTTACCATCATTTTCCTAATTTCTGGGTCTGTAAGATGAGGGATACTACCAAACGAAATTTTCTCATCTAAGTTGACCTTTGACTGATAGATGAACATTTCAGTTTGAATATCGGTCTCATACTTTATATTCCACAGCCCTCCAAACGCCTAAACTTTTTTTAACTCACCCGGTATAACTATAAATAACTATTTGATAGCATTAGATGATATATGATTACTAAGTCAAAATATAGCTAAACTTGGTAACAATTTTACAACAGCCTGCATCGAGGAAATAATCTTTGCCAACAAAATATGCAGGGTGTGCCAAAAAGTAACATCCAAAATTGAAAGATTTCTGAAAAGTCTCTAAATGCAGGATTTTGATAACATCTAAAGGGGATGGGGATGTTGAAGGGGGGGGGGCTCTCCTCGATTAATATACTTATTGAGAGAGCTCCTCCTCTAAGCAATTCCCTCCATACAATTTATTTCGTATTTATTTATTTGTATATTGTATTGATTTTCCTTATCAATGTATTAATTTTCCGTAATATTGTCTTATTGCCCTGTAGTTTAGTTATTTGTTGGTATAATTAATTATATATAAATTGTATGTAGTGGAATTTAAACATATGAAACTGATCTACATTGTAGCAAGTACCGGTTGTCCCTAAACATTACTCCTGTTTACCTGAAAACCCACCAAAATTTGTTTACATGGTAAGTCCTTAAATTCATTTTTAGGCAAGTAGGGGAGAAGGGGGGAAATTGTAACATGAGGCAATTGCAGCACTGGCTCTCACGCCCCCCAGGGGCGTACTTGATATAATTGTCCGGCTAAAGAAGATAATGAGCATTTCCTCTTGCACTGCCCCTTTTTTGAAGAAGCGCGAAGAGATCTCCTTGTCAGCTTATCGGATATTCCTGGGTTGGATATAGCAGGACTGGATGCGCAATCCTTATGCCATTTAATACTGTTTGGAAATGCGGATCTGACCCTCATTGCAAACAGAATGATAATGGAGGCAACGATTAATTATATCATGGCAACAAAGAGGCTCGACTAGAGTGGTTTGTAAACAAAGCAGCATCCCTTTCCCATCTCTTGTGTAGCAGAGTAATTTTTGTAGATAATTTCTGTCTCGCATTTGATGCTAGGTAATATTTCAACCATTAAAATTACCTTTCGGCGCGGGCGCGGGTGCGGGTGCGGGTGCGGGTGCGGGTGCGGGATGGTGGGGGATGGGTGTCCTGCTGTGCGGATGGGTGGCTGCTGCCCTTTGCTTTCAGCGTTGTCCCGATTGGGATGGCACTCATTTCATTTCATTTCATTTATTTTATTTATCCACGACATCCACTCAGTAAACTTTAAAATTACTTATTTCCAGATGAAAGTAATAGATATTTCTAACAAACCTAATAAACCTATATTAAAAGCCAGTACTGTTCTTCCATGGATTCGTGCGTAAATATATATATATATATATATAACCTGCACACATATAGATACACATATAAAAATATATATGTACACCCATACACATATATACATATATATACATATATATATAATTTGTTGTTTTTTCAGCTTAGAAAATGATTCTTTAGCCCATTTTTAAACTGGGTGAGTGTATTAGACTCTCTTAATTGTGTTGGGATAGCGTTCCATGTTTTTAGACCGGTGTAGTGAAAACTCTTTCTACTGTAGTCTAAATTTAGTCTTGGAATTTGGAGATCAGTCTTATTTCTCGTATTATACTTTATTAATGCACTTGCGGCATTGGGCGGGGGCTCCCCATCGGCGGGGTAGGGCCCCCTCCTCATTACCTAGCACCTGTGTCCCTTCAATTTTAAATACTCCCTGATATTGTTGCCTGGCATCAGATGTGAGACAGACATTAAATTTTCCTTTGTAGTTATTTTTTTTCTGATAAATTGTAAATATTGAATTGTAAGTGCCTTTCATAGTGGGAACTTCGATGACCTAGCGTCTATTCCCGCCATGATCGGCACAGTAGTTGTATTTTTTGTATTTTATTCTCTTAATTGATTATATATATATATAAAAAAATTGTCCGACAGGGACGTGCCATTCTTCAGGGTTCGTTTTCACCTATCTTTTCTGGAATGGGGTATCAAAGGAGAGCAAACACGTGAAAAGGAAGAATTTTGATGGATCAGGTTGTAATTTAGTCCAATTTTCGTGTTTTGGAGTATACTTTTTAACCGAATTTCTCTTGAATCGGGTATCATTTGAAGGCAAAATTCTGGAGCCAGGTACAAAATATTTTTCGTGGGCACAACCCTGTACAAATTCAGGTCAAATACCCCCCTCACACCTAGCAGAAAAGTGGCAAAATCTAATTTTTGCACAGGACATAATGCCCATTGTAATCCTCTAAATATGACTTGAGATGCAGGTGTGTTCATCCAAGTTTGCAAGGTTTTCGGGGCAAAAACACGCTTTAAGCACAAATATAAAAAGGTGCTTCCACTGTAATTTCTTTTCTGAAAGTCTTTGCTCTTAAGAAAAACACATCATTTTCACATCACAGACATAGCATCGATTCAGGATCACACTACGTTAAAACCCTTATGTTTAACTTATGAGATGTAAAAAAGGGGAACAATGATTGCTGATCATGTCAGGGGTAATCGTAATATCCCATTGCGATTGTTCCGTACAAGCTGGCCTATTGCTCGGTTTTTATTCGGTTTCTAATCTGGTCCAACAGTGTTTGTCTATGCAGCATTAAGGAGTTAAGCTTTGAAACTTGCAAACAAAATTACTACATTTTTCTCAATCGATTCAATTTCTTTAAACTGATGCCTTCAAAATTTGCTCTTTCTATTTGTTTTTTTTTTACATTCCAATAAAAATTTACAATACGGATTTACTAGTTACACTACTTACAGAATACTTATCTACACTACAAGGACGATGCCATTGGGTGCAAAATACTATGACTACTCCGTGGCATCACAAAAAACTAAGACGATTTACATATGAATTACAGAAGAAAAAAAAAATTCAAGACATGAAAAAGAAGCAAAGAACACTACACTCTGTCTCAAACTAGATATCAGGTGAAAAATGTCCGCGAAATAACAGCAGACAAGATGTTCGCTGCGTTATGGGTAATAGTATGGGTAATTTTGCATTTCCACAGATCTCACCTCATATATAATTTGAGACAGGCTCTACATATGATAATTAACTATTTGTTTTAAATCTGGTAAGGAAGGAGAAAGAAACACAATCATATTTGAGCGCCATATTGGATAAACTTATAGCTGGTCTACGTTTACGTCGTGGCTAAGATACTTCCAACCAACAAGTTTATTGCAGGATACTTCCAACCACTGATAGTGCAAATGGGCCTGGCCTAATAATTGATACTTCCAACTATCAAAGGTAAATGGAACAAGTTAGGGCCTAAAAATGATACTTGCAACCATCAAAGATACTGCCAACTATCACTAGCTGATATTCCCAACCATCAAAGATACTTCCAACCATGTACGGAAAAAAATTCGCGGCGTCGCTTGGGTCTTTGAAAGTTTGAAACGCGTAGTCAGACAAGTTTTCCTGGAGCTGTGCCCCAGAACCCCTCACCTCTCAAGTGTTGGCTTCACCACTGATGCAAATCTTTGATGAATATTTACAATGATCACTGAGAGGTTCAATCAAAGTTACTCAGAGTGGTGTCTTTTGACTGCACATCTTCACCTGCCCGATTTTCTGTTCTTTTCTCTTGAGGCCATTTGATAATCAGCATAATAATCACTGCACCAGCCAACACTGTCAATGTTACCGCCACAATGATCACCACAGTAACAACCACATTTTTCAGGCTACCCAATGACGCAACAAGCACTGCCGCCATTATTCCTGCAACAGTAATCGCCGCAACAACAACGGTTGCCAGTGTTCCCACCACAATGAACATTGCTCTAATGACCACTGATGCCAGCGTACCCACTTCAATGATTATTATTGCAGCAACAGCCTCCTCTAGCTTTGCCACCACTGCAACAACCACTCCCACTATTGCTCCGACAATGGTAACCACTGCAAAAACCACTTTGAATAGTTTTCCCATGTCGATTTTTATTAGTCTAGCAACCAACCATATCAATGTTGCAACTACGAAGATCATTGCAACAACCACCCCAACCAGAGTTCCAGCCATAACAAACATTATCGCAGTCAATCCTACCAATGACCCTACTATAATAGCCACTGCAACAAACATTACTGCTATATTTTCCACACATTTTGCTTTGCACGCCGCCATCATAACAACTGTTCCTGCCAGCTTGTCCAGATTGATAGTTATTCCATTGAAAACCGAGCTTAGTACCATGAATGTTGCCATAGGTCCTGATGATTTAAAGGAAATATTTAAAGATATCTTAAGTGCATACATCACAATGAAGGTGAAGGTGAAGTTGCGTTTTTCAGCGTCAAGCGCTGGGATCGCAGAAATAGAGCAGACCTAATAGAGTCAGCGACCCCTTGTCATGACGCTTAAACGGTGGGGCCCTACCGGGACTCGAACTCACTCCGCCTGACTGTTCTGGCTGCAATGTAAGAGAATTACACCACGGCGCCACAACAATAAAAGTTTAAAACACATTTTAACCGAGTAAGCTACTAATAAATTACAAAACGATGGTTCTGAGACGACTTCACGGAAAGCAAAGTGTCTACCTTGTAGCTATTAAAGAGAGATAAAACTACTTATGATTAGAATTGCTCCAAGTCTATTTTAATTTTACCAAGGGAAATGCGAAGGAGATGCGAAGGAGGAAAAATTGAAAACGAGGCGAGACGGGGGGAAGGGTTAGGGTTAGGGTTAAAATAGACTTGGAGCAAGTCTACTTATGATAAACGTAAGCCAAAAACAAGGGTCAAACACGAAACTCACAAAAACGAGCTTAAAGCTGGATTTCTACCTGGCGCAAATGGCAACGCATGCTACTTTTTTTAACTGATTTGACTGGCCAAGTTATCATTGGAGAAAGATTACTATCGTATGCCCCATTCACACTGCAAGTTAAACCAGTTTTCGAATAAGGCCTTCTGATTGGTCAATCCAAACAATCCAGTCATTTGATTGGTTGAAATTTAAACTGGTTTAGATAAAGCTGGTTTAACTGTGTCAGTGCAAATACAGTAATAGAGTGAATTCTCATGGTCAGTTATGTAACTGAAGCATGCCTAATTCAATTATGTTTGGCTTTTTATGACTTAAGTCAACACTTTGACAGAAAGTCTCTAACATTTGATGATTTCAGAGATAGTCATCATAAAAATGACAAACATTCACCTGGTGGTTTCCAAGGCTTCGAATTTGTTTTGTCCTCTTGTTGATATTGGCCTGCAAAACAGATCATATGCATTTAACTTTACTTGAAATAATTGCAAATCACAGCTCAATTCACTCATGCGATCAAAACATATTTCGGAGAATATTGTTCACCCAATTCAGCTGCTGTTGTTGCTGTCCCTTCAGCTTAGGAGAGCTAAACGACACAAAACAAAGAGTCTAATTCATACGTAGACTTCTTACATGATTCTTACATAACTGTACTTATCCAATTGATGGACCTGTTGGACGATCTAACTACGATTCACAAGCAAACACTGCAGGGTGTTTCAGAATAAACACAGTTCGACTATCATTAGAAATATGAGAGCGATAAAATGACTTGGGTAGATGATCACTTTGGTAATAGACTTCAGAATGTCAAATTCAAGGAAAACTGACAAAGGAAACTACATCCCTAAAATCAGATATATGGAATTCAAAAATGTAGTCCATTCCCTTCACCCCCATTTCTTCATTTCCCTCCTCTATTAACTCCTTGGTAAGCCCTGATCACAGACTAAAGTTGCAAGCGCACAAACAATCTTCTTGTATGCGTGTTGCACAATATTTCATTGATAAACAAACAAATAAAGTATTGTTAATTGTGCTACGAACAGAGTTTCTTTCATACGACGTTTCGGGATTGGTTTAAGCCCGAAACGTCGTATTAAACAAGGCTCTGTTTATATGAAAGAGGATGAGTAGAATCCGTGCTGCAAAACCTAAAAATGAACATTTCCATGATAACAGGAAAACAATTCAGCTCAGAATGTGTTGAAATAAAGACGTTGCTTTTTTGGGATATTAGCAGCCCGCTATTGGTATTGGTTTCGAATGCCTTCATATCCTACTACCTGTCAAAATTCAGCCCAGGTTGAACTCAGCACTTAATGAGATTTCTCATGTAAAGGCACTCTTATTCTACTGAATTTAGTGCATTAGCTAAAACTGCAATTTTCCTGGCGCTATCCTTGAAGATAAATACCCATCTTACTCGCATCAGTGTTTAAGCATCCTGTCATTGGCATTTCTGTTGTGGGCTCTCTTGATTCTTGTGATGTTGTTACTGTTTGATTGATCGTTTTCGTCGTTGAACTATTGAAAACATTATTCATTTTGGTTGTCGTTGGCGCCAATGCTGTGACGAAAACATCACATTTCAATCATTATTATTTGAATCTTAGAGAGCTCTTTACATGAGAAATTCAGTGCGGGTGGAAATTTTGCCTACGAAAATAACCGTGCGGAAATCTAAGGCTTGGTGCTGCCCAAAACAGTTCATTGTCTTGGAAAATTTTGTCCGGCCTATAGGCTTAATCTTTTGCCAAATACATGACTGATTAATGCTAATTATTTCAAGCCACCAAACCCTAGGCTCGTGCACCAATGCTTCGGAATGAGTTTAAGCTCGTCAGCTAAGAATTTCTTTGCTATTGATGAAACCATTTGCTTGGATGAAATATTGGCAGTACATACGTTCTTTGAAGTCTTTTTGTTGTTTCCGGTGTTTGCATCTAGAAATCTCTTCACCAAGTGACTTTGTGAATAATAACTTGATTGATCTTCGAAATATACCATGAGCGACAGGACACACAGATTGGGTGATTGGGCCTAAGCTACTTTTGCAGTGATTACTTAGACCAACGTAATTAATTCAGTTATGTAATGAATACTTACTCGTGTTCTTCTCTGTCATTTCCTAGCCTTGCAATTACTGCCAAATACAGCAAGTACCGGAGCTAGATTCCCCTTCCACGACAAAACATGGCGACTTTCCTGTCGACGGTCTGCAAAATCTGATTTCGCTCCTCTGCACTCACCTTTTCACAACTACGCGCTTACTCAGTTTTGAAAGGTGAGTGCAGAGGAGCGAAAACAGATTTTGCCATCGACAGGAAAGTCGCCATGTTTTCTCATGGAAGGGGAATCTAGTTCCGGTAGTTGCTGTATTTGGCAGTAATTGCAAGGCTAGGAAATGACAGAGAAGAACACGAGTAAGTATTCATCACACCATTACTTGTTGATTGCAAACTGAATTAATTACGTTGGTTGGTCTAAGTAATCACTGCGAGAGTAGCTTAGGCCCGATCACCCAATGTATGTGTCCTGTCGCTCATGCATATACACTTCACTCTTACTTGCTCTATACCTAGAAGCTTTGGCTTTAATCTGCTAAGTTTAGTATCTTATCTTAAACAGCAAGTTTCCTAGCGCAACACTCAAAGATAAAACATCCATCTTACTTGTATCAGTCGATCCTGTCATTGGCATTTCTGTAGTGGACTTTCTTGATTTTGGTAAGATTGATGGTTTCATAGCTGTGAGACAACCAATTGAAGTCATTACCATTTATGTTGCAGAGAGCCTTTACATGAGAAATTCAACACGGATGGATTTCTAACACAGAAATTCAACACGGATATCTAACTAATAGAAAGCAGTGCTGTAAGGTAAATGGGCAACTTTCAGATCTTGAATCAATAACGACAGGAGTTCCTCAGGGCTCTTGCCTAGGACCTCTACTTTTCATAATATACGTAAATGATCTTCATTTCTCTCTGAGACACTCAGATGTTAACATGTACGCGGATGATACAAGCCTTTCTTTCTCTTCAAAGTCCACTCAATTGATAAATGAATGCGTCAATGAGGATCTTGGATACCTTAAATCCTGGCTTAATGCAAACAAATTGTCCCTCAATGTGACCAAGACACAAAGTCTCGTGATAGGTGGTAGCAAGCGTTTGAACGACTTAGAAAAGGTAGGGGGTGTAAAGCCTCAATTTAATGTAGGGGAAGAAACAGTTTCTATCATAAGGAAGGCAAAATATCTGGGAGTTATGGTCGATCAACACTTGAACTGGAAAGAACAAATTACTACCATCAAGAAAAAAGTTTCTAGAGGAATAGGGATGTTGAAATACTCCAAAAAGTTTCTCCCTCTTCTCACAATACAAAGCATGTATAAAAGTCTTGTGGAGCCATATCTTAGATATTGCTGTCCTGTATGGGGAAGCTGTGGCTCCACAGCAATAAACGAACTACAAAAACTTCAAAATCGGGCTGCAAGAATAGTTACTAATAGTAGATATGATGCTTCTGCAAAGCCTATCATCAAGAAACTTGGATGGCACACTGTTAGTGAAATGATTCAAATGGAGACTTTGAGTATGGTATACAAATCTATCAATGATCTGGCTCCCACTTACCTTACAGAAATGTTCTCCAGACTCTCGGATTCAAGTAAGAGAGAATTACGCAATACTAGATCTGATTTAGAAATTCCCATGCGAAAATCTGCAAATGGCCAAAAATGCTTCTCATATAAAGGTGCGACAATGTGGAATAGGCTAAGCCAAGAATCAAAATTGTCCCCGACATTGAAAACTTTCAAAAAAAGCATAGCAAACCATGCATTTAACTAATTCTCTCTTACATCATATCTACTAGATGCATGATCATACCTAAATTTTTATACACTTTGTTAATAGCTGTATAGATCTTATTTCTTTTTCGATTTACGTGTAAAATTATATATTTTCTTTTGTAAGTTATTTTAACAGGGTACATTGTAAAACAGTGTAACTGAATGTTTTACCCTGTATAAATATTATAAAATCAAATCAAAATCAAATCAAATCAAATTTAACTTTGGGTCACAATAGTATGGAGATTTGACCAGGGAGCGTTCCCTGTATTTGACCTAGTGACTGGCATTTCGGATCTGATAACGTCATGGCCTTCATTGCTGTGATAAAGACAACAAATTGAAGTAATTACCGTTTAAGTTTTAGAGGACCCTTACATGAGAAATTCAACCCGAATGGAGATTTAACTTTGGGAAACAAGTGAGAAATCTGAAGGGTGACGGTTCAGAGCGATGGTACTCTACTTATGATGATACAAAACTTACTTGTTAAATTTCTCTCTTTCATTCTGATTTTCGACGGTGTGATACTGTTGTATGTCATTGGATCACGTTCTGTTCCATAAAATAAGACCGACCAACGGTAAAGGCTCCCTGGTGAAAGAAAGTTGTTATAATGGATGTGTCAAAAATGCATACTGAATGACCCAGAAAAAGTGTCCCAAGGAAATCTGTTACAGAAAGAATAGTAAGTGTTCGATTGAAATACTCCAAACGTTGTTCTGCTGCTAAAAGACTAGCCTAAGTTCTGGACACTTTTGCAGCTTTTTCGGCACAACGAATTTATTGAATTAACGATTTCATGGAAAAAGGCTCCCTTGGTTTTCTTCAAAAAGTTTTCAAAAACAAGGGGTCGATTTAATGCCATTTCAGATCTTCAAAACAACAAGGAGCTTGTTTCATTTCATCCTAAGAATATTTTTTAGGTACCTAGCGACTATAAACTTTCTTTGGAGTGTTTCGAATGAGTTTTCTATTCCCATGATGAAGTGAAATACGCATATACTTTGGCATTTTGGCTATCTATCAGACTTTGACTTGTCCCGATGTTAGATTCACTCTCCGCATAGTGAATTTTCAAACTTATGAAGGTCTTTTGGCCTTTTCTTGGCGCAGCCAGGAGAAAATGAGATTAAAGGACGTTATACAACCAGCATGCTTTGCTGACGCCAACTCTTAGTTCACCTTTCTTGTCACCATGTTCATGAGCCATGGAAATGGCAACAACGAAGGACAACCAAGAGACGACACGTTCAAGGTATGCTGGTTTAACGAGAGCTTCTAGGCTTAATCTTACTTACTATTGTGCGCTTTGTTCGGAGCTACATTTCGCACTCTCATTGCCCATGTTCCTTCTGGATTTTCCCCCCAGTAATGCAATGACAACATTGATAGACCATTTATATCCATCCAGTCGTCCATGAATCTCCCTAAAAAGGAATTTCTTATTGGTTTATCCTTATTTTGCATTGTAGACAATTGATGGTAAGCACATCTTGCTTGACTGCGTCATGTGACAGACAATTTGTCAGCTTCCTTGAATTCCAGAAAAGCGATGTTATTGGCTTAGGCTTATAGAACCGGGTGAGTAAAAAAGAAGACCTCCGGCGTTTGAAAGGCTACTGCTCTCTTAGTATATAAGCAATTATATTTTGCAGTATCTGATTGAATAGTTAACATACTCAATTATTTTTAGAATTTTTCGTGGCTATCATTGGTCAAATGACACAGTTGTGACATGCAACAGCAAAGAAGAACTGATAAAGCTGTTAAGTGATTTAAAGAGAGAAAGTGAAGAGATGGGGTTGTTGTTGAATGTAAAGAAGACAAAGATTATGGTGGTAGATAAAAATGGAGTAACAAGGGAACTTTTTAAGTTAGATGACGATGAGTTGGAGGAAGTAAACAGTTTTGTTTATTTAGGATCAACTATAGATTTGAAAGGAGACAGCACTGAAGAAATTAAACGAAGAATAGGTATGGCAAAGTGTACCACTATGAAAATGGAAAGCATCTGGAAGCGCAAAGTCGTGAGCACAAGGGTAAAGTTAAGATTGATCGACACAATTGTGTTTCCTGTTATGAGTTACGGAAGCGAATCTAGGGGTTTGAAGAAAACTGATGAAAGAAAGATAAGTGTTTTTTAAGTTTGGGCCTATAGAAGAATTTTGAGAATAACATGGCGTGAAAAGAAAACAAACGCGTAGGTGCTAGACAAATGTAAAAGGCACCTTCAACTGAGAATAAACATCATGATAAGAAAGATGAGACTGTTTGCCACATGATTAAAAAGGAAGACAGTTTAGAAAAGCTAATTATTGAATGAAAAATCAACTGAAAAAGGAAGCAAGGAAGGTCACAGACATCATGACTAAGTGACATAGAGAAATGGACTGGGCAGAGCAGAAATGTACTGAGAAGCCAACAGGGTGATGTAGTGATCAACAGAGAACAGTGGAGAAGTCTGATGGCTAGCACGGAGATACACATGCGTGTAAACCGATGAAGAGAGAGAGATTGGTCACCCCGGTTAGATCCTGCAAGCGATTTTCTAAAAAAACCCCTTTGAGAAGCCTTGAAAAATGTACTAAAAGCTTCCCGAAAATTTGTTTACCTCTCAGCGATCACTGTAAGCACGAGCTTTCGTCTTGGCAGGATTAAAAAGTGTTCCCCCTGGTGTGAATAACTTATTCAGGGGGGATTCCATTCTCCCCGCGAGGACAAAATACATAAACACATCCAAGAGTCATTATTGCTAGGAAGGAGAACGAAGGGAAATCTTGCTTGGTAATTTCATTCGTTTTTGCAGGTTTTCGAAAGGGGCTTTCTGCAGAAAATATCCTGTTTCGACGGGAAGAAATGACTGATTCAAGCCGGGTGAATTACTGAACCTAATTTGAGATATCGGGAATGAAACAAGGCAATTTTCAATAGCGTTGCTTTGATATTCAGGGAGCAGGATTTTTTCAAACGACGGGCGTTTTTATTGACTCACCCGGTAGTAACAGTAATATGTTTTCTTCGTTATCGCTATTGCGAAATAAATCCTGAAGGATACAATACATGAAAGTGAATAACGTTGCACAGACTATATCTAGTATAGTATAGTATAGTATAGTATAGTATAGTATAGTATAGTATAGTATAGTATAGTATAGTATAGTATAGTATAGTATAGTATAGTATAGTATAGTATAGTATAGTATAGTATAGCATAGTATAGTATGGTATAGTATAGTATGGTATAGTATAGTATAGTATAGTATAGTATAGTATAATATAGTATAGTATAGTATAGTATAGTATAGTATAGTATAGCATAATATAGCATAGTATAGTATAGTATAGTATAATATAGTAAAGTATAGTATAGTATAGTATAGTATAGTATGGTATAGTATAGTATAGTATAGTATAGTACAGCATAGTATGACTATACTAGTATGGGCGGCACGCAGGCTATGGTCGTATTAACTTTAGTGCGTGTAAATTTCACATCTTACCTGATCTAAGGAAGACTGATCTGGTGCCCCCAGGACTTTCCAGCTCAATTTCGATGTTTCTTCGATATGTATACCGTAGACTCACGATGATAACCACGTGTTCTAGGGTAGTGATGCGTGGTGGTCCTCTAACACATAGATTCATATCAAAGGTTTTGACCAACGTCTCAACACCATCTAGCCTGCGAAATGTTGAATACGTTAATAGGAAATGGTTCTTTTTGAAAGTACCGACTCCGGCCCAGTTTACATTATATCGTTTTCAAATGAAAACGGTACGAAATCGTGCCGTTTTGGTCTTCCGTTTACACCAAACGTTTTAGAAACCGAAGCAAATTGAAGACGATATTGAAAACGGAATGATTTGAAAACGGCATGAAACGGTTTAGTGTAAATGCTTGAAAACGGAACGATATCGTTACGGATTCAAAGAGAGACAAAGGAAACATTTGCCTCCCTTTCAATCGGCAACGAAATCGTTCCGTTTTCAAGCGTTAAACGTTTCATGCCGTTTTCAAAATCGTCTTCATTTGATGCTGGTTACGAAAACGTTTCAGTGTAAACGGAAGGCCAAAACGGCATAATTTCGAACCATTTTCCTTTGAAAGAAGTATAGTGTAAACGGGGCCTTAAAAGAAGAGATTCAGCTAAAAATTACGAAAACAAAACAAAAGACCAATGAGGCTTGCCTGTGTGTAAACCAAATTTTGTTTAGCTAAGTTTGGTTTAGTTGCTAACTCAATTTGAGTAAAGTAGCTGATAGCACACTCTGAAAAGTATTGAGGTCCGAGGCACATTAATCCTACAGCTGCAGTGTATCCACTGAGAACAGTGGCCGTGCTTTTGTTTTGTTTCTTAAACTTTACCCGATTTGGACGCTTGATCCAAGCCTCTTTCTAGCAAGCAAAGGGTCTACTGTCATAAAATCACTTGTAATTTAAGAACGATACAACCGATTTGAAAGAAAACTAAGTTGAAGCGATTGGCTATGAGATGAGAATATGATTCTATTGGTTAGAAAGAATGGTCATATTCACTATCTTCAAACATCAAATGAAGTGAGCTATCTTCTTCAAAAAGAGATTATGAGGTCTTGTTGTATTTAGTAACAGAGAGACAGTATATCTAATGACATACCGTTCACCTTTCGTTATATCAATTCTGCATTGCAATTGCCTTGCGACATTTGTCCAATTCTTTGCATTTTCAATTAGTGCATCAGCATCCAGCAACCCAAAGCCAAACTGATCGCTCACTAAAGAAAAAACGTCATTACTGACAGCAGTTGCTCAGGATTAAGCAATTTATGATAACTCCCCAGACATTAACCTGGGTATCATTGGAAAGAAGATAGATTGTACTTTCAGATAGTATGCCTCAAATTGATTCAAATCTTATTATTTCGTGGAGAATCTCGAATAATAGTGGATTGGATTTCTTTTCTGAAACACCCTGTGGATGATTTACGACAACTAGTTGAATAGCTTACCTCTTATCTTGTTATATGTAGCATTATTTCTTTTCCATTGAACTGATTTAAATTCTGAGCAAGAACTTCTTGCTATGAGGTGTTGAATATCTCTCCATCCAAGATTTGGACTAATGGTGAAAGCAAAGGAAGTGATACAAACACATCTAGGAGTGGGTAAAACTTTGAAAGCTTGAAAACTTGTCAAGAAATAAATGTCCTCCGTTTGAAAAGGCTACTTCCTAGACTTAATGTCTTTCGTTCCTTGTTTCCCTGCGTTCTCTGACTTGCTGATATCACTTGGTCAACGGGGACTCATAATATTACTCTTAAAAAGTGGGCTCAATTTAGGTCCGCGTAGAGTGATTCCGTATTTACCAATCAAAATGCTAGAATTCATCCTTCAACTATTCAGAAGGTCCTAGACAGACAGCTCTTGCATACAAAAAAGCCATTGATAAGGTATAGAATTCTCGCAGTTTCCATTGATCTATTATGTTTCTACAGATGAAGATTACTACCTGAAAAGTATGCATTTTGCAATTCGTAGGTTAGGCAAACATAATTCTTTGTACTAAAAGTTTTCTTATAAATGTTCAAGCTCTTTAGACAAGATTTTGAAGCGACTTTGTTTAGTGTACGAGATTTCCAACTTGCTTAGGCCAGTCGGAAAACTTTAGCCCATTTCTTCCTAGTAATATTATGAGTCCTTTTGACCGAGTGACATGAGCAAGTCAAAGAACGCAGGGAAACAAGGAACGAAAAGGCATAGGTCTAGATACTGCTCCCTGAATATCAAAGCAATGATATTTTGCAACATTTGACTTAATGCTTTGCAAGTTCCATCATTTTCAAAAATTTTCTTGCTAAAATCGATATCTCTATTCAGATCTTACAAGCAATCATTATGACTGATGGGGCTACGTGCTGAAATGATTTTAAAATGAAATAAAAAGGAGTCCAAGAATTTCACAGGTTTCTATGAATTATCACCTTTAGGTGCCTCTCTAAGCAGTCACCATTTACTTTGTGTCAGAGAGCGCTTCTCGCAACACAGTTTGCCTACAAAACCCTGAACATTCAACAATAGCTTGTACTTTAAGCTGTTTGCAAACGCCAACGTCGACAATGGCTTACGAAAGGCTCTCCCAGTCACTTTGCAGCATTTTTCGAAAAAATCTTTGCCCTACTCTACCTATACCCAAGCCAACTACTTTCTTCTCGGTTTCGAAAGAAGCTCAGGCACCACCTTTTCTCGGCAGTAAAGGAGGCAAAGGCCTCTCATCCCCACCCATCGCCACGCCACTACCTTATGTTTAGTTCTACAAAATTTCGACGCTAATCAGTCGTATGTTTGAAAAGTCGATCCTTGACTAAAGATGGGATGAACCTCTTAATCAATGGATTTACTTCCAGGTTCTGGCATGTGGTTATCCACTTTCTCAAGCTGTCAAACGAAATGAGATGCTTGGAAAAAGTGAATACACGAGTGAGGGAGACTTTCTTATGTGTCCTCGTAGCAGCTTTAAAGACAGTGATGCTTGTCTCATCAAATTATCGACTATAAACGAGAAAGAAGCAAGCGCAAGGAAAAGGAGATGGGTCATAAATTGGCTTTATAATCTCTTGGAAAGGAGCAGAATGATGAGGACGCTTTGGCAACACTATCTAGGTCACTCCAGCCCTGAAAGGAAAGGAATACTAAAGAGCAACACTGAACAACCAAAAGCGCGTTTCGTTGCATACTCGTCAGTTTGGTTCATGCGAAGAACAAATTCTTCAGTTTTAACAACTAAAAATGGTTGGTGATTTAAAACCGTTTTCAAGTTAAATTTAGTTGACACATGGAAAGTTTTAGCAGCATCTATTAGATTTGACACGGCAAAAATGCAATGTTTAATCTATGCCTTACTTTGCTTGGAGGACCAATGCCATTATCCCTGAAGCTACAGCGGCGGCTGCTGAGGAAGCTCCAGTATTTTGACATCTGTTATAGAGAGCGCATGATGGCTGAAATGATAAAAAGTATGCAGAACAAGCATGAGATGAACCCAGATTCAAGGTCCAATTGCTTAGACTGATTACGATGAGTGCCAGTAGTCGCTATTCTAAACTAGACTACTGTGGTCCATTATTTACTTCCTATTGAAATTAAAATTCCATTTCTGAAAATGACAATTGCACAGAAGTTAGATTTCAATGCCATGGAACAGAACAGAATGTGGAATTCTCGATTCTCATACAAAGCTTTTATAGGCTTTTACTTGAATTTTGGGTCTTGAAGATAGGTGATGTTATCAAACAAAATTTACTGATCCAAGTTTGCCTTGACTGATTTATTATCAATTTAGGGTATGTTTGATTGGCAATTCCAAACCTACCAAATTCGAAAAACGGTAGACTTCGCAGAGATGGAAACACAGTTCTCAATGAAACACAAAATTCTTCAAAACAGCAGGTTTCAGATTCATCCTGGCGGGGGGACGAGGTTTCCAGTTGAAAAACACGAAGACGAGTCTGGTGCTTGGCAACAAAGAGTAAAGTTGCCCAATCGTAGCAACGCGAGCAAATTTACCTCGCTTTCAGAGTTCTGCAAGTGAAATCGAGAATCTCTCCAAAGTCAGCCAAACCTTATGTCTTTTGCAGCAGAAGGTTCAGCAGGCTTGCCAAACCTTCCAAACCTGCCGTTTTCGGAATTGGGGAATGAATCAAACACAAATTCCGAGTCTTCCGAGTCTACCGTTTTCAGGATTGATACCAATCGAACACACCCTTATTTTTGAATATCGGCCTAAGAACTTTAATTCCAAAACCCAGCAAATGGCGAAACATTTTTTACTCACCCGGTATACTTTTTGACTTACCACGTGGATAGGAACCCGGTACATTTTTTGACTTACCGCGTGGATAAGAGATCTGAAAATGTAAGCTTACCATTTGAGCCTTTTGCAACACACCAAGCGAGCCATCTCTTGAGTAAGTAACGGCGCTTACAGCTGGGCAAGGCACGTTTTGTCGAGATGCAATGTTCTCTCTTGTCACCACACTTATTCCAATTGTGTAAATTGATGAAAGATATTCGTCATAGCTGCATGTTCCGTTAAGCATTCCTCCGTTGCCTGCCGAAAAGACAATGATGTTTCCCTTGCCATTCCGACCCTATGCGGAGAAATAAAGAACGGACTTGAATATTCTTACAAATATGAGACAATGTATACCTTTGACTAAGAAATCAGGGCCAATACCAGCCATAACTGCGTAGAGAGGCAAAAAACCAAAATTTTCGGACGAAAAAACGATCAACAACATCAGCAACAACAACAACAACAGATGTAGGAACCTACGTTAAATTTATGCGTTATAAGACTGATCTAACTCCTCAGTGTAGTATTCCCCGTTTGGGGAAATAGGAGAGAGGGAGATTATCCACAGTCACACACTGTTGGAGCTGAACTCCCTCTCGCCTATTTCCCCAAACGGGGAATATGACATTGGCGACGAGGATAAAGCATAAAAGCTCAAGAGAAATATCAAGGAAAGTCTCCTTTGTATCAAGTCAAGTCGAAGCCAAACAGAAGTAACAACAAGTATCATTCAATTCCAAGGGGGAGAAGAGAGCAGCAAAACAAGAACAATCCCGAGAGGTTAGGCCCGATTCAAATTCGTTGAAGACAACAAAGTGCAAAAGATTCTTTACTTCACTGATCAAAGCATTTCATTTCATTTCATTTTCAATTTTTTAGGCATGGTAGCCCCTCAGTTAAAGAGAAACTGTTTTACAGGGGGCCATGTATTTAAATACTCTAAAAACTTAATAAATAATTTACAATTAATGAATACAATTAAAGGGAAAAAATTAAGATAAACAGAAAAGAGTTTATGGTTCATGTAAAAGCATAGCATCCTGTTGAAACCTTGCGCGATTTTATCAGCCCTTCCTGGAATTTCCTCAGTGTTGGCGCTCCTTTCAATTCGTTCTGCAACCCATTCCAAAGACTGGCCCCTCTGAATGAAAAACATCCTTGACCAGTTGATGTTCTTAGCATTGGAGTCCTGAGGTTTATGTTCGAATTACGCAGAACGCGAGAGGTTGTTTCGCTCACTCTGGTGAACATGTCGCTCATATAGGATGGCGTATCACCGTTTAGGGACTTGAAAACCATCTTGAGTGTTTCAAGATGAAGTATCTCCCTAACTGTGGGCCATCCAAGGGCACGAATGAGTGGCAAGGCTGACAGATCATATCGACTTCCGGTGACTATTCTGGCAGCACGACTTTGTAGCTTTTGGAGTTTAGTTAAAGAGGTCTCGCCAACATTACCCCAAACCGGGCAGCAATATCTAAAGTGAGGTTCTACGAGGCTTTTATACATCTGTTTAACAGTGGATGGAGGCACATACCTTTTAGAGTACCGTAATATGCCAATACCCCTAGAAATCTTACTTGTCAAAGATGCCAGTTGGGAAGACCATTTTAATTGCTGATCTATTTGAATTCCTAAATACTTGGTATCCTCAGCCATTTTGATATCATCGTTCTCAATATTAAACTGTGGTTTAACTGAGTCAGATGAAGCTAGTTTTTTTAATTCCTGCCAGAAGAGGATATAAACTCAACGGACGATCAAATACCCCAGAAGAGAAAACAGTTACGAAAATAAATCGCACAAACCGTTATCGCGCAACGCTGGAACAGCCAAAGAAAGAGCCTGTATCCACGTAAATATACGGACATCTTGTTACAGGTGTGGTGGAGAAGGTACATTACGTAAAAGAAGCCGTACAGAAAAGTCCTTGCTCGCATTACACAAACACAAGAGAAGACAAAGTGAACATACTCACGGAAAGCTGAGTTATGGCGTCACTTCATCCTTATTGCTCATTATAAAGTTTATCACTAGAGGCGAGAGACGAAGCTCGTTCACAGAAGCTGACCGAGGAGCTGGTCGTCTTGTTCAATTTCCGCAAGGAAAGTGGGAGTGGCTGCAGAAGCGAGCCAGAAAGTAAATACCGTGAAAATAGATCATTGTAGGAATTACAAAATACAAAGTAAAGAAGTTGTCAAAAAGTACATATGAAATACGATATTCAAAATTCTGCTCGATAACAACGATACCATAAAGAGAGGGAAAGGAATAAATAGTCATCCGATTCAAAGCAAGAGAACAGTACACACGCTGAACTCAGATACAGTGATGCAGAGAAACATGAGACAGACTTTCAATCAAGAATTTGTCAAACATCAACGTAACCGTAAATCTAGAACTGGACATGTCGTAAAATTATTGAAGCAAAACTTTGAGCTGCAGACACCTCCAATCAAATACTTCCTATTCATGAACACGGGGAGAGATGTAGTATTCTGATATTCAAGGAAATGACGTCAATAGCTGTTGAGTAATCCTATATGTTATAATTGCTATCGTGCTTTTCAATAGAATTATATGGAGTTCAGCTCCAACAGTGTGTGACTGTGGATGATCGCCCTTTCGCCCATTTCCCCAAATGGGGAATATGACACTCAGTAACTAAAACTTGGCTACAATTCACAATCCAACCTTGAAATCAACACAAGTAGTGAATATCAATAATAAATGTGCCATAAATTAAACAATTTCTGTTGGAATTTACGTTTTAACACTAATAATATCATGTTTTTATGCATCATTTCTCCCCTAGATCCTCCAAAACTAGTCATTTAAATCACAAGGATTCCGACAAGAGAGCAAAATTTTCTGACATATGGCCCCAGCCCCCGATTGGCTTCGGCCCTGTATGAAATATAGAAGTCAAATAAAAATGGTGGGACAACATTCTGAGAAATGTTGGTAGCGAGTCTCTGGAACAATCTCCAAGTTAAAACCGAGGGGTAAAACCGAGTTTCACTGCCAAAAAATCTCGTACACCTTTGGCAAAAATCTTTTTGTTTTCAAGAAAACTTCATAAAAAATCCGCAATAATACTTTAGTTCTGAAAAATCTTGTACGATTCTTCGAATGAATGAATGAATGAATGAATGAATGAATGAATGAATGAATGAATGAATGAATGAATGAATGAATGAATGAATGAAATGCCACTAGGTCAAAATCAAACTCGAACTTTTTTGCTAGCAAATTAAAAGACATCAGTCAACGACAGAGCAGAAACTGCGTAAAATGACGTCATCGACCAATCTGTGTTAAGGAAGTGTTTGGACAGATAACCTTTTTGAAACGATGAATCAAGAGTTTTAGGTCCTAGGAAGAAAATATCAAGCGTTGCTTAATTTTGGGATCTGTTGCAGGGAGCTAAGGGGGCTCAAAGTTACGAGTTTTCGCGCATGCGTGCGCAGTTTCTGCTCTGTCTCAGTCAACCGTAATCTTGGATTTGAGCAACCTTAGGTTTAAAGATCTATTTTGGTCAAAATTTGTCTGTCTATGCAATGACTACGAGCAATTTTAGCAGGATTATGTTTAGCAAGATCCTTAATAAGCTACAGTAACAATCACTTCCCATTCACGGCTGGTGTAATCTGCATAACGCAGGTTGCATAATACAGGTTGCAGGTCAAGTTTTATGGCCAAGGGCTGCATGGTTTTACCAAAAGGCTGTCACCCACAGAAGGCTAACATTTCTTTGTCAGGAGGATTGCAAATTGTTGGTATTTAAGAATTGTCATGAATATGTTATGTTTGTTCCAGGGGAATTTCATGGGAATTTCACTCATTGGTCAAGATTTCATCAGAGCAAAGGATTTTTAAGATTTTGATGGATCTTCTCAAAAGCAAAAGGATTTTTGACAGAGATGTACGAGATTTTTTGGGAATCAATGAAATGCCCTTGTGTTAGTTGTTTCCAGAGCGTCAGAATGCCTTCGGACGCTCGGACAATGTCCGCAGGAAATTTTTGATTTTGACAAACTCACAGGAAATTCATTATCTGTAACTTACATATTTTTACCTTTGTGGTTTTGAAGATTGTGTACTGATAGCAGTGGCGTAACTGACTAAAGTTACCTTTCGTTCAAAAACTAAGGGCCCCCGACCTCTAAAGGCCCCGAAGGGGCCCCCAGCAACAAAGATTATTTTGTCGTTTTACTGTAAAGCTGGTGCTGTTGCTATGATAAAATGACCAAGGGGCCCCGTGCCTGCATGATTTCTCACTCTAAATTAATGGAAAGCATCACTTTTATTGCAGATTTGCGCACTTTTCCGTCAACAGAAGCTTTGACCAGCGGAGTTGCCAAGTGAGGGGATGGGACGTTTCTCTGTTTTGTCAAAATAGACTGGGTGAGCTAGAAAAATGTTCCCACTTTTGAACATTCATAGCATCGTGAAAATTCATAGCTATGGATTTGAATGATTCAAATTCCAGTTAAAAGCTTTTAAAGACTGAAGCATTTTTGTGATTTTTCTCGCCTTCTTATCAGGACTAGAAATAAGAGAAAAATCAACTTTGCAAAAATTTTATGGTTGCAAAATGGCTAAAATAGGGCCTAAAACATTTATCAAATCATAAGGACTCTCCTCACACAGAACAATAAGAAATGGGCGTGTCACCTTTCTCGAGAGTTATAAGACATTTATTTTCAAGCAAATACTGAAGATTTTTTCAATCCCATGGCAATAATTTTTGTTTCAATCTTCTTAGGGGCTGCAAACATATCAATTATTTCCCCAACAATGTCGTTTGGACGTTTTGGGGGGAGGGGTTTCGCTCAAGACGTTTTCAAATTGAGACGTTATATCAAAAAAAGGTGTGATAAAAAAATCACAACCTGTAAAATCTGAACGTTGTCTTTGTTGACTGTCTCTCATTGTCAAAAGAAGCCTTCTAATGTGCTCGGATCTTGAACTCTTTCATTTCAAAAGTTGGCCTACAAAAAAGACACTCAGACCATAACATAAAGATCTTTTTAAATTCAACTCAACAATGATACGAAATCAAGTTGTAATTGAACTCAACAATAGTACGATATCAGCTGAATCCTTATCCTGGTGGTTAAGATACGGCAACGTCAACATTTATGACTTTCACAATTATGTAAAAAGGACTTCCCATCAATAGTACGCAGGGAGCATCCCTCAAATTAGGTTCTTTAGGAATTACACCTATCTATGTAGTTTCGCAAGAAATGTCAAAGGCTTGTAAGAAAACTTTTCAGTTACTTTGTATGACAATCCTTTCCAGGTTCACTTTTTCTAATGATATTATTTTACTTTTAATTATCAGACACAAAGGAACACAACGGCTCGCAAAGGTTACTTTCAAAGGTAGTTTGTCCCCTTGATAATTTGTTTTATCCAAACAATGCAGAAATTTAAAGTACAGAATGGTTGCGAGTAAGTGTATTTCTCACTTTTTGCAGTTTATTTTGCTGATGTTAGAATTGTCCTTAGCAATGAAATTTGATATGAGCGCAGGGTCAGTCTCCACACCAAGCACTGCCAAATCCAGGCCTATAACATGCACAAATTTCGCTTATATCGATATTTAGGTCATGGACGTTTTGTGAGGGGGTCTAAACGAAAACGTCCAAACGACGTTGTTGGGGAGAAAATCGATATGTTTGCCGCCCCTTAAACATACATGTATATAAAGGTATAAACCTACAAACAGCAAAGTTTAAGAAGAGTAACAAAACAAGACAAGAATACATTAAACTCATTAAATACTTTTAAAAGTAACTAGATTTACAAAGGGGGTGCAACAATGAGCTTTTCCGGCCGAATTTTTAACAGGTTGAAAAAATATGAAGTGATTTCTTTCATGATGTACCAAGGATAGCTCTCATCGCTGGGAAATGACATTTTCTTTGTTGTTCTGTGCGATGAGTCCTTTATGATTTGATTGATGTTTTAGGCCCCTTTTCAGTCTTTTTGCAAACATGAAATCCTTATAAACTTGAATTCACCTATACTTCTAGTGCTGCTAAAGCAGCAAGGAAAATCACAAAGATACTTCGATTTTTCCGCTTTTAACTAGAACTTGAATGATTCAAATCAGTGAAGTAATCTTTGTTCTATGATGTTTCAAAAGTGGGAACTTTTTCTGGCTCACCCGGTATAATTGCAAAAGTTCGTCTAAAAATTTTCATCCAGGCTTTTGATCCAATGTCTGATTGTTTTTCATTTTGATCGATTCAGTTGTTGTGATGGAGAACTGACAGGAAATTTTATAGCAAAAAGTTTTCGTCCGCAGGAAATAAAAAATTTTCTGACCCTCTGGTTGTTTCCTTGGAGCAAACAGTCGAGTTTTCCAAGTCTGTCCTTTTCTGTTGGTCCTACTTCAAGGTCAAAACATGGACTTTGTGAGCAAACTAATCTGAATTTTCTTTTAATTATCAAAATTTGTTTCATGCTCCACAAGAAACTTTGACAAAGTATATCATAGAACGTAAATTTTTTATATGCATTGCTAAGCATTGAAACCAAACCCCCTGACAGTAAAAAGCTTAGTGTCATCAAGAAGATGGCCCAATGGAACAGCCATGCAGCCCTTGGCCATGAAACATGACCTGCAACCTGCATTATGCAACCTGCGTTATGCAGATTACACCAGCCGTCCCATTCACAGCTCTTTCTGATTGCTTATCTAAATTACTTTCAAACCTGATGAAGAGCTACATGGTGATCAAGGGATGCAAGACGTTTATGTGGCTAAATACATCATATCACAGGGTCTCAATTGCCGCAATAAGGGATAGAAAAACGAAGGAAACATTTTCGCCTATGTTTATGAGGGCTGTTTGGACTTTCCATCGACTAATTTGGTTACTAAACAATCATACAATAAAAGGGTTAACATTACATGCAATCTCAACGTTTCAGACCTTGGATTTTTGATCCATTTAACAGACTAGGAAATAGGATACCTGTAACTCAGAGAGGGTTGGCGCTTCAGAGGCCTAGAGCTTGGACTTGCTTAAAGTCTCGCTCGCTCTCTTGGTGATAAAGTCTCGCTCGCTCTCTTGGTGATAAACGAATGGGAGGGGGAGAAAAGGAAGGAGAAAAGGGGAAAAGAAAGAAAGGGGAAAGGGGTCTCCTTCCCCTTTCTTCCTTTTCCCCTTTTTCTTCTTCCTTTTCTCCCCTTCTCATTCGTTTATCACCAAGAGAGCGAGTGAGACTTGAAGCAAGTCCACCCAGAGCTGCAAACGTTTTACATTTTGAAGTTTACTGTCAGCATACAGAATCAGGGTTGGGGTTTGTAACCAACGCCAGTCAAAAGAAACTGTCAATCTGATCAAATCTGATTAGTATATTTTCAAAATAATTCACATTCTAATTCAAACTACATTATTATCAGTGCCAATATATCAGCACTCTGTTGTTGATACACTATTGGTTGAGGGTACATTATGTATCTAGCCTATGTTCCAGACTTTGTTTTTTCGGAACAAGGGTCTGGGACACACGCTAGATGTATCTAGACCGAAAAGTATGCTCCATCAGTCCCCCAAGGGTTCTTTGATTATCATACCTGTTCTGCAGCTCTCTTAATTGCATCCTTTATTTTCTGAGGTACGTAGGCTATGTTATCTTGTTTAAAAGTCATATTTCCCCAGGAGCAAGAGTAAATGTCATTTCTATGGTTTTCAAAGGAGAAAGAATCAGCGACGAGCTGGGTATCGTCCCTTCCAACGCTCCATTTGCTTGATAATAATGTTTTCACGGCTGGAAGGAAATTGAAAAATGAACGATAGTAAGTGGAGAAGCATTTCGAAAATACATTACATTTCAGTAACGCTTTGCTTTCACTTCATCGGAAATTAACTTAACAATTACAATTTGTTTTTCTTTTCACGATTTTAAAAAGTTACGATACAATTAAATGCATTACAATACGTCAAATCAACTAAAAATTGCAAAACTACAACCAAGAAGAAGAAAGAGACATTATATACAAATACTATGCTCAAGCAACTTTTTGTTTAGCTTTACCAGAAATGAACTTAATAATAAGTTGGGGCTGTCCTATGAATCTAAGTTACAATATGGTCACATGGGAACAGACACCTAACCACGAGACCGACCTAGTAAAATCTGTGAAAATAAAAGTTAAGTAAAAGGGGGGGGGGAGCGGATCGAGAGGACAGAAGACAGTAATTAGAAAATAAAGATAGTGCAAAAGAAGCAGATGAGTGGTAACGTCTGTCCCCAAGAGAGGCCAAAAAGAATGCAACGATAAAAGCTTTAACAACAGGCTTAATCTCCACTAAAAAGTAATTTCAGTGTTTTGTCAAACGTTTCCTCGTTCGAGACATGACACGTTGTTTATTTCAAAGATGCTTTTTTAAGCTGAGGAAAACAATAGAATTTTGCAAGACCAATCAAATCTGGTTCCTTGATCCTGAGGAACCCTTGAACAAGAAAAGTGGCTTGGTTGCGCAGGCTCTACTTTCCCCCCTCCTTTCCTTCCAGCCTCAGAGTCAGCACGCAAGCTAGAAAATTCGTTGAGCAAGTAAATTAACAATAAGAAATGTGAAACATGTTTCTGATTTGCTGGTTCCTGGTTCAGAAAGATGGGGATTTAATATGATATACCAAATCAATCTGTCACGTTTCATGGTATGAATATTTGTTTGAAAAATACTTACATGAAATATAAGCCTCATATGCAACTCCAACGATGCAAACACCATTGTTAGCTTCGCCTGCTGCTAATCCTGCCATTGCGGTGCCATGTCTATTCCTTGTGCTAAAAACAAAAAAGTTCTAAATTTTCTTTGAATGAAGTGATTGCTCATAAAGGATCCTTGTTCAAAAGACAGCCTCCAGAGCAAGCTTGAAAAATCTCCGTTCGCTGACTGAGCTGAGGCTGGTCCTAGTCATTACAATCTATTCACAGTGCCCAATTTAAATCAAAAATCAAGACTTGCAGAAGACTAGCTGCCATGGAAATTGGCTAAAAGTAAACTTGCAAAACAATTCCTTTAAAGCTAAGTCAATGTAATTTCAGGTCCCCGTGGGGGCACTTAAAATCTCTCTACACCCTGCACCCTGTCGCACAAAACATGCCCAAAACTAAACCTTGACGCATAAAGCTTTTGCCAAAAGTGTACATGATCCGTTGCTTCAAGAGGGTTCTAAAAAATTTCATGATACCCTATCGCATAATTTTCTCATCAATCTAAATACCCTGTCGAATAATTTTTGTTAGAAAATAACATCATGTCGCATAATTTTTAACGTAAAAGGACAGCCCGTTGAGCGACACATCCCGCCAAGTTAAGCATGGGAGCACCTCCCCCCCCCCGGGTCAATGTCTCGCTCGACTGTTAAGTTTAGCTTTCTTTGGACTGAATGGTTTCGAGCTCTTGAGAGCTCTGCTGGTGGACCCTCATGGTGGTATCACCCTTGCGGCTACACGAGATGTAGTTTCTGCAAAAACATTGGCTGGCTTTGCCACGTTATATCGTTTATGTATATACTGTCCTCCAATGATACAATACTGCATGGAACTTTCGACTAAATCATTTTATGCAACAAACTTTATGAACGAAATCTCAATAACTAAGTTGAAGTCTTAAGTTATGGAATCAAACTTTAATACTAAAACTAAATTTTAGAATTTTAATACTGAAACTAAGTTGTTTGCATAAGTCTTCCAGTACGATTTTCAACGGGTGGATACATTTCATAAGTCACCCTGTGTTCTTGTTTTTTGAGCTTTTTTACATTCCATTCAAAACTTAAAAAACGCATTACGGATTACACTACTTGCAAGATAGTATGCTGTACTTCTAAGACAATATCACTAGGAGCGAAGAACTACCTTATGGCAATTACATAAAACAGGGAAAGAACATAAAGCTGCAAGTAACTGCCAGAAAAAAATGGCAGTTACTAAAAGAGACATGATGGTCGTGTGACTCATAACTGAGTTAAAGATTTCCTAACGAAACTGTGATTTGTTTGAGTTTGTAAAAGCAGCTTGTTCATGGGCGGTAGGAAACTGCTGTGATAGCTTAAAAATACTTAAATCACCTCATACAGAAATATATTCATTCAAACTTAGGATGCTGTATTTGTCTCTTTCTTCTTCATTGTCTTTGCCCAAATATTCCAACCAATATGCACACCACGACTGTGGCCTAGGTGCCGCCATGTTGCATTCAGCATCGTAAGTTTGAATCAATATATTTCTTTGTGAGGCGATTTAAGCATTTTTAGGCTAACACAGCAGTCTCCTACCGCCCATGGTTTGTTACTAAAAAAGAGCATGAGAGACGCACCGTCCAAGGTATGGTGAAACATCTGTAACATTCTGATCAAAGTTGTAACTTGCTGCAGGAATCTACAGTAACCAATAGAGAACAGATTGACCATAAAGAGCAAATCATTGACAACTGGCTCTACAAACTTTCCTTCTTTTGATACCGAGCGTCAAGAAGAGGCGAAAAGAATATCCGGAAAGGAGTACACAATCAGTTCACAAAGTACAGGGTGTCCCAAAACATTGTGGCCGGTTTTGTGGCTGCGGAGGGGCTGTAGATTCAATCATCTTGATTTTTACACAATTGTATAGTTGCAGCTGCATATCAGAGTTGGAGACCTTGTTTAAGTCAATCTGACAAGTGGTTGCTGGTTCATGGCAGAGAAAAGGCAAAATAAGTAACTGCTTGAAAAACAATACTTTCATTGTTCTCCAGCAATGTCAAAACAAAGTAAGTTTTCAAAGAAAGAGCTCTAGCGAACAAGGGCAGATTTTGTAATACAATAGCATCAGTCGCTTTGGTTCACACCTCAATTCAAAGCGATTAGCGTATGCAGACAAAAGAAATTCTCTCAAGCAGAAATTGAAAACAAACGAAGCCGCAAAGTTGCCCTGAAACCAGTACTGCAAACTCTTGTTTGGTGCGGGCGAAGGGAGGTTTTTAAGAGAGGGTATGTGCTTATAACGATAGCAGAAGGGTAAATCTAAAGTTCTGTCTCGCGGATTTTGTTTATTTGATTCAGGGGCTGAGGAGTGACTGCGTACATCTGAGCAACAAATATGCAAAAATTGTAATGCCCTTTGCTCCTTTTCTGAATCAAATAAACGAAATCCGCGAGACAAAACTTTAGATTTACCCTTCTTCTGTCGTTATAAGCACATACCTTCCTTTAAAAACCTCCCTTCGCCCGCACCAAACGAGAGTTTGCAGTACTGGTTAAAGGGCAACTTTACGGCTTCGTTTGTTTTCAATTTCTGCTTGAGAGAATTTCTTTTGTCTGCATTCGCTTATCGCTTTGTATTGAGGTGTGAACCAAAGCGACTGATGCTATTGTATTACAAAATCTGCCCTTATTGCTCTAGCGTCGTATTAAAAGTTTTGACAAACCTTTCATAGGGCTAGCAGTGCTGCTCATAAGATAACATTTCCTACCTTTGAACAAATGTTATGAAAATTGTGATACGATGGCAGAGCTGCTGGATAGCAACGGAAGTGCTGTTTTTGAAGCAGCCACTTTTTTTACCTTTTCTCTGTTATAAATCAGCAACCATGCGTCAGATTGACTCAAAAAAAGTCTCCACATCCAAGTCCAAGTTGAAGCTTGACCAATGCAAATGTGTAAAGAAATAGATAATCGAATCCACAGCTCCCCCAGAGTAGCCAAAGAAAACGGGCATAACTACACTCAGTATTCCCCTCCCTCGGAAACAGGAAAGAAATTAAGTTCCGTTATTCATACATTCGAACTTAAATATATCTTCACTTCTTAAAACGATGCAGTGAAGAATCACAAAACTGCTTTGAACTTACAGCTGCTAAACAGCATATATTCCATATCTTTAAATCAACGTAAAAAGATGGATATAAAATTCTATGGCACATTTCTTCTAACAGCAGCTACCTACCCATTTTGAAGAATCTTTAAAAGAATTTACACCGTTTTTCATATTTCAACTAAATCGAGGGTGTGACGTCAGCAATTTTTAAATCATAAACTAGAGAAGCGATATAATTTTGCTTGATGCCATTCAGTAGAAATCAACAAACCAGTCTTGGAAATTATTTTATGTTATGTCAATCATTTTACAAATTGCGAATGAGCCTCCCAAGTCGTTCCGAAAATTTCTCTTGAATTCTCGAAAAGGAAGAAAACGCTCTAATTATGAAAATGTTGAATATGTTTGAAAAGTCCAACGGCAGAACTATTGCGAAATAGCAAAATTTTCTTTGAAGCGATTATTCATTTCAAAGATTTGGTGTCACTTGTTTAAAGATTTGGAACCTATGCTCTGCTAAACAGAATACCAGCCACTGCAGTTCATCGAGGACAGGACTTTACATTCTACAGCTTCTCCAACACCCTTTTTTGCAGGGTGAGTGGTCGAGTGGCTTATACAGTCTACGTCAGGTGACTGAAGTTAAGCTCGGTCGAGTGATGTCAGACTGCGAATGGGTGGCCTTGGTGGCCTGATATCACAACTCGCTTCGTCGTCCTTCGGAAAGGACGTTAACCTAGGGGTCCCATGGTGGGCCTAAATTAGCTTTCAGTCGCTAGAAACCCTGACAAGCCTACCCAAAACAAATTACAAAAGGCTTTTTCTGGTGTAACCGGTGTGAAGACTTCCCCTGTTTTATGTGAAAATTGGATTTAAAAGTGCCAAGCTATGTCTCTGAGCTACATGAAAAATTGATGAAATATATAAAGTTTGTAGCTTACGAATCTTCTTGTAAGTTCTGCATTGTTGTAGTCAACCCCCGTTGGATCGCTGATACATATCGTTACATTCTTGCCCGTATATCCTTTCTGTCATGCCTTCTGTATGTTCATCGTAATTGGTTCAACGGCAGTTTTTGTTGTATACATCTCATTCTGAAAAAAAAGAAACAAGTAAACGAATAAATGAATAAACAAATATACAAAGCAATTTTATGCATACTCAATAGAGATTACTTATAAAGAAAATATTGATTACAAGTGTCACTACTAATAGTTCCATCTTTGGCCCTCAGGATGGCATGATGAAAAGACGGAGCAAGTTGGGGGCAAATTGTTCGACAAATCCAAGTAACATGAATGACACACCCATTTTAGTGACAAGTCCAAGAAATGCTGGCAATGCATGTTAGGTAAAATCTAGTAAGTGTTAATGAAGACATAATAATCAATTAAGACATGATCAAGATGTAGACGATTAGAAAAAATAATTATAATTAGGACGTTTCGGCACTCAAATTCGTGCAATCCTCAGCTAACAGTAATTTCATTTGTTAGCTGAGGATGGCAAGAGTTTGAGTGCCAAAACGTTTTAATAATAATAATTTTTTCGAACAGTTTACGTCTTGATCATGTCTTAATAGATCATTATGTCTTCGTTAATATTTACTGGATTTGCCTAACATGGATTTGTAATTGAAACTGTTCTTTGGAACACTAGGAATCAAATTCATATTCTGGCTACATTATTCAAAGCATATTCCTATGCGCATACTAACCGGTTTTGTTGTTGTACAGGAAAATATAAAGCCAGAGGTCTTAAAGGTACAGACCGAGCTTTTTGTATGAGTTTTATTACCTGATAGCTTCTCATTTTAACTCGTATCATTTAGTCAACGCATTTTGTTACTGCCATCGAAGGGCACTTCACTCATTGTAAATAGCGTACGAGATTTGTTCAGATCAAAAGGATTTACACGGATTTTTGATGGATTTTTCTTAAAAACAAAGGGATTTTTGCCAAAGGTGTGCGAGATTTTTTGGGAGTGAAATGCCCCTCGACTGCCATGTCGTTTGACTTAATTGTAAATCTCATAGGCCTAAAGCAGTAGCTGTGGCGACAAAAATGCGTCCTTGTAGCGTGTTATACAAGGCTATGGGAAACCCGCGGGAAATGTGCGATTAACCAATCGGAGTGGCGGGATTCTGTATTGCCTCGTTTTTGAAACTTCAGTCAGGTAATAAAAAGAAATATTAACTGTGGGCAAACAATTTTCTTCATCCAATCTGTTTCACTTTGCCTTCAAGACTTCCTCTGACTTCCTATGTTAAAAATCAATTGACAAAATGACCTTCTTGAAAGTTTTCTTTTCGATTTTCTCTTGGGGCAGTGCAAAGTTTATGTTATGCCATGGCCAGTGCAAAAGGTAACGGGGAAACTACTTTTTTTCAGCTTGTGTACAGCAGTGCTAGCGACCAAATTAGCAATTGATGCATTCGAGAAATAAGAATCCAATTAAGAAACTTTTAGTATGAGGCAAACAGATCAATTCTAACTTTGACTATTACGTATATCCTCAAGACAGAACGTTTTGATTAAAGAATCTTCATATCATCCCAAGAAATTGTCCCGTTTCCTTCCATTTCCTTCCATTCTCTCCTTCTCGCCGTTACGTGTAGTGCTATGTTCGTGTTTCCTGTATTATGTTACCATGAGGTAGTCAAAGTTTTTTGCTCCAAATGGCATTGTATTAGTAGTAGGGTATAGTATTTTGTAAGTAGTGTAGTTGTAATATGTATTGTAATTTTTTAGATTGAATGTAAAAAAAACTTTTAGTGCTGGCCTGATCAAGTGTCTTATAAAAAATCTTGTCATGTCTAAACATTGCAAAGGCTTCAGAAAAACATTGTTTTGAGACGTTTCCGAGGGCACAGGAGGGGAATATAAAGATTGTTGTGGAATCTTTAAGAAACTCGTGAGAAACTTCCAGTATTGAAAATCCAATAATTTGAAGAAACCTTTGGTACTGCTCCAAATTCTTAGTTTCTTATTAAAAAAGCTATGTGTACATTACGTTAGGAAATTTCACAGAATAACTTTCCAAGGATTTCTCGCTAAAGTGTCTTCCCGTAAATCGTCTTACTCGACACTGTGTACGACGTTCTTCTGGAAAATGTTTAAAAATTGTGCGAAATTGTCGTTGCACTTACCAGATAGGACTGCTTTGAAAACTCAGGATCATTAAATGTCAACTTAGCTAAGGGTTGTCCTTGCTGCCCTCCTGAATTTCCATTTCCCTGAAAAAGATTTGAATAGCTTTTCTTAGCAAACCCAGATAATTTTTCGATATTCAAAAAAATTTTGCAATTTGTGCTACATTCTACTTTACCTTACGACGGAGCAAGGATGATACCAAGGGAAGCGAAGTAACAAGATTACCCTATGGTTACATGAAACAATAAAAAATGAATCTGTAGCCAAGATTAAAAGCCACCACATGATACCTGCGTCCAAATGGTTTGAAATGCGTTGTTTGGGACTGGCCAATACAATGATTACCTGTGCAGCAGTCTGTGCTCCAGTGAACGAAAGAAAGATAACCAAGTAAACTAGATTTTCGGGAGGAGACAACCTTTCTTTAGATGAAGCCATTTTGATGTACAATTCGAGTCCATTCCTGGAAAGTAATCTTTGACTTAAAAGTTGTTATCACAGTTCAAAATGAAAAATGTTACATGTTCTGCCGTTGACTTTGGATTTACATCACGGGGGTATCATTGAGTTTGAGAAGTAGGCAGAACATCAATACCAAAATTTGGGTGCAGAATTTAAAATAAGGAACATAGGTCGGTAGGCAGCCTCTATAATTTGAGAATACTTTTTAGTTTCTGGTAAAACGTAACACGTAACGCTCGCCATACACGCATGTCTACACCGTAAAAAATTAAGAATGTATGGGCCATCCCAGGGGGGCACTCTATAAAATTTAAGATAGGGATGCTCATTTAGACAGATTTTTAATCCACCCAAAAAATGACAGGCCTAAAATTTTCAAACCCAAAAACATGACGGGATTATTCCCGAGCCTCCATAACCATCCTTTTTGTACAACAAGTTAAATTGAGAAAATTACACCTTACAATTCTGCACAAGATTGTAAAACTGATATTGAATTTAGAGACCATCACAGCATATCACAGCAACTCTTATGATTTGTCTAAATAATCATGTTCATAACCAACTGTTCTTTCCAAAATGATATCCATGAATTGACACATAGAGTAGGTAAAACTTCTGATTCAGCATAATTGGGAAGAAAGAATTATTCAAGTAAACCAAAGAATTACGCAAATTTTCAATGAACCCAATGAAATGACGGCAATTTTTTCAACCCCAAAAAAGTGACGGCAACTTAGCGAAACCCAAAAGATGACATTTTCGTAAATTTCAAACCCAAAAAATGACACGAACATCCCTATAAAAATTTTTACAAGTGCCCCCTCTTGGTGGGCCGTCTTGAAAGTTTCTTTAGAATTATGAAATTTTGAATAATCAGAGTTTCTTACGAGCTTGGCGAGATTCTCAAAGGTTCCAAAACAATCTTCGTATTCTTTTTCTATGCAACATTTCGAAGCAACAAATTCTTTTTTCGAAAGAAAAGTTTTTGAAGCCTTTCCAATGTTTAGACATGATATATATGATACGGGGAACAAGTGAAAATAGCGTTAAACATGCTAAGAATTCCTTTGATCAAAAACGTTCTTTTACTGGAGTTTCTTTAGTTTTTTGGCAATCTTTGAGTGGATTTTCTTAGAAGCAGTTTCTTATTATAAAATACGCACAGGGGGGTGTCTCAAAAAAAAAATGTTCGACGTTTGATTAAATATTGAAAAATAACGATAAGACGAACTGGCTCATGGAAAGGTAGCCCTGTCCATAAAACTTTCAAATAATTTTAGAGACCAGAATCTTGCAAATAGTGAACTCTCAGTGATAAAAAATATGCAACAGAGACCCTCGGATTACGTACAGTGCAAAAGAGCCCGAAGATCGAGGCAAGAGATCAGATCCTCATTCCAATGGCCACTTGGGAACAAAATTCTCGTTCCCAGCCCTCGAAAATTCAAATCTTGGGGGCAAACGACGGTTGAATTCTGGGATTGGGTATCAATACATGACATATATTCTGGGATTGGGTATCTATATATGGGACCACATTTCTGGGATTGGGTCGCAACAGAAATCCTTGCGGTGCACACCCCCGTATGAATTTATAGTGAAGTACCCCCTTCCCTCTCGGGCTCCTTCGAGCAACCAGCAGTTGGGAAATAGGCAATGAAAATCTCTTTTTAACCCATTTTGAAGCTGATCTGAGTAACGTAAACAAAAATTTTCTGCTCGCTTCGCTCGCATATCCACGAAGATTTTCGTTTTCTATCAAGTGCGCTTCATATTTGTTAGATTTGTTTATCTGGAAGATGTTTTGGGGAAAGCCTTGAAAATATTCAGAAATGAATTGAATAATAGGCAGTTCCTAAGTTCCGTAGGACGACCCATGAATAGAACATGGTTACATTGCATTCTTAGTTTGTATACTTGAACGATCTCTGTTTGCCCCGGGAATCGGGCCCCTGTGGTAACTTTGGCCCACTAGTCAAATTTCCTTAAAAGATGCCCTGGAATGAGGAGTTCCTTTCCACATCCTCGGGATGAAAACAAACCATGTGGAGATCAAAGCAACTTTTTTGCCGCGAATTTTTGAGACGATCGTCCAGAAAATCGTCTAGTGGAGATCAGCCTTTAAATATCCATTGATTGTGTGGAAGTATATTACTCTTAAGTACAGGTGCGGCGCCTGTCCAGAAAAAGTGGGGTGGAAAAGAGATAGAATTAATGGCCAGAAGGTATACCGATGATTTTTATGTCGTTTTTGCTTAGTAATGAATACCGACATGAGTAAAGTGGGTGGACATGTCCACCCCAGTCCACCCCGTGGCGCCGCCTTTGCTTACGTACCTACATAAATTCACACAACGGCACAAAAGTAGAAAATTACATACCTTAAATCTTTCATTTCCATCACATATCGTGTGGATTTTTGAGGAGGTCATCTTAGGGTGAAATTTGCCAAAGAGCTAAAATTTGAATTTTCAAATCGCTTCCTACACTTGCATGCTCAATCAAATATTGATTGGTTGATTGGTTGATTCAAGGAGATGTCAATCAAATAACAACGAGCTTTGTCGTGAGACAATTGACATATTGCTCACCTAGCAGCGTCTTGAAAACTTCAGAGAATCCAACATCACACTCATTAGGCATTTGCTAATCCACGGCACCACGGCACTACGGCACTACGGCACCACGGCACTACGGCACTACGGCACTACGGCACTGAGTACTTTAACCAGTTTATAGAATTCTGTTGGAACATCTTCAAGAAAACTGTTCTGGCAATAATCTCATCGACCAGCCAGTAAAGTCCAAGGTACACCAGCTCGTTTGTGAACAGGCCTTTCGTTCCTTCAAGCCTGTCCAGAGGTTAAACAGTAAACATCAGCAGTGGTTTGGTTCACACAGGATGTCCTTGGAACCTTTTCTTTGGTTGCTCCTCAGCCGAAGTTGGGCAAGTTGCCCCACCTCTCCAAACAAAATAAAGTTATGAGTTGGTACCAGTACCCAAGACTTCTCCTGTCAGCCCCCTCTTGGGAGATCGGATCTTTCTTGGGGATCGTTCTTGAAAGCAAAGGAATTCGTGAAAAAGGAGTCCGAGGACAAGGAACCATTATCACCCCTTGGCTGATGTGGCCAGTTGTAATTTTAGTAGAACTAAGAAATTTTTAAAAGTTAAAATCAGGGATATCATGGTAAATATATCATTGAACCTCTATTCTTGAGCAATATTAACTAACCATTTGTGTTTCCAACATAACAAAACACTGTTTATTCCTATATAATGTTTTAAATATCAAGAAACATATCTGCTGCAGCGTTAGCGACCACATCGATAATTCTGCATTCAAAAAATAAGAAACAAGTGAAGAAACTTTTAGTATCAAAATGGACGAAATTCAGGTTAAATTAAGAAACTTTTAGTACTATGGCCTGATCCTAGCTTCTTATGAACAAAAACGTGTAGTACCACAGGGAAGAAGGGGCATTAAGGGGGCAAGAGTCCCCTATTGTGCAAGATATATTTTCCGCCTTATATAGGAATAAACAGTGCTTTTTATGTTGAAAACACAAATGGTTAGTTAATGTTGCTCAAGATTAGAGGTTCAATGATATTTTTACCATGATATCCATGATTTTAGCTTTTAAAAATTTCTTAGTTCTACTAAAACTATACCCTGGGTACCAGAGCCAAAAAATAATAAACAGAAAATCCTTTCATTTAAATTTTGAGGCTCTGGTACCCAGGGTACTAAAACTACAACTGGCCACATCAGCCGAGGGGTGATAATGGTTCCTTGTCCTCGGACTCCTTTTTCACGAATTCCTTTGCTTTCAAGAACGATCCCCAAGAAAGATCCGATCTCCCAAGAGGGGGCTGACAGGAGAAGTCTTGGGTACTGGTACCAACTCATAACTTTATTTTGTTTGGAGAGGGGGGGGGGCAACTTGCCCAACTTCGGCTGAGGAGTAACCAAAGAAAAGGTTCCAAGGACATCCTGTGTGAACCAAACCACTGCTGGTGTTTACTGTTTAACCTCTGGACAGGCTTGAAGGAACAAAAGGCCTGTTCACAAACGAGCTGGTGAACCTTGGACTTTACTGGTCGATGAGATTATTGCCAGAACAGTTTTCTTGAAGATGTTTCAACGGAATTCTATGAACTGGTTAAAGTACTCAGTGCCGTAGTGCCGTAGTGCCGTAGTGCCGTAGTGCCGTAGTGCCGTAGTGCCGTGGTGCCGTGGTGCCGTGGTGCCGTGGCGCCGTGGTGCCGTGGATTAGCAAATGCCCACGCATTACAGATTTTAAAATACTATGTTATTGAAATAAAGAAATGTATTGAAAAGAATTCATTGAATCACACCCACACAAAGCAAAAGAGACGCTTGCATCGTTACAAAGAGTTAGCCTCCCTGCCTCAAATATTCACAATAGAAATCCCCTGCTGCTCGTTCCATTTCTTTTAATCTTTTATCTTCCAACGCAAAGTCCTTGAGACACCGCGGCACCGGGGCTTTACTTTACTGCTGTTACTTTAGACCCCGTTTACACGATGCTGGTTGAACTTGAAAACGGCATAAAAGTGCCGTTTTGGCCGCCCGTTTACACGATGCCTGCAGAATTTCCAAATTCTGCCGGCAGAATTTCGTTTCGGTCAGCAAAATGGCAATGTTTGTAATTCTGCCGTTTTCAAATTCTGCTGGCATCGTGTAAATGCAATTTGCCGGCAGAATTTTATGCCGCTTTCGTCACGAGGCAAACATTTCATTTCATTTTTCATTTTATCATATTTAAACACAAAACCCTATCAGCTAAAAAAGAAAAGAGAAACTATACAAATGTCTATTTACATATATATAAAATCTTACAACTTTGCTGGTCTTCCTAGGGATCTTGCTTCGGGAAGGATGCTAATTTTGTAGGAATTCCTTCAGTTTTCTTTTGAATAGGGTGATAGTGGAACTTGTTCTGATTTCTAATGGGATTTCATTCCACGTCTTTGCACCAGAATAGAAAAAATTGTTTTTGGAGAATTCTAGGTTCTGCCTTGGAGTGTCAATATCTAACTGATTTCTTGTTTGATAACTAGATATTTGAGATCTGGTAACAAGTCTCCCTCTTAAGTTGTCCGGGCAGAGGCCATTCATTATTTTATAGATCATCACGGCCCTGTCAAATTTTATCAAGTTTTGGACTGAAAGCCAATTGCATCTCCACCCATCCTTTAATCTAGAGCCTTCTATTAGCGTTCGTGCTCTAGTTTGCAGACGCTGAAGATGATTAAGCTTTGTGTTTGACAAACTGCCCCATAGTTCATCACTGTATCTCAGATGACTCTCAAGCAGTGCCTTGTACACCTGATCCAATTTGATTGCGGTAGTATGTTCTTTAATTTCCGCAGGGACGAGAGAGCATTTTTAATTTTACCTTTGAGGTTTTTATATTGCTCGTTCCATGTAAGGTTTTCGTCCACTGTAATTCCAAGGTATTTGACTTTTTTGACCCGTTTGATTGGTCCTCCATTTATGTTTACCTCTAATGGACCTTGGATACGGTTAGTTTGTCTTTTGTGACTAACAACCATGTATTCTGTTTTATCAGTGTTCAGACTGAGCTTATTCTGCCGTAACCATTCTGCAATATTGTCAACCATTCTGCATCGTGTAAACATTTTTAATCCTCCCTATTGTCCTTATTGTCGTAGCTGTTTTATCTATCTTGATTGACCATTGACGTCTGTTGTTGTTGTCTGTGGAATAAGCATAAAATTCTACCGGTATCGCGTAAACGGGAGGCCAAACCGGCACATGTTCATTCCGTTTTCAAATTCTACCGGCATTGTGTCAACGGGAGCTCATTTTCCAAGGCGGCATACATTTCTACCGTTTTTAAAGTCTACCGGCATCGTGTAAACGGGGTCTTACTGTAGCAGACCCTTGTAATCTTTTGTTAATCTTAGTCACGCGTAACATTCCATTCAAATTCACAGCAACATTCATGAGTGGTGGGACACTAGTAATTTAGATTAGGTTAATTTAGCTTCTTTACCTACCTTGAAATGCCATAAGATTCTCTTCCTTGACATTGGCAGCCTTTCTCAGCCATAGTTCTTGCCTTGAACTGAAGAGCTCTATCACATATGCTTTCAAAATATTTGGGCCTAACTTGAACTTTGTTATCTCCTGCGCATTGCTGCCAAACGTTTTGAAAGCACATGTGATAGAGCTCTTCAGTTCAAGGCAAGAACTATGGCTTCTAAAGGCTGCCAATGTCAAGGTGGAGAATCTTATGGCATTTCAAGGTAGGTAAAGAACCTAAATTTACCTAATCTAATTTACTAGTGTCCCACCACTCATGCAACATTTTCAAAAGATTTCCTGTCCAATCGGAAAATTCTACTGAGTGGAAATCAGCCTTTAGGAGAAATACCTGAGTGAAAATTCTACTGAGTGGAAATATCCTCAAAAAGTTGAAATAACGCCCTCAAAGTGTTTTCTTTTTAGTTTCTCAATTTATCATCTGCAGAATTAGCGCTAGAGTCAGTGGCGTAACGGACTAAAGTTACCTTCAGTTCAAAAACTAAGGGCCCCCGACCTCTAAGGGCCCCGAAGGGGCCACAAGCAAGTAAAATTCCTTTGTTATTCTATTGTAAAACTGATATTGTAGCTTTGAGAAAGTGACCAAGGGGCCCCAATGCCTGCATGATTTGTCACTCTAAATGAAAAGCGCGTTGATTAACTCTCAGTTGTAATCGAAAATGGATGTGTAACTTTTATTGCAGATTTGTGCACTTTTCCGTTAACAGAAGCCTTGACCAGCGGAGCTGCCAAGTGAGGGGAGGTTTCTCCCTTTTGTCAAAATGTATTCCTCAGGTTCTTTCAAAACAAGGCGAAAGTTGTCGGGTATAGATATGTACGGTAGAGTGTGAATTTTAGCGAAAAAAGCTGGAACGTGACAAGGCTTCTAATTTTGGAGCATGCAAACACCAGATTGTGAAAAGCATTTTTACCCTAAGTAGAGGGTGCTTACGCAAAAATTTATGAAGGAGGTGATTCATAAAAAACTTTAAAAAACTTGTCAAGTATTCCAATTTGACACGGTAAGCGTTGGAGCTAGATAGGCTTAAACTATAGAAGTTACAAAAATTTCAAAGAATCAGACTTCAAACGAGATCTCTGTGAGGCTATGAGTAATACCAACCCTACTGATTATGATTCATTTCAAGATGTATTCAACGAAGTGTTAGATAAACATGCCCCTACTAAAAAGAAATATGTACGTGCAAACCATGCCCCGTTTCATGACGAGAGCTTTACGCAAAGCAGTTATGTTGCGTTCTAGACTTAAAAATAAACATAACAACTCTAGAACGGTTGAGAATTGGAACAACTTTCGTAAACAACGTAACCGTTGCGTTAAGCTTTTCAGGCAAGCTAAAAAAGACTACTACAGTAAGTTAGATATCAATTTGGTCACCGATAATAGGAAATTCTGGAAAACAGTGAAGCCTGTTCTGTCTGACAAATGTCAGAGCAATAACAAGATAGTTTTAGTCGAAGATGATGAGATTATATCTGATGATATTGAAGTTGCAGAGATTCTCAATCGTTACTTTGTAACGGTAACAGAGTCCCTTGGTATAAAAGAGAATAATGATAATATTTCAGACACTGAGGGCATATTAGATCCTATCGAAAAGTCGGTACAAAAATACTCTAATCATCCCAGCATACTAAAAATTAAGAGCCACTTTTTGAATGTAGAATCATTCACTTTCAACCCTGTTTCATTAGAGGAAATGGAAACTGAAATCAAAAGGCTCCATCCCAAGAAGGCCACAACTTTCAAGAATATACCGCCAAAGATTCTTAAGAATAATGCTGATATATGTTCCGAACCTTTACGGGAAATATTTAATAATTGCATTGGAAGCTCCACTTTTCCTGATGAGCTTAAGTGTGCAGACGTATCCTCACTTCATAAACAAAAAGAAAGTACAGTTAAGAAAAACTACAGGCCAATTAGTGTTCTGCCAACTGTTTCAAAAGTCTTCGAGAGGCTTCTAGTCAAACAAGTGGAGGAACACATAGAACCGTATTTGTCCATACTATTATGTGGATTTCGCAAAGGATGTAACACTCAGCAAGCCTTAGTACGTTTTTTGGAAAAAACTAAACTTTGTATTGACGTAGGTGGGAAAGTTGGTGCTGTCATGATGGATCTCTCTAAGGCATTTGACTGCCTGAGACATGATCTCCTTATAGCCAAATTGCATGCCTACGGCTTTAGTCACGATGCATTGTCTCTAATTTATAGTTACTTGCATAACAGACAACAAAGGGTCAAGGTCAATGGGTCTTTTAGCTCATGGAAGCGACTTACTTTAGGAGTACCTCAAGGATCTGTCCTTGGATCTCTTCTCTTCAATATCTATATCAACGATTTGCTTCTTTCCTTAAACAATACTGATGTATGCAATTATGCCGACGACACAACTTTATTTGCTTGTGATATTGATACTGATAATGTTGTTGCTAGGTTAGAACTAGATTCCGCCCATGCAATCAAATGGTTCTCTGACAACTATATGAAGCTTAATGAAGACAAATGTCATCTATTAACGTTTGGAAATATGAGTGATGATTCTGTTTCGGTTAAAATTGGCAGTTCTACTATTGCTAATAGTACTGAAGAAAAATTGCTAGGAGTTACCTTAGACAGCAAACTTACTTTTGAGCAACATGTAAGTAATCTATGTAAAAAGGTCAGCAACAAGCTATATGCTCTGTCACGTATTGCACACTATGTGGACCAAGCTAAATTAAGGATGTTGATGACATCATTCATAAATAGCCAGTTTCAATACTGTCCTTTGGCATGGATGTTCCACAGTAGGAAACTAAATACTAAAATCAACAAACTGCACGAGCGAGCCCTTAGAATAACGTATAGAGATCAGGAATCTAGTTTTGAAGATCTCTTAGGACATGATAACAGTGTATCTGTTCACCAGAAGAACTTACAGGTGTTAATGATAGAAATGTTCAAAACAAAGCATGGCTTAAATCCTCCTTTTATGAAAGAAATATTTTGTCCACAAACCAACCAGTATAGCCTCAGAAATGATCGCGATTTTAACTTACCAAGAGTGAGATCAGTAATGTATGGCTCAGAAACTGTTCGATATAGGGGTCCACAGTTATGGTGTACACTTCCAGTTTCAATTAGACACTCAACTAACTTGATTGAATTTAAGACCAAAATCAAAGCTTGGAAAGGAAATGAGTGCCAATGCCAATGTAGGCTCTGCCGAAATTTTATACCACTTTTAGGTTTTATATAGGTTTTAGGTTTGATATTTTCATCCATTCTGTTTTTACTATTTGAATTAGTTGGCTTTTATTAGCTATACTTGTAAATATTTTTTATGCATGTGTAGCTATTTGATACCTTTTTTATGCCAACATTGTAAATAAAGTGTTAATAATAATAATAATAATAATAATAATAAGGCTCTCTGAGCAAAAGTAAATGATGTTGTCTCAAAAAGTTTAGATGCAATCAGGAGATGTTTTCTAAGCCAAAGTAGCAGACGTTTTGTCAAAATTGTCTCCCATTGATTCGTCCTTACCATGCTGCTGGCTTAGACGACACACTAGGTTGCAATCATTAGCCTCAAATTTTTAACTGGAAATCCTTTTCCATTTCTATCATATCATTTTACATATGCTCAATTAGCTGGGGGCCCCGAGCCGAAAAATCCCTAAGGGCCCCGAGTGCCTCCGTTACGCCACTGGCTAGAGTATGGCTAGAGCAACGGCGATTTTCCATCAATTAGCGTTGCCTAGCAAACCTTGAAATCGATAATGGCTGCTAATGCACCCAGATTCTGGGTGCATTTGATCGAAGTGTACCAGGGTGTTTATTCGGCTTAGTGATCAGCGTATGGCGCAAGAACACCCTGGGAATGAGGTTTCTATTTTTTGGAAGTGTCTTTAGCCATCGTCAGAACACATGGATTCTATTGAAGAGCAAATAAATGCTATCTACGTTGATCAATAAAATATTGAGGTTATACTATTGTACAAAAAACAGCAAAAGTTATTTGCTATTTGCCCATGAATCTTACAGGTAATGATACATTAGAATTATGAGCTGATTCCTAATTTTCATTACTACTATCTCAAGATACTCAATAGCTACCACCCTACACCCTCCCTTTACCATCCAAACTGGCACTCAAAATTGTAAATCCGAAAAGCTAGGCCAAGCCAATTGAACATTTCCACTTTGAAAGTAACGAGAACATTGAGCTTTTCAAGATCTCAAGACAGACTGACAAAACGAAAATTTTCTGCATTAGAATCATTTTCTTCGAAATTTCCACCACGTATTTACCTCCTGAATTGACTGATTGACACTACCTAGTGTGCCTTATTGTTATTAGTCCGCACAACAAAGAAATAGCCTTATATAAACGCAGCTTAATTGTTACTGCAGTTGATAATAACGTGACTTACAATTAAACACATGCTGCCGAACATTCATCATTAGACCCCTACTGATAATTGGGATAGGATTATTCTTGTAACTACGATTTCTTGAAACTTTTATGAGTGTAAAAACATTTCATTGGTAAATCAAATTTACCTTTTCACGTTTTTCAAATAGCTGTCTCGTATCTGCGACTTAATTTGTTCAATTTTCTCACAATTTGAGAGCATTTTGGCGTACTAAATTACGTATGTTGTTTATTTTCTTGTAATAAAGTAGCAATGCAGCAACTTCTGGTCAAGCATTTAGATGGAATAGTACGAGTTTAGGAGGTAACATCTTAGCATTAAGGGAGACAGTGGCTGCTTAAAATAGTAGTAAGGAAAACAAGGATGAATATCATAAGTCTAGTCATCCCTGTCTCTTGAATCCTTATCATAATAGTCTCGCTCTCGATTTTCCTCTTTTGGGCCTTCATCCATATAGCCTCGTCTATCATCTCCCTCAGAGTGTTCATCACTGTTCTCGCCGCCTCTTCTCTCCCAAGAATCGTCATGTTCCCCTTCCCTCTCACTTCTATCTCCAATGTTCTCTTTCTCGTCCTCTTCTCTCTCATATTTTTGTTCATTGTCTCCTTTTCTTTCAAACTCAGCACTTCTCTGAGGCTCGCTATGATCTTCATGTGGGCCAGGTTCCTCGTGACTTCTCTGGTCTCCTGGTCGCGTATCGTCCTCATGCCTCCATTCTCCTTTCGGTACATTATGCCTACTGTCGCCCTGCATGTGTTCATCTTCGTCTTCATAATTAGAATGATAAGGCTCAGGTTCTAAGTCTTTCGGGCTTTCCTCCTGATCAGCGGGCACTTCCGGTCCATCATCTTGCATATCATTATACCCATGATTATATTGATCAGGAGCATACTCTTTCCTCGATGAATACTGCTCTTCATCTGCATGCTCCTTCCCTTCGTCAACTCTGGCTCTGTCGTCAGCTTGTATTTTCACATTACCGATTTTATAATTGATAGCATGATCGCTTTCTTTTTCTCCTTTACGATTTCCATAGTCATCATACAAAGGGGTTGGTTGGTCGATGTATTCAGATGCCTTTGGAACTTTGAAAGGGTCTGTTACATCAATGTCTATATAACTTCTTTGTTGTCCATTTTTCTGATTTGCAACTGACTTACCTGCAAAAGATATGGGAAATCATTAGTTGTTGTAGAACGGTTTTGAAGGGATAGCGAATAAAAGCTTATGTAGATCACGGTTTCCTTTAGGTCCGACGACCAAACACTTCAGCCAGCATTCTCCCAACAGTTATTAGCTGTCAGAATTTTATCAATTTGGCCACCTCTCTTGCTTGCAGACCAATATTAGAATCGAAAAACAAACAAATTAAGTATAAATAATTACCGTATAAACAGAGCTTTGTTTGAGACGATATGGAATCTATCAAAAATATTGTATCAGAATATTACTGTAGAATATTAGAATATTAGAATATTAGGATGTTAGAATATTAGAATATTAGATTATTAGGATGTTAGAATATTAGAATATTAGAACATTAAGGTATTAGAATATTAGAATATGAGGATATTAGAATATTAGAATACTAGAGTATTAGAGTATTAGGATACTAGAATCGATCAAAGATGTTGACAGCCGTTGGGAATTCATGGCAACGTTGAGTTGCGATTGATATTCGGCCGTTTGACTAGGGCCCTAATCTTCTCTAAAAATTATACTATCACAAGAAAGAAGTTACGAAATTTGTTTTGGGTAGCACTAGTGGAGATTTTGAAGGCAGTGCTGCCCGTAGTTTCTTTCATTCTAATAATTCCACTTCGAATAAATGCAAATGCTACCTACCAGAATTCATGGATGGCCACAAGACATAGACCAGCGTTATTGCCAAAAACAGATTCTTTAATCTACAAGAGATTTCATTCATAAACATTAGTTCCAGCTAAGTTGATAGGTCTCTTACATCCAAGCAAAATGCCGCGTCCATTACAGTTTCATGTCGTTTCATCTTCATTTCAATTCATTTTCAATCATTTAGGCAGGATCACCCTTCAGCAAAGGCTGGCTTTCAAGGGTCCTCCATTTATGGATACAATAAAACAAACATGAGTACTTGAAAGGAAAAAATGCTAAACATGTAGTTAGATAAAGAGATTATAGTTGGTAAACGTTTCGGTGTAAGCCTTCATCAGTATGACTTTCAAATCCAACTTTGCATGGATATCAATCCTAAAATTCAAAGGAAGTACGAAAACAACAATTTAAGTGGGATCTATTTCTAAATACAATTGATCGTTAAAAGATGTGAAAGTAAGGGTGAGGTAGGAGGCAGGAGGAGGATCCTCCCGCTTAGCCTATTGTTTTTGCAGAGTTTTACATTTTAAGATCTCTCTCTATGCCGTTTGATAATAAAAAGTCATAATGATTAAGGCTTGCGTCGAAACGTTTAACAGAATAATTTTTCGTGATAATCTGTGAGTTTGATAGGGACACTTTTATCGAATAATATCATGCAAACAAGGGACAGCATCTTCAGTCTGCCTGATAATGATGCCTGAGATTGGCTGCTACTATCCGGCGAGTTGAAAGAAACAATACCCAATCAAAGGCCTTTGCTTCCTGGATGTCAAGACAATATCATTCGCATGCTTTCAGCGCACCATATTCTGCATTTAGTTCTAAGCACTATTAAAAGGCAGAAATGGAGATAGGGAGTATATTTTCCAAATTTTTTCATGGCATTTAGGTTCTCTCACATCATATTCTACATTCTAAGCAAATATCCTGTAGCATCATTTCCTTCATCAGAAATAAACTTTACAGTAATCTGGAGCCTACTTATATAAAACTAAATGACAACGGCTACTATAGGGTTGCGAGGGCCTACCTATAAACCTAAATTACAATGCGGGCATGAGGAATTGCATATGCTAAATTTACTTCAAATGCTACGTGTAAGTATTAAACTGCAAGTTCAATCCATCAGTGACCATGCAATATGTCACAAAGATAGAAATTTGTAGATTCGCACAGGTAAAACGAACATAAAATACGACAAAATGTAGCATGTTGGTATTTCACACATATCAATAGGTAACAAAGCCCAAGACAGCGATTTGTAGATTCACACAGGTAGAATGAAGACAAGATGCGACAAAATGTAGCGTGTCGGTATTTCACACATCTCAACTGGCAACAAAGACTAAGACAGAGATATGCAGATTCACACAGGTAAAACGAAGAAAAAATACGACAAAATGTAGCAAGTCGGTATTTCACACATCTCAACTGGCTACAAAGACTAAGACAGAGATTTGTAGATTCACACAGGTAAAACGAAAAAATAATACGACAAAATGTAGCATGTCGGTATTTCACACATCTCAACTGGCTACAAAGCCCAAGACAGAGATTTGTAGATTCACACAGGTAAAATGAAGACAAAACGCGACAAAATGTAGCATGTCGGTATTTCACATATCACAACTCGTAACAAAGTCCAAGGATAAAACGAAAAGTCTCCTTTCTTGTTACATTTCCCTCGCAATGGTATGTGCAGTGTTCGAAGTTTGTTTTACCAGTGTTATCAACTGAATATACCTTTAGTGTTATCAACTGAACATACCTTTCTAAGCCCATTATCTCCTGCATTAGCTCATCAAGTCATCTATTGCAATAAATCTCTTCAAATTTTGCCAGATAACATATTCCTCGTCGCCATGTTGCAAATCTTCAGCACCAGCTTTCCAGAGCAAACGATAAAAATTTCCTGGAAAATATATATACAATATCAAAAGAAAGATTCACTGTTGATTCTATTTTTGTATGATGGCCTAGATAATCTATGTGTGAATTTCAGCAGCAAGCAGGTATGTGACAGGTATTTCGGACCCTTACTTACAAACACGGAATTGATCATTACAAAAAATCATACACCGTGTGAACTTGACCTTTCAGTCCATGTTGAGCAAAATAACATACATAAGATGGAGCAGTAGGCAAATGTGTCCTAGTTTTCTGCTTTGTTCACCAAGATGGAAGCGTTTGAATTCCATAAACTAGATGATAACGGGCCGTTGTTGGCCTAAGAAAAAAACAACAGTTCTTGATCCCCAGGTCCATGTGAGAAAAATAACATACAGAGGATGGAGGAGTAGTTTTAAGACAAAATGTGACCTAGTGTACTGCTATGTTCGTCAGCATAAATGAACTTGATTTCCACCGAAGATGAATATCTGCGCATTCCTGTTAAGGGTGTTCATTATCATACCATCGGAGAATGTCATTAGCATTGTGGAGTCATGTGATGACTACCGCCGATGGTACTGCGGAGGACATCATCATTGCTTCTAAGGGGCATCATCTTTATTGTTGGGGATTTCAGTATTAAACATTTTCTATCATTGACACCTTTGGAGGGACCATTATGGAATCAAGGTTGCACTGACCTTTTAATGCTATCCCTGCCATTTTACCTAAGGGTGTTTTTAATTTAGATAGCTGTATATATTTTAATATCATACGCCTGTTATTAGATTTTTCTTTTCTTTTTAAATAGATTTATTGTATTTTAATATTTGATAGTTTTTGTTATTTTGGCGAAAGTGTACATACATACATACATGAGGATACTACGGAGGGATTTTATCAGTACTGTTGCGGGATATTATCAGTACTGTTGAAGGGATATCTCGCCAGAGCTAAGTAAGTGATATACTCAGTTCGGTGGAGGGATGCAACTGAAGTTTAGGCTTCCTCTGCAGAACTCAAATCCCCACTCCATCCCTAGTACTTATGATTGCAGGATAAAGGAAAATCTACAAAAAGTGATTTCTTGCTGGCCAAAATCAACAAAAGATGCATGCGCACAAAGTTAAGCACTGCTGAACTGCCTTATTTGGGAAAAACCGAGGGAAATATCACTCATTCGAACAAAGCGTACGATATTCTTCAGAACAAAAGGATATTTCTATGGATTCTTTATGGATCTTCCTTGAAAGAAAATTGATTTCACTAAACGTGTACGAGATTTTTTGGGAGTAAAACACCCCTTGAGAAAATGCTATTGAAATCTTAGTTCTCTTTGGTTATTGAAAATTTAGTTCTCCGTGAGGTACGCTCAAAGATAACTCTATAACTAAATATTTCGTAACTCTATAATGATATGACCGATTTTGTTGAAACACAATTCTAAATCTTAGTGAGAGTTTCTATCATACAGCTCTTTATGTTTCATTCAGATCAGTCAATAATTGATGACAGCGCATTTTGGCGAACTCTGATACATCTCTATGGGGCACACGGTAATGCGACATGTGCACTGCTAGTGAGGTTGGGGACGAATACCATACCTTACTAAAATGTTCAGCATTTACAAATATTAGACATTTATACATACCTCAATATTTTTCAAAGTATCCTTCTAAGTTCAAATTTGACGCTTTGATGTCAGAAAATAGGCAGAAAAAAATTGTTGCAAATATAGCAAAATTTATAAGAGAAATTTTTAGATTTCGTAAAAGGATGCCAACACCTCCTGTAAAGTAACATGATTCCATTGTTGCAGTTCCTATCTGCTTGCTGCTGTTATGTTATGTTGTAATTTTACTCTTTGGATTCAGAAAATAAATTGTAATATTTTACTTATGTTTAAATGGGGCTCTCGTTTTGCCACTGGTGGCGCATGGAGTCCCATCAAGTTTATTATTTTTTTGTGTGTTAATTTTTAGATTATGATGATGATGATGATGGTATGTTCTTGACTCACCTTGCATTGTAAATCATTAGCAGGCTTGAGACAAGGTGCTACCTGTCACGCCAGTATATGCCACACGTTAATATGGTGTGAGTTCTAATTGATAGACAGGTGTAAAAGTGCTGCTCTCTATGTTCTTTAAGCACCTGGTGATATATCGGTGCTAATTTCGCCACAGACAATGACCGGTATTGGAAAGCCGATTTTTATTTAAGATAATTTAACAAGCAGAAGGAAACTAGTTATGCCATTAAAAACTGCTTATACAGGCAAAACTGGTTATGTTTCCTTAACTAGATGGCTCGATATCTTGCTTTATAAGCTAAAAAATTGCAAATTCGTCAAAGTTTGACTTACTTGCTATTTTTAAAGATCTTTTTTTTCCGAAAAAGTGATATCTCAAACATTTTCTACGGCGGAATAAAAGGCTTTTCCTGCCATACTATACATTTGTCTTCAAAATTTCATAGTTTGCAAAATTCAATAAAATAGACCTAGTTTTGCCAAATGACTACATACTGATACTCCTATTTTTCAGACACTTAAATTAGTTGATGTTTCGTGCAGGTTTCCCATTGATTTTTCACAGATTCCTTTTTCCTGATTTCAACGTTTTGCCTTTTTTCTATAAAGGTCTCATGTCTTTTCAAATAGCACTGATGACCTACAACATGACCTACACTTAGATTTGTCGAAGCTACCGGGATAGGTTCATACAAATAAACTTTCTCTAAAAGTTGTGAAAACACAGTCACTTCTTAACTGTTCTGGTCCAAACATCCGTAAGATCGAAAGCCAAACCAGCCTGATGCTCAACGATCTTTTTCAATTGGTGATCAGCACATTGAAATGGTTACCAACACAGGATGCTTAGCTTCAGATAGAAAGCCAACTCAAATGGGGCAACCTTTTCTATCAAGACCAATGCTAATCGGGTCCCTGAACTTGTTAAAGTATCCTAAGCAATATTTTCCATCTGACGTACTCAACAAATTGTATAGAGGAACGGTTGAGTCTTATATGAGCTTCAGTTGTTCCATTTGAGGCTGCTGTAGTGAATCAAACTTTGACATCTCGCAAAAAAATCCAAAATAGAGATCCAAGAATCATTACTAGCAGCTCATACGATGTTTCTGCTGATCCAATAATTCAGAATCTTAGGTGGTCAACAATCAGTAACCTTGCAAGAAAAGAGACAGCAACGCTATCTTACAAGTCTTTGAATCTGCTTGCTCTAGACTATTTGAGAAAATTATTCAAAAACATTTGAATGACGGAGAATGGTTTCTGCACTCATGAGAAACTGATCTTAACATACCGCTCAAAAAACGATCAATGGCCAAAAGGCTTTCTCTTATCGTGGTACAAACTGTCGAACAGTCTAGAAAGAGGGACAAAATTGGGACCTTCCCTGAAAACCCTCAAAGAACAGCTATAGATGGGGGCAACTTTTATTTCATTTTCACGTTCCATTTTTATAGAATCAGTTTGAATATTGCAAATTAGGCATTCAAATTTCGTTTGTTCTTTAACAGAAAATAAGTTCTTGGAATGTGCTCGGTACCACTCTCACACCAACCAGAACCCGGCGCCAGTTCCCAGCACCCAGTACCAGCAACCCTTTCCCCTGTCACCATCCCAATCATCATAGGTTAATTTCTCCTCAAAACACCAAAACCCAACAAAAAGAAGGCCTCCCAGAAGACCTCTGTAATTTAGAATTCCTTTTCTGTTTTAGAGCTATTGGCAAACACAGCCTTCACTGAAGTGACAACGGCATTATTAATTCAGCTCACTGAGTGAGCATTTTGGGACTTGTGGAGTAAGGGTAATATTTTGCCGCATGCCATTTAAGAAATTAGAAGTTTGATCAACAAATCTTATGTACTCCTCATTTCAGAAGTTTCTTCTTGTTTAATGAAGCCAATGACACAAATTTTGAACAAGGATCTCCTAAGTCAACGAAGACATATCTTATTCAAATGTCTTTGGACACCAAGGAGGATAAGACCAATTAATTGATAACCAATGATACGACCGCTTAGTGACGGCTGAAACTCGTTCTGAATCAACTAGTATAAAACAGACTTAAAGTAATCAAAAGATTAAGAAAGAGTTTTTTGCTATGAGCAGAAACAAATTTCAGCCATCACTGAATTTGAGATTTGTTTGTAGGGAAAGTCAGTGAGTGAATTGTGAGTTTGTTTCGCGGCGGGTTCTTCCATAGAGATTTGGTAAACGGATGAGATAATCAAATTATCGCCTATGCTAAACATGCTGTTTTGTATTAGCCTTATTAGCAATCGGGGTCAAAGAATAAGAAAATTATACGGAGAAAATTATACGGAAACAAGGAACTGTTGATGAATTTCGCGAAAATTTTGGGAGTTTCCGGCGAAAATAAGTCGTAAAGAACGACTTATACAAAGTGATGTAGAAAGAAGCCAAAAATTAAAGGGTGAGTAAGAAATTAAAAGTACTTATTCATAAATCGATGTTGTTACCTAGGCCGTTGATAAATTTATTGTTAAACTGTAAAATTAAGTTTGTATATCTCACGCATATCTTGTCCTTATATCGCATTCAGAAGTTGTTCATGGAATTATTTTAAGAGAAATGGAATATCTTTTAATCCGTGAAACTAGAATCTACGTGAAAAAAATTTTCTACGCCAATGTCTTGCTTATGATAAAAGCTTTCATTCGTTTTCTATCTATTTTTGCATCTACTTTAATTCTGAACACAGAGCATCTCATAGTTAATTTTACAACTTTTGTGCTATTAGTTATTTCTTGTTCAGTTTGTATAACAATTGTAGGAATAATACGTGGAGTACAGTACTGTTGGTAACACATAGCCGTTGAGAAACAAGCTTGTTCAGAATCTGTACCTTTAACACAATGAAGGCCTATTCTATTCGCCATTTATTTCAATCTTTCAATTAATATCACTCGCACATTTATCACTCTCGTTGGCTCAGATTACCATCTTCACAAAACCGTTGCCATAACATGGAGAAAATAGATATTATGAGCAAAAATTACCCTAACCTCTCAATGTATATACGGAAGACTTTATTGCAGGGATAAATAGTCTTCTATTTGAATCGGGTAAGTCCTGCATAAGTGTTTTCAATTGGTGAAGACCGAATTTGCAGTAGAAAAATGTAAATAAGAAGAGAAGAAGAAGGAAAAGGATTTCATCAGCAAAGATAATCAAATAAATGTGTTCAGAAAGCAGGAGTTACAATAAATGAATAGCTACAACAATTTAGATGTGATGTGGAAATTCAACAAGGAAAAATGTCTTAGTGAGTCTATCACAACACACATCATAGGAGCATAGCATGCTTTCTGTAGTCCATCTGTCAGCTTACTTTCTGCAAGGCTCTTCGCAACCCAACGAGCTTATGACACCCGAAGCTACTGTGTTTGTGGGCCAGTTTGATTCAGATTCTATTTTGGGAGGACCAATTCCAAACCTCCAGAGTCAAATCAAAAACGCTTCTACGAATATTCACACCTGTTTTTTGAATTTGAAAAAAAAAATAAAAACAAAATAAGGAGATGAGTTGTAAAGAGGCAAAGCTTCAATATTTCCATCATTTTTCTCAGAAATACATGCGGATGCAATAACGTGTGAAGATGGACAAGACCCTATTGGCAATATCAACTCTGCTGTTGATTTCGAAACTTGGTAAGTCTTTTTGGAGAGGAATTTTTGTACGCTAAGCAGTGACTCAAAATAAGTCCTTAACGACAAAAATTATTCAACAAATTTTAATTGCAATGATTTGATTTGATAGCTAAGAGAATTAATTATTTTGGGGGTGATTTGCGTTGCCTTGATTTGGGAGCATATGTTGCAAATCTTGAAAAAGTTGGGTGTAAAATTCTATGACCTATTTCTTTGAATTAAACTGCTTCAAAGAAATTTGAACTATTTTACGATAAATCTGCCGTTGGACTTTTCTGGAATCCTCAATATTTTCAGAATTACGGTGTTTTTCTTCTTTCTTAAGAATTCAAGAAAATTGTCGAAAAATACTTAAAACTATCGTAATTTCTAAACCTGTTGACCAAAGATCAAATAATTTTCAAGGAAACCATAGTTTATGAATGCTTACAATATGGTATCAAGCAAAACTCTTTCACTTTTCTGGTTTGTGATTTAGAAATTTGATGACGTCACATCATAAAATTCAGATCTTTTAGCCTTTAACATAGCTAGTTGAAGTGTGTCTCATATTAGATTTCACATGCGATTTGCGAAATTACAAAATTTCTCATGCAAAACTCTAATTGTTTGTATATGCTGGAAATTTCCTGTGGTATCTATTGTAAGACGTACTCTAGTCCATAGTCCTTTAAAATAGATGCATGCGGTATTTCCTTATGGTATGATAACTGACCTGTTGGTAACACATAGCCGTTGAGAAACAAGCTTGTTCAGAATCTGTACCTTCAACACAATGAAGGCCTATTTCTATTCGCCATTTATTTCAATCTTTCAATTAATATCACTCGCACATCTATCACTCTCGTTGGCTCAGATTACCAGCTTCACAAAACCCTTGCCATAACATGGAGAAAATAGATATTATGAGCAAAAATTGCCCTCTCCTCTCGATGTATATAAGGCAGACTTTATTGTAGCAATGTAGGGATAAATAGTCTTCTATTTGAATCGGGTAAGTCCTGCGTAAATGTTTTTAATTCCTTATGATAATTTGTTTTCCATTCCTTATGATAACTTCCCCACTTCTTTTCAAGGTTTATCATATGGCAGCGTCATAAACGATGTAAAAAAATCCTCTTTATCAAATTCAGAAAATTTAAGCAATAAAAAAGCAAGAGACATTATAAGTTCCTTTCTGAATGCATGGAAAACATCGAAAATAATTCCCGAGTATGGTCGGGACTCGACAGCAGTTAGTCGCAGTCCGTCGTTGCACATAAGGAAAAAACCATCTCCCTTTCAACTGGACAAACTAGACTTTTTAGGTCAAAGAAAGAGCAATCTCGATGGTCCAGCTTTATATGCCTTGCGAAATGCTTTAAACCCAAAGCCAATCAAAAAGCAACGAAGCAGGCCAACCAATCCCGAAGCACAGACGTTCTTCGGGAAGGAAATGGATGAAGAGGAAGAAACGAGCCCTGAACTCAAACTTGCGTCATTGGTTTCAAAACCAATTTATCACACATTACCAGGAGGTGCACAAAGTAGCACAGAAGAAGACATAAAACAGTTTATGTTTGGAAATAATGATGCAATGAATGAGAATCACTTCGGACTGCCGAGCGACGATTGGCAGTCATCGATAAATAAACGACGAAACCTTGTACGAATACCAGGTAGTCGGGAGAGAAAGATTTTCAGGAACGAGGAAGAAGATACAGCTTATACAGGCAAAAATGGCAACAAAAGAAACGAGATAATAGACAGGAGAGTGTTAGATAAAGCATTACGGAAACTGCGAGATGAGATACCTGCGCAGGAGAGAGAGCTTATTGATCAACAACAACTACGAAATATGTTCCGACAAAATGGTGACAAGAAAGAATTGATAACTGATCCGTATGATGCATTGTCATTACCGGTTTCCGAGTTCCTTGGTGGACAGGATATAGACCGAAAATTCTACAAATCTTTGCCAGAAGGTCTTCTCGATGAATATGAAACATCGGGAAAGATTCCTGCTCAATTTAAGTTGCAAAAGAATCATTTGTGGGGCAACATACAAAAACGTTGGCGCAGGAGTAAGATAAATAAACACCCCCGATATTCAGTTCGAGAAGATACTCAAGAAAGAGCCATTGGTAGGTCCTTTAACGATGGATTAGGCGAGACAGGGCACACATTTGATGCATACGGTCAAATCGGGCAGCCAATGATGCAATCTTCCTCATTAGTGGGACTGAACAATGAGAAAATCACTCAACCCTGTAGCAATAATCAAGAGATGAAAATGGATCCTATTGCCATGCATAATCAAGATAATACCCCCGAGATGTTTGTAGATGGCGCAGGAATGCAAGATCCGTCAAAGCAAGTAGACGGGGGCATAATCCAGATTTCACCAGACGGCACACCAGCAAGGTCTAGAATTGCAAGGCCAAGTTATGATGCGCTTGCGACGAGAATATTGAGGAACAAAAGGTCGGCATTGATGTTAAAGCGAAAGACATTACAGGACGCCTTAGCAAGGAGAGTTAAAGGTAAGTTTTGATCTCTTTATTTCTACTTTGTGAAGAAGAAACAATAAGTAGGAAAGGGTAGGAAAGCATAGAGGGAATGGAGTTTCTCTTTGTCATTTTGCACCACGTTTGTTTCACGTTTGATGCCAGACATATATTGTCTAAATTTGAATATCTGTGTAAGACATTTTATATCGATATTCAAATATCCAAATATTCAAATTCTGATGAAGGCACCTTAGTCTTACATTATGAGCAAAGTGAACCTATAAAGGCCTGGCATCTAACATGAAACAGGCGTCAGTATTTACCTGTAGTTTGTAGTGATCGTTTATGTGTAGCTATCTGTAGTTGTATATTTGGTTTGCTTGGATATCTCTTTGTGTTAAGAACACAGGGTAGTCATTGTCTGTTGCCCCTTGTGGTATCGTCCCTGTAGTGTGGTATAGTCGCAAAGTAGTTAGAAAGTATAGTAGTTTGTAACCTTGTACTGTAACATTTTAGATGGCTATATAAAATATATATATATATATAAAATGGCCATAGATGGCTATAGATGGCTATATAAAATATATATATATATATAAAATTTTAAAAAATTGTTTCCGTTTGCACCGAAAAAGGAGAAATCCTGGTTGCTCGCTAGCTGTTGAATATATATATATATACATATATACAAACGAAATGGAGGCAAAACAATACTTACAAGACCTCAAGGATAAAAGCAAACGAATCTAGAGAGGATATATAATTAATTCAATCGATTTTAATTGATTTTATCGATTCGCATGAATACATACAAAATATCGCTCAACCCAGATTCTTTGTAAAATAGATATAAGGTATACAAGAAAGGCTGATTTCCAGAGAATGGAATTTTCCGAGTGGGTGGAATTTTACAAAATGAAAGGAGACTCAGCCGCAACTTTCCAATCCAACTTCAGAGCGACATTTCCTTTGTAAACAATAGAATTGCCGCTCCCTCGGAAAATTCTGTTGGCTGGACATCAGTCTTTTGACGTTCCATTTGAAATAGAACATATACTTACCTCAAAAGCTGCAAAGGCATCAAAATTGGCCTTGACAAACAAAGGAAGCACGGCAGCAAGTCGATCGATACATGGCCACTATATGGGAGGTAATCCAGATTCAAGAGGAACTGAAAGCGAAGATGGGATAACTGAGGATAACGAACATTCTAATTTGGACGATAGACTTGCACATGATGCGACACCATTGTTGATGAAAATTGCACAGGGAGATAGAGAAGATATGCATAAATACTGGAGTAATAAACATTCTCCTGGAAATGGTTTCTATACTGGTAAGAATCAATCAGTCAATCAATCAATCCATCAATCAATCGTTTATTCATTTACAGTAGGCTATTAACTAAGATTAAAATAGCAAAATTACTGCTAATTTAAGCCTACTAATTAGCTTGTAAATTAAAAGAAAATATATTTACAATCTTTTAAAATATCATTATATCTGATGGCTACATATCATGTTTGGTACCCAACCTGCGGTATATGTGTTTTGCAAAGTCTACAGTTGTAGTTGCAGCCCTTCCGACATTTAATATGGTTTTAATAAGATAGGAAGTGTGCTTGCTTGATCGACTAAACATAGATGGAACCGTGTTTAGTCAGTTAGTCAGATGCAAACGCCGCCTCTTTCAGAATATTCAAATGTCCCCATTCATATGAGCGTTCAGTATTCGCTAGTTGCATTCTTTCTTCCCTCACTTGATCCAACCTTACTATCAAACATTCATTCTTTTTAACCACGTGACCCAGAAAAATGTCTCCATGCTTAGGAAGGCATAGTACCAAAATTTCCGGGTGGATTTAAATAAATTGAATTATTCTTTGTAGCTGAGAGATTAAAGTATTTTGTCAATGTCCCTCACCTTTATGAGGAAACTGATGACATTGAGAAGTTTGACTTTAGGGGATTTTTCATCGGTTGCGAAATGCCAGAAAAAGGTTCTAGGACACTCAATTAAATCGCAAAGAAGCTGCTTTTACAAAACAATAAACCAAAACTGCAATTTTTGGTACAAGGGATATCATCTGCCAAATTGAAAAACCTTTAGCATTCTTTGAATATAAATCCATGAGCATACAGTTCTGTTTTGTTTTCCTGCAAATGTCTGTCACGTTTACTGTGAAAGCTGAAGGAATTTTTGGATACTGCGCAACTATCCGACGGACAAGTCACTCCCAAAAACATAGTACACCTTTAGCACGAAAATTCCTTTGTTTTCAGAAAATCCATCAAATTTCGTGAAAATTTGTTCTGAAGAAATTTCCTACTCTTTCAAATGAGTGAAATGTCCCTCGGAATGATCAGACCCTACCAGCTAATATCAGCAATTCTCTTCCATGCGACAGGTCATGGTGAAGGACCAAACCACCCTTACCTGGGAGATTATTTCGGTCATGGCCCTGAAGAGATGCTTCATGATGATGGCATCAAATCATTGGAGGAATCTGCTTCGCCAGAGGACCACCACACAGCTAGCTTGATAGACTCAATATGGGAGCATGATCTTGGAGAGGGCCACTTGGGCGAGCATCACCTAGAAAGACATCATGGAGGTTTAAAGATTAAGAATTATTTTGGCGTTCATCACTCACCAGGCATAATGTTACCTACTGAAACATTAGATGGCATTGATACGCATTGGACGGGACATCTACCACATGTCCATTCATCTGAATATTGTAAGATTCTCAATTGAATACGCCAGTGCGTCTTTTCTAATTTCGTTACATTTCATGGAACAAGAAGACTTTAAATTACCCTGTGCTTTTTATGATATAGTTTCAGAGTACCTTCATTGATTGACACTTTACCCTAGGCTTAAAATAAATGGGTTTAATTAAATCTTTCGTAGTTTAACTGAACTAGGAAACGTACACACGCCATTGCTTCTCAGCCTTTGCCTTCAAGCGTACGTTTCGAGATTGTCAAATACAAGCTATCAATAGATCTATGAGACCTCGTATGTCATGTGATTCACTTTGACAAAGCCTGAGAAAATAAGTAGAAGAAGTTTCCAGCATAGTTTAGCAACTGAGCAGTGTGCTGGTTTTTATAGAAAGTAGTTACAGTGCTTCCTTTTTACTAAAAGAAGATATGAAAAGCCTTGAAAATAATTGAAATGATTGCAAATTCTAAATGAAATGCGGGAAACTGGTGCAATTTTCAATAACTACATAGCATGTAAAAATCTACATCATGGCGGTAACAAAAATCTCTCACTTTTCTG